>CM030368.1:18373075-18973075 GCA_017893485.1 Hemerocallis citrina | reverse complement strand
TATGCATGCTTGGTTGATTCTTTTGCTTCCGACTGATTATTCTTGTGAAATGTTGTAAAGATTCCGAACAGCTTATGGATGAGGAAAATCATTCGCTGGGCTTAGTCACGTATCCGTATTCCGTATTCTCTTTTTGGGAAGCGGGACGTGGCAGTAACACCCCGTGTTAAGAATATATATATATATATATATATATATATATATATATATATATATATATATATATATATATATATATATATATATATATATATATAATATATATATATAATTGGATTACCCTATAGAATTTCCTATGAGAGCCTTCTATAGGGATTGTGGTGGTTGGTTGGGCCCCGGAAAATTGGATTACCCTATAGAATTTCCTATGAGGGCCTTCTATAGGGATTGTGGTGGTTGGTTGGGCCTCGGATGTTTACCACAAATAGATGTGGTGGGTTGTTCTGCCTTCACATCGCTGACGTGGAGGGATAGGGGGGCACCGGTTTGAAAGGGACAGCAGGCAACGAGCTGCTGTTTGCTTTGCTGACGTGGGCATGGGGCCCATGCATGGGTTTCTGTGCTCACGAGAGAAGAGAGAGATGTGGGATTTGTCCCATATCGGGAGTTTGTAAGAGATTATATATATATATATATATATATATATATATATATATATATATATATATATATATATATATATATAATTGCCTGGGATTAGAGGTCACTAATAAGCTATAACACCTTTTATGAGGCAGCCTGTGGTGGCAGTTGTTTGCTAAAATCGGTGATCGGGGCCGGGGCGTTACAAATGGTATCAGAGCCGAATTTCGACACCGAGTGTGGGTACGGAGTGGTGGTTATGCCTGAGATGGATCTAGCAGATGTACTGGTAAGTATGCCTGAGAGGGAGCGGGGTTGGGTCAGGTCGCTCGGTAAATCCACTGTGGTGGGCTAGGGGACTGGACAACACGCAGAATCGGGGTACTGTGTAGCCAGCAGAATCAGGGTACGCCATTCCACATCGGCTAGAAAGGAAGATCCTGCGCTACGTTGCAAGTCCCGGCTTCATCGAGGACGCTGAATTCTTAAGGAGGGTATCTGTAACACTATATATATATATATATATACGTTGCAAGTCCCGGCTTCATCGAGGACGCTGAATTCTTAAGGAGGGTATCTGTAACACTATATATATATATATATATATATATATATATATATATATATATATATATATATATATATATATATATATATATATTGTAGCGCCCCGAATTTTCAATGTAATATCTCAGAAATACATAGCACAAATCCCAGCATCAACCTCAATTGTAATAGTATACATAGCCAAATCACAGATAAATTTTCAACTTTTATTACATCAATTTTTTACAAAGCACATCGAAAATTAAATACCTTGAATTACATTTTCTTTCCTTTACAACACATTCTTTACAATTTGTCTAAGCCATATTATCATTCTACCACATACATTCAAATCCCAAGCTATAGATACCTACCTGTAAAACATGAGGCTAGAGATAACCCTAACCCCCAAAACTACAGGGGTCAGCCATAATGGTGTGAGTGACATCAAAAGAAAAACAACACAAATAAAACATAAGACATAGAGTTATAAACAACATGCATCAATAGCAAGCATAAATGAAATAAGAAATAACAATAAATAAAATATGAAAACATCAAATGAAACTAAACTAAGTGTCAAGTGTAGAAAAATAGGAAACAACATGCATAAAACCAAGTCAAGAAAACCCCAATTCTATATGCTGACTCTCTAATGCATACTTGTTGGATTCTATGCATCCCACTCTATATAGGTCCGGTGCAAGCCCTTAACGTTCTCCACTTGATAGGGTTTAATCCCCCGCCATGAAACTAATCCTACTACGATGACTACTATGAGATCTAGATAAATTGTGAGTATTGGCCCATGCCTCGATAATTCCGGAGGTCAATCTCTATCCACAGATAATTCCGGAGACTATTTTACTCACACCTGGGAATCTTCGAGAACACCTCTCACCGCAAGCTATGGCGCCTCATCACACGAATATCCCATGAGTGTCGCCTCGACTCCGATAATTTCGGAGATCAATCCCACACCGCAGGTAATTCTGGAGACTATTTGACTCACACCTCGATAATTCCGGGGATTATCTCACACCGCAGGCCATACTGAGGTCCATAACTCATGTTCCCATTTCATTATATCACCATCTAGTGCATGTAGTTAAGGCCCCACTCAATCTCTAAAGACTCATAACTCAACCATCAATATTAAAACACCAAATCCATTTAATGTACTCATGAAATTCTAGAATTCAAATAAAAAAATAAACCCATCAAATAACAGAAAATCATATTTTAAGTTGTAGAATATCACCAAAATATCAATTCTTTTGAAAACACATATAACTCACTTAATAAGGTCATAAGAATACAATTAAAATTCTATTATAAACAAAATATAACTCTCTGTAAAATACTATAATCTGTAGTAAAACATCATCTAAAACAGTAGAGCAGTAATCCATAATATCGAGGAAATAACCGTTTAAAAGAAACGAAGAAAGCTCAACAAAACAGCAAAAAAAAAAATGACGGTTGACTGTCAATTGAGAATTCTCAAAATAGAGGTATGACGGTCGACCGTGACCTGCTATACAGCCAAGTTAGGGTTTTTTTTGCACGTTTCGACTGATAAGTTGATTAAACTTTGTAAAGTCAAATTAAACTTCCTGATATGATAAAGTATGACTTATATAACATATAGAGGTTTATAAAACACATCAAAAAACATCAAGATCTCAAAGAAGTGATTTTTCACAAAAATTCTTTAAAACAGCCAACTTATATATATATATAGATCTCTTCAGTTGCGCACCCACCTCTTGCGCACCCTCGTGGGCACTCTCCATCATCCGTTCGATCTGAGCCTTGATCATGATCATCATCTAATGGCTCAAATCAATCCCGCTCTTCCCACTTTCGTTCGATGCTATTCTTGTCATTTTCCTACCCCATTATTTAGATCTCCTTCTCATCTCTCTCCTTCTCATCGTATTCCCCTTCTCCTCTCTCTCCTTCTCATCGTATCCCTCCCAAAATCGACGAAGAAAAAACCTCCCCCTCCAAATCGAAATCGAAACCCTACTCCAAATCTGAATAATCCCCTCCTAATCGACGCTCCTTTCCTTATCGACGAAGCTCCTCTCCTCCTCGACAAAACCCTAGCTCCAAATCCTCCAAACCGCGACCTCGACGAAACCCTAGCTCTGATTCCTCTTCACCAAATGGAAACGCGGCTCCTCCTACGGCCTCAGTACCGTCATCTAGTTCCAAATCCTCCAAACCGCGACCTCGACAAAACCCTAGCTCTAATTCCTCTTCACTAAATGGAAACGCAGCTCCTCCTATAACCTCAGTATAGTCATCTATGAGGGAAGTCATTTGATAAGAGGCTACTGAAGGGAAGTGTTTCATTCTCACCTTGTTCAGTTTGTTGCATTTTTTTTACCATGGGTATATAATCAGTAGGCAATGATGAATTTCACAATATAGTAGGCTTGAGTTATTATATGTTACTTAGTTGCTTGAGTTATTATATGATAATCAGTAGGCAATGAGTAATGAGCCTTTGCTGTATGTTAGTTTGTCGCATTTGCTATACTTTGCTCTTTCTTCATTTGGTGTTTTTGTTGCACTTGGTATGTAGGCAATGATGTTGTTTTACTGCTAGTGTTGCAGTTGCCATACATTCCTCACTGTTAGTTTTGAAAATGACAGAGGGAGCACGAAGGAGAGAAGGAGACTGTTTATGTTTCGATTGAGTTATAATACTGATTTAAACAAACTATATGGCATGGCATTTATATGTAGCCGTAGTCAGTGATGATTGAATTGTTCAGTTAGAATGTGTACTTAGAATGACTAGAAAATTTGTGAACTTAGAATGTGTACTTGAACTCAGAATGTGTACACTCGTAATCAAAAATTCATGTGTACTTGAAGTATGAATGAATGTGAAAATTGTGACAGTTTTTTTGGCATTTCAGTTTGATTTCAGTTTTGGTTGATTTCAATTTGATCTCAGTTTTGATTACATTTCAGTTAGAATGAATATCAATACCCGAATGATTATATACTCACTCTTCAATTGTGGTTGATATGAGTTTTGGTCTCAGTTTTGGTTGATCTTCATTTGTGGTTGATCTGAGTTTTGGTCTCAGTTTTGGTTGATCCAAACTATGCTTATTTGGTTGATCCAAATCAGTTTTGGTGTTGATTCTTATGATTATACGTTGACGATATGATTATATGTTTGATACCCATATTTCTGTCCATTTGTAAATGGTTACACGAGATCGCGCACTATATGGGTGCGCAACTGAAGACTACTCTAGATATATAATACTCATTCAGACAAACTAGATGGCATGGCATTAATATGCAGCCCTAGTCGGTGATGAATGAATTGTTGAGCAATTTTTAGCATATTTTCATTCGGAAATACCGATGCTTGTCCACTTCTCTGCTGCCTATGATGAGTTTTTTGCTGAACTGAGGTTTTATTAGCCTACTATCAATTTTGAAAAGTTGTTTTCTGAGCCTACTTCCCACTTCAAAAATTGCATCAAAAATTCAGACAAGTTACAAATCATGCATCAACAACGATTTGAATCGTAGCTAATCCTTGTGTATTTTTTTTATTTTTTTTGTTTTAATTTCAGCAGCATAAGATGATCAGGAAGACGAGGTACTAGAGTAACCGAATAAGAAGATGATGAAGTAGATGGAGCAAAATGGGTAAATAAATGCTTGCTAGCAGAGTTCATGGAATTTTTTTTGTTCAATTGGAGCTGAAATAGCTAATTAAGTTATGTGTGCAATTTGACTGTGTTTTCATTTGTTTGTTAATGTAGGACTGTAGAAGATAAGTTTACTGTGGTTATGTGTAATAGATTATTGTAATAGCTTTGATAAGAATGTAGTAGCAAATTTGAAATAAAGTAATCTTTTATGTGCAATTTCAATGTGTTTATATTTGAGGTAAATTTGAGTGCATTGAGGTAAATTTGTGGACTTATTGAATGATGCTCGAGTATGGGACTGTGTATATTTCAATTTTTTTTCCTCTTCGATCAGCTATGCAGTAGAAAAGGAGAAGAAAGAATTTGACTCTTTACAGTTGCAAACAATTTGACTTTTTAAATTTGAGTACTTGTTTTTCTGTAACTAATATTTTGAACTGAGACCAAAACTCAGATCAACCACAAATGAAGATCAACCAAAACTGAGACCAAAACTCATATCAACCACAAATGTAGATCAACCAAAACTCATATCAACCACAAATGTAAATCAACCAAAACTGAGACCAAAACTCAGATCAACCACAAATGAAGATCAACCAAAATTGATACCAAAACTCAGATCAACCACAAATGAAGATCAACCAAAACTGAGACCAAAACTCATATCAACCACAGATGTAGATCAACCAAAACTGAGACCAAAACTCATATCAACCACAAAAGTAGATCAACCAAAACTGATACCAAAACTCAGATCAACCACAAATGAAGATCAACCAAAACTGATACCAAAACTCATCAACCACAAATGTAGATCAACCAAAACTGAGACCAAAACTCAGATCAACCACAAATGAAGATCAACCAAAACTGAGACCAAAACTCAGATCAACCACAAATGAAGAGTGAGTATATAATCATTCCAAGTAAATGTACATTCCGACTGAAATGTAATCAAAACTGAGATCAAACTGAAGATCAACCAAATCTGAGCTGAAACTGAAATGCCAACAAAATTGTCACAAATTTCATATTCATTCTAAGTTCAAGTACACATAAATTTTTGATTAAGAGCGTACACATTCTCAGTTCACAAATTTCCTGTCATTCTAAGTACACATTCTAACTGAACAATTCAATCATCACTGACTACGACTGCATATAAATGCCATGCCATATAGTTTGTTTAAATGAGTATTATAACTCAATCGAAACATAAACAGTCTCCTTCTCTCCTTCGTGTTCCCTCTGCCATTTGCAAAACTAACAGTGAGGAATGTATGGCAGCTGCAACACTAGCAGTAAAACAACATCATTGCCCATATACCAAGTGCAGCAAAAACACCAAATGAAGAAAGAGCAAAGTATAGCAAATGCGAGAAATTAACATACAGCAAAGGCTCATTACTCATTGCCTACTGATTATCATATAATAACTCAAGCAACTAAGTATTATATAATAACTCAAGCCTACTATATTGTAAAATTCATCATTGCCGACTGATTATATACCCATGGTAAAAAAAATGCAACAAACTGAACAAGGTGAGAATAAAACACTTCCCTTCAGTAGCCTCTTATCAAATGACTTCCCTCATAGATGACGGTACTGAGGCCGTAGGAGGAGCCACGTTTCCATTTGGTGAAGAGGAATCAAAGCTAGGGTTTCGTCGAGGTCGCGGTTTGGAGGATTTGGAGCTAGGGTTTTGTCGATGAGGAGAGGAGCTTCGTCGATGAGGAGAGGAGTTTTGATTAGGAGGGGATTATTCAGATTTGGAGTAAGGTTTCGATTTCAATTTGGAGGGGGAGGTTTTTTCTTCGTCGATTTTAGGAGGGATACGATGAGAAGGAGAGAGAGGAGAAGGGGATCTGAATAATAGGGTAGGGAAATGACAAGCATAGCCTCGAACGAAAGTGGGAAGAGCGGGATTGAGTTGAGCCATTAGATGATGATCATGATCAAGGCTCAGATCGAACGGATGATGGAGAGTGCCCACGAGGGCGCGCAAGAGGAGGGTGCCCAACTGAATATATATATATATATATATATATATATATATATATATATATATATATATATATATATATATATATATATATACACACACATAGGGAAAAAGGGGTATGAGCAATTGGCTCATTTAGTAAATGAGCAAGTGATGAGGTGACATGCATGTGATTGGGAAATCCTAAAAGTGGTTAGATACTCAATGTATCACATGCATGCCACCTCATCACTTGCTCATTTACTAAATGAGCAAGTTGCTCATATCCCTTTTACCCTATATATATATATATATATGTGTGTAAAAGGGATATGAGCAACTTGCTCATTTAGTAAATGAGCAATTGATGAGGTGGCATGCATGTGATACATTGAGTATCTAACCACTTTTAGGATTTTCCAATCACATGCATGCCACCTCATCACTTGCTCATTTACTAAATGAGCATGTTGCTTATATCCCTTTTACCCCTATATATATATATATATATATATATATATATATATATATATATATAGAAAAATGCTCCATTGAAAACGGGTCTAGTTTTCACGGTTGGAAAACAGCGATCTGAGCCGTTGGATCGCTCATGATCGTGATCAGCGGCTCAGACCGAGCCCCCCATCACCCGTTTCAATTGATCAGCGGAGGGTTAATTTGGGAATTTAGTCCCAAATAACTCTTCGCCTGATTCAGTCAGAAAAATTGATATAACCTAGGCCGTAGTTGGGAACAACGGTCTAGGTTATAAAATTTTATACCTAGGTTATTTGAACAACGAAATTTTATAGCCTATATATATATATATATATATATATATATATATATATATATATATATAAGAGTTTAAGCATCAGTTATTAAAATTCACCAAATAGGAGTAATATATTGTTTAGATTTAGTCTCAGTATCAAAACAAATCAAATCCAATCGAAAACTCCCAAAACATCAACTTTTGACAATTTTTCAAATAGTATAAGTGTATATATATGTATAAGTGTAGTTAAGTGTACTAGTAATTTTCATGTGCGATGCACGTTTTGATAAAAAGTTGGAGTTGAACGTGCGATACATAAGTCGGTAGTAATCAGCACTTTTGATGAATGACTTAAACTTTAAAAAAATTGGAGTTGAATGGGCACTGCACACAATTTTTAAATTTTTTTAAGGAAAAACTTTGAATGTACGTACGGTGATGTGTTACGAAATAGATTTGGAGTTGCACGTGCGACAAACGTATTTGTTTTGTGACAAAATGATTTAAAAATTATTTGTTTGGTGAAAGAAAAAACTTTGATTTACACATGTGATGCACGTGTTAATAAATAGAGTTAGAGTTATACATGCAACGTATGTGTTACATTTGTGACAAAAAAATATTAAAAAATTGATTGTTTGGTTACAAACTCAAAGTGACAAAGTGACAAACTCTTCCATTAATAGTAATAGATAATAACCTCTCCATGAGTGTGCTATTCAGAAATTAAATAAATAAATAAGATTAAAAAAATTGTGATATTCAAAAAAAAAATTGACGGCTGTGGGCAAATTTTTTGTGACAAAATTTAAAAATTTGGAGTTGAATGGGCACTACACGCAATTTTTTAAATTTTTTGAAAGATAAACTTTGAATGTACGTACAGTGATGTGTTACGAAATAAATTTAGAGTTGCACGTGCGACATACGTATTTGCTTTGTGACAAAAAAAATTAAAAATTATTTGTTTGGTGAAATAAAAAGCTTTGATTTATACACGTGATGCACATGTTAATAAACAGAGTTAGAGTTATACGTGCAACGTATGTGTTTCATTTGTGACAAAAAAATATTTAAAAATTGTTTGTTTGGTTACAAACTCAAAGTGACAAAGTGACAAACTCTCCTATTAATAGTAGTAGATGTTTGCATTAGTAACATCAAGAAACTCATTGCCTATATGTAGTATGAAGTTCAAAACCACCTCAGTTTGAAAATAATAAGAACCCAATCGAAAACCTCTTAAAACACACAAAATTCTTTAAAACAGTGGGCTAGTATATATAAGTGTGTATATGTGTATATTTGCTTTAGTTAAAGCTTCCAAATCTCATCAATAGGAAGTAGTATAATGTTGAAACAATCTCAGTGTCAAAACAACTCGAAATTCAATCGAAACATCAAGGATACAAAAAGAAGTAATATCGGTCTGTGTATGCACATATCCGAAATTAACCAAACTCCTCTTTTACTCAAAACTTAATCTTTTAATTCAATAACCTATCTTGCAACTTATTAAACTTATGCACAAACACTCACAATAGTTTACTCATGAATATAAGCAATTATAACAACTATTTAATCAAGTTATACTCAACAAACATCAAGAACAATATGTATGTCCATATACACTGTAAAAGTTAGGTTTTTATTTACTTTTGCATTAAAAAACATACAATCTCATCATAACAAGTCAAAACAGCAAGTAGATGAAGGAAAACAACATACTCATGATTTTTATTAGGTTCTTTAACAATCTCAAGTCATCTATATTTAATTTTAATCATCAATAGCAAGGTTTTCATAAAAGATTCAATTTTTAACTCATCCATCCATCCATAGTTCATTATATCAACATACAATTCCTAACATGCTTTCTAATAGGCAAATCATCACATACAACATGTATAGAATAATACAAAATAAACATATGTCACTCACCCTATTGAACAATCAACCGAAGATAATAAAGAAAATAAGAAAATCCTCCTTTCGCAAGAAAACCAAGATCCTTACTTTGAAACTCCAAGAAAATAATAATAAAGAAATCTTTTTGTGTTGTGCAGCAAAGGGATGGCTGCACCTCACCTTTCATTGGGTTTTTGAATAGATTTGCAAAATATCTCTTTTAAATATATCTTTACATATATAAATCCTTATACTTGGAAATTAGATAAAACCAACTTAATTGAGTTCTAAAACAAAAAAAACTACCCTAATATTGGCCGGCACTGTTTTAAAACCCAAAAAACGAAATTGTACTTTTTGCCCTCTAAGTGGTAATTTTGCAAAAAGACTCTTCTTTATCAAAACTTGCAAAATAAACCAAATTTATTAAAACAAAAGGTAAACTCTTTACCTTTGAGTTGACTAGGCATCATGTCCAGTCCAAAAATACGACAATCTAGAGTTTTCACTCGAAGTGATAATTTTGCACAAAAGTCCATCTTTTTATAATATTTACAAATAGGTCAGATAATATTCATAAAAATACAGAATTCAGAAATAATATCTACTAATACATATTAGATTTTCCAATTAAAATTTCTGACTTACACTTTACAAGAAAATATTTGTACAAGTTCCACTTAAATTTCATATTTGCAAAAACACCATATTTGTTTAAATCTTTTCCAAATCAACTCTAAATAAAATTTAAATAGATTTTATTTTCATTGATGACCATGGAAAGCCGAAAAGTCTGTAAAAAATGAATTTTCATTATTTGTTTGAGATCCAAACGACTTTTTACATAAAAATCCCTCTCTTTCGAAGTATTTATAAAAATAGTTTCTTTGCTCATAAAAATTCCAAAATTTAGAATATAATTAATTATGAATATGAGAATGTATCCAGAAATTTAAAATTGGAGATTTGCACCAAAAAAATATTTGCACGTGTTTTGCACGTGTAAAATTGAGAAATTCATAAAATAGTCAAATAAATTCAAAGAAGTCTGAAAATTAAAATATCATAATTAAATGAGGAAAATCAATCATTAACCATAAAATTTTAAGAATTAAAAATTTCCTAACTCTGCACGTGTGTTGCACGTGCAAAATTGCAATTTCAAGAAAATAGTCAAAATAATCGATTTTACCAATTTAATATTATTTAGTAATGAAAAATAATTCATTTTATTTTGCGGGGTTATATATATATATATATAATTAATTAATTAATTAATTAATTAATTAACTGGATTAACCTATAGAATTTCCTATGGGGGCCTTCTATAGGGATTGTGGTGGTTGGTGGGGCCCCGGATGTTTACCACAGATGGATGTGGTGGGTTGTTCTGCCTTCACGTCGCTGATGTGGAGGGATTGGAGGGGGGGGCACTGGTTTGAAAGGGAAAGCAGGCAGCGAGCTGCTGTTTGCTTTACTAACGTGGGCATGGGGCCCATGCATGGGTTTCTGTGCTCACGGGAGAAGAGAGAGAGGGATTTGTCCCATATCGGGAGTTTGCAAGAGATTAATTAAATATATATATAATTTCCTGGAATTAGAGGTCACCAACAAGCTATAGCACCTTTTATGAGGCAGCCTGTGGTGGGCAGTTGTTTGCTAAAATCGCTGATCGAGGCCGGGGCGTTACAGGATGAACCAGTTTGGGAGATCTATGTCGATGGATCATCCTGCGATGGTGGAAATGGAGCTGGCATCATACTTAGGGGCCCCGACAACTTCGTCCTTCAGTATTCCCTACATTTCAATTTTCAGGCATCTAAAAACGAGGCAGAATATGAAGCGATAATCACTGGGATCATTCTAGCCCACGAGGCAGGGTTAAGACGAGTAAGGGCCTTCAGCGACTCTCAGCTCGTGGTCAACCAGATCTCTGGGAATTATGAGGCTCGTGACACTCGAATGATCCAATACTTGGTGCGCGTCAGACTCCTCTTAACTGTCTTTGAGGGTGCCACTGTCGAGCGTATCCCGAGAGAACAAAATGGTCAGGCCGATGCCTTGTCCAAGCTTGCCTCGTCGTCCTTTGAGGGCCTAGTCACCGTCCTCGTCGAGATCCTCCTCAAGCCTAGCATCGAGAGCCTCGAGGTCCTTTGCCTCAACCCAGACATTTAAGCGGATACTTGGATGGATCCCGTCTAGAAGTTCTTGACAGATGGCGAACTCCCACTAGACCCAGCCGGGGCCAGGAAGATAAGAATCCGATCGAAAAGATTCACATTGATCCACAAGGTACTCTTCAAGCGCTCATACACTAAAGTTGATGGGAGACCATATATCCGATGTCTGAGTCCCGATGAAGCCAAGTATGCATTAGAAGAGCTGCACGAAGGAATTGGGGGGTGCCATATGAGCAACAGGTCGCTCGTGAGGAAAGCGTGCTCAACCACGGGTACTACTGGCCGACTATACTGCAAGATGCCTACGATCTTGTGAAAAAATACGGCCCTGCCAGAGATTCTCCTCGAGCAGGCGCATGCCACAAGCCGAACCCCGGCCACTCGCCAGCCCGACCCCCTTTGTTGTGTGGGGGATGGATCTAGTCAGCCCTTTTCCGAAGGCCATGGGCCAAAAGGCGTTTCCTCATAGTGGCCATCGACTATTTTACTAAGTGGGTCGAGGCAGAACACTTGGCCATAATCACTAAGCATCAAGCCCAACAATTCTTTTGGAAGCACATCATTTGTCGGTTCGGGATCCTACGCGTTCTCATCACTGATCATGGAACTCAACTCGCCAACAAAATTTTCGAAAGTTATGTGAAAACCTTGGGGTCCAGCAGCGGTTCTCATCAACATCACATCCCCAGTCGAAAGACCAAGCCGAAAAATTCAACCACCAAATTCTTGAAGGTCTTAAAAAATGGTTGGAGAAATCTCCCAAGGTGCTGTGGGTCGACGAATTGCTGAGTGCCCTTTGGTCGTATCGAACAACCAAGAGGATCCCCACGGGTGAGTCCCCATCCAACCTAACTTATGGTACAGAGGCTGTCATCCCCCTAGAAATCGGGCTCCCTTCGCCTAGGATCATGAGCTTCAATGAGGAATCGAACTCGAGCGACCTCAGGGTCAACTTGGACATGATCGACGAGATCCGTAAAAAATTCGTCATCAAAAGAAATATCTTACAGCGGTGGATTGAAAGGTTCTATTACAAGAAGATCCATTGGACCAACATCAAGGATGGTGACCTCGTACTTAGGAAGCTTGCTATTTCTGAACCCACTAAGAAAGGCAAACTAGTCCCGAACTGGAAGGGCCCGTATAAGGTCTCACAAGTGGTACGTCCAGGCACGCACCGACTCGAAGACCTGGGGGCAGAATAGTCAAGAGACCTTGGAACGCCGAGCACCTTATCAAGTTCCACGATGGACCACAAAGGCAGATATAGTTGTCAGTAATGATAGCAGGCGCTACCCACTTTATGTACCTCATTCTATGTAACCAAGCTAGTAAAAGCAATGAAGTTTCTTTTTTGGGTTTGCATCAAAATATCTCGCGTTTACTTCTCTATACCAGGGATTTCTCACAATCTCTCACGTCTTCGCCGCTCGACTTGGACTTCGAGCCCTAACGAGAATTTTCACGTAATCTCTCACGTCCTCGCCACTCAGCTTGGACTTCGAGCCCTAATGAGAGATTTCTCATAATCTCTCACATCCTCGCCGCTCGGCTTGGACTTCGAACCCTAACGCGAGATTTCTCACAATCTTTCACGTCCTCACCGCTCGGCTTTGACTTCGAACCCTAAAAAGAGTTTTCTCACAATCTTTCACATTCAGTAGGTCTACCGCGCTAACACATCCAGATCGAAGAAGAGCTCAAAAAGCGGAAGGACCGTTTTATTACAACATATAGAAGTCTATTGATTACAACCAAGTTACAAGAAGTAGGAAAGTTACAACTGTTACAAAATCGACCTACCGGGGGGGGGGGGGGGGGGGGGGGGGGTTACAGGACCGACGCAAACCAGCTTGAGCCCAACTGAACGCGTTTTCTCGCCGATGAGCCCATCAAGATCCCTAGGAGTCGCTAAGGTGGACGCTCTGGCAACAGAGCTCTGAGCATCATCCGGTCTCGCCGCTTCCAGCCTCACGGTCGGAGACGGGGACGACCAATCGCCCCCGAAAGAACGGGTTCGGGATCCACCCACTCCGAGCATGACCTTCAACCTTTGTATCTCCAATTCCTTCTCCACTATAACCTCACAAAGGAACGATTCAAAGGTTGGTTACTGGGCGGAAGTACCAGACATCGACCATCTAGTCACGTTGCTCCCCAAGTCGCAGTCGGCAATCACCTTCTTCAGATGAGCCGACTCCAAGATTAGTTCATTCAACTTAATCATAAAATAAGAAACAACTGCTTCCCAATCACGGGCCTGTTTGCGATAGCGAACCATGACAGACTCCATGAATATCAGCTTTCCCCTAAGGCGCTGAATCTTGACATCACGAGGATCGACCTCGAAGGACTCGTTTATCTTACACAAAGGAAGAAAGGAATATCATTCTGAGCCCCATAAAATTGGCCAAATCACAAAATATCATATCACAGATATTACGCCAAAAATTTCAAAGTCAAAGAGTTCGGCCAAAAATTCTTTTCATTCATCAAAATTCTTACAAAACAGTGATGGCCAGTCCGCACTCGGCAAATACAAAGAAAAAGAAAAAAGAAAATGGAAAGGGTGAACCTACTGCTTAGAAGAGAGGGGCACCTCTTCTATCGCTGACGCGTCGACCTCTGGGTCAGCCGCCTCTACTACATTCTTTTCGGACGGTAGCTATTCACCCCCTCCTCACCGTCGCCCCCAGGCATTTTCGGATGCTCGGGAAGTTTCATGCCATAATGAAACTCTTCGAGCTCACACTCGGGGTGGTAGTACAGGACATGCTCAAGGGCTCGGTTGTACGCCTTGTCCTGGGCCTCGATGACCTTATCCATGGCGGCGTTCCTCATCTTCTTCAGCTCCTTATCGGCTGCCTTCTTCATCTCCCCCTCCAGCCGAGCTCGGTCATCGGCGAGGGAAGTCAGCTCGGCCTTAAGGGCCCGCTCACGGAACTCGGCCGCATCCTTCCTCAACTTCTGATCTTTTACCTTATGCTCATACCGCTGAGCATTCTTCACCGCTCGCTGGAGCTCGAGGGTGTGCAGCCTCTTCATTTGGGCTTCGGCCAGTGTCTCCTGCGAACGAAGGGCCAAGATTTGGAAAGGTGAAATATAAAAATTTCAATTTACACAGTTGAAAAATATTTACCAGCACGTCGGCCTGAGCCCACCTCATGTAACATGACTCGAGAGTCTCGATTGATAGGGCTTCCCTATCGCGAGGTATGGCCAGTTTTTCCACCACCTTGACCACTACCGGCCCCTCGGTCAGCTAATCGGCCATCATCATGGTCCAATTCGGGGCCTACGGCGTAAGGCCCTCTTCGCCCACAACTTCCTGAACCGCGGGGTGGACGGGCGGAATACCGCCCTTCAGCAACTCGGTAACCTTAAGGTTAGTCGAGCTCGGCATCGCCTTTGTCGAGCTTGGGGTCCCCGGAACGGCAAGGGCCCTATGTTTCTTGGACTTTGGATAAAAAGTCCCTTCGGAGCCCCCTGAGAGGACTTCTTCCGCTACTTTGACTGGTCGGAATCTCTTTGCTTGTCCAATTGGGGTCTCCTTACGTCGATGGCGGCATCATCCATTGATGCAAAAAGAAACCATAGATATAAGAACGAAGGAAAACAGTTGAACAAAAAAGTGAACAAAAAACATACAAGAGTCAATGGGGCTCAGTCTGATCCTGGCCAGGTGCCTCTCGGTGACGTTCGACCAACCGATGCTGTTGCCTGCGACGATCTGATCCACATTAGCCCACTCATCATCCGTTAAATCTTTTCTCTTCGGAGGCTTGTGATTCGGCTTGCAAAAGTTCCAATTCGTGGGAATTTTCCACGGCACCTGATTTCGGAAAATGAAGTATTTCTCCTTCTATCCTTTTATGGAGTCCGGATTTCCATGGACTACCTTTTGTGGGGGCGAGGCAAGATGTAATATACTCCCTCGTGCTCTCCCGATGTACTGACCCCCAGAACGGCTCAAAAGTACTTCAGCTTCAAAGGCACTCCCCTCTCCTCGCAAAGCAACATGAAGCACACGAGCTGCTTCCAAGAGTTTGGGTCGTACTGCATTGGGCTCGGACTCTCCCAATTCAACACCTTCTTGATGAATGGGTGCAGCGACAGCCGCAACCCTGAGCTGAAGGCGTCTACCGGAAACATGCAGTAACAAGGGGCCAAATTGTCCGTAAGGCAGAGACTAGGGTTTGGAATCATCAACTCATACTTCAACCCAATGAAGTAGTTCTCCCGTATCAGTGGTAGGTCACTGCACGTCAAAACACTTCGCGTTTTGTCTATCTTGATCTTTGGTCAGCTAGACGAAGAAGGTTGCACCCCATATTGAACCAAGTCTTCGACATCGTTCGGATACATCCTAATGGAGCCCAACTGCTGAAGATAAGAGACGTCGAGCCCATGTTTTGGGAGAAACTCATCCGGCTGTTCCGGACTGTCCGGGAGAGTCCAACTCATCCTCTTCCCTCGGATGCGAGGAGCCTTTGGGGGGGACGGCGTCGCCAATAGTTTCATATTAGGGGCCTCACCCGACGGATTGACTTCCATAACCTCGTCCACATCTTCTTCACCAACCACATCCTCCTTATCCTGCTCGATATCTCCAACTTCCTCCACTTCTTCCTCATTCCCGTGCCTGCGTCGACCGATTTACCTTCATCTACCACCTCCGCCACCCCTACCTCTTTCCTGAGTCGCTTGATTCCACCACGAACGACTTACAACTGCGAAGCGGCATGACATCATAGACCTTTTCACTCCTTTCCCAGGACGAGGAGTCGGAAAGGCAATCTCCATCGCCCTGAACAGACGTAGAGGCAGAAGAACCGGACTGGGCCGTCGACATGATATTAAATATACTAACCTTTGATCATTGATGAAAAGTTCGCTGTAAAGCTGGTTGCCGATTACTGAACAGTTCCTAGAGAGAGAAGCTCTGAGAACTAGAGCGAGAAAGCAAAGTGGAAAATAAGAGGAGTGAGGGATATATAAATAGCTCCATGGCACCTCGATATCCACAAACAATCTTAGTCACCCAATCTAGATCATCTAAATCTAACGGTGGATAAGATTTCTATGCCTCGATTTCCACAACCGTGACGTCAGCATTACATGTGCAATACACGTGTCCATTACAATGACAGTAAGTGTGAACTTTTTCACCAAGTATGCGTCACTCGACGCTCGACATGAATCTCGAGCCAGCAGCAAGCTTTTCACAAGCTACGCTATGCTCAATGCTCGGAATGCCCCTCGGGCAAGCAGCAAGATTTTTCACAAGCTGCACTACGCTCGACGCTCGGCATGTGCCTCGAGCCAGCAGTAATCTTTTCAAGTACGCGTCGCTCGACGTTCGGCATGTGCCTCGAGCCAGCAGCAATCTTTTCAAGTACGCGTCTCTCGATGCTCGGCATGTTCCTCGAGCCAACTGCAAGCTTTTCACGAGCTGCACTACGCTCGACGCTCGGCATGAACCTCAAGCCAGCAGCAAGCTTTTTCACAAGTTACGCTACGCTCGACGCTCGGTATGTTCCTCGAGCCAGCAACAAGATTTTTCACCAGTTACACTACGTTCGATGCTTAGCATGTCCCTCGAGCCAACAACAAGTGTAACACCCCGTAGTTTTCAAAGAGTATATATATATATATATATATATATATATATATATATATATATATATATATATATATATATGTTGAAAAAAAGTTAAGTGTTGGCTGTTGAAATATAAAGTGGTTGGTTTGGTAAATATAGTAAAATGAATAAATGAATATATGGTATGAATGGTGGTGGGGGCCCACATGGTAAGGAAACAGCAAAGTGTACACATGCTGTTGATTGCTCTGATGTGTGACGTCATTTGAAGATGACGTGGCTTCAAATGCTGGGGCCCACCTGCCTAAGTGTGCTGCTTTGCATTTCTGCGAGAGAGAACATGGGAGAATGGTAAGTGATTATAGTCCCATATCGGTAAGATAAAGGAATAAAATAATAAATAAATAATATAGCCTATGATCAAGAGTCACCTAATCGGTTAACCAACTTTTGAGAGACAGTTTGTGGTGGGCAGTTGTACTACATAGTATCTAATTTGTCTTATAAATTGTATAAATTGTCTGAGCTAGGGGCAGGGGCGTTACAAATGGTATCAGAGCCAACTTTCGACACCGAGTGTGGATAAGAGTGGGCGAGATGTATGCCTGAGATGGAGCTAGCAGATGTACGGGTATGCCTGAGAGGGAGCGAGGTGGCGATCTGAAATAGTGGACCACCCGCAGAATCAGGGTATGGTGCAGCTAGCAGAATCAGGGTACTCCACTCCACATCGGCTAGAAAGGAGATCCTGCACTATATTGTGCATGCCCGTGCTCAGCGAGGATGCCGATTTCTGAAGAGGGTGGGGGGGGGGGGGTGTAACACCCCGTAGTTTTCAAAGAGTATATATATATATATATATTGAAAAAAAGTTAAGTGTTGGCTGTTGAAATATAAAGTAGTTGTTTGGTAAATATAGTAAAATGAATAAATGAATATATGGTATGAATGGTGGTGGGGGCCCACATGGTAAGGAAACAGCAAAGTGTACACATGCTGTTGATTGCTCTGATGTGTGACGTCATCTTCAAATGCTGGGGCCCACCTGCCGAAGTGTGCTGCTTTGCATTTCTGCGAGAGAGAACATGGGAGAATAGTAAGTGATTATACTCCCATATCGGTAAGATAAAGGAATAAAATAATATATAAATAATATAACCTATGATCAAGAGTCACCTAATTGGTTAACCAACTTTTGAGAGACAGCCTGTGGTGAGCAGTTGTACTACATAGTATCTAATTTGTCTTATAAATTGTATAAATTGTCTGAGCTAGGGGCAGGGGCGCTACAACAAGATTTTTCACGAGCTACACTACGCTCGATGCTCGTCACGAACCTCGATCCAGCAGCAAGCTTTTTCACAAGCTACGCTACGCTCGACGCTTGACATGTTCCTCAAGCCAGCAGCAAATTTTTTTTACAAGCTACGCTACGCTCGACGCTCGTCATGTTCCTCGAGCCAGCATCAATTTTTTTTACAAGTTACGCTACACTTGATGCTCGACATGTCCCTCGACCCAACAACAAGTTTTTTCACTAAGTACGCGTTGCTCGACGCTCGACATGAACCTCGAGCTAGCTACTGGCTGTTTGGCCCCGCTCGATCGTCGACGCTCGGCACCTCTGTCTCCGATGCACGAAGCTCGTGGGTCGGTGCTAGGTGTCGTAGGGCCTCAGGCTGCTGCTCGCGGGGAACCTCCACCATGTCCTTATGCGCACTGTCGACTGGTCTCCTCACGAGATTAGGGCTACTCCTCGACGGCTGTTACATACAACCCTCCAAGAGTGGGGGGCCTATGATGTGGGTAAAAGTCCAGCTCAATCGGAGCTGTTTGATCCCCTCCAGATCTGCAAACCCCTACAGACCATGTCTGTAGTCCCTATGGGCCTTCTGCTGCTTCAGACCCACAGGAGAGGTTCAACTCGGCCTATTAGGGTTAGGGTTCCCTCTCTCTCTGCCTATAAATAGCAGGCCGCCCTCCCTTTTTAGAAGGTAATGAAACTTTCTCCACTCAAACCCTAATTCCATCTTTTTCTATTAACTGACTAGATCATCGGAGGGCCCGTAGTCGGGATCTCTCTCGGTGTTTCTAGGCTTTTTGAAGGTGTTCAGGGTAGCCAGCTACCAGCAGCACCCTTTCTCCTGCTCCTCACTAAATCTTCATCTCATATCCAGATCTGCAGTTGAGATCTGTCTCTCCTTCTACAAATAACAAGACCTCACATCTGTTGCTCCTACCACTAAATCAGCAGCATCAATCCCGATGGCCTATACCAAGTCCTTTAATGTTTCTATCTTGGGACAACACCTCAGCATGGTATCCGAAACCAAGAATTGGTGATAAAACCTTGAGGATCTCTCCTCCTCAGGTTAATACCCTTAACTTGGTATCCAACTTTGGATCTCTCCAAAACCCAGTTGTCTCGGACACAATACCTTACGCCAATGCTTCAACAAAAATGACTCAACTAGTTCGGTCACGCTTCGACCCCATTCTAACTGCTCAACGACTTACATAGATTTATAACAAGTCTTTTATTAAGCAAGGCAATTACAAGAAAGGTGGTTGTCAGTCCGCAGTCGGCAAAGCAAACAACGAGTTACAACCAAACACTTACAATTGACCTCTCACCTTGTTATAATCTCTTATAATTGACCTCTTGCCTCAGCCCCCATTTCCCCAGAACTTCAAAGCGCAGAAGGGGCATCACACGAGCCTCGACAGTAGAAGGCCGATCGGCTAACAGGGGTGCGAAGGTTACTAGTCCGCCCGCTCAGACTGACTATAAGAGCCCACCTTGAAAGTCGAGGCCCCAATGGCAAGTCATACGTTCGGAAAGCCACGCAATAGAAATAAGAGACAAACAAGCACCAGATCACCATCCCCGCCTCTTAGGCATCCCCGCGACCCAGTTGTGAATGATTCAAACATATTCTACAAGGGCACATATTCGGCCCCGTACTTCGGAATCTAACGGCAAACATCATACCTCAAAATCCGAGATATACCTGATGAGGCTCAACGGGGTAACCCCAATCCTATCTGGGTCCTCGGGAACTGGAACCACCAGCACGAGAAGCCCCAGCCAGGCCAAATACCCCAAGTTGTAGATGAGCCTAACCATGAATGGGTCATATCTCTCGGGTTTTGGGGGTAAATCCTCATATCTCAGAATCCGGGACAAACGACCCAAAGCGGTAATCGCGAGTCTCGACTCCCTCTGGGCCGAACACTCGGACAACGGAGTTCCCTCTCAATGTCTTGACCATTCCTTCCTTATGAGTTGGGAACCGCTTGAAGGAGAATGAGATTTATAAGCATTTGAAGTATTCTCCAAAAGTATCATCACTTATTGCGGTCAACGCTCCAACTCCCGAGATCAATAATTACCGCAGTCGTCAGAAATATGATGCAAGCGGGACCACGTGGCACTCTATGCGGCTCTTCAAGAAGCATAAGGGAGATCAAGGATCAAACCCCCGCTCCTGAGGCTGCGACCTGAGAGCCTAAAACTAAGACTACCAAACGCAATATCAGAAGGCAAACACATTTTATTGATTAAATGAATGGCAGATACAAATGAGGTGGTCAGTCCGCGAAAATGCGAGAATACAAGCGACCTAATTTCGTATATTAAGGACAACGCGCTCTTCCTTAGCTAGGAGGGCAGGGCCGGTTGGCTCATGATTTGCCAAATTCTCCCCAACTTTGGGGCCAGCAGCTTCATCATCTGATTATTCAGGGGAAAGGCCGTTGAGGCCGATCCCTGGGTGCTTCACCTCGACATCCTTGAGGGCGAACCTGTATCCCTCATCATCGACATTGAAAATATCGACTAAGGCCCCCTGATATTCCTTCTTCAACTTTGCCTCCTCTGTCTGCCACGCCAGCTTCTCGGAGACCAACTGATCCTTTTTCTTTGAGAGCTCAGCTTGAGCCTCCCTCTCCTTGGCCAGGTCTGCCCTCAACTAGCCTATGCGCCCCTCAAGGCCCCCAGCCCACGAAAGGAGTTCTGCCTCGGCTGCTTCTGCATGCTACGCCTGTCGAAGAAGCAGATCCCGCCTCCATTTCAGCTGGACCCCTTGAATGGTCGCATACACAAGATCATCAGGGTACACTTAGCAAATGGCAAGAAAAATGATTACACAAGATATATCTGGGGAGAAACTCACTAGAACTGAAGCTTGCGCCCAACTACCGTAAACCTCCTCGGTTTTGTTCTCGAGGTCGGCAAGGTCACGGGGAGTGGCGAGATGAGAAACCATCTCCAATGCAGCAGGCCGGTTGATCGACGCGTCCACCTCAGTCACAGACCATGAGGAGACCCACACCTTTGCCGACTTGAGCGGCTTGGCTGTCGTTGTGGCACCAGCTGCGGGCGATGAAGGAGGCCTTTTGCCCTCCGTCTTGACAGTTGATTCGACCGCCTTAGCCTTGAGGGCTCAGCGCCATTCGCTTTCTTCTTCGGGAGTTCCTCCATCTTCGAAGGTGGCCGCTTCTGCGACCTCTCCCCCTCAGGAGCCTTGACATCGGCCTCGGCCTTCATCTTTGTCCTCGGCCTCCCGTGCCTTCTTCTCGGCCCTCATTTTTCTACGCTTTGCCTTAATGAGCTCATGAGCCACGATACTTAATAGTCTCGGAAAAAAGACACAAGATTCAAGGTAAACTGAGGTGAAAGGAGAGCGAGTGAGCGAAATCAAAGAACTGGGGATGTATATATAGAAATGAAACATCGATAATTGTGTCAAGCGCGTACTCCACGTGGAAACACGTGAGCACATGCTAAGTACCCACTTCCTCCATCGTCAGCATGGTTTCCTAGGTCGAACCTAATTCCAAAGCATCGCCTCTTCCTCCACTCTCGGGGTGGCTTTTGAGGATGAACCTCAAAAGGAGAGATTTCAAAGCACCCCATCCTCCTCCACCCTCGTTGTGGTTTCTGAGGACGAACCTCATGAGGAAGGTGCCAAGGGTTGCCTCTTCCCACACCCTCGATGCGGTTTCCGAGGCCGAGCCTCATGAGGAAGGACTCAAGGCATCTCCTCTGTTCCCGTTCTTGGAACGGTATTCGAGGACGAATCCCTGGAGGAGAACCATCAATAAGCCATCTATAAAAAAAAATCAAAGTTCGACAAAACATATTTATTATGGAACGTAAACGTAATGATTACATTCACACAATTATATTGAGAATCACAAGTTCAAGGCACGTAGCTTCGGACCCCGGGGTCCTTGTTCGGCCCCAATCCAGCTGGACACACTGGTAGATCATGCTAACCCACTCTGGGCATCCCCCAGAGCTCCCGCTCTCGAACGGATCGGAGGGTAAGACTCCAGCCTCGAGAAGGGACTATAAAAGGTGGACGCCTGACTCACCTCTCCCAGCCTGGTCCTCAACTGGAAGATTCCAAAGTCATTTTCCACAAGCATATGTTTAAGGATGGATTCTGAGGACCTACTGTCGAAGGGATGAGAAGGCCTGCCAATGCCAGCCTAAGCGAGAGCTATGTCGACGTCGGAAAACAACATCTTCAGATGAGCTAGTTACCGAGCCACCTCTTGTGACCGACTAATGTGGAAACCAAATGCCCTTTCCCGATCAGTCACCTCTTTACGAAGGCGAGCGATAATCTCCTTAGTCAGAGCAAGCATGCAACGGAGCGCGCGAAGCTCATCCTCAAGGTTCTCCTTCTGAGGCTCCAACCTCACCATTTGTTCAGCAAAATGACATCTCGACTCAAATGAACACGAAACGAATGATCATAGAAAGTTGTGAAGTTTCATTAAACAAAAATTTACAAGGTATGCGGTGGCCATCCGCGCCCGGAGTCTACAAAATTTGGGATAAAAAGAAGAAGAAAATCTAAGTTAAGGAAGGACATCACCGGAATGAGAACGAGGGGGTTCGGCTTCAGCCCCCACACACTTGACTGGGACGACAATGTCGAGAGGGATTTCTCTCAGGGTCGAAGGAGTGTCTTGGAATCTGATTTCGAGTCGAAGCATATGTCATCATGGTTGATGCCTGAATGCCTATCTCTGAAATGTTGAAAGGCTCGCTAGTAGCCCTCCTCCTGGGTTTGCGCTATCTAACCCGCCACATCGTCGACCTCTATCTCCAATTCCTCCACCCTCTTTTCTAGCCCATTTTCTGAGTCTTCTCCTTCTACCACTT
This sequence comes from Hemerocallis citrina, assembly GCA_017893485.1. Taxonomy (NCBI): domain Eukaryota; kingdom Viridiplantae; phylum Streptophyta; class Magnoliopsida; order Asparagales; family Asphodelaceae; genus Hemerocallis; species Hemerocallis citrina. The sequence goes on along the minus strand of CM030368.1, from coordinate 18,949,624 downwards.
CAAATCGAACCGTTGAGCCCTGCGTTTGGCCAACTTCAAATCATCGTCGTACTACCTCATGAGCTCACCCCCGTAGAGCATGACCTACAATGGAAAAAAAAATAGTAAGAAAAATACCAACAAAGGGATGCAGTCGCTCCGGAACGAACACTTACCACCACTAAGTGCTGAGCATACCGAAGGTAAGACGAGCCGAACGTCTTCTAAGCAAGGGCTTTTCTGTCTCTCGAAGGTGCAAGATTATTCACCACCTTGATGGCCATCCGAGACTCAATGATGGAGTCAACAACCTTCACAGACCAGTCAGGCGTGAAGGTTCTTGGGTCTTCTCAGTAATGACCTCCTCCAGGAACGGGTAGATTGGTGGCACATGAGATTCCAATTCTTGAGCTCGGATCGATCTCTCACTCGACTCTGCCCAGGAAGAATCCTCTGGATCCCGAATAGTCAAGGTTCTCGTCCCCCTCGCCCTCTTTGATCTCCCCTTCGGAGAAGCTTCGGCACTCGGTGTCATCTCCCTCTTCTTCACCTTATCCTCGGTGGTTCATTCTGTTGCCGGAGCAACCAAAAGGAGGTCGACATCGTCGTCTCCCGAGGCTGAAAAAGAAACACATCAGAACAGGATTGAAAATCCCTTAAAAAATAACAGTAACTGTTATAAGGGGAGGAAACTCCCAGGGAACGTAAGGACTTAACCCGTTGACCGCGAGTGACATCTCTGTCACCTTGGACCAATCGATACTCAGGTTATCATCAAATAGCCTGCCGAACCCCACCTGCTCCTCTTTAGAGAGCTCTTCAAGCTTCAAGGGATTCTTTGGAGCAAGCCCGTACGACCATGAGGTCAGTATGTCCCAGGGCTCGGGACTGTAGACGATAAAATAATTGGACCTCCAACCTTTTATGGAATCTGAATGGTTGTGCACTACACACAGCTTAGACCAGGGGGCGATATACCACCGGTGAGAACTGCTCGGAAGTGCGCTCAATCCCAGACTCGCTCGGAAGTACTTGAAACTCAGAGGGACGCCCTTCCTTTAGCTGAGCATGATGAAACTGGTCAACTGCTTCAACGAATTCAGCACGTACTACATCAGACTCATTCCTGCCCAGTTCAAAACCTCCTTGACGAATGGGTGAAGAGGAAGATGCAGGCCTGAAACAAAAGCATCCAGGGGGAACATACAGAACCGCTTCGTCAACCTATCGGTGGGACGAGTACCCGGTTTCGAAAGCAGTAAGATGTACTCCGAGGGTATATGGAACCGATCCTGAATCTTGGCGAGATCGCTCTCCGACATGATATTCTATTTCTGGTTGGCTTCTATATTTGGCCTATTCGGCGAAGACGGTGATACACTGAACCGAAATAAGTCCTACAAATTTTTCGGATATACCCGAGAGGACTTACAGCCCGCGGGATTGTCTTGATAAGCCATCGGCACGTGTCCCTTGTTAGAAGAAAGCCTATGCTTCCTCATCTTCACTGGTCGACGAGCACGGGGTGGCGGAACATCTATAATGTTATTAGAAGATAAGGCCCTTGCTCCCCAGATTGAAGGGCCCCCGGTAGTCACCTCATCTCCACATTGACTCGTTCCGACGTAACTCCCCTCCCATTCCTCCCCCGTCTTCACTGGCAGTAGGGGGCCCTCCTCCTGGGTATCAACCTCCACGAACTCGGGACCCCCGCTCGTCACTTCAGTGACATTATCCTCTACCCGAGGGATGGGATCAGTCGTCTCCGCACTCACCCCCTCGATATCTACATCCTCCGAGGAACGTGCACGTGCGGACGATGACAACCAAAAAGAATCCCCAGAAGAGGACCCGCCTCGTCCCGAGGATGACGACGAAGTGGAGCTACTAGATTGGCTTGCAGACATGTTCGCTAGAATTCTCACGGAGTTTTAGTCAGGGAAGATAAGTGGTCTAGGAGGAAGTGAGGGAGAACTTATAAAGGAAAGAAGGAGCAACTTCTCGAATGATAGGTCATTTGACGCCCCCTCGATAACCGCGAGCAAACTTGGAACGTCACCTTAGAGACCAGTGCCACATGACGACTAGATTCGAGGTCCCAACTCACTGCGCCTCCCGGTGTGGCGTACGAAGTCGACCCACATGAAGAGCCCTCACAAGGTCTCAACTCGTTGCGCCCCCGGCATGGCATCCAAGAACGACTCTCATGAGTAGCCCTCACAAGGTCTCAGCTCACTGCACCCCTGGCGTGGCGTCCGAAGCCAACCCTCATGAAGAGCCCTCACAATGTCTTAACTCGCTGCGCCTACGGTGTAGCGTCCGAGGCCGACCTTCATGGTGAGCCCTATCTTCATGGGGAGCCCTCACAATGTCTCAACTCGCTGTGCCCCCGATGTGGTGTCCAAGGTCGACCCTCATGAGAAGCCCTCACACAGTCTCAACTAGTTGCGCCCCCAGCGTGGCGTCCAAGGCCGACCCTCATAGGGAGCCCTCACAAGGCGTCAACTCGTTGAGCCCTCGGCATAACATCCGAGGCCGGCCCTTATGGGGAGCCCTCCCAAGGTCTAAATTCATTGCGCCCTAAGCTGACCCTCATGAGGAGCCCTCACAATGCCTCAACTCGATGTGGCCTCGGCATAACATCCGAGGTCGACCCTCATGAGAAGCCCTTACAAGGTGTCACGATCGCTGCGCCCTCAGCATGGCATCCAAGGCCGACCTCATGAGGATCTCGAGCAAGGGAGCATCACCCCCGGCCTCAGGATGGTAGCCGACCCCAAGCTTCCCGTAGATTCACGCCGCAGCAGGACACTCCCAATTTCAACGTGTGCAGATCATCGTTATCTACGCGACACCCTCAATGAGTTAACTACTCCTCGAAGAAGACCGAAAGGTCACCTCCGAAAGGATGGGCTTATGATGAGGGTAAAAATGGCGAATGATCTGCACCGCTCGATCCTAGCACGAATCTTGAGGAGATCTCATAAAAATTCGTGAGTCGATTATGGGCCCATCACTCAAATCCAACTCAACGCAAATCCCCCCCCCCCCCCCCCCCCCCCCCCCCCCCCCCCCCAAATCAAGGGATCCGGAAACATTCCCTAATTAGGCTCTCACTAACTTTAGAATACAACACTACCTCTACAGTAACCAGGTAATCACTATTTCACCACTTAAGCATCTTTTAATCCTCTGATTATTGACTTGATGTCGGAGAATCTGTCGTCGGGAATCCTCCTGGTGTTTCAGATTTTTTTGCAAGTATCCAGTGACGGTCAACCGTTCCCAAATCCACCAGATCCAATCACACATCAACATCACAGTAGAGTCAAATCGGCGGTCGAGATCTGAGTTTCCTCTTCACTGAAAGAACTCATTATCTAATGCTCCCACACCTGAACACAAGCAGCATCACCATCTCATATAAAGGTTAACTGGTTTATCAACATAGTAATATCAAGCATGAGCTAGACATGCTATCTATTTCAACATGAGCTTAAATTCCATTCGTTTCATTTTACTCAGAAAAAAAAACTAGTACAACAGGGGGGAATAATATAAATTGTTCCAACTGAACATAAAATCAAGAAAATTCAAAATGAAAATATCCATTAGAAATATTACAATGATGGAACTCACAATCCTCTAACAGAAATCGTAGATAAATATTTGTACTGCAAAGACGACGGAATAATGAGGTACCATGTTTGGGATAAAATACCAAATTGAATAAGATCATATTACCAGATACAGCTTTGAGTAGGGATTTTGAAAACTTGACAATGATACAGCTTTGAGTATTGTACACAATAGTCCTGTAAGAAAATATATCGGATGTTGCATGACCCACACACAATTTCATCGGTAGGGATGGAACACAGAACCCAAGGGATGAAATTGTCCCAGTAACCAAAAAAAAGTACAACCATATAATAAGGTGATTGACAGACAATGCGTTGCATAATCTCAATGTGCATCCAATCTCAGGTGCCAATATAGAACTTGAATGTTTTTATCACAAGTTATCCTCATCATCTGTATCTGAAATACACCTTCAAATGGCTCTTTAAACAATAGATCTTCTAAAGAAATTTAAAAGAACAAAAGGAAAAAAGGGGCAGAAAAGAGATGGCATCAGTTTCACCTCAATCTTTTGGTTTGCTCCTTCCTATGTGTTAGAACCTATAACCCCCCGACAACACAAGATATGGATGCAACCAGCAATTGCATACTCCCAGATCCAATTCCCTGATCTGCGAGAATAGTGGAATGTGTGGGTGATATATATACAACATATCTCTACACTATAGTACAGATACAAGAGTCTGCATACTCATCTTCTTCGGAGTCACTCGAGTCGCTGTAAAAATCCAGAAAACATGAAACAGATGAGAAAACAGTGAAGACCATTACAGTCTTGTGAAGTGTAACATGCAATATAAGATGATGGATTTTGTAACTACAACAACATCAGGCAATATAAGATGATGATTTTTTTTACTACAACAACATCAACATCAACGCATTTATCTGAAATCTTTTAAATCCGACACATCAATGGTTTTTCTCCATTTATCTTTGTTAAGGGTCATCTCCTTTCAAGTTGACACTAATGACATTCAATTCAAGTCTAAGATCTGTCCCTAGTTTTGTTTGTTCTAGTACCCTTTCTAATAGAGATGTTATTAGTCACCATTGCATATATGCCCAAACCAACAAGACTTAATCTAACAAACCATAAACAGCAAATCAGATTTCCTTCCTATTATACGTCAAACTTTCCTAAATAACATGGTAGTCAAATACTTGAAACATGAAATTTCTCTTTACATGTACATCTATATGAGCGGATTGATTAAGCTAACAACATAATTTACAATAATCCAAATAATAACATAACGAGACTAACTCAGTTTTACAAGTTCTAATTAGGAGAATACTCAGATAACTTGTATGAAGGAAACCACATGTTTCCTGGGGGAGATAAGCATATTTTACCAAGAAAAAATCAGTTCGAAACAACAAGTACTGTTGTTTTTACATAGCTACATTGCAAGATACATATAGCATATAAGTGGTTTGTAGGCATTAAAGAATACATAGTTTGAAATGTCTCCTGCACATATGTAAATCCTATACTTTCACAAATGTAGCACTTTAACCAGTTTTAAGCTAGAACAGAAAAGTGCAGCCACTCTCTAACAATCCACTGCAAAGTAACACACTTTTCCGTTAATGAAGAAAGCGAGATTACAACTTGGCACCCTTTTTTTTTCTCTCCTCCTTGACAACTCATCATTGTTATCTTTGTTTACTCTCTCATTTTACCAACCCATCATTGTTGTCTGGCGACTCCTTGACTAATGAGGAATGGAAGTGGACATAGCGGTGAAAGGGAGATAATATAGACTATGTAGAGTGAAAGAGAGAGAACATAGACGAAGTAGATGACCAAGGCAGAGCACAAGCCTTCTACTTGCAGCTCAACTGAGTCACACACGTGGCCACAACAAGAACATTCCTACATATCTTGTTTAAAGAATTACACCAACAACAGGAGATTGTCATTCAACATCACACCTAATATTCCTTCAAAAGTCAAAATGACAGAAACATGGTCTTTATCAAATAGTCACTCTCAAGTCTCCACCATCTTACACCACTCTAAATCCTCCATATATATAACCAAGGACATAAATTATACAACAAATGCAGTAAAAAGATTCTTCAAACAAATATTGAAACTGTGGCTCTTACATGATACCAAGAGTCAAACATGACTATTAGGAACAACTATAATAATTGTAACTGAAAGGCAAACTCAGCAAAATGCTTCACATAAATTAGATTTTCATTGTACTGAATGTACTAGAATATCTTTGTAAGCAAAATGCTTCACTAAAACCAACTCTTTGTAAACAACAATGCACAATATCTAGATTCTATATCTGCAGACCATTTCATAAATTTATTCTGATCTCGATGAGATCGCCAACAAACGATGTGAGAAAAACTCATAAGAAGTGTACTGGCATTATGAGTAATGCTCGACCAAAAGGCTGCAAACTAGTAACTTCTTGTCACAGATGAGGGAGGTCAGGAGTAGCAAGTATAAAAAGTTGCAACACTGTAGAAATAAGCAATAACATCTCTTATCACTTGAGAAATTGCTTGTCCAAATTGCTTCATGGTGAATATCACATTTACCTCTCTATGATCCTTGATGCCGCCGCTTTTTGCGAAAATCCTAAAGCAGTGACATATGACATATGACCTCTAACAGAAAAGAGGACAATGTAAGGGGAAGTTGGACACTGCGTAGATGATTCCAAAATGCCGTTGGGCAAATGATATTTGCTCTCTCAAATTTTGACAAACACTGCTGTTTGTTTATTAGATTTTCCATCATCATCGCCTCTTATAAAAATAGAACGAATCACAGAATGCAGGATTTTACAATATACTAAATATAACTAGACGATGAGCACTTACAGAGCAGCAATTTTCTCTAGGGACGTGCAAGATGTATGTCCATTTAAACCGATGTTTTCAGCAATTGAATTATCCAGGTTTGGCTACATTCTCCCTTCGTAAAAAAGAATAGCGTATTGTACAGTTCTAACTGTGTGTTCCTCTTGCACAATATACAGATATTAGAGCTAACACACAAGATAGTGAAGCGTGTTCAGCTTCCAAGTTCCTAAAGGCACTTCATGATCATCTCTCAATTTAAGGGAGTTGATCCAGCAGGTTCATACAAAACCCATAATGCATGTCGGCATGTCAAGACAAGTTGGTGAGGGCCCCACCATATGGGCCCCACACACCAAACATTTTGACAAATGAAAGAGTTGGCACCGAATGCGGTGCAAACAAGCCGCACCTTTTGACTATACCAATGAAAAAGGAAGAAAAGGGCGTTACAGGGTTGGTGACATCTCCCTCTCCTCGTTCCGTATAAATTGAGTTTTGGGGAAGAGGAAGTTGCAGCAGAGCATAGCAACAAAAGTTCAGTGAGGATTAAGAAAAAAAATAGGGATTAAAAAAGAAAGAGAGTATTACAAGAGTGTTCTCAAGAGGGATAAAATTGTATCCCCTTAGAGATAATTTGTATACTTGTATTTTTCTTCAAATTTGTGAGAGAGTGTTTCTCCTATTATAAGGGAGAGTGAAAATTGTACTCTCCTTATATTTAGAAAGAAGGTTGTAATCCTTACTTTCAACAGTAAAATCCCACTACCTTGCCCGTGGTTTTTACCCCTTCTCCTTTGGGAGTTTTCTACGTAAAATATTTTTGTCCACTTTATTTCTACTCTCTCAATTTCACTTTAGTTGTGGGGTAGCTTCTGCCCATAACTTTCCTAATAGTGGTATTAGAGCTTTGGTTGTCGGGGGTGGAGCAGAAATGTCAACTATAATAAAGTTCGATGTTGAGAAATTCCGGGAGCAATTTCTCGTTGTGAAAAATGAAGATCAAGGCGATCTTGAGAAAAAATACAAGTATACAAATTATTTCTAAGGGGATACAATTTTATCCCTCTTGAGAACACTCTTGTAATACTCTCTTTCTTTCTTAATCCATCTTTCTTTTCTTAATCCTTACTGAGCTCTTGTTGCTCTGCTCTGCTGCAACTTCCTCTTCTCCAAAACTCAATTTGTAGGGAACGAAGAGAGAGAGATGTCACCAACCCCGTAACCCCTTTTTCTTCCATTCTCATTGGTATAGTCAAAAGGTGCGGCTTGTTTGCACCGCATACGGTGCCAACTCTTTCATTATCAAAATGTTTGGTGTGCGGGGCCCATATGGTGGGGCCCTCACCAACTTGTCTTGACATGCCGACATTCTCCCACTTGGAGACTTGATTGAAAATAATCATGTCTCCACACAATCCATTCTACCTTGTCATTCTCATGCTGCTTACGTTACTGCTAGGCCACACGAGGATCTACACTATTCGAACTTGTCAGTATTGACTGGCTTGGTCATAACATCTGCTAGGTTCTCGTTAGTATGAATTTTGTGCATATCCACACTTCATTCCTCCACTACTTCTCGAACGAAGTGATACTGGACTCTTATGTGTTTTGTCCGTGAATGAAAGGCTGGATTCCTTGCGATGTGCAAGGCACTCTGACTGTCACAAAACAGAACAATCTTCTCCTACTTGTGCCCGAGTTCCTCCAATAACCTTTGAATTGAGACTGCTTCCTTGCAAGCTGCTGTAACCGCCATGTATTCTACTTCTGTTGTAGATAGAGTCACAACAGTCTGCAGTTTCGAAACCCAGCTTACAGCTCCTCCTGTAAGTGTAAACACATAGCCCGTAGCGGATTTGCTTTTGTCGAGATCGCCTGCAAAGTCTGAGTCTACATAGCCTCTGACAGTTAATTCTGATCCTCCATAACATAAAGCAGCATCTGAGGTTCCTCTGATGTATCTCAAAATCTTCTTTACTGTGCTCCAATGCTCTCTACCAGGATTCGCCATGTATTGACTAACCACTCCCACTGCGTGTGCAATGTCTGGTCTTGTACATATCATAGCGAACATCAAACTTTCCACTGCTGATGCATACGGTATTCGAGACATCTCTTTTCTCTCTGCTTCATTGCTAGGACACATCTTAGAGGATAACTTGAAATTAACAGGAAGTGGGGTCAAAATTGGCTTACAATCTTGCATGTTAAAGCACCGCAAGATCTTGTTGAAGTAATTCTTCTGGGAAAGCCAAACCTTCCTGTTATTTCTATCTCGGTGAATCTGCATCCCTAGAATCTTGTTTGCTGGTCCCAAGTCCTTCATGTCAAACTTTCTAGCCAACTGCGCCTTCATTTCTTGGATTCGATCTTTGTTGGGGCCTGCTACCAACATGTCATCCACATACAACAGTAGGATAATGAAGTCATCATCACCATCAAACCTTTTGTAGTACGTACAATGGTCTAAATTGAGTCTGTTGTATCCAAGACTAATAATGAAAGAATCAAATCTCCTGTACCAACACCTCGGCGCCTGTTTGAGACCGTACAGAGATTTGTTCAACCTGCAAACCAAGTTCTCTTTGCTTGTTTCAACAAAACCTTCTGGTTGGATCATTTAGATTTCTTCTTCAAGATCTCCATGAAGAAAAGCAGTCTTCACATCTAACTGCTCTAGATGTAGGTCAAGCGTAGCACACATCGCCAATACTACCCTGACTGTCGTGAGTCGAACCACAGGTAAAAATATTTCATTAAAGTCGATACCTTCTTTCTGAGCATATCCTTTCACCACCAATCTTGCACGATACCGCTCCACTTGGTCATTTCCATCGCGCTTGATCTTGTAGACCCATTTGTTGCCAATGGCCTTCCTTGTCGTAGCGTAACAAGATCCCATGTCTTGTTCTTGTGTAGGGCTTCAATTTCTTCCTGCATTGCTGTCATCCACAGGGATACATCCGAGCCTTTGATTGCTTCCTGGAAGGATGATGGCTCCCCATCCTCTGTTAGAAGACAGTATGTAACATTGCTCTCTGTAACATACTCCGAGTGCCAAGCTAGCGGTCTTCTCTCACGAGTTGACCGATAAACTTCTGGAGCCTCGGACTCGACTGGTTCTTGTTCATCGTGCTCTAGTGCTGCATCAGAAGAAACTGAATCTTCATCTGGCTTATTTTCCACCTGAACTGTAGTAGTTTCTGGATTCTCTTTTGACGTGCTATCGCTTCCATCTTTCTTTTGTAGCTGATCTTCTACAAATATCACATCCCTGCTGACAACAACCTTGTGGGCAGTGGGATCCCACAGGCGATACCCCTTCACTCCGTCAGCACACCCCAAGAACATGCACCTCCTAGATTTTGGATCCAGCTTTGTTCTTTCTTGGGTATTGTACATCACGTACGTGGGACATCCGAACCAATGTAAAGTAGAGTAATTTGCCGGCTTACCAGTCCACATCTCTATTGGTGTCTTCAGCTCAATTGCCGTTGATGGCAACCGATTTATAACATAACAAGCGATTTTGGCTGCTTCTGCCAAAAAAGAGTTGAGCTGATCTGCAGTCCGCAACATAGCTTTCATCCTTTCTGCAAGAGTCCTAATCATCCGTGCTGCCACACCATTTTGCTGAGGTGTATATGGAACTGTGAACTGTCTTGTGATACATTCTTGCTTACAAAGTGCAAGAAACTCGCCATCTGTGTACTCCCTTCCATTATCTGTCCTCAAGCACTTGATCTTCTTCCCAGATTCAAGTTCCACCTGTACTTTGAAGTCTTTAAACATTGAAAACACATCTAACTTTTTCTTGATGGGATACACCCACAATCTCCTGGAGTAATCATCAATGAAAGACACAAAGTACATTGCTCCTCCTATGGACATTTTCGGTGATTCCCAGACATCAGAATGAATCAAGTCTAGAATGCATTTACTCCTGGCTTCAGATCTGCTGAACTGCAATCTATACTGCTTACTTGTAACACAATGCTCACAAAACGGTAGATTCACCAAGTTGAGCCCTGGAAGCAGCTTTCGGTCAGAGAGAATCTTCAAACTGTGTTCAGACATATGGCTTAGTTTGGGATGCCACATCAGTGTCGATTCTTCTCCCTTGCTGGTCGATGCGACGCGCATCAGCTTCCTGCAGTGTTTCTCCATTAAGCATGAATAGATTTGCTACGATCTTTTCTGCCTTCATGACAACAAGCGCACCTCTGACAATCTTCATGACCCCATTTTCGACATGGATCTTGCATCCGAGGCTATTAATTTGTCTCAAAGATAATAGATTCTTCTTCAAGCCCTTCACACGGCGTACCTCCTGAATGGTGCGAACCGTACCATCAAACATTTTGAGCTTGATAGTACCAATACCAGCGATTTCCAAAGCATGATCATCTTCCATGTGTACAGAGCCTCCCGAGATTGGTTCGTATGTGTGGAACCACTCTCTCCGAGAAATCATGTGCCATGTTGCTCCTGAGTCCAGTAACCAGACGTCAGAGAACTGCTTTCTGCCTCCAACCACCGTTGACCATCATACCGGGTACTTGCCACATTCCCTTGAGCAATTTATGACTCAGGGTCTCCGCTCTTCTTCTTGAACCAACAATCCTTCTTGAAGTGCCCTTTCCTGCCACAGTTGTGACACTTGTAAGTTTTCTTAATTCTGGATTTTGTTCTACCATGATTCTGACTCCCACTGGGGCCACGTTCTGTTGATCTCCCTCTCATCACCATCAAAGCTTCCACTTGCTGTGAATTTTCCTGTATGTCTTTCTTGTTCTTGCACCTGGTTTCTTCTTCCAAAACAGCAGCTGCAACTTCGTCGAAGACTAGATAGTCAGTCAGGATATTGTTTGTCAGGTTGATGATGAGTTGATCATACGAGTCAGGTAGACTTTGAAGTAGAAGCTCCGCACGTTCAGTTGTCTTCATTTTGCAACTCATTGATGTAAGTTGCAAAAATAGGGTGTTCAGGGTGTTGATGTGGTTGGTCACCGATATCGATTCTGCCATTCGAAGAGTATACAATCTTCTCTTTAAGAAGATCTTGTTGTGAAGTGACTTGGCCTCGTACAACCTTGTCAGAGTATCCCAAATCTCATTTGCTGTCTTTTTCTCTGTAATACCCTGATTTTTCAATTAATGAAAAATTATTTATTTTGCACATAGTGTGCACGTGCAATATTTTTTGGTTAATATTTTCATCAAGGTGAGTAAAGATATTTCAATTTGTGCTTTTAATTATTTTGTACAAAAGCCTTATTTTGATTAGATAAAAAGCCCTTTTTCTTAAAGCCCAAAATGTAGTTCATTCATTTTATTTTAAAATAATTATTTTTGGCCCAAAACTAAAGCCCATGGATTAATCTATTTTTACACAACTTGTCATGTAGAATACAATCTAAAAGACAATTTTATTTTTATACAAAATTAAATGTACAATTTTGGGCCTAGTTGCATGCACGTGCACTACACGTACACGTGCAATATGCACTTTTCTTCATGGCCGGTTGGGGACTTTTGGAGGGAACTCAAAATTTGAGTGGTGATCATGGTGTGGTGGTTATTTGGATGTGGGTAGTTATTGCAACTCCTACTTTCATCTTGGCCCTCCATCTTACAACCAACCAATTGATCCTAGCCCTCCATTTCCATTAACTTTTAGTATAAATACCCCCTCCCATGGCTAGTTATTTTGTGCTTAATATTCTCTTCCAAACCTATAGTCTAATAGTATTATTTAGTAGTATTTTGTGAGTTAAAAGATTGAGAGGGTGTGGGATTGTGCTTGCATTCTATCAAGGAGGAGAGGCCGGCTTTGGAAGTGTTCGGGTTGGCTAGGAGTGCTCGGGTCTTGCTAGTGCGCGTGTTCAAGGAGGTGCACTCGTGTTGCAAAGGACTTTTGTTGCAAATTGTGTTTGTTCTCTCCATACAAGGTGGGTAAAATTTTCCCTATTTCTAAAGTAGGATTGCATGCTAGTTTAATTAGAAAATTGAAGCATGAAAATGACTAAGAAGAGCACACTTTAATTGGGAAAAATGACTTCTTGAATGATTGAAATGTGGACATATAAATTGGTATGTGGTTCTATTATTTGAGTTGTATGTGAATTGATTAGAATCATGGATTGATTGATAGAAAATACATTTTTTTACCATCAAGAATTACACCCAAAGTTAGTAGCTTGATTATACCCTTTTCATGTGTTAAATAGACCCTTTGTGTTGATATGGGCATGAATAAATTAAAACATGAGTTGTATGTTAGATAAATGATTAAAGTCAGAGAATTAATGTGGAATTTATTGACAAAAAGATTAGAATGCTACAATGCGAAGAAATGTCGAAAAGAGAAGAAATGTAGTGTTATAATGAATAATTTGAATTAGTGTATGAAAATACGTTTTAATTATTACAAAAATTATTTTGCTCTTACTGATATGCAAATTATGTGAAGTAGTAATAATCTGGAGTTATACAGTATTTTTTATGAAGATCAAATGAAATTGGGACTAGTTGAACATCGAAATGTTCTAATTAACAGAGTGCACGGGTTAAATGCATATGGAATTATATTAGTGACAACTGAGCGCGTAGCTCAAGTGGTCATATGGTGCGGTTGGGTTCTCGGTGGTGATCGGTTCGAATCCCCTGGGTAACACATTTTTTTGGTCTAAAATTTTTATAAAGAAAGAGTATCGGCGACCAAGAGCATATAATGCTCTCAGTCCGCCTTATGACGATTGGAGCAGCCGGCCTAGTGGCTGGTGCTGTCGGCTGTGACTCAGGGGTGCTGGGTTCGATTCTTGCTCTCGGCAAGAATGAAAAATCATTTTTTTGGGGTTTTACTTGTCAAAAAATTATGAAAAAAATATGGTTATTCTCCTAAAAATATAAAGGACTTTATAAAAATGATTTGGGGATTATTTGCATGAAAAACACTATGATTTGAGAATGAAAGGTATAAATAGAACTATGGTACTAGATATATACTTTGTGAAAAATTATAATTTACAAGAATAAATTGAAATGAAGGATTAGAAGATTATTTGGCAAAAAGAAATTTTATTGTGTGACATGATGCAATTTATTCTCATTGAGAATAATATAGAAATTATGAATTGTGAATATTTGTTAGTGATGTGAAATTTTGATATGAAGTGATAATTGATAAAGCATATGAGATTCATGTATAGTTATGGACTATTTGAACAAATTTAGAAATCATGATTGGAAAAGAGAAAGGTTATGTGAGTATGATAACTCAACATAATGAATTTATGAATTGGAAATGCTCATTTTTTGAAAATTGTGAATTGGAAATTGAAACAAAAGAGTAGCTAAGTCTCCCCCGGCATTGGAAATGAAATGAAATTTGAAAAGAAAGACCAAGGTTGGTCATGTTTGAATGACATGAATAAGTCCGGTTAATGGAGAGGCTAACTCTAGAGCTTTGATTTTTGTTCATGATTCTAATAAAAACTAAGGATTAGCGCATAGTGAAAATGTGATGAAAGTGAGAGAAAAATACGAGTATGAGAACTAGGGTTTACGGTGCGGGTGTGTGAACCACAGTATGCATGCTTGATGAGTCAAGACATGGCGTGGGCACAACTCAGAATGATCGGACTCTAGCCACGCTTGTGGGATGTTTGGTGACTGCAAGAGGATCGTGTGCCATGAAGTGAGGCTGAATTGCCACAGAATGCATACTTGATGAGTCAAGACATGGCGTGGGATTCCCCTCCAGAATTTTCTGTACACGAGCTTGTACTCATAGATCATCTAGGATACTCACCATAGTTACAGTAGTAGATTAAGTCATGGCGAGGGATTGAACCTACAAAGATGAAGAACGAATAAGAGGCTTGCCCTCGGACCTATGTAGTATGGGATGCATAGAATCCGAACAAGTGCGCATTAGTGTCATCTAATATAAATAATTGCATTAAGGACTAAGTGCACAATCACAATACGAAATCAATAGGGTAGCCCCTTTAGTTTGAAATGTGACAAATTTGTGTTTGATAAATATGAAAAATTAAGTTATACAATTTCCGGCATAGAGAGGATGGTCGTGTATAATGATCGTCGGTTGAATAAACTGACGTACCCACAGTCTTATATGCAGGTAAATGGCTTGAGAAAGATTAAAGAGGAACAAGTGCTTAAAGATTACTCAATGTTGTCGCATACTTGTTTCCATTGTTGTAAAATTTTACTTCCGCTGTGCAATGTAAAATGTAATATTGATGTAAACTCTGATGTAAAGTGAAAAGTTTAAATTTCCTTGTAAAATTGTACTAAAAGAAGCAGAAAGATCCTGTAGAACATCTCGAATTCAGTATATTTGGGATTCGGAGCGTTACAGAGTGGTATCAGAACCACGCTTCTACGCTTTCCACACTTGTACAAATTTATAAGGAACGACACCCTAGAAGTGGACATTAGAGTGTGTGTTTGAGTCTAGAGATTTAAATGTAAGTGACTTACATTTGTGTTGCTCTATGACTTATGCTTCTTCCTCTCTATTTCTAAGATGGCTGACCATTTCGACCCTGCTGGAGACGACAACTGGCATATCATCGAGGAGGAGTACCATCCTGGACAAGCTGATTTCAAGGACGAGTACTATCCAGGGCAAGCAGATTCTGACGGAGAAGAATGACCTGAATCCCGAGAGATCACCCCACCTCCGGATTCATCTGATGACTCTTCTTCTGACGAAGAAGAAGAACCAGTTCCAAATAGTCTTGTGACTTCTCTTCAGAGGCAGGTAGAAATACTGCGAGAGAGAGTCGGATTATTGGAGGCTCAGCTGGCAAAGCGTAAGGACGACTATTCTGTTCTCAGTCATCGTATATGAGAACTCGAGAAGAGGAAGAATATGACTGATGTGTTGAAGGATGAAGTTGATGAACTACGGGGAGAACTTCGAGAAGCGAAGAGGAACCGTAGGAGTTAGACTGTTGTAGCTTCTACTATCTTTCATTCTGATGTCAAGAAATGTTTTTCAATTCGAATGTATAAAGTTTGAAATTCAATGAAATGGAAATATTGACTTGAAAGATCATGTTTCATACTTCGAATTTGATGAACCTTTTACATCAGAATATGGAATGAAAGCTGTTGTGTTGTTCGATACTGGATCCTCTCATACTTTTGTGTCTCCTAAATTTGCTAAAGTGTTGGGAGTTGAACCGAAAATTTTTCCAGGCAAGATTTTAGCAGTAACTACTCCATCAGGGGAAACTTTAACCACTGATCGGTATTATGCTGATTGTGAGATTGTGATTGGAGATCGAATCTTTGGCATTGATCTGATCAAGCTGACTATCTTGGGAGTCGATGTTATCATTGGCATTGATTGGATGTCGGTATACAGTGCAAGCATCGAGTGTAAGACCAAGACGGTAACAATGAAGGCTTCAGATGGACCTGAAGTCACTTTCCAAGGGAAGAAGAAGTGTTCTAAGTTGGTGGCAGCTATCCGCAAGGAAGAGACTTCTGTGGAAGTGCAAGGGATTCCTGTGGTTCAGGACTATCCGACTGTGTTCTTGGAAGATTTTCCTGGGTTACCCCCGCATCGTGATGTAGAGTTCAGCATCACTGTTCAACCGGGAAGTGCACCCATTTCTAAGGCACCGTATAGGATGGCTCCAGTGGAACAGGATGAGGTGAAACGGCAGATTGAGGAACTGTTGGAGAAATGCTTTATTCAACCTAGTGCGTCACCTTGGGGAGCACCAGTGCTTTTGGTAAAGAAGAAGGATGGATCGATGAGAATGTGTATCGATTACCGAAAGCTAAATAAGGTCACTGTTTAGAATAAGTATCCTATTCCTCGAGTGTAAAAACAAAAAACCCTGACCACCGGACAACTTTAACCCATCCAACAAGCTCAATCATGCAACTAATTCTCCAATTATCACTATTCACTAGCCATTCCAACCTAGCATTATCCGTTCCACTTTCCTATCTCAGCTACTCATCCGTGAAATTAGGACAACATGTTTCAAACCATAATTGATCCATCAATTGTTAACAGATGAAGACAGAAATCACAAACTAAATGTACAACAAACACACTAAGTCATAACATCTCATAGGTACAAACAGTCACATACTACATAATTAAAGCTACCAACTTACAAAAAAAAAAACAAAAAAAAACAAGAAGATGATGATTTATTATACCTCGGTTGAAATTCCAAAACCTCAAAAAGCTTGTTCCCATTCCGGTCTTTCCACTGCACTCTTCTCCTCTCCCTCCCCCTATCCCTCCCCTCCCTCTTCCTCGCAATTCCGCCATTGCTAACCTTCTTCGCATCTCTCTTCACTAGCAGCGTCTCCGTCTCCCCCGCTTCTCCTCCTCCTCCTCCTCCCTTCAACGACCTCGATTTCGACCTCGACTTCTTGAATTTCGTCCCGTTACCGTTGACGTTATCCATCTAAGACTCTCAAATTAGGGTTTTCATGGAGAATTCGATAAAGGAACCATATTGAAAACCCTAATTTGAGGAATCGATTTGACCTAAAAATCGAATTTTTTAGAATGAGAATAAAACACAGAGAGAGAGAGAAAGAGAGAGATGGGAATGCGCGGACTAGAAAACAAAACAATCATTTTAATTAATGAATGACTTTCGAGCCATTTTAATTAATAATGAATTTGTCTGCTGTATGATGCGAATATCGTACGGTGGAATGGATTTTCGTGAATCTTAAATTAAAATCCGACGGAGGATTATTATGCGTATTATGCGGGGTTGGGTATAGGATTTTTTGGATGTGTTACCGGTTTCGTTGAACCTGGAACAGTAATGATTAGTTAATTGTGGTGGGACCCAGAAATTTGTGGGGCCGAACAACAGTTGGTGGAACGGTGATATAAGATATGCAAAAGGTCAAACCGTCAGAGTAGTCCACTACATGAATTTTCCCTCGTACCAAGCCAATTTTTGAAACAATTTCTCACATAAAAAGCCAATTTCCAAACTAATTTTCTGGGTGAGCTGGTCGATATCATCTCTACTATTTTAAAAGAAGAGTTTGTTACTAAGCAAATTTAATTTGTAACCAAACAAATATATCAAATAAATACGTGTAATGTACATGCATAACTAATATAAAGAGATTAGGTTCAATGTTAGAATTATTTTAAAAATATATATATTTATAAAAACAGGACTTGCACGTGTAAATTACTAGTTTAAGATTAAGTCACACTGGAAAACTGTAGCTACAGCTCTTTTGAAGCTGTAGTCATAATTTTCATCTGCAGTTTCTTCTATGTTTTATTTTTTCGAATATCGCAGTTCCCAACTACCAAAAGAATGAACAATTCAGGGGAAAAAGTGACTCAGATAGCCAAGTAGTAAAGACTTTTAAAAAATTCTAAACTTTTTATGTTAAAAAAATGCCGCAGCCGGAAACTGCAGCCTCTCTTTTATGTAATTTTCCGAGAGATTTGTTGCTCTCTGAAAAAATTACATAAAAGAGATGCTACAGTTCCCAACTATATCCCAACAGTATGTTTAGGCTGTAGTTACCAACTGCAGCCTAGACTACACTCTTTGAATCAGAGAGGAAAGAAGTAGAATTCAACTGAGGTCGGTTGAAGCGCTGATATCTGAATATCAGATATTAGTGTTTTCATGTTTGCAGTTCAAAACAATCAAGATACATACAATTTTCTCAACATCTTACAATTTCCCAACATCACAAATATCACATCAAATTAAGAACAAATCACAATTTTCCAACATCACAAATATCACAAATATAACACACTTTCACAATATTTCACAATACCTCACAATCGCATGAAAAGTCGAAATATAACATAAGTCACAAGTCCAAATGAAGAATAACATAAGTCCAAATTAACACAATCCTAAAAACACTTAATACCACAAGTCACAAGTGCTAGCATAATTCAGAAATAATTACAAAGATATTGTGAACGATCTAACCCGGTGTGTATAGCGTGGGCATCCTACTTTTTCTGGGGAGTCTTTGACCGGCTTGTACCTACATGTGTGAGCGGTGAGATGGTGACATTTTCGTTATATCTCCCTGCCTGTCCCTAACAATGACCTATTTTAATATGTTATTAATTCACGTACCACAATATTCGTCCTTTTGGGCGAGGGCACCAAAGCCTCTGGTGGCATAACTTCTTGTTGTGACTCTTCGTGCAATGACTCTTCTTGTTGTGGCTCTTCGTGTAGCAGCTCATCCCGTCGTGTCTGCTTGCCATGTCTAGAATGCCTCACTACATTCTTATGTCGTCCCGTAGGAGGACCAGAGATGTCAACATGGCATGAAGCATCGCTCTCTCACCAACCTCTTCGAGTTGCGATCTGCACGGCTTGAGAATCTCGCGTGCGAACTCCTTGATACCGTCAGTGACATTACTCGTCAATGTCTTAGCGCATTTCTGTTCAACAACCCATACATTTTCAATTTGTAACAAATTATAACATATTTAAAAAAAATTGTATTGATTCAAATGGAAAAATTTGTTGAAGTTAAATATGTGAAATAAACCAAACAAATTTTATCTTACGATTGATCGAGAAGGCGACGCCCTCGGTTGATACATGGACTGTATAGTGGAATATCCGGGCACTGGTTCATGCTCACTCCTAGGAACCGGAATCTGGATCCCTACTGGTACAGTGGATGAAGTGTGACCCTCATATACTAAGACATGTAGTCACCGTGGAAGGACTCATCATAAGGAAGAATACCATCAGCAATCATATCAAGTCGCCGGCCGTTCCATGCTTCGACCCATACCCGATGAAAAAATGCCCATTTGTGACCCGGCAAGCGACCCACTCTCTTCACACTGTGCAGGACATTGTCGCGTTCAAGGTGTCAGGATGCTCAGTTGCAGCCCAAACTTCCGAAGGAGTCGGTTGGGGAAGTGAAACTCTATTACATAAAAGTTTATGAGTGCCGCTCTCATCAACCACAACTATCTCGTCGACGTGAACACCGGTGGAAGCCTATCCAATCTATCGTCCGTGTATGGATGTCACACAATGTACTCATCTCAAAGCTGGTCAAGCTCATCTCTGTAGTAGTTTAAAACACCACGTGGTTTATCTCTCCTTGTGTATCCCCCAATCCAGTACACACAAAGCGGGTCCAACATCACCTTATTCTCTGCGTCTTCCAACCACCACTGTGACTGCCTACTTATTCGGGATTGACCGATATTGATACGCTCTCAACTCCATATATGCAGTATCATCATCGACCACATCATCTACACCATATTCAACACCCCAGTACACTGACTCCGGTACAAAGAGGCTAATGCCGCACTTGTAATATCCCGGTTTGATATTATATTACTATTTTTTTATTTCTAAATTAAAATATTTCTTATATAAATATTTAGTTTTACTAATAAAAAAGTTACCTGTATATATATACTAGTATGTATATATATGTATTATATCGATTTTGTGCACTTGTACAAAATCATGTAATATGCGTTTTTGAAAAAATATCTGTAATATCTTGGTCTAATATTAAAAATTATTATTTTTATTATTATTTCGGAATTAAAATATTTTTGGTGAAGATTGTTTAGTTTAACTAATAAAAATTATCCGTATATATATATATATATATATATATATATATATATATATATATATATATATATGGAAATGCTCTATTGAAAACGGGTCTAGTTTTCACGGGTTGGAAAACACGAATCTGAGCCATTGGATCGCTCATGATCGCGATCAGCGGCTCAGATCGAGCCCCCCATCACCCGTTTCAATTGTTGAGCGGAGGGTTATTTTGGGAATTTCGTTCCAAATAACTCTTCGCCTCACTGATTCTAAAAAAGTTGATATAACCTTGGCCGTTGTTGGGAACAACAGCCTAGGTTATAAAAAATTGAATCCTAGACCGTTGTTTGGAATAACGGCCTTGTTCTCAATTTTTATAATCGAGGCCATTGTTCCCAACCACGGCCTAGGCTATAAAATTTCTATAAAAATTTATAGAAATTTTATAGCCTAGGTTGTTGTTGGGAACAACGGCTTAGGTTATAAATAATGAGAACAAGATCGTTGTTCCAAACAACGGCCTATGATTCAATTTTTTATAACATAGGCCATTGTTCCCAACAACGACCTAGGTTATATCATTTTTTTCAGAACGAAACAGGCGAAGAGTTATTTGGGACGAAATTCTCAAAATAACCCTTCGCCACTTAAGTCATATAGGGTGATGGGCGGGCTCGATCTGAGTCGCTGATCGCGATCATGAGCGATCCAATGGCTCAGATTCGTATTTTTCAACCCGTGAAAACAAACCCGTTTTCAATGGAGCATTTCCCATATATATATATATATATATATATATATATATAGTATCAATTTCGTACGTTTTTACAAAATCATGTAGTATGTGATTTTAGAAAAATAATTATTATTTTTGATCAAACATGATCAATTGAAGGTCTAGGATTGGATTAGAGTGTAGATGTAATATACTAATTTGCAAACAAAACATTTAATTGTTATATCAAAAAAATGAAGACACTTGGCTCTTTCTCACCCACCAGCTCACCCTCTCCTTCCTTCAAATAGCCCTTGGCCGGCCAAACCAAAGGGGCAAGCCCCATTTCCTCTCATTCCCTCATCTCACTCTCATATCTCATTCTCTTTTCTTCATATATTTCTTCCTCTTCTTGTTTTGCTTTGTTCTTGAGAATAAAATTAAGTAGAAATGAAAAGAAAGAGAAAAAAGAAAGAGACCAAATCAAAAGAAAAGAATGGGTTAATTTGTTTAGGGTTTGTCTTGAGAGGAGCAAGAACAAGAAGGATAAGAGCAAGCAAGTTCTTCCTACAAGTTTTGGGTGGGGGTTTCTCACTCTTTGATTTGTTGATGTTGTTTATTGTTGTTATTGTTTCTATTAATGTTAATAATTGAACAATTTAGAATAATTTCATGCGCATATGAGAAGTTGTGAACTTAGAAATGATTCATGCAAGATTGAAGTGAAATAACTTAATAAAAACGATAAAAATCCAATCTTTGATAGTTGTATGTCGTTTTGATGGTTAAAAGTTAATAACTTGTGATAAAGTTGTAATTGTGAACCCAAATTAATATGATAAGTTATCCTAAATGTAATTAGAATGCTCTAATTTTTGTAGATTTTTCTAGGTTAAATTGCTAGGTTAAACAAAATCGTTTACCCAAAACAACGAGTAGAAGAAATCTGTTGTTTTTGTTCTATTTTAAGCATGTGTTTGAAAATGCATAACTTGAGTTCTATAATGAATTTTGAGATGAAATTTAAACTAGATCTATTTGTATATGTTAGTAGCATGCCTTGCAAATTTCATAATTTTTGGAATTTATTTTCTATATTTAAATCAATTTTTTTGTAGACTGTGTTGAGCAGCAAAAAACTGCTCTCTTTTAAGTGAAAAGTTGGACTTCAAATTAATATAACTTTTTGTACACTTAGAATTTGAGAAGGTTCTCAACTAGAGAATTATGGTAGAGGTTCCCACATTTCTGAAAAGTATAATTTTTTTAGATTCCGATGAGGTTATAATTTGTTATGGATTTTACATGATTCAGCAGTAGTTTTCCTGTTAGCTGAGTTCACTATTTGAGAGTAAGGAATTTTTATAGCAGGCTGCTGACTGAATTGGATGAAGTTGTCAACTATTAAATTTTAGTAGAGGCTCCCACCTTTCTACAAAGTCTAATTTTGTTTGATTCCGATAATCGTAGCAAGTGTTATGAATTTTACAAGATTTAGCAGTAGATTTCCTGTTGGCTGAGTTCACTGTTTGAGAGTTAGAGATTTTTCTAGCCTTTCGTTGACTGAGTTAGATAAAGTTGTCAACTAGAGAATTGTATTAGAGGTTACTAACTTTCTATAAATTCTAATTTTGTTAGATTTTGATAAGCGTAGCATCTGTTATGAATTTTACTACAACAACAGCTTGACTATTGGGCTGAGTTTGTTGTTGAGATGTTAGGAGTTTTTCTAGCAGGTTGCTGACTGAATTTGAGAAAGTTGTCAACTAGGGAATTATAGTAGAGGTTTCTACCTTTCCATAGAAACTAGTTTTTTCAGATTTCGATAATCGTAGCATTTGTTGTGAATTTTATGAGATTTCAGCAGCAGCTTGACTTTTGAGCTGATTCGCAGTTTGAGGTGTTCAAGTTATTTTTCCCTATTTGAGCACTCGTTTAGGATCTAGATGTATTCCTATGCGATCTTGATTCATGTTTCATGTTGGAACATGGCTCATGCTAATTATTAGCATTTGTTTGTCTCATACGTAGCTTGATTGGCTCGTATGTAGTTGTTTATCTCATACGTAGCTCATTTTAGCTCGTGTGTAGTTGTTGTCTCATATCATATGTATCTTATTAGCTCGTACGTAGCTTGTTGAGCTCCTCTAAGGTGATATCGTTACCCTAGGGGCCATCGACCATCAAGACGTGTATTTATTTTACTTCTTGAGGACTGTGGATAGGTCACTCCTCATGCGCCATCAGGTCTTAACTAGTTTAGGTTGATTGCGAGCTGGGAGCGTACACGAAATTCAAGTTCAGGATCGTAGCAAGAGAGTAAGTTTGCATTGCCAGGGTCTTGGATCGATAGGCTGTAAGCGGGATCCATGGTGATCTCGGAAAGTCTATGTTGAACACCTAGCAAAGTTATCTTGTGAAGTCTAGATTGAGACCTAGCATGTTGTGGTAACATTGTTGTCATCCTTCGGATTGTTTAGGGTTAGTGACATCGTTAGTGTAGTAACTTGTAACTATTGTTACTTAACCATTTAATCTATTATTTCACCGAAGGGAAGAGTTGGTATTAGGGGTGATACCTTATGATCCGACTTGTCCTATAGGCCGACACTAGGTGGTGTTATTGGGTTGTACCTTCCTGTCAAAGGGATACGGACTGTGCCTTCTCACAAGTTGGGAGCACGGGATCCATATCTCGATTGTTAATTTCTGAAGTGTCATGATAAGAACGGGAAGTTTTTCTGTCGGAACTAGGGGATGGACCCCGGAATTCTATCATTTTCTATGTCAGGGATAAACGAACTGGCCATAGACTACTGTTCTATAAGTCAATGGCGTCATAGGGGATGCTTCGAGCTATCCTATGCATCGGTAACTCTGGGTTTGTCTGGCTTTTGAGTGAGGTAACCAGATGATAGTGGCAAACATGGACACCGCTATGGTACTACATTGGCAGGATTGGACCGTCCAAAACAACCTCATCGATCACGTTGTATCTGTCAGGAACATGTTGAGTACGAGAGTAGAATTCATGGCGCGGGTTCAAATCTCTAAATATGAAGAAACAGCTTGATATGGACGTATTTATTTATGGGCTGCATACTGTCCAGAGTCTTGCTTGCATTAGAATTTTTGCATCTTTGCATTAGTTGACATTTCATTAGAGTCTAAGTCATAGCATTATGTATACATGTTTCTTTTTTCATCAATCTGTTTGTTTAAGTTGAGATTATGCCATTTATAATCAGCATATAGCGTCAGTATATGTACTGATGTTCCCACTCAATTATGTATTAGATGCATGACCAGTGATTCAGAATTCAGGAGGACTCCAGGCAAGTGAAGCACCAGTGTTTGTTATTATTTCAAATTGTAATCTCTAATTGTAATTTTTTAAATGTTGAGAAGCATCCAAGTGAAGTACCAAGTGTTATTAATTATTTGTTGTACTCTGATGTAAATTTATTGGAATTTGTAACACTTAGGCTTGTAAGAAATTATTGTAACACTAATATAATGTATTGAAGTTTTGTAACGTTCAAACTTGTAATACATTTGTGTACATTTGTGTTGAATAAAAAGTTTTAAATTCCTTTGTTTTTCTGTGTACTGTGGCTAATTGAAGAAAAAGATTCGAGCATATGTCACGGTTTTCCGGCTACGGAAATCGGAGCGTTACAGCACTACCCCAACTATACCGGTCGGTCACCCTAAGATCGGCAAGAAATGAAAGATACATGAGTGGCACAACATCACCCAAGGATTTCAAAACGATATATCCTCCAAATAGTGCAAGCAGATACGCTCTGGTGTAGCACTCAACATGGTATTCGGTTGAGTCGTCATTCAAGGGACAAAGAACTTTGATTTTAGCCATGAAAGTTGTATCGATTGGCCCACTAATGCATTCTCACCGGCCTCAACACCGACCAAGTTTCTGACAAACTCCTCTCCATCAAATATCATACTCCCGGTCACAGCCACCCCATCCAATAGAAGTCCCGAAATGACAACAATATCCTGTAGTGTCATAGTCATCTCACATATAGGAAGATGGAATGTATTTGTCTTCGACCGCCATCTCTCAATAATATCTATAAGAAGTGCACGAACTAGCTCCATATTCTGTAGAATCTTGTATCGACTAACAAGCCGTAAGTACGCGGATGCATGTGTAACGACATGTGTATGTGGAACATGCACTCCTGTGATGAGCCGTTCCATACTGATTAAGACCTGTCTTTGTTTTAATGTCAGGAGTGTAGGGTCTATGGGTCCTAGACCTGCAGGTGCATCGAACGAAGATGCTTAGCCAACATCGATGGGAGTATATGATTGTCCAGTAATCTGCACAAACATGATAAATTAGTTTATTTAGTTACAACATTATATCTAAAAATTCAAAATTGTTGTAAAGAATAAACTTACATGTGTAGATGCTCGTCCGCTAGTAGATGGCCGACCGGTAGTAGTCAATGGTCGTCGGCCCCTTGTACTAGTCACCTCATATGTATCGTCATGTAAAAAATAGATATTTTTTATAAAATACATGAAAATAAAAATATTATTTAAACATCCAAAACATATTACTTACTCGGGCCATACTAGTACTACCGGAGGGTCCGCGCATTCGTACCATTATGTCGAATATGACACTACATTGTAGTATCGAAAACATTAGTCGATTGATATGGTAACCGACAGCATACAATTCTTAGTACATTACTCATATTAATCCAATCACAAACACAACATACATACAATACTCTTATTAACCAAACCGAATTGTGCCTTCACAATATCTTAATACACTACTCATATCGATTCATATGTATACAACAATTCTAAAATTTGCGAGTCATTATCACAAAGATTAACCAAAACGAATTTTTTTTCTTCAAAATATCCTAATACACTACTCATATCAATTCATACGTATACAACAATTCTAAAATTTGCGAGTCATTATCCTATCACAAAGATTATATTTATACATTGCTCGTATTAACCAAGCCAAATTGTCTCTTCACAATATCCCAATACACTATTCATATTGATTCATATGTATACAACAATTTCAAATCTGTGAGTGATTATCCATTCACAAGCATAAGAAACAAATTTGAGTACGTATAACAAAAATTATAATTTAGGATTTTATGATTACCTTGAAAAATTACGGAACTTAATGGTGGAAGATGACGGCGTAGATGATGTTGTGGATGAGTGTGGAGGATGCTAGAGACCTATCTCGAGCTACTAATTTAGTTTTTTGATTTGGAGAGAAAGAGTTGAAATCGGGGAAAATCTCAAAGAATTGGGACTTTAGGATTAGAGAGATCCAAGTGGAGGGAGAGAGAGGAATGTGAAGTACGAATTTTTGGAAGAGATTTGACAAAGATGAGGAGAGGCCGCAGTTTGGGAGATTGGGGATCTATGTTTTTTTAGGTTTTGGGTTTCGGAGTGAAGGAGAGTGTGTAGAGAGATAAAGTGAATGAGAGAGAGAGAGGAGCCCGATATACTTAATTGCGGTCGAAGTGGGGCCCAAACTACGGCTTCAATATATCCTTAACATAAAAAAACTTAGATTTTTTTCTAATTCTCCACCACTTGGCTCTCTGTCTCTAAAGTATTTTCGATTTTCTACTATTGCCGCGGTCGGGAACTGCAGCATTTAAAAAAAACAAAAAAGTCGCAGTTGGGAACTGCAGCTTCGAAAGAGTTGTAGCCGCAGTTCCCAGTTGCGGCTTAAGCTTGCGTGGCATCATCTGGCTCACTCAGGCTAATAGTTGGAAAGTGGTGTAGATTGGGAAATTGTTTCAAAAAGTCGCATAGTACGGAAAAAAAATCCCACTATACCTGGTATAGCCTCTTTGCTGTTGAGTAAGATGCAGAGAGTTTGAATCCCGCTTGCACCCAAAAAGTCCCTAATTAATATTTTTTTGGGGGTAAAGTATGGGTGTGTGTAGCGATGGCCTTATTCCAAAAATTAAAAAAATAATAAAAAATAAAAAAAATCAGATAGTGAACTTCAGAAATGGAATATAAATTGGGCAAAAATCAAAGTACCCCCTCAATGTTTAACGTGAATACAATATGCCCATATAATATTTGGAAAAGTACATTATACATATTTCTCCGTTAACTTAACAGCATATGTTAAGTTAGAATTATTAAATTATGTTTCTACCATTACCCTTGTCATAATTAAATCCTACTGCTAATACATGACTTGATTAAGGGATTTGAGAAGAACAAGAGAAGACTACGAGATTAAGGGATCATGAATTTTCCAGTTGGAAAAACATGAGCATGTATGAACATAAACCATGATGGGCTCCAAAGCAGTTTCATCCTTTTCATCAAAAGAACAAATCAAACAAAAGCATAAGGAAATATATAACCCATCCTCCAAACCCATCAAACCTCACCTTCAACCCTTGTCACCTCAACCCTCAACCGAACCCATCACCTCCATCAAAACTTCATCCTGCTGCCTTCCCTACTCCCGACCAGTCACCTCCAAACTCCATCTGGGCCCAAATCCGATCTTCCCATTCCATCTTCAACGACCACCTTGCCACCTTCCATTTCTTGTTCAGCAAGAACTTCGAGCGCGCCATCACCATCAACCTCCAGATCCAAGATTACATCATTAACCCCCGAAGAGCTGCTGTTTTCCCTTCCTCCCACCATTGCTCCCACTGTCAAACTCACAACAACACCCGAATAACCACCACCACCACTCTGTACACCGACCCACATGTCCTCCAATTTGAACCCCTACTCAACCCCGAAATCCTTACCTCGACACCTCCTACCTACTCCCCTCTGCCCTCCCGTCTTCAAACCCTAGCCGCCACCTACTCCCACTCATTCCCCCCCCCCCCAAAAAAAGATTCAAACCCAATCCATACCCGAAAGCCCAATCAAACCCAAACTTAAACCCTAATCCAAACCTAAACCGCTTCCTATACACAAAACCCTGATACTCGTATCTCTATCCCGAATCCAAACTCGATCCAGTTTCCATAAATAAAAAAATCTTGCAGGTTCTTCAGCTTCTACAGTCGTCAACCCGATCCCGAGAGTTTCTGATACTTCGTAAGCACACCCACACTGGTTGATCCATCGTGAGTTTGAGAGGGGGAGTTCCCGGCTGCATCCAGATCTCAATACAAACTCACATTGGTTAATCCATTGTGAGTTTGAGAGGGGGAGATCCCAATATCATCCCAGTTCCCGAACTCATCCCAGATCCCGATGTCCATCCCGTCTATCAAAGGCCATCGCTAACTACTACCACTACTACTACTACTACTACCACCGAAGAGCACTACTTCTACTTCTTCCCACTTCACCGAAGAGCACTACTCCTACACTTCCCAGATCCAAGAGCTTGATCGTCCCATGCGCCACTACCAAGCATCGTCCCTTGCGCCACTATGGAGCGTCGTCCTTATGCCACCGAGCATCATCCCTTGGCCACTACCGAGCGCCATCCCATGCCCCACTATCGAGCGCCATTTCATGCGCTGCTACCGAGCGCCGTTCCTTGCGCCACTGAGCGTCGTCCCCTAAGCCACTGAGCGTCGTCCCCTAAGCCACCACCGAGCATCGTTCCTGCATCACCACCGAGTGTCATCTTGCGCCACTATGCGCCGTCTCTGCCACATGAACATCGTCAATATGCTAAACTCATATTACTTGAATCAACTTGAATTTGAGAGGGGGTGTTAGATGTGAGATATTAGTTTAGTCTCATATCGAATAATGTATTAGTTTAGTTTTTACTTCTCTCCTATATATTTGAGACATTATACTCAGTAATAATCCATCAATTAAATATATTCAATAATTCAATAAACTATTCTTTTCACCATGGCAATCATAAACTATGATAAACTATGATCACTTATTAATTCGTGTTCAGCCATATAAGGGTTTTCAATATTTCTGCCCTTCCAACCTCAAGGAAGTCAACACATATTCTTAATGTAGACAGTTGACAAGAAGTTAAGCATCCAAGTTTGGAGACAACACAAAATCTTATCCTAAAATATAAACATAGCAAGTTAGTTTTCGCACTCACCTGCCCACATTTACTGCTGCCAAAAGTTTCAACTTCGCTACTTGCTCCCCTAAATTTGGTTCTACTTGTACACACAATACTTGTTAATTTCCTTCCGATAGCGTTGCATCCCCCTTCTAATTGTAAGGTCATTCCGGAAGTGTTGGATGCAATGGCACTGTCCTCAAAGGCTTTGCACCTAGAAACAGTATAGCAATATCCGCGTGATATGGGTCGGATGACATGGCCCCTTCTAGGCCACAGGATCCCCTCAGGAAACGTGCATTGCCGGATCATCCGGATCCGCCACATCAGCATCAGAAAACTGCCCGGGCTTCTGCCATGTCAGCCTGGAAACCACCCAGGCCTCTGCCACGTTAGTCCTATACCGCTCGGGCTTCCACCGCTTCAGGCCCACGGGCAACCGCGTCCAGACCCTGCCTCAAATGGGTCCAGACCCGGTTGGCTTCTCCTATAAATACCAGACCCCCTACCCTTTATCCAGGTAATGAATCTTTCCCACTCAGAACCCTAGTTACTGTTACTTTCTCTCACTAGCTAACTAGATCGTCGGAGGGTCTGCCATCGGAACCAACCCCGGTGTTCCTAGACATTCTGCAGGTACACAAGACCTCGGATCTGAGCCTCCTGATCTGAACCAAGCATCCAGCCTCCACCTCACTCCCGCCTACTTCTGTACCGTTCGCCCGGCTGAGGGTCATCCGCACCGGAGCTTCCTCCACCAATACAAATTGAGTAAGAACTCACACCTGGTGCATCCACACGCCTTCCAAAAACAAACAGCATCAGGTTGGCGCCGTCTGTGGGAAAGGCCTAGTGTGTGCGCCGACCCGAGCCCAGCCATCAACGGTACCCCGTCTGCCCGACCTCGCATGGCGCCCAAGGCCAAGAAAGTCGTTACCTCTGTGCGTCAGCAGGACGCGCCCCCTCAGAGTGCCGCCACCGACGCTTATGGATCCAACAACCCCGGGGTCAGTCACGGACACCAACCGAGGGCCTCCCGACTAGTCCAGCCCGACCTACGAGGGGTAATCCAGAACCGGCAGGCCAGCCGGTCTAGGGGAGGGGCCACTTCCAACTCGGCCCCGAACCATCCCAAACCTCTGTCCCAAGGGTGAGGGCCGGCACTCAGCCGCATCGGCCGGTGCCCACCGGCTCAACAAAATCGGGCCGAGCGAGCTCCGGTCACCCATCAGGAGTTCCAAGACTTCCGAAAAGAAATCATGGAAGCCATCCAGGGAACCCCCGTCGATGACAACATCCGCTGCTCTCGCTCCCGTTCGGATGCCGAGGCCAGCATGTCTCGCGTCCCGACAGTCCAGCCGGAGTATGACGATGACAGCTTGAAGGGCCTCTAAGAAATGGAAGACCACCTCGACCACTTCAGTGAAGGCGGCCCTAGGCCGGCCCACGGATACAGGCCCGTCCGACCTCCATTCTCCATCGCCAAAATACCCCGGAACTTCCACCCACCTCAATTCGAGACTTATGACGGGGAGGGCGATCCGGCTGATCACATGGAGGGCTTCAAAACCCTCATGATATTCACAGTGCATCGAATCCCTTCCTGTGCCGCGCCTTCCCCGCCACCCTCCGGGGTCCGGCTCGGGAATGGTTCTCCAAGCTCGTCCCCGGCTCCATCTATTCTTTCAACCAAATGGAGGGTAACTTCTTCGCCCTCTTTGTAACCTGCTGAAAGGCCGAGAGGACAAGTGCATCCTTACTCGGCCTCCGGCAGAAGGAAGGGGAGTCGCTATTGGTGTTCGTCCGAAGGTTCACCGCCGAGGCACGGTCGGTCTCCTCCCTCGATCCAGGGGTCGCCTCGGTAGCATTCCGGCACAACGTCCGACATGGACAGCTGAAGGCCTCCCTGGCAAAGAGGCACCCGATAGATTTCCCCGACCTCCTCAATCGGGTCGAAAAGTACATCCGAGCTGAGAAAGCCCTGAATCCAGAGGACTCGAAAGAAATCCCTGGGAAGGGAAAGCGCAAGGCCGATGAGGTCGAGCCAGCAAAGAAAGTTCCAAGGGACGGGGGCACCACCAAAAGGGCCCTCCCGGTCCCTCGCTTCGAGAGGTACACCCTGCTGACGCAGAACCTATCAACCATTCTCTTAGCGATCAAAGACAGGGACCTCGTGCAATTCCTCCCTCGGCCAAACAGCAACAACAGTAAGAAGAGGGATTAGCAATTCTACTGCCGCTTCCACCGGGACAATGGGCACGACACGGATCATTGCCGTGCCCTGAAGGACGAGATCGGGGCCCTCATCCAACAAGGGTACCTCCAGGAGTTCAAACGGGAAGACGCCCGGGACCATAGGGATACGAGGAACAGGAGGGTTTCCCCTCCTTCTCAATCGCCTAGACAGTGCCCCGAGCGGGACCAAGAGCCTGAAGAACCCGAGGGTCAGGCCATCTTACATTGCGTCCACGGAGGGCCAATGGGTGGAGAGTCCAACACTTCCCGCAAGGCATTTATCCGGGATGTCAACGCCATCCAGGGCCCCCTCTCCCCCTCGGTCCAGCAACTCCCTGTCTCCTTCTCGGGGGAAGACATGGAAGGAGTTCGGCTCCCGCACTGTGACGCACTCGTTGTCAGCCTCGGCATGGCGAACTTCGAGGTCCGATGCATCCTCGTTGACAACGGGAGCTCAGTAAACATCCTAGAAGCCTTTGAGAACTTGAAGCTCTTCCGAGATAAGCTAAAACCTACCGGATACACATTGTATGGATTCTCAGGCATCCTGGTGGCAATAGAGGGGATCGTCACTTTAGACGTAACAGCCGGTACGAACCCACACTGAAGGACCGAGTCAATGGACTTCATGGTTGTCAACGTCAAGGCAGCTTACAATGCCATACTCGGCCGTCCCGGGCTCTGCTCCTTTCAGGCAGTTCCCTCGGCCTACCACCAGAAGATGAAGTTCCCCACCAACACTGGTGTCGGAATTGTTCGAGGAAACCAAGAGGCTGCACGATCGTTCTACATGATGGCGATCGGGGGCTGGGTATTCCCCCTCGATACCGTCGAGCTACAGCCTGAGAGAACCCAGCCAGAACCAGAACCGGCAGATGAGCTAGAAGATGTCTTGTTCGAAACAGGCGATGCATCAAGGTGTTTCCGAGTGAGCTGCTCCCTTGCTCCCGACCTCAAAGCCACCCTGATCATCTGCATTCGCCGCAATATCGACCTTTTCGCCTGGAAGCCATCCGACATGCCCGGTATCTCCGAGGATCTCATCATGCACAAACTCAGCGTGATCCCTGGTTCGAAGCCGGTCGTCCAGAAGCGACGTAAATTCGCCCCGGAGCGACAACAAGCGGTAAATGCAGAAGTAGACAGACTCTTGTCTGCTCGTTTCATATAAGAGATCAGTTACCCAAAGTGGCTGGTGAACGTCGTAATGGTCAAAAAGGCGAGCAGAAGCTGGAGGATCTGTATAGATTTCACCGACCTCAAAAAGGCGTGCCCCAAAGATCTGTTCCCTCTCCCCAGCATCGACGCTCTGATCAATGTCATATCAGGTCACGATCTCCTGTCCTTCATGGACGCCTTCTCCGGCTACAACCAGATTCGAATGCACCCTCCCTACATAGCCAAGACGTCCTTCGTCACGGACCAAGGGCTCTACTGCTACCGGGTTATGCCCTTCGGGCTGAAGAATGCCGGTGCTACTTATCAGAGGCTCGTTAACCGAGTCTTTAAGAACCAAATTGGGCGCAACATGGAGGTGTACGTCGACGACATGCTCGTCGAAAGCCAGCAGGGACAGGATCACGTCACCGACCTGAAAGAGGCCTTTGGGGTCCTTCGGACCCACAACATGAGGCTCAACCCTGCGAAGGGTGCATTCGGCATCTCCTCGGGAAAGTTCCTCGGGTTCATCGTCAGCCAGCGCGGCATCGAGGCGAACCCCGAAAAAATCCAGGCCATAATAGACATGGCCCCTCCCAGGAACATCAAAGAAGTCCAGAGGCTGATAGAAAGACTGGTGGCCATCGGCCGTTTCCTCTCCAAATCCAGAGAAAATTCCCTTCCGTTGTTTAAGGCACTGTGCGGAAACGGAGGGTTCGAATGGGGTACTCAGCAACAAGAGGCGTTTGCCCAATTGAAGGAGTACCTCGCCAACCCTCCTCTCCTCAGCAAGCCCGAACTAGGTGAGCCACTCTGGCTCTATCTGTCGGCTTCGGAGACCGTGCTTAGCACCATCCTCATTCGAGAAGAGGAAGGAGTCCAAAAGCCTCTGTACTATGTGAGCAAAGTCCTGCTCAACGCCGAGACCAGATATTCCAGAATGGAGAAAATGGCATATGCCCTGGTCATGGCCGCACGGAAGCTCCGCCCATATTTTCAGGCACATTCCGTCCAGGTGGTTACGGACCAACCTCTGAAGGTCGTGCACTATAAGCCCGAGAGCTCAGGACGACTAGTCAAATGGTCGATCGAGCTCAGTCAGTACGACATTGGCTATCAACCGAGGACAGCCATAAAAGGGCAGGCCCTTGCCGAGTTTATCACAGAATGCACCATCTCCGAGCAACTGACAAGCAAGGAAGTAGACCAGGCATGGGAAGTTTACGTCGACGGTTCCTCTTGCGAAGCGGGGAGTGGTGCGGGCATCATTCTACGGGGTCCAGACGGCTTCCTCCTTCAATAATGCCTCTGCCTCAACTTTCCAGCCTCTAACAATGAGGCTGAGTACGAGGCCATGATCGACGGGCTCACCCTAGCTCACCAGGCCGGTGCCAGACAGATTAGGGCCTTTAGTAACTCTCAGCTTGTGGTCAACCAGATCACGGAAGAGTACAAGGCCCGTGACGATCGGATGATCAGATATCTGGCCATGGTTCAACGGCTATTGGCATCCTTCGACGTGTCGGCAGTCCTGAGGATCCCCAGGGAGCAGAATGCCCAGGCCGATGCCCTGTCAAAGTTCGCATCCTCATCCTTTGAGGGCCTCGAACGAACCATCCTGATCGAAGTCCTATTGAAGCCAAGTACAGACTTCCCTGAGGCTCTCTGTGTTGAAGATGGAGCTCCTCCCAACGACTGTACCACTCTTATCAAGAAATTTCTAATCAAGGGAGAGCTCCTCGAAGATCGGGCCAAAGCGAGGCGGGTCAGGGTCCGTTCAGAAAGGTTCGCCATAATCGACGCAACCCTCTTCAAAAGGTCCTATACAACAAAGGATGGCAGACCCCACCTCCGCTGCCTGACCCCTGATGAAGCAAAGTACACCCTCAAGGAGCTACACGAGGGGATCAGCGAATGCCATATGGGAAGCCGCTCACTAGTGCGAAAGTCTTTGAACCACGGGTACTACTGGCCCACTATGCTGCAAGACACCCTCGTCCTAGTGAAGAAGTGTTGTCCCTATCAACGGTTCTCCCCCGTGAAGAGGGCTCCGCAGGCAAATCTCCGTTCCATGGCCAGTCCGACCCCCTTTACAATGTGGGGGATGGATCTGGTAGGCCCATTTCCGAAGGCAACGGACCAAAGGAAGTTTCTCATAGTGGCGATCGACTACTTCACGAAGTGGATTGAGGCAGAGCCATTAGCAACGATCACCGAGCAACAGACCCAACATTTTTTCTGAAAACACATCGTATGTCGATTCGGGATCCCACATGTGCTCATCACGGACAATGGGACTCAATTTGCGGGTAAGCATTTCCGCAAATTCTGCGAAGATCTCGGGATCCAGCAGTGCTTCTCCTCAGTATGCCACCCCCAGTCCAATGACCAGGCAGAGAATGCGAACCGCCAAATCCTTGACGGCCTCAAGAAACGACTCGATAACTCATCCAAGGGTTTATGGGTCGATGAGCTGCCAAGCATTCTCTGGGCCCACCGGACGACAAAGAGAATTCCTACGGGAAAGTTGCCATTCAATCTGACCTACGGCGCGGAGGCCATCATTCCCCTAGAAATCGGGATCCCTTCGCCCCGGATCATGGCCTTCGACGAGGCAAGCAACTCTGCACAGCTGCAAGCCAACCTAGACCTCATAGACGGGGTCAGGAAAAAGTTCGCCATCAAAAGGAGCATCTACCAACAGAGGATCGAAAGGTTCTACAATAAGAAGGTGCGTCCCACCGACATCAAACTCAGAGACCTTGTTCTCCGAAAGCTGGCGGTATCCAATCCCGGCCAGAAAAGGAAATTGGCCCCAAATTGGGAGGGGCCTTACAAAGTATCTGAGGTCGTGCGTCCGGGCATGTTCTGCCTAACCAACTCAGAAGGCAAGACCATCAAGAGGCCCTAGAATGCGGAACACCTCATCAAGTTCCTAGGAGGAGGGGAATAGCCTCCACCCCATGTAAATTATGAAGAATGTAATCAGCACGTTGTGCCCCATTTTTTGTAAGATTCCAAAATCTTGTAAGTATGCCAGCTTTCTTAAAACAAGTTTTTGCTTCGTTTTGATTCCCATTAAAGAACACATCTCGGCACTCGGATAGCACCACGAGCCAGAAAAGCTTCTCTTACAAGCTTACGGCTCGGCGCTCGGATAGCACTGCGGGCCAAAAAATCTTTCCTTACAAGCTTACGGCTCGGCGCTCGGATGGTACCGCGAGCCAGAAAAGCTTTCCTTACAAGCTTACGGCTCGGCGCTTGGATGGCACCGCGAGCCAGAAAAGCTTCCCTTACAAGCTTACGGCTCGGTGCTCGGATAGCACCGCGAGCCAAAAAAGCTTCCCTTACAAGCTTACGGCTCGGCACTCGGATAGCACCGCAAGCTAGAAAAGCTTCCCTTACAAGCTTACGGCTCGGCGCTCGGATGACACCGCGAGCCAGAAAAGCTTCCCTTACAAGCTTATGGCTCGGCATTTGGATGGTACCGCGAGCCAGAAAAGCTTCCCTTACAAGCTTATAGCTCGGCGCTCGGATGGTACCATGAGCCAAAAAAGCTTTCCTTACAAGCTTACGGCTCAGTGCTCGGATGGTACCGCGAGCCAGAAAAGCTTCCCTTACAAGCTTACGGCTCGGCGCTCGGATGGCATCATGAGCTAGAAAAGCTTCCCTTACAAGCTTGCGGCTCGGCACTCGAATACACCCGTACTGTCTTCCTGAGAACAAGTGTGGGGACTCGCCGTCGACCTCGAGCAAGGCCGGAACTTTCCTCAAAGCACCTCGACCATTACGCTCGGCGGCGACCCTCAGCCATGCCCATTACTGGCTTTCTCCCTGGTGTGGGGGCTCGGCATCTGCCCCTGGCAGTGCTGGCACAGGCTGGGACTTCTTCAAGCCTACTGACCTGAGCGCGAAGCGACAACCGCCAGCCACACCCGTACCATCTTCCTGAGAACAAGTGTGGGGGCTCGTCGTAGACCTCGAGCAAGGCCAGTGCTTTCCTCAAAGCACCTCGACCGTTTTGCTCAGCGACGACCCTCAGCCATGCCCACTACTGGCTTTCTCCTCGGTGTAGGGGCTCGGCACTGCCCCGGGCACAGGTTGGGGCTTCTTCAAGCCCACCGACCTGTGTGCGATGCGGCAACCGCCAGCGACACATGTACCGTCTTCCTGAGAACAAGTGTGGGGGCTCGTCGTCGACCTCGAGCAAGGTCGGGGCTTTCCTCAAAGCACCTCGATCATTACGCTCGGCGACGAACTTCAGCCACGCCCACTACTGGCTTTCTCCCCATGTGGGGGCTCGGCATCTGCCCCTGGCACAGGTTGGGGCTTCTTCAAGCCCA
Organism: Hemerocallis citrina; assembly: GCA_017893485.1. Taxonomy (NCBI): domain Eukaryota; kingdom Viridiplantae; phylum Streptophyta; class Magnoliopsida; order Asparagales; family Asphodelaceae; genus Hemerocallis; species Hemerocallis citrina. Next base: position 18,913,051 of record CM030368.1, on the reverse strand, counting down.
CCGACCTGAGCGCGAGGAGGCAACCGCCAGCCACACCTGTATCGTCTTCCTGAGAACAAGTGTGGGGGCTCGTCGTCGACCTCAAGCAAGGCCGGGGCTTTCCTCAAAGCACCTCGACCATTACGCTCGGGGACGACCCTCAGCCACGCCCACTACTGGCTTTCTCCCCGGTGTGGGGGACTCGGCTTTGCCCCTGGCACAGTTTGGGGCTTCTTCAAGCCCACCGACCTGTGCGCGAGGCGGCAACCGCCAGCCACACTCGTACCGTCTTCCTAAGAAGAAGTGTGGGGGCTCGCCGTCGACCTCAAGCAAGGCCGGGGCTTTCCTTAAAGCACCTTGACCATTACGCTCGGCGACGACCCTCAGCCATGCCCACTACTGGCTTTCTCCCCGGTGTGGGGGCTCGGCATCTGCCCCTAGCACAGGTTGGGGCTTCTTCAAGCCTACCGACCTGCGTGTGAGGCGAAAATCGCCAGCCACACCCATGCCGTCTTCCTGAGAACAAGTGTAGGGGCTCATCGTCGACCTCGAGCAAGGCCGGGGCTTTCCTCAAAGCACCTCGACCATTACGCTCGGCGACGACCTTCAGCCACGCCCACTACTGGCTTTCTCCCTGGTGTGGGGGCTCGGCATCCGCCCCTGACATAGGTCGAGCTTCTTCAAGCCGACCAATCCAACCGCACGCCGGCAACTGCCAGCCACGCCCATTCATCAGCAAAATTTTCATTAAGGTTTAGAGCATCCGCCTTCGACAGATGCCCCGAGTCTTTTCGTGGACCCTCCTCTCGCCCGCGAACAACCCGGGGTTTACAGCCCTTATAGACCAAAACCCCAAATTGTTTGAGGAAGGCAGGGGAGCCGCCGACCCTCGGCTCTCTCCGACCTCCGACAAATTGGTCGGCCCACCACTCACCAACGAACAACCTGGGGTCTTACGGCCCTCGAGACCCAAACCCCGAATTGTTTGAGGGTGATTGGTGTGCCTCCAATCTGGAGTCCTCGGAAAAGTTTTGATTTCGGAGCGCCCACCTTCAGCAGGCACCCAAGTCAAGCGACAGATCAGCCACTCTTCTTGACAACCAACGAGGGGGAGTGGGGGTTATATAGCCCCTAAGACGTGCAGTTATTGCGCCTGGGAATCCCAAACGGCGGAAGGCGAAACGTCGCCATTAAATCTTATTGGGAGGAGAAACATCGTCATAAATGACTATCGAAAGGATCAACGCCATTGCGTAGGCGCCCGCTGCACCAGGTCACCTCGGCGGCGACCCCCTGTGTGCCGAGTTTGGCGACCACTAAGACTATCAGGGTTCAGAAAATCGAATGTTCTTATTATATTCATCTCTTACAACTCATTGAACATCGGTACAAAGACAACGTACAACTTACAACTCACTCACATCCGGCTTAAAACTCGAATCCGGTGCTCCCTTCAGGGCTCCTGTCACGCTCGGCCAGACCAACCAGGGAAGAGACCCCTGCCACCGAGCTTCCCGCATCTTCAGGCTGGGCACCCTCCAATAAAAATGTCACAGAGCGCCCCGGGGTCGAGTTGCTCACTTCCTCGATCAAACCCGCGCCCAACACCAGCTTCAGCCTGCGGATCTCTAACTCTTTCTCAACAATGGCCTCACGAAGGAAAGACTCCGAAGCCGACCGCCCACTCGAGGCATCCGAGATGGACCAGTCCATCTCGATTACCCACCAGTCCCGGTTGGCTATGGCTTTCTTTAGACGAGCCACCTCCAGACCGAGCTCCCTAGACTTGTTCAAGAAATAATTGACTACGGTCGCTCGGTCCCGAGCCTGTTTTTGCTGGCGAGCCAGAGCTGCCTCCATGGCCTCTTTCCCGACACGGACCAGGGATTCCTCGGCGGAAATAAGGTCGGCAATCGAGACCTCGTGCATCTATCAAAAGACAAAAGAAAATAAACAATCACAAAGGAGAACTAGAAAATGTGCAAGTTACGAAGCCTCGGCCGAAAAACTATCTTCCATTACTTTCAAAAATGGTGATACAAAACTGTGGTGGCCAGTCCACAAGAGGCATATACATTCAAAAAATAAAGAAAAACCTAGCCTATGCTTGGGGGGGGGGGGGGTGGCACCTCTTCGTCAGCCTGGTCGCCCCCCATCTCCTCGCCACCGGGAGTCGGCAGAAGGTCTGGCTCCCAATCGTAGTGGAGGTGGTCCACATTCTGCTCCGGATAAATCTTCCGGAAATGCTCCTTGGCCCAGTCGTATGCCTCATCCTGCGCCATGATCAGGGCGTCTGCCGAGGCAGCCTCCATCCTCTCCAAGGCCTTCCGTCCCTTCACAGCCTCCTCTTCGACCCTCTTCTTAAGGCGATCCACGTCCTTCTTGTGATGCTCAAAGATTAAGGCCATCTGGGCCTCATGGACGACCGCCATGTTCTGAGCCTCCTTAAGGTCATTGGTCACCTTATTCAACTCACGGAGATACTTCTCCGCGTTCCTCCTCTCCACAATGACCTCCTTCTCCAGGCACTTTTGGAAGTGCTGCTCGTGGAGCATCGCCTATCCGAAGGAAAAAAGATTAGAAAGCATCATCACGATCCGAAACAAACACAAATACAAAGTCTCCACACTTACCGAGATCGTCGCCTGAGACCAGCACATGAAGGCCTGTTCAGACGTCTGCATCGCCAGCGCCACCCAATCACGCTCGGTGGTGGCCTTCCTGACAAACTCGACGGCCACAGGACCCTCGAGCAGGGAGTCCCCCTGAATAATCGACCAGTCAGGGGCGAAGGGCCACAGCCCCTGCTGCCCCACCATCTGCTTGGCAGTAGGACGAGGTGGGGGAAGCCTCTGCCCCGGGGCCTCTACAGTCTTCTTGCTACCCGAACTGCCCCCCGCATCTCGAGGAGCCCTCGACGTATGGAGCTGATGCCTTTTGGCCTTCTTCGGGGGAGAAGGCACCTCGGCCACCGGGGATGGTCCCTTGCCAGACCCCTCACCTTGGGCGGCCAGCTTCTCCTGTTCCGCCTTCTTCCTCCTCTCCGCTCTCACCTTCTCGGCAATGGCTAACAAGGTGCGCCTGTCATCGACCTGCTGGAAATTCATCTCTACAAAAATAAAAGAAGAGGGACTAACGTTAATACGAAGGCAAAAAGATGCAAAAATTCAGAACGAAAATATACTAGGGTCGGCTGGGCTCAGTCCGGCTCGGGCCAGGTGTAGCTCCATCACTCGAGGCCACGCTATGCTGTGCCCCCCAACAATTTTCTCAACCCGCTTCCACTCCTTTTCCGTCAAGTCACTGTGCTTCAGAGGATTGTGGTTCGGCTTGAAGAAATTCCACGAGGTCGGAATCCCCCAAGACTTCTCGCTCCAGACCACGAAGTATTTTTCTTTCCACCCTTTGATGGAATCCGGATGGCCGTGCATCACCTTTTTATGCAGCCTAGGCGAGAAGTAAAATATCCCCTCCGCATCGTCGAGCGAGCTGATCCCTAAGATGGCTCGGAAGTAGGCCAACCTCGGCTTCACGCTCTTCTTTTGGCACTTCAGAATGAAGCAAATCAAGTGCTTCCAGGAGTTTGGGCCATACTACATCGGGCTTAGCTTTGCCCAATTTAAAACCCTCTTGACGAAGGGGTGCAGCGGCAGCCTCAGTCCCGAGACAAACGCATCCTCGGGAAAGATACAATAGCCCGGTGCAAGAGTTGTAGTGGGTCGGATGCCAGGGCTTGGAATAAAGACTTCAAACTCCCAAAGAATGAAGTAGGCAGCCCTCAGGATATGAAGATAGTCCGCCTTCAAGACACACAGAATGCTGTCCATCCGAATCTTCACCCGGCTCTCCTCGCTCGGTACAGGAGGAAGGGGGTCGATATCTTTGACATCGTTGGGGTACATCCTGATTGACCCCGGATTTTAAAGGAGACCGGGAGAAATTCGAACCCCAGTCTAGGGGCATATTTATCCGGAGAAGGCGGACTGTCCGGAAAGCTTAACTTCCTCTTCTTCCGATGAGGACGAGCCTTCCTCTCGGGAGACGACATCGACAAAGGTGGTAGAGGCGGAAGGTCGTCTCCGATCTCAACCGCCCCTCCTGCTGTGCCTTCTCCAGCACCTTCCTAAGCGCCCTCCCCTTCGTCTCCATCATCCTCATCGTCATCATCGGCGCGCTGACCCTCGGGATCCTGATCCTCCTCACCCTCCTCATCACCCTCGGGATCCTAGTCCTCCTCACCCTCGGCATCCTGATCCTCCTCGTCCTCCTCATCCCCCTCTTCCTCTTCCACCTCCTTGCCCTCGTCCACGGGCTCCTTCCCCGGCCTTCGGGATCTCAGCGGCGACACTACGAACTCCACAACATCACCTCCGTCCGACCCGGGGTCTGTCACGACTTCCTCCTTGACCATATATTTGCTAAAGGATGAAGACGTCTCTGACTCTGATTCCTCTACGGAGCGGCCCGACGAGCTAGCCTTGGATCTGGACTAAGAGCGCGACATTATTAAGCAAGGATACTAACCTAAGATATATACCACGCGATCACCGGAAAATCTCGCCGATGGCAAATAAGACCTTGTTCTTATGAAATTGGAAAAGGATAGTAAAGAAGTGAAGAAAAGAAAAGTGGGGAAGGGGGGAGATTTATAGCGGAGAAATCGACTCCTCGATTTCCGTAATCATGTCTGGCCGTTGGATCTTAAATCATCAAGATCTAACGGCCACTAAGATTTGGCATCGCTTCGATTCTTGCGCTCATGGCGTCAGCAGTGGGCGCAAAATTACCCAACTACCCCCCAGGCATTGTTCCAACAGACTTTTTCGACAAAGTCAAGAGGGGTCGACGCTAGGATGGCATCGCGAGCCACAAATTCCCTTCTATTTTGATAGAAGGGTCGGAGCTCGGATGACATTGCGAGCCACAACTTTTTCTTCTATTTGACAGAAAGGTCGGAGCTCGGATGACATCGCGAGCCACAACTTCCTCTTCTATTTGACAGAAGGGTCAGAGCTCGGATGACATCGCGAGCCACAACTTCCTCTTCTATTTTGGCAGAAGGGTCGGAGCTCGGACGACATCGCGAGCCATAACTTCCTCTTCTATTTTGACAGAAGGGTCGGAGCTCGGATGACATCGCGAGCCACTACTTCCTCTTCTATTTGACAGAAGGCTCGGAGCTCGGATGACATCGTGAGGCACAACTTCCTCTTCTATTTGACAGAAGGGTCGGAGCTCGGATGACATCGCGAGCCGCAACTTCCTCTTCCATTTAACAGAAGGGTCGACGCTCGGATGACACCGTGAGCCCCAGAAGCCCCTCTATTCAAGGGGGCTCAGAGCTCGGATGACACCGCGAGCCCCAGAAGCCCTCCCCTATTCACAGGGAGCTCGGAGCTCGGATAACACTGCGAGCACCAGAAGCCCTCCTCTATTCAAGGGGGCTCGGAGCTCGGATGACACTGCGAGCCCCAGAAGCCCTCCCCTATTCACAGGGGGCACGGAGCTCGGATAACACCGCGAGCACCAGAAGCCCTCCTCTATTCAAGGGGGCTCGGAGCTCGAATGACACCGTGAGCCCCAGAAGCCCCTCTATTCAAGGGGGCTCAGAGCTCGGATGACACCGCGAGCCCCAGAAGCCCTCCCCTATTCACAGGGGGCTCGGAGCTCGGATGACACTGCGAGCAACAAAAGCCCTCCCCTATTCACAGGAGGCTCGGAGCTCGGATAGAATCACGCGTCCGAAAACCCTCCTCTATCCCGCAAAACGAGGGGCTCGTCTACCAATCCCAAATGCTCGACAAACTGAGCTCCAACCCGACAGACCTCGACATCCCCTCGCTCTTCCAACTAGCGAAAGGATCGCCTGCCGACCCTCAAGCTCGTCTGTCGACCTCAGGCGCTCGGTAAATCGAGCTCCAACCCGACATACCTCGACGTCCCCTCGCTCTTCCAACTAGCGAGAGGATCGTCTGCCGACCCTCGGAGCTCGTCTACCGACCCCAGGTACTCGGCAAACCAAGCTCCAACCCGACAGACCTCGACGTTCTCTCGCTCTTCCAACGAGCAAGAGGATCGTCTGCCGACCCTCGGAGCTCGTCTGCCGAACCTAGGTGCTCGGCAAACCGAGCTCCAACCCGACAGACCTCAACGTCCCCTCGCTCTTCCAACTAGCGAGGGGATCGCCTACCGACCCTCGAGGCTCGTCTGTCGACCCTAAGGCTCCAATAAGGGATCCCTTCCTCCTACCCCCTGGCCTCTCATGGAAGTAGCAGATCCTATTTTTTCTCGCCGCACACACCATTCTGCTCTTCCTACAGAGGCAAAGAACCACTCCTACACGGCCGGAACACCCAGCTCTTCAGGAGTGGGGGGCTTGTGATATGGGTCGTATGACGTGGCCCCTTCTGGGCCACAGGATCCCCTCAGGAAACATGCATCGCCGGATCATTCGGATCCGCCACGTTAGCATCAGAAAACCGCCCGGGCCTCTGCCACATCAGCCTGGAAACCGCCCAGGCCTCTACCACGTCAGCCCTATACCACTCGGGCTTCCACCGCTTCAGGCCCACAGGCAACCGGGTCCAGACCCGGCCCCAAACGGGTCCAGACCCGGTTGGCTTCTCCTATAAATACCAGACTCCCTACCCTTTATCCAGGTAATGAATCTTTCCCACTCAGAACCCTAGTTACTATTACTTTCTCTCAGTAGCTAACTAGATCGTCGGATGATCTGCCACCGGAACCAACCCCGGTGTTCCTAGACCGTCTGCAGGTACACGAGACCTCGGATCCGAGCCTCCTGATCCGAACCGAGCATCCAGCCTCCACCTCACTCCCGCCTACTTCTGTACCGTTCGTCCGGTTGAGGGTCGTCCGCACCGGAGCTTCCTCCACCCATACAAATCGAGTAAGAACTCACACCTGATGCATTCACACGACTCCCAAAAACAAACCGCATCACCTGGCATAGCCACACAGAATAGCCAGGGAAAAAGTGAAAACGTAAATAAATGCAAGTAATGGAATATCCGTGGTACGATATCAGATATACCAGATTTACAGCTTTGCAATCCACTATCCAGCCTTTCGTATATATAGAACTTTCCTTTTTTTGTGGGTTCAACAGGTCCTTGCTAACCAAAATGGACAAAAACTTAACTGACTATAACTAGACATTTAAGTTGTGTAAATTGTGGACAACCACACACCAATAAATCTAACCATACATTCAAACTGCAATCTATATTAACCATCGAATTAATTCTCAACTTTAAAACATCAATCTATGTCAATCATTCACTTAAATCAAAATATTTAGAAAAATAAATTAAAATGTATAATTTCTCACTTGCATTCGACGTGCTAAAAAACTAGCTAGTGAGTATATTATGGTGTAGTTTCTCTTTTTCCAAATTAAATTTTAGAGTACTCATCCCCCACTTCTATACCATGTTCTCAGAGGAGGAGAACAAGAGAAAGGATTGTACTAATGAATGAGAAAATCAACAGTATATATGGTAGATGCCACCTCAATGGTCCTAACCCTTGTCTAAATTACCTAATATGGACTAAAACAAACAAGCGGTACAATAAAATAAACTAGAAGGTGACAACCATATACAATACCTGATATATCAACTCGGTTTTCATAGTGGTATGAACCATTACTTCCTGCGGAGGGCACCATCACACCAAAATGGGTTCAAAATTAGTTCAATCCTTATCATCAAATGACTTGTTTTCCTTTTCTTCATGGTCAAGATTAAGGAGACTCAGACAACTATATAATATATTATATAATGTCAGGGGTGCCTAATATGCAAATGTGCATTAAGCCTTACCCACCATGAAGATGCACCTCATTTATTTATTCATTGCCCATTTATTCTTCCTTTATGATCCATTTGCAAAAAGGCTTGGCATGTCCATGGTAATCTAGGTGTTACGATTATGGCCTCAAATACACTTAGGCACGCGAGTTCTTGAAGTTAGAGAAGAAGAGAAGAAGACAACAAGAGAAGGCAACAACAGCTAGAAGAAGTGTAGCTAGAGGGGTTGCGGTCGACCGACCAGGAGTGCGGTCGACCGATCCGGGCTGCTGAGCAGTCTTTGAGTGAACAGAGTTCAACAGAGAGCGGGACAGTCGACCGGTCAAGGTTCGGGTTTTGGCGAGACCAAGTGCAGTCGACCGCAACTTGGTGCGGTCGACCGACAGCAGTTGCATGTTATTTGGGCTTTTGGGTTTAAGGTCCAATAAGATGTAGTTGTGTTTATTTTTTAGGGTTTTACTTGGGGGATAAATATATAACAGTAAATGTGAACTCTAGCGTTATCAAGTGTTGATCAAGGTGATCCGTTATCATTGTTCAACTTCAAGAGGAGTATGTGCCGAGTGTTTCAAAGGTGAGTGAGAGAGAGATTGAGAGTTGTAATCGCTCTGTAATCTTTGTATTTATTGGGGAATAAGAAGTATTGATTATTTCTACATATTACTGTGTTCTTGTGAGATCTCGAATTCGGTCTTATTTGGAATTCGGAGCGTTACATATATGCTATGGGGTTAGTCCAACGGGTACGTTCCAGGACAGTGTGTTGTTGTGTCCCGAGAGGACAATTGGTGTGTTCTCGTGTCGAGGGTCGGCAGACCTATTCACGAAACATGCGGTACATTCACGTGTCGAGGGTCGGCGGGCCTATTCACAGGATGTACTGTGTATCCGAACATCGAGGTTTGGCAGCCCTATTCATGCGGTACACGGCAGGGAGGTGATTCTCCAGTTTTTTAGCTATGCTTACATGATGCTTGCGCGTTGAGGGTTGTTAGGCCTATTCGCGGAGTAATCATGATCTTGTTTTTATCACTGTAGTAGGATTAGTTGCATAACTAGGGATTTAAACATATAAAGTGGAGAACGATAAGGGCTTTCACCGGACCTATGTAGTATGGAATGCATAGAATCTGACAAGAATGCATTAGAGAGTCATCATACTGCACTTGTGTCTTCTTGACTTGTATTGTGCATGATGTTTTTCTGTTTTTCTACACTCGACACTTAGTCTAGTTTCACTTGATGTTTTCATGCTTTATTTATCGTTATTTCGTATTCCTTTCGTTACTTGGTATGTGTTGATTATGACTTTATTTTTTATGTTTTATTTATGTTGCATTTCTTTTGATGTCGCTCACACCGTTATGGCTAACCCCTGTAGTTTTTGGGTTAGGGTTATCTCTTGCCTCATATTTTACGGGTAGGTACCTATAGCTTGGGATTTGGATGCATATGGTAGAATGATAATATGGCTTATGCAATTTGTAAAAACATGTGTTGTAAAGGAAAAGAAATTGTAATTCAAGGTGTTTAATTTTCTGTTGTGCTTTGTAAAGAATTGATGTAATAAAAGTTGAAAAATTATTCTGTGTTTTGGCTATGTTTACTATTACATTGAGGTAGATGATGGGAATTGTGCCACATATTTCTCAGATATTATATTAAAAATTTGGAGCGCTACAGAGATTAGTGTCAGAGCATGCTTCAATAGTAATGATAAACATGGTATAAGAATAAACCTAGGTGTGGACATTAGAGCGTGAGTATCTAGGTGTGGAAATTAGAGTGTGAGTATCACATAGAATTAAAACAAGATGAATTGGTTTGAGGTATGACTGAGACTTTTGCCATGGGTTATTGATGTGAATATGAATTGTATTGTGATGCTCTAACTTTTCCCTCATTTTGCAGTATTCAGTATAATGGCAGGACCCAGGACCATGAATGGTGGAAATGTTGATGGGAATGAGGGTTCCTATGGGGCTGGACTTGATCTGGAGACGGAAATTGTCAGGGTGTATCAAACCTTGAACACGTTCATGGTAGCCAACATGGCACAGAATCAAGGGGCTGGACCAGTGCTTGTTAATGTTGATCCAATTAAGCAGGTTGAGTCCTTCAAGCGGATGAAGCCACCTATTTTGAGGGGCAGTCTGATCCAAATGAGGCTGGTGATTGGATTAGACAGATGGGGATGGTTTTAGAAGTTTTTGAAACCCCAGCAGCCAATAAGGAGAAATTTGCTACAATGCAGTTAGAGAAGGATGCTGGCGTCTGGTGGTTGTCAGTGAATATGACTTTTGGGGATCAACAGGTGACTTGGGATGCTTTTCTGGAAGAGTTCAGGGATCGTTTATTTTCTCTGGATATTCAGGAGAATAAGGCAATGAAATTCTTGAATCTGCAGCAAGGCAGCATGTCAATGCAAAAATATGAGATTAAGTTTGCCCAGCTGTCAAGATATGCACCGAAGCTGATTTTGATGAAGCGAAGAAGACCAAGAAATTCGAGCAGGGTTTGAGGCCGAATTTGAGGTCACGGATGATACCGTTGGGCATCAGAAGGTTTGATAATCTGGTCAGGAGAGCAGCAATGAAAGAAGAAGATGTGGATCAGTTCCAGAAGAAGCAGGAGACCTGAAACAGGAACAAGAGGACAACAGCTAGTCAGAGTGGAAAGAAGTTCACAGTGAAGCAGGACAGGTTCAGTAGGCCAGAGCAGAAGGCACCCGTATTTCAAGGCGTGACTTGTTTCAACTGTGGAGAGGTAGTCCACTATCAGTCGGCATGCACCAAGCCACTTAAGGCACGGGTCAATGTGGTTGTGAAGGGCATACCAGACCAAACTGTCCACATTTGAAGAAGGAAGGTGCAGGCGAAGGCAAATTTCAGAGGCAGGGGCGAGTATTCGCATTAACTAAGGAGGATGCGGTAACTCAAATGATGTGATCCAGGGTATGTAAGAATATTAAATTCATTTATTTGATGTATTGAGTAAAACTTTATTTAAGAATAAATAGGAGATTTGAGTATCATTCTTCGTGTAAGAGGATTTGTCTTGATTAATAGAATAAAAGCAAAAGTTTTATTTGATACTGGTTCTTCGCATACATTTGTGTCACCCAATTTTGCTAAAGTTTTAGGTGGGTAACCTAAGGTATATCCAGGCAGAGTCTTGTCGGTGGCAACACCGTCAGGAAAAGAATTGATTGCTGATCGATATTACGAGGACTGTGATATCGAGATTGGTGGGAGATTATTTCGCATTGATCTCATTGAATTTCATGTCATGGGTGTTGATGTGATCGTGGGGATTGATTGGATGATAATATATGAGCCACAATTGAATACAAGAAGAAAGAGGTATTGGTGAAGGCACCAAGAGGTCCCGCAGTGACTTTTCAGGGGAAGAAGAAGGACCCGGAAGTGACTGCAATGGTATCTAAGTTGATGATTGCAGATGAAGTCAGAAGCATTCCATTTGTCAAAGATTTTCCTATGGTATTCTTGGAAGATTTACAGGCATTACCGCCGCAGCGAGATGTTGAGTTCTGTATTAATGTTCAACCGGGAAGTGCTCCGATTTCTAAGGCTCCGTACATAATGGCACATGTAGAGCAGGATGAAGTTAAGAAGCAGTTTGAGAAATTGCTGAGTATGAGATTCATCAGGCCGAGTACGTCACCGTGGGGAGCACCATTGTTGTTAGTAAAGAAGAAGGATGTGTCAATAAGGATGTGTATTGACTATCGGGAGTTGAACAAGGTGACTATTCAGAACAAGTATCTGCTTCCACTGATTGATGATCTATTTGATAGGCTTCGGAGAGCAGCTGTGTTTTCGAAGATTGATCTGTAGTTAGGGTATCATCAGGTTCGAGTTAAGGAGAAAGATGTGAGCAAGACAGCTTTCAGGACTCGTCATGGACTCTATGAGTTTTTGGTAATGTCATTCGGAGTGACGAATATGCCGACAGTGTTTATGGACATGATGAATCGGATTTTGCGAATATTTATTGATTCCTTCATGGTGGTATTCATTGATGATATTCTGGTATATTCGAATTCGGAGGAAGAGCACTCTAAGCACTTGGCAGAGGTATTGAAGAAGTTACATGAGCATAACTTGTATGCCAAGCTATTGAAGCGTGAGTTTTGGAAGTTCGAGATAGCTTTACTTTGTCATATCCTTTCTTAGGAGGGAGTGACCACCGATCCTCAGAAGGTTAAAGTAGTGAAGAATTGGCCCAGGCCAACGACAGTGAAGGAAGTCAGGAGTTTCTTGGCTTTGGCTGGGTACTATAGGAGATTCATTCAGGGCTATGCATAGATCGCAGTTCCTTTGATAGGGTTAACTCGGAAGAATGTGGCATTCACTTGACAGAAAAGTTTGAGACGAGTTTTCTTGAGCTAAAGGAGAAGGCAGTTGCGTCCGCATGAGAAAAAACTATCCGATTCTCGATCTGGAATTAGCAGCTATTATCCTTACCTTGAAGCAGTGGAGGCATTATGTATATTGAAAGAAGGTCAACATGTATACCGAACACAAGAGCCTGAAGTACATTTATTATCAGAAGGATCTGAATCTTCATCAGAGAAGGTGGTTAGAGGTGTTGGAAGACATTTGTCCTGAGATCAAGTATCATCCAGGCAAGGCGAATATGGTGGCCGATGGGCTTAGTCGGAAGAACAGTTTGTCGAGTTTGATCACTACTCGGAGAGAGTTGGCAACAGAGTTTGATCAGGTAGGTATCGAGGTAGTACTAAAGGGTTTGGGAGCATCTTTGGCTCAGTTGAGATTGCAACCTTCTTTGAGAGAGCAGATTATGGAGGGTCAGAAATCAGATGCAGAGATTCAGAGGATGTTGCAGCAGGCTTCCGAAGGCAAGTTATCAGAGTTCTGTGTCCAAGATGGAGTTTTATGGATGGGTGAGAGGTTGTGTTTTTCGAGAAATGCAGATTTAAGGGAGAATATTTTGCAGGAGGCACACAATACCTTGTTTTCAGTGCATCTTGGAGACACAAAGATGTAAAAGGACATCAAATAAAACTTTTGGTGCTCAGGTATGAATAGGGATGTGGCAGACTTTATGGTAAGATGTCTGACTTGCCAGAAGATCAAAGCAGAGAATCAGAGGCTGGGAGGTTTGTTGAAGCCATTGCCTATTCTGGAATGGAAGTGGAAGAATATCAGCATGGATTTCTTCACAGGATTGTTGAGGAGTCCGAAGGGCAATGACTCAATTTGGGTTATTGTGGACCGTTTGACCAAGTCAGCTCACTTTCTGTCTATGAAGATTACTTGGTCATTGGAGGAATTGGCAGAGTTGTACATTGATGAGATTGTGAGACTTCATGGGGTTCCTGTGTCGATTGTTTTCGACAGGGATGTGAGGTTCACATTGAGGTTTTGAAAGAGTTTGCAAGCAGCCTTAGGTACCAAAACCGATTTCAGTAATGCTTTCCATTCACAGACCGATGGTCAGACTGAAAGGGTGAATCGGGTATTCGAGGATATATTGAGGGCTTGTGTTATGGATTTTGGTGACAGTTGGGAGAGGTACTTGGCATTGGTTGAGTTTGCTTATAACAATAGTTAACATGCGAGTATCAGGATGGCTCCGTATGAAGCTCTGTACGGGAGGAAGTGCAGGACACCTGTTTGTTGGTATGAAGTTGGTGAGAGGCAAATGTTTGGGCCTAAGATTGTGCAGCATACATCGGAGAAGATCGAGCTGATTCGTAAGAGGTTGGTCGAGGCTCAGAGTCGGCAGAAGAGTTATGCAGACATTCGACGAAGGGACTTGGAGTTTGAGGTTGGGGATGCAGTTTTTCTCAAGGTGTCTCCAACTAAAGGAGTGATCAGGTTTGGAAAGGGAGGCAAGTTGGCGCCAAGGTACATTGGGCCATAAAGGATTTTTAGGCGGATTGGTAAAATGGCATATAAGTTGATGTGTTCCATGTGTCGATGTTGAGGAAGTGTGTGCCGGATCAGAATCATCAATTGGCGGAAGTGTCTGAAGGTCTACAGCTGAACTTGAGTTACAAGGAGTAGCCTGTAGAAACTGTTGATCGTTGGGAGAAGGTGTTGAGGAATAAGGTGATACCTATGGTCAAGGTATTGTGGAGGAACCAGCAGTTTGAGAAAGCTACTTGGGAGCCAGAGGATCGCATGCAGAAGGATTTTCCTGAGCTCTTTGTATGATTGTATTCTTTTGATTAAATTGTATTCTCTTGTGTAATTGCATTCTTTAAACTATATTTCCATTTATGTGATTGCATTTTCTTTTGCTTATATTGTTTGGTCCCTATTAGTAGTAGTTCTGATGACAGAACTATTCTAAGGAGAGAGTAATGTAACACCCTATAATTTTAAATGTGTTTTTGAGATTAATAAATGAATTAAAGTGATTTTTGGTGATTTAATAAATATTTTTTTCAAATTTATTTTTTTGCACGTGCAAATATTTTATTGGGACGTTCAAAGTTAGAAATTATTTTGGGGAAACCTAATATTTATTAGTAGGTTTAATTTATGAATTTTCTGGAGTTTTCTGATATATATTTGACATATTTGCAAATATTACAAAAATAGGGGCTTTTGTGCAAAATTGTCACTTTGAGTGAAAACTCCAGAATTTCATTTTTCTGGGCTGAGCATGATGGCTAGCCAACTCAGAGGTAAATATTTTACTTTTTAATCTAATAGATTTGGTTTATTTCACAAATTTGTTAAAGAGTGGTCTTTTTTGCAAAATTGCCACTTAGAGGCAAAAATTACAAAATTTATTTTTCTGGGTTTGAAACCAGTGCCGGCCAGATCTGGGTGGTTAATTTAATTTTTTAATCTAATTTTCTAGTATAAGAATTTATATATGTAAAGATATATTCTAAAGGAATATTTTGCAGAATTTTCTCAAAACCCTAATACCCAGATTTCGGCCTGTTATAAGAGCAGTAGTAGTCGTCTCTTTGATGAACTAAAACAAAGGGTTTTCCTTATCATTAATTTCTTGGATTTTCGAAGTGAGGATCTTGAATTTTTGCGAAAGGAATAGCTTTTTCTTATTCTTTATTATTTCGGTTGATTCTTCATTGAGGTGAGTGACATATGTTTGTTTTCGTATTGTTCTATGCATGTTGTATGTGATGATTTGTCTATTAGAATGCATGATAGATTATGGTATAATGAATTATTGATGGATGGATGAATAAAGATTGAACTTTTCATGAAAACTATGAATTGATGATTAAAATTCTATATAGATGACTTAAGAATGTTAAGAACCTAATAGATACATGGGTATGATGTTTTCTTTCCTACTCTTGCTGTTTTGATTGTATGTGATGAGATTATATGTTGAGATGCACAAAAAAATGAATAAAGATGAATTCTTTACTGTTGTGTATACATATGTACTGTTTTAATATTTTGATGAAGAAAAACTTGACTAATACATGTTGTAATTGCATATAATCATGGGCATCAAGTGGTTGTATGTGTGTTTAAAAAATTTCAAGAGGGTTTTTTGGATAGAAATATCAAATTTTGAAGGGTGAAAAAGGAGGTTTGATGTTTCGGGTCTGTTGGTGTGCATGACGAAGTGGATTTTGTGCTTTTATGAAGTTTTCGATTTGGATATTGAGTTGTTTTGATATTAAGATTTGAATTGAACATAGTACTAATTTACACCATTATTCTTGACGATTTTACTGATATATATATACACACTTTTATATATGCCCTGTTTTGAAGAAGTGAAACACCCCGAATTCCAAATAAGACTGAATTCAAGATTTCACAGGATCTTTACTTCACTTCGTACAATTTTACAAGAAAATTTAAAATGTTTCTCAATAATACATCAGAGTTTGTTATAAATGTTACACAGCGGAAAACAAAATAATTTACAATGAAACATTTACAACATCTTTAAAATAAAACAGCATTTGTGTATCCACTTTATAGCTTCATGAACATCCATTACCTGCATGTAAGACTGTGGGCACGTTAGTTGATTACAACCGACAAAGTGTTATACACGGCTATCCTCTCTATGCCGAAGACAGTATAACGATCTCCATACTTTAACAAGCCACAAAAATTGAATGAACAATAAAGTGTAGAAACGTGACTACGCGAAACATGTAGGTGTATGCTATGTTTTAATGCCTAATGCACACAATTTATACTAGGATGACACTAATGCACACTTGTTCGGATTCTATGCATCCCATACTACATAGGTCCGAGGGCAAGCGTCTACGTACTCCACAATAAAGGGTTCGATTCCTCGCCATGAAACTACCCAGTAATAAAATAAGGTTTAGATCATTCCACGAATTTGAATCCCAGCCCCGGAGTCCACCGCTGACTATTATCACAGATCCCACATCGTGCGAATCATCTCGAAAGTGCCCCTCTAGCCCCGGTATACGCATATACATTGGAGTACGGCAAAACAAAACCTATCCGCCCGATTACTCAAGATCCCAGAATCCACCGCTGACCGGTCCTCATAATCCTGAATTTAAATATAAAAGTCCGTCTCCCACGGAGCAACCTCAGTCTGCCGACTGGGTCTATAGCCACGGAGATCCACCGCCGACTATATAGAGCAACCACTTACGTTTGTCCAGATTTACTACATCTTCTCTTAAGTGCCTAGTTCTTAAGTTCAAGTCATGAATAATTTATCACACTTAGAATCGGTTTTACCTCCTACCGGTCTTATTCATAAATAGGAAATAGCCCCATGGCCTTATCTCAAAAATATATTTCAAATCTTTCATTTCAAAGAGTGTCGGTACCCGATGTCTCACTAATTCTAAATCACAACTTTTTCATGTACAAGAATTCATGGGTACACATACCCTCAATATCCATATCTTAAACTTAGATTATTCTATCTTCAACTTATTCATAAGTGACTAATGTCTCATCTTAACTTTTATTCATGATTCCCTCATTCATCCATAAATCATTCATAAAAATAATTCTTTTCACAAACATGATTTGATCACTTACAATCTCATTTGCAAATTAAGTACATATAATAATCAAGTATTCAACATAAATGAATAATTCTATCGAAGACAATTAATTCACATAATGTATATTTCTTTTATTCTTTAAAGTCATACCTTTTTAATAATAAAATCCTCAATCATTACTTGCTTTCTATCTCAAATTTCCTTTTTAAAGTCTCATTTTTACTTTCTTAAAATATACAATAAAATTTCCATAACAATCTCTAATAGCTTTCATTTTATCTTATAACCATAATAGGAATTTATTCATACTAAAAAAACATCTTATTCTATTAAAACCAATCAAAAAAATATAAAAGAAGGGCTCAGGCTTCGAACCCATCACCTGCCTACCATACACAGCAGCACCCAAGGCCAACCTACTAGCCACTAAGTCCATTTGGACTTATGTCATAAACCGGGATGAGAAACCCCTTATACACTCAGTGCAGTTCGGATTATATTGAATGAAATCAAAATAAAATGTGACTATCAAGTTACGAACTCAAGATCTTCTACAAGTTATATTCTGTGTTGCACTAGCTAACCAGTAAGTCCAAGTATATTTTCTGTTTAGGAAATGTACTTGATGTGGCTAAAAATAGGGGTTTAATCGAGACCGTCCAAATTGGACACGAATCCTAAAGCCCAGGGGTAAAATAGTAATTTCACCTACAAACGGGTCTGAAGTGGGCACTGGGTCTCCTTCTCACAGACCCAATAACCCGCGAACGGATCCACCTCAACTGGGTGCGGGTTTCAACCCGCAACAAACCCAGTCCAGCGGGATAGAATTAGGGTTTCTGATTAATATTAATCAACGGCCCTGATTCATATCTATCCTTCCACTGGGGATTAGGGATTACATTCCTTATCTATACACAGGAATTACATGCCTAATCTGTTCCCCAAGACGCCTATAAATACCCCCCATCCATCTCCATTTAGAGGTAATCAATCTTTCACCAGTTTTTGCGCTCTTTCATAGTCTCCCAGATTACTGACTTGAGCGTCGGAGGGTGCGTCGCCGGGAACAACCCCGGTGTCTCACACTTTTTGCAGGTCCGCGGCGGGAGCGACGATCGAACCCCGACGGAACAGGTATACAGGTTTACTATTCAGTTTCCCTAAGAATCCACAAATACTATCTGTTTGCCCCCACACCAAAATTAGCGGCAACAGATTGGTGCCGTCTGTGGGAACTAATGAATAGGAACCTCTCCTCTTCCCGGCGAACAGATCTCCAGCCATGCCTCCCAGAAAAGTCAGATCAAGAGGGTCCAACAGAGGACCCAACCCTGATCAGCAGCAAGAAGTTCCCGTCCAGCCTACCCAACAGCAGGGTCAACTTCCTCCTCCAGTGGAAGATCCGCTCCAACAGGACCTTCCTCCTCCAAATCAGCCACACCCAAAGGGTCCTAACCCTCAAAAATAGCCTCTCCACCAAAAACATGTCTCCATCCACAACGCCTCTACTGACTCTATGGCCTCCCATCATCCCCGAGCCTCAGGTCACCATAATACCGTCCTCAACCACCAGAAAGATGATGACCTTCGCCGCCACCTGGATGAGAAGCGGGCCCGAGAGGGAACCTCCCGCCAACACCATCCGGACGAGCGGTACCCTCGCCACCACGAGCATAGGAGGTCCCCTAACCGGAAGGGTCGGAAAGAATCCCCCGAGCACTACTGAAGAAGGCCACGCTCCCCTGCAGGTCGGCAACAGCCCAGGGACAATGAGGCACCCATCACACGTGCCGAGTTCCAGCAGTTCCAAGCGACCGTCCTACAAGCACTCAACCTCCGTCCCAACACCAACGCATCGAAGGTTCCATCTCCTCCCCCGGTCCGAAGCCCTCGCCGACGGTCCCCCTCTCCTCGTCCCGCTCCTAGCAACTCCCGGCGTACCCCAAGTCCTCGTCGCTCTCGAAGTTACCATCGCCGTAGCCCTCGCTCTCCCTCGTACGAAGGCGAGTCTAGAGGCTCGGCTGATTACCGTCGGGGGGATGACGCCATGTACCGGCGTCTTCATGAAGTAGAGAGGCGCCTGGGTCAGATAGACCGAGAAGAGGAGCTTAGGGGGAGGACCCTACGTCCTAGCCGCCCCCCTTTCTCCCGAACCATAGTAGATGCACCTGTGCCGTTCGGCTTCAAACCTCCCCAATTCGAGATTTACACCGGGGAGACCGACCCAGTTGATCACATCGAAAGCTTTAAGACCTTGATGCTCCTCCATCAAGCTTCCGATGCCCTCCTCTGCAAAACCTTCCCCGCAACTCTTAAAGGCCCAGCTCGAGAATGGTACTCTCGCCTTGCCGCCTCCTCAATATTCTCCTTCGAGCAGTTCGAAACCCTTTTCGTCACCCATTTCGTAAGCAGCCGTAGAGCTGAGAAGACCAGCATCTCACTATTGCACCTCCACCAGAAGAAGGGGGAGAAATTGAGAGACTATGTGAAGAGGTTCATAGCTGAAGCCAGGTCCATAGCATCCCTTGACCAGTCGGTCGCTACGGCCGCATTTCAATCTAATGTCCTCAATTCCAACCTCCGCTCCTCCCTCGCCAAGAAGCCCCCACAGAACTTTTCCGACCTACTCATTCGCAGTGAAAAGTATATCCGGGCCGAAGAGGCCGAGCAGCGACCCAACTGGGAGGGCTCTTCCTCCGGGTTTAAAAGAAAGGGAAAAGAAGAGGAAGGAGCTAAGAAGCTCCAGAAGGATAATGCCGGCCAGCGCCGACCTCCCCCCAGATTCGAGAAGTTCACTCCCCTCACCACTAATGTCTCAACCATTCTCATGGAAGTCGAAAAGGAAGGGATAATACCTCCTGCTCCGAGGATGAATACCCCGCCAAGAGGAGGGACAGAGAAAAATGGTGTCGTTATCACCAGGACTACGGGCATGACACCAACGATTGTCGCGCCCTAAAGAACGAGATAGAAGCCCTTATCCAGAGGGGGCAGCTGACCAGGTTTGTAAGAAAGGACCGAGCCGAGCTTCCTCCCCCGCCTCGGGGGGCTAACAAGCGTCCGGAAAGAGAAGAGACGCCAGACTTTGAGGAAGAGCGAGTCCTCCACCTCATTCATGGGGGTCCAATGGGAGGCTCCTCGAACTCCTCTCGGAAGGCATTTATAAGAGAAGTCAACTCGGTCCGAACCACCCCTCCTCCCAAAGGCCTCGGAGTGCCTGTCACATTCTCTGACGAAGATCTTGAAGGTGTCCGCACCCCTCATTGTGACGCACTCGTCATCAGTCTCCACATGGCGAACTTTAAAGTGGAGAGGATACTTGTGGATAATGGCAGCTCTGTAAACATCCTCTTCCTCGCCGCTTTCAAAGGCCTAAAGCTCTCCCGAGATAGACTCAAGCCCGCCGGATACACGCTCCATGGGTTCACGGGACTGCCAATGACTATTGAAGGGGTAATTACCCTCGACGTAACCGCTGGCAAAACTCCTACTACCCAAACGGAGTCGATGGACTTCATGGTCGTAGATGTCCCAGCAGCCTACAATGTCATTTTGGGTCGGCCCGGTCTGGCCGCCCTTGAAGCCGTCCCTTCTGCCTATCATCTCAAAATGAAATTTCCCACTCGGGCCGGAGTAGGGGAAGTAAGGGGCAATCAGGAGTAGGCCCGCAAATGCTATATGACTTCTACCCTCGGACCCGTCCTCTCCTTAGAAACTCTGGAAATCCCCCAAGATGTCGCCCGACCAACGTCCGAGCCGGTGGACGAATTGGAGGAGGTGCTCTTCTCTGAGCAGGAGCCGACCCGCAAGTTCTTTGTCAGCAAGACCCTCCCGTCCGCCCTACACTCCGACATTGTACAATGCATCCGAAAGAACCAAGACCTCTTCGCTTGGTCAGCTGCAGATATGCCCGGTATCTCCGAAGAGCTCTTAGTCCACCACCTAAGCGTTGATCCAGGGTCCAAACCGGTTCAGCAGAAGAGGCACAAGTTCGCCCCAGAGCGTCAGCTCGCTATTAAAGAGAAGGTAGACAAGCTCTTGAAGGCCCGGTTCATAGAGGAAGTAAACTATCCGGAGTGGTTATCGAATGTAGTAATGGTGAAGAAGTCCAACGGGACTTGGAGGATTTGTATTGATTTCACCGACCTCAACAAAGCTTGCCCCAAGGATCCGTTCCCTCTTCCGAGCATTGACACCCTGATAGATGCAACTTCGGGACATGAGCTCCTCAGCTTCATGGACGCCTTTTCAGGCTACAATCAGATCCGGATGTTCCCTCCGGACATCTCGAAGACCTCGTTCGTGACCGACCAGGGCCTCTATTGCTACAGAGTCATGTCGTTCGGTCTAAAGAATGCAAGGGCAACATACCAACGCCTCGTCAACAAGGTTTTCCAGGCTCAGATCGGCCGGAACATGGAGGTGTATGTTGACGACATGCTTGTGAAAAGCATCCGAGGCATTGATCATGTGACCGACCTCCAAGAAGCGTTTGACGTTTTGAGAAAGCACAATATGAGACTCAACCCGAACAAGTGTGCGTTCGGCGTCTCATCAGGGAAGTTCCTCGGCTTCATGGTTAGCCAACGAGGAATTGAAGCAAACCCGGAGAAGATCAAGGCCATATTGGACATGGCCCCTCCTAGAAATGTTAAAGAAGTTCAAAGATTAACAGGCCGCCTCGCCGCCATAGGGCGCTTTCTCTCAAAGTCCGGGGAAAAATGCCTCCCCTTCTTCAAGGCCCTTAGGGGGGCTAAAGGATTTGAAAGGGGGCAGCAGCAACAGGAGTCCTTCGACCAGCTCAAGGCTTACCTCGTCAATCCCCCTCTCCTCAGCAAACCGATCCCTGGTGAACCCCTTTACCTCTACCTGGCAGCCTCCGAGCAGAACCTCAGTGCAGTCTTAGTGAGGGAAGAAGACCGGGCTCAGAAGCCCATCTACTATGTCAGCAAAGTGCTTCGGGACGCCGAACTCCGGTACCCGAAGATTGAGAAAATGGCCTATGTGTAACGCCCCGAATTTCAAATAATGATAAATTCAAGATTTCACAGGATCTTTACTTCACTTCGTACAATTTTACAAGGAATTTGAAACTTTTCATTCACAATACATCAGAGTTCCTTTTACACTTGGTATTTTACACAGCGGAAGACTAAAAGATTACAATAACGAAAAAACAACTTGTATAACTTTAACATCATTTGCAACATCTTTAACTTCTAAACAGCAACAGCATATCCACTTTATAACTCCATGAATAGTCCATTACCTGCATGTCAGTCTGTGGGCACGTCAGTTACTTACAACTGACGAAATGTTATACACGGCTATCCTCTCTATGCCGGGAATAGTATAACGATCTCATACTTTAACAAATCACAAAAAAGATTGAATGAACAAGTAAAGTGTCAAAAGTGATTATTCTAAACATAAGTGTATGTCATGTCTTAATGCCTAATGCATACCATTCTACACTAGGATGACACTAATGCACACTTGTTCAGATTCTATGCATCCCATACTACATAGGTCCGAGGGCAAGCGCCTACATACTCCACATTGAAGGGTTCGATCCCTCGCCATGAGACTACCCAGTAATAAAACAAGTTTTAGAGTTATTTCACAGATACGGATCTCAGCCTCCCTGGCTAGCCTCCCTGGCTATAATAACAGATCCCAGCCTCCCTGGCTATTATATCGTGAGAATAATCCCGTAAATGCCCCTCTAGCCCCGGTATATACATATTCTTTGGAGTATGGTAAACATCCGCCGACTACCCTAAGTCTCGGATAAAATACAGTCCATCTCCTACGGAGCAACCACAGTCCACCAACTGGGTCTATAGTCTTGGAGTCCACCGCCGACTATATAGAAGCACCCATTTACGTTTGCACAAGTCTATTACATCTTCACCTAAGTGCCTAATTATTTTTAGTTCAAGACATGAATATATTATCACCCTAGAATCAGTTTTACCTCATACCGGATTTATTCACAAATGCGAGATCGCCCGACGGCATTATCTCAAAACCAAGTCTCAAAAATCTTTCTTTCAAAATTACCGGTAACCGAGGTCTTACTAATTTTAAATCATAAATCTTTCATGTCCAAGAAACGTGGGTACACATACCCCTTAATAATCATGGCTCAACTTATTATATTCATGTCTCTAACTTATCCATAATTTAATCAATGTCTCATTTTTGCATCACCCATGATTCATTCATTCATTCATAATTTTCCATAGAAAATAATCCTTTTTCATGATGTTTTAACTTGCTTTTTCAGTAAAACATCATTAATTCAGTAAAACATCAAAAAAAATAAAAGGGCACCCTGAGCCTCGAAACCCGTGACCCCATACAGTCGGCCCAGGAGACCACCCGCTAGCCACTAATCCCATGTGGCTTTACTGTCATAAAAGCATATCGAAATCCTCAAATAATAACCATTGGGTTCCAGATTTAATTAACCGAAACCAAAAAAAGATAAAATGAAGTTCCAAATAAGACAATAATACATAGTTAATAATTAAAATAGTTACACAGGATAATAAATAAATTATCATGCAATAAGATGGAAAAATACATTTGTAACACCGTATGACATCTTATTAAAACTTATGCCATTAATTAAAATATTGATACCTTCACAGAGTTGTTATATCAGAGCATTGGCAATATTTATCCTCAAAGATTGGCATGACCAACATAACTAATATTATAATTCAGTCATATACAGTAATCTTTATAAACCCATCTTATCAATTCTAAAGTTTGGCAATATAATTCAGTCATATAATTTCCAATATACAACTCATTTTTTTGAGCTGGTCATAAACCCATGATTCTTATTACAACATTACAGATGGTGTGAATTACAAATATAATATTTTTAACTACAAGGGAAAATCTCATAATTTTCAAGCAATTATATATCTTTAACATTTGTAAATTAACATGCATATTGTTCATAGTGATAACTCATTATTTCATTTTCTTATTTCCAACTAACACGATGACAATTAGTTTCTTAATCGTATCAAAATTTTCCACAATTCATGACACACACAAGCATGGATTTGGTCTACATTTATCATATCAATTTTATCTATACTATTCATTTAACATATTACATTCTAAAAAATTTTAGAAAGTAGGAGAACACCCACCTCAATTGAAACTTGACTAATGAAGGGAAGAGCACCACTTCTAGATCCAATGTCCTCCTAGATCTTCTCCTCCTAGCAATGGCCACCAAGTACAAACTCTTTTCTCTCTTTCTTTTATTTATTTTATTTTTGGTGTGAAAAAGAATGAGAAATGAGTTGCTATTTATAGGACAATGCTAGGGACTATATTGCAAAATCTCCCACCTAATAACTTCTCATTTTAATTCTCTTTTTAATTCTCACCTCTTCACATTTCATAACTCTCCTAACTCCTCACTTTTCATCTCTCCACCACTCAAAATCCCAACTCCAAACCTTTCTCCTTCCTCATCCAAAACCGACCTAAAAGCCACGTCCAAGTCACCGCCACGTCCAAGTCGTGACTTTGACCAAAAAAATCAAGCAGACATTTGCAACCTGTGGGCCCCTCTAATTCCCTGCCACGTCACCTTTTCACTTTCTTTTTCAAACAGCACATAAGTGTGTTGTTCTTAAGGTCGTGGGCCCCCATCACCATTCCAAATCAATTCACAATTTTTTACCGCCACCATGCACATTTCTTACCAAAAAGTAACCATATTTTATTTATCAATTCATATATATATATATATCTACTGTATAGATATATACTATATACATCTCATTTTTTTCAAATTACGTGTAACATTACACGTGCTCTGAAATTTATTTTGAAAATAAATATGTCCAAATACGTTTACCGAAGACAAGTGCGTCACACGTAAAACATGAAAATGCGAAAATCGACTTTATTGATGAAAAGTTATTAAATATAATCGAAAAAAATATAAGCAAAATTACATTTACTAATTTACATATATTTCATGATGAAATCACAACACGTAGAAAGCACGTGAATTATACGTGCAAAAAATCGAAAAATGCATTTTAATCAAAATAGGGGGAAAAATAAATTTTCGTTTTATAAAAATAGATTTGAAAACATAAAATAAATAATTGAAACACAGAAATTATCACCCGTGGCGGCGGAAAATATGTAATTAATACGTGCATTGAAAACACGTAGGAAACACGTAATATACAAAGATTGAAATAATATATTTTTGTTGACTCAAGATAGGAAAAATCAATACGGAAAATGTATAAATAGTACGAATCCAAAATATGTAGTGAAACACATTACAAAATATACGTGCGTAACACCCAGGGACAAAATCGTAATTTCCAATTTTGCGGGGTGTTACACTCTCCCCCCCTTAGAGTAGTTCCGTCCCCGGAACTCGCTAGGGTAAAGATTGTATTTTGTACACACCAAAGAAAATATTATTCTTGTATTTAGGAAACTACAAACTTTAAAATATGCAACGAGGAAAACAAGATAAACTCTATATAGGAAAATTATGAATATTAAAATATTACAAGACAGAACAAGAAAAATAGGAAAATGGCATAAGAAATGAAATGTGACAGTAGACAGAATAGTTTGAGAGAAACTTTTGTACAAAAATAATACTAGGTAAGCTATTAGATAAAAGGGAAAAGTCAATTAAGTCGTTAAATTCGAAATAGTTCGGACAATAATGTGGCGAAGGAAACACTGGTCAATAGGTAATTTGGAAAATTTTATCAATGTAATAAACGGTAAAAAAATTTGCAAACTGTATAACGAAATCGACTTAGCAATTTAAAACAAGACCATTGAATAAGAGTTTGGAAAAATAAACGGGAATGAGGCTTAGTTGAACATAAAATGACTTTGTATACCAATTAATAAAATAGTTTGTAAGGTAACTATAACAATTATACATACAATTTGAAAAAATAAAAGGCATACGTCGAAATACTTTTGAATATACAAAATTTTGTAGTGATGAAAATAATTTATAACATTAAGACAAAATAGTGTAAAGCACATACACGAGATGAAAACACAATTGAAAACAATAATTATATAGTACAGCAAATTAGGACAATAGGCATAAACAAGTATATGCAAAAATATTAATGTAGTAATTAGATGATGGTAAAATGATATGTATAATATGAATATTGAAATATATGATATATATAGAAATCATTGGAAAAATATAAGTAATAACTAAGAATGTAAAGACAGTTAAAATTTGAGAAAGATAATGTATAAATATTGAGTATATGCATTATATTAAAGAAGTGTAAAACTATAAAAGTAATGAATAGCGATTAATAGTAATATATCAAAACAAATAGGCAATAATAATAGTACCGAATGTAGACAATAAAACAAACGGTAGGTCATATTTATATAGGTAGAAAATTTCAATTTTGTTAAAAATATATAGGATAAGATAGTATAGTATCACAGAAATCAAATCATATGAAATGAGTGCACATAAGAAAATTTCATAAGAAAAATCCAAAATAATGAAGAAAATAATTGTTGAAATATTAATTTAATAAATGGCAATTTAAAACTTGACAAAATACGTAAAGTAATAGTAGACATAGACGGGTAAACATGAAGTGACATAAATACATGAAAGATGAAATTTTAAGTTTGAAAAACAAGTTTAAAATATCAAGACTAAGGAAGATAGATAAAAAATATTCAAATGATTTAATAACATAAGAAAATATTTATTTGAAAAATACTGAATATGGAGAAAGGACCATGATAAAAATCTACAAAATAATTTGAGAGGGAAGTGTGTAAGGTATCACGAATGATGGTCCAAGCCAACCACGCTTTCACTGCGCCACTCTGATACCCAGGGAAAAATGTGCTCGCATACACTCTCATATTAATGTATACGAGGAGAACATCATGAATGAAATTGAATGCAAGTTCAATAACAACTTCATTCACGACTCCAGCCATCCAAAAGAAAGAGAAAACATTAGTGCATAGAGCAACACAAATGTAAATCACTTACATTTAAATCTCTATTGACTGAAACTCACACTCTAGTGTCTGCAGGAATAATATTGTAACTACTCAATAAGGTGTCACGGGTTCTAGACTATAGTTAATGATCTTTCTACTCTTCCTAAACAAATCTTTAGTCTATTAAGTTCTGATTTACTTGGGTTAGCTGTAGGAGTCGGTTCCCAGCTAGCGGTGGTCCGAAGACGCTTAAATACCGTGTCGCTTAGGGCTGTTTACACCCGGTTGACAGAAAGACTCCTTTAGCTTGTTCCCAAATTTATCGTCACTTTTTATCGTTCCTTATAAACTTGTACTACTTGTGAAGCATGCTCTGATACCATCTGTAACGCCCCGAATTTCAAATAATGATAAATTCGAGATTTCACAGGATCTTTACTTCACTTCGTACAATTTTACAAGGAATTTGAAACTTTTCATTCACAATACATCAGAGTTCCTTTTACACTTGGTATTTTACACATCGGAAGACTAAAAGATTACAATAATGAAAAAACAACTTGTATAACTTTAACATCATTTGCAACATCTTTAACTTCTAAACAGCAACAGCATATCCACTTTATAACTCCATGAATAGTCCATTACCTACATGTCAGTCTGTGGGCACGTCAGTTACTTACAACTGACGAAATGTTATACACGGCTATCCTCTCTATGCCGGGAATAGTATAACGATCTCATACTTTAACAAATCACAAAAAAGATTGAATGAACAAGTAAAGTGTCAAAAGTGATTATTCTAAACATAAGTGTATGTCATGTATTAATGCCTAATGCATACCATTCTACACTAGGATGACACTAATGCACACTTGTTCAGATTCTATGCATCCCATACTACATTGGTCCGAGGGCAAGCGCCTACGTACTTCACATTGAAGGGTTCGATCCCTCGCCATGAGACTACCCAGTAATAAAACAAGTTTTAGAGTTATTTCACAGATACGGATCTCAGCCTCCCTGGCTAGCCTCCCTGGCTATAATAACAGATCCCAGCCTCCCTGGCTATTATATCGTGAGAATAATCCCGTAAATGCCCCTCTAGCCCCGGTATATACATATTCTTTGGAGTATGGTAAACATCCGCCGACTACCCTAAGTCTCGGATAAAATACAGTCCATCTCCTACGGAGCAACCACAGTCCACCAACTGGGTCTATAGTCTTGGAGTCCACCGCCGACTATATAGAAGCACCCATTTACGTTTGCACAAGTCTATTACATCTTCACCTAAGTGCCTAATTATTTTTAGTTCAAGACATGAATATATTATCACCCTAGAATCAGTTTTACCTCATACCGGATTTATTCACAAATGCGAGATCGCCCGACGGCATTATCTCAAAACCAAGTCTCAAAAATCTTTCTTTCAAAATTACCGGTAACCGAGGTCTTACTAATTCTAAATCATAAATCTTTCATGTCCAAGAAACGTGGGTACACATACCCCTTAATAATCATGGCTCAACTTATTATATTCATGTCTCTAACTTATCCATAATTTAATCAATGTCTCATTTTTGCATCACCCATGATTCATTCATTCATTCATAATTTCCCATAGAAAATAATCCTTTTTCATGAACAGAATTTTCATCCATTAACAATCTTTTTAACAACTTAAGCATATATCCCAAACCAAGTATGTCTTAAATCAAGTGAGTGTATAATCACATCAAAATCACATGAATGAATTAGTATTCAAAAATATATAAAGCCCGCATCCTTTAATAATTTATTTGTGTCAAAAACTCATTAACAATTTGAACTCATATGATATGTCTCAACCATCACAAAATATTTCTTAAATCAAGTAAAAGTAAAATATCTTTCTAAGAGAAATAATTCTCTTATCAACACTTTATTTTTCTTCTAAGGATTTAAATCATGCTATTCACTAATTTATTTTAAATACAATATCTCATTATATCTCAATGTCTCTTTTATTCCTCAATCATACATAGAAAATATTTTAAGCAATTTCAATAAATCATTCACAAATCAACAACAATAATTCTTCACTCACACTTTCATTTGTAATTTAAAACTCATGAAATAATTCCAATAATCAAGTACAAGAACAATTAATTTCACATAGCATATTTCTTTTATTCTTCTAAAATAGTATCATACCTTTTTAATAATAAATCATAAATCTTTACTTACTTTCTATCTCAATCTTTCTTTTTAAAGTATGAATTATACATGAAAATCTTAGAACTAATTTTAGTAAGTTCTTAATCATTTTATAGGAATAATAGTATTTCTTTCCAAAATTTTAACTTGCTTTTTAAAACATCATTAATTCAGTAAAACATCAAAAAAAATAAAAGGGCACCCTGAGCCTCGAAACCCGTGACCCCATACAATCGGCCGAGGAGACCACCCGCTAGCCACTAATCCCATGTGGCTTTACTGTCATAAAAGCATATCGAAATCCTCAAATAATAACCATTGGGTTTCAGATTTAATTAACCGAAACCAAAAAAAGATAAAATGAAGTTCCAAATAAGACAATAATACATAGTTAATAATTAAAATAGTTACACAGGATAATAAATAAACTATCATGCAATAAGATGGAAAAATACATTTGTAACACCGTATGACATCTTATTAAAACTTATGCCATTAATTAAAATATTGATACCTTCACAGAGTTGTTATATCAGAGCATTGGCAATATTTATCCTCAAAGATTGGCATGACCAACATAACTAATATTATAATTCAGTCATATACAGTAATCTTTATAAACCCATCTTATTAATTCTAAAGTTTGGCAATATAATTCAGTCATATAATTTCCAATATACAACTCATCTTTTTGAGCTGGTCATAAACCCATGATTCTTATTACAACATTACAGATGGTGTGAATTACAAATATAATATTTTTAACTACAAGGGAAAATCTCATAATTTTCAAGCAATTATATATCTTTAACATTTGTAAATTAACATGCATATTGTTCATAGTGATAACTCATTATTTCATTTTCTTATTTCCAACTAACACGATGACAATTAGTTTCTTAATCGTATCAAAATTTTCCACAATTCATGACACACACAAGCATGGATTTGTTCTACATTTATCATATCAATTTTATCTATACTATTCATTTAACATATTACATTCTAAAAAATTTTAGAAAGTAGGAGAACACCCACCTCAATTGAAACTTGACTAATGAAGGGAAGAGCACCACTTCTAGATCCAATGTCCTCCTAGATCTTCTCCTCCTAGCAATGGCCACCAAGTACAAACTCTTTTCTCTCTTTCTTTTATTTATTTTATTTTTGGTGTGAAAAAGAATGAGAAATGAGTTGCTATTTATAGGACAATGCTAGGGACTATATTGCAAAATCTCCCACCTAATAACTTCTCATTTTAATTCTCTTTTTAATTCTCACCTCTTCACATTTCATAACTCCCCTAACTCCTCACTTTTCATCTCTCCACCACTCAAAATCCCAACTCCAAACCTTTCTCCTTCCTCATCCAAAACCGACCTAAAAGCCACGTCCAAGTCACCGCCACGTCCAAGTCGTGACTTTGACCAAAAAAATCAAGCAGAGCATTTGCAACCTGTGGGCCCCTCTAATTCCCTGCCGCGTCACCTTTTCACTTTCTTTTTCAAACAGCACATAAGTGTGTTGTTCTTAAGGTCGTGGGCCCCATCACCATTCCAAATCAATTCACAATTTTTTACCGCCACCATGCACATTTCTTACCAAAAAGTAACCATATTTTATTTATCAATTCATATATATATATCTTCTGTATAGATATATACTATATACATCTCATTTTTTTCAAATTATGTGTAACATTACACGTGCTCTGAAATTTATTTTGAAAATAAATATGTCCAAATACGTTTACCGAAAACACGTGCGTCACACGTAAAACATGAAAATGCGAAAATCGACTTTATTGATGAAAAGTTATTAAATATAATCGAAAAAAATATAAGCAAAATTACATTTACTAATTTACATATATTTCATGATGAAATCACAACACGTAGAAAGCACGTGCATTATACGTGCAAAAAATCGAAAAATGCATTTTAATCAAAATAGGGGGAAAAATAAATTTTCGTTTTATAAAAATAGATTTGAAAACATAAAATAAATAATTGAAACACAGAAATTATCACCCGTGGCGGCGGAAAATATGTAATTAATACGTGCATTGAAAACACGTAGGAAACACGTAATATACAAAGATTGAAATAATATATTTTTGTTGACTCAAGATAGGAAAAATCAATACGGAAAATGTATAAATAGTATGAATCCAAAATATGTAGTGAAACACATTACAAAATATACGTGCGTAACACCCAGGGGCAAAATCGTAATTTCCAATTTTGCGGGGTGTTACACTATGCCCTGGTGATGGCCGCGAGAAAGCTTCGCCCGTACTTTCAGTCCCATTCGGTGGTCGTTCTTACCGACCAGCCGCTGAAACAGGTTCTTCACAAGCCCCCGGACAGCTCAAGTTCCTAGTCGTGGCAGTCGACTATTTTTCGAAATGGATAGAGGCCGAACCACTGGCCACGATCACCGAAAACAATGTTGTTCAATTCTTCTGGAAAAGCGTGATCTGCCGATTCGGCGTCCCCAGGGTCCTAATTACGGACAACGGAACGCAATTCACGGGGGCTGCCTTCAGGGCTTTATGTGAAGACCTCGCCATACAACACCGGTTCTCCTCCGTCTCCCATCCTCAGTCGAATGGCCAGGCCGAGAATGCCAACCGACAGATCCTTTCAGGCATTAAGAAGAGGTTAGACAAGTGTTCCAAAGGCTTGTGGGTCGATCAGCTGCCTAACGTGCTCTGGAATTACCGCACCACCAAGCGGACCCTAACAGGCGAGAGCTCGTTCAATCTCACCTATGGGTCCGAGGCCATCATCCCCCTAGAAGTCGGGTTACCCTCTCCTCGTCTGATTGCTTACGAAGAAGAACAGAATTCTAAGGAGCTCAGAGCTAGTCTAGATCTGATAGACGAAATCCGAGAGAGAGCAGCCATACGCCAGCAAACTTACCGAAGAAGGATCGAGCTAGCATACAACAAAAGAGTCCGCCCAACGGACCTCAGAGAAGGGGACCTGGTCCTCCGAAAGTTGGCCATCTCGTTCCCTAGTCAGAAAAGCAAATTGGCCCCGAACTGGGAGGGTCCTTACAAGATTTCTAAAGAAATCCGCCCCGGCACATACAGACTAGAAGATCTCGAAGGCAGGGAAATCCCCAGGACTTGGAATGCCGACCATCTCTTAAAATACCAAGAGAGAGCAACAACGCCTCTCTAAGTAATTCGAGATGTCGAACCGTTCCTTTCCTGTTACTTGTAGTAATTTTCTTTTATTTTTCATTGTAATAACGGCTAGCAACTTTAGAAGCAGCCGATCATTGGGTATTAATAAATAAAGTTTTTTCATATTCTTGCTACCATCTCATCTCTCTGCCTTTAACTCTTTAATCTCACGATGGTTCGGAGTCCGACACTCGGCTCGACTCTACTTCCCTGGCTCGCCCATAGGCGAGCCAGAAGTAGATCGCCGTTCGGAATTGCTCCAACAGCCGTTGAATGGTTCGGAGTCCAACACTTGACTCGATTCTACTTCGCAGGTTCGCTTCTAAGCGAACCAGAAGCAGCTCGCAATTCGGAATTGCTCCCACAGCCGACAAACTAATCTCACGATGGTTCGGAGTCCAACACTCGGCTCGACTTTACTTCCCCGGCTTGCCCATAGGCGGGCCAGAAGTAGATCGCCGTTCGGAATTGCTCCCGCAGCCGTTGAATGGTTTGGAGTCCAACACTTGGCTCGATTCTACTTCGCAAGTTCGCTCCTAAGCGAACTAGTAGTAGTTCGCCATTCGGAATTGCTCCCACAATCCTTGAACTAATCTAACAATGGTTCGGAGTCCAACACTCGGCTCGACTTTACTTCCCCGGCTCGCCCATAGGCGGGCCAGAAGTAGATCGTCGTTCGGAATTGCTCCCGCAGCCGTTGAATGGTTCGGAGTCCAACACTTGGCTTGATTCTACTTCGCAAGTTCGCTCCTAAGCGAACTAGTAGTAGTTCGCCATTCAGAATTGCTCCCACAACCCTTGAACTAATCTAACAATGGTTCGAAGTCCAACACTCGGCTCGACTTCGCTTCCCTGGCTCGCCCATAGGCGAGCCAGAAGTAGATCATCGTTCGGAATTGCTCCCACAGCCGTTGAATGGTTCGGAGTCCAACACTTGGCTCGATTCTACTTCGCAAGTTCGCTCCTAAGCGAGCTAGAAGTAGTTCGCCATTCGGAATTGCTCCCACAACCCTCAAACTAACCTAACGGTGGTCGGGGTCCTATGGCTCAACTTTACTTCACCAGCTCGTCCCTAAGCGGGTCGGAGGTAGATAGCCATTCCGAACTGTCCCCGCGACCATCGAGCCGAGCGGACGAGGTACCGACCCTCGTATATGGCGAAAAAATCTCCCGAGGCGAAACCACCGTTCGATTGCCTCGAAATGTGTGCTAGAGTGTGATGAACGGATCTGATTCAGCCACGTGTCCACAAAACGACAAGATAACGTTTTCTTGGGAATTGGACCTGCCTCAAGATTCGTGCCACCATTCAACGGCTATGATCACTTCACTTCGCTCGGCACCAAACGCCGAGCGACAAACAACCAGAACCAACCTTCAGCAAAAAGACTCCGGCTAACATGCTACGAAAGCGCAGCCGACCCGTACCAAACAAATACCCAGCTGAGCCTCGAAGGAAAGTTTGGGTTAAGATTCAGACTTCCCCCTCGGTTCCGGACTTGGGTCATCACCTCTTCTACCGTGATCTTCCCCGACCCTGACACCCACATCGGGGCAGTCAGAATCGGGAGAAGATCACGGTGGAAGAACGACCACCCGTCCTCCCGAAGCAAACTTCTCCCTCGGATTCGGACTTGGGTCATCACCTCTTCTACCATGATCTTCCCCGACCCTGACATCCACATCGGAGCAGTCAGAATCGGGTGAAGATCATGGTGGAAGAACGACCACCCGTCCTTCCGAAACACACGATCCCTCAGTTCCGGGCTTGGGTCATCACCTCTTCTACCATGACCTTCCCCGACCCTGACACCCACCTCGGGGCAGTCAGAATCGGGAGAAGATAATGGTGGAAGAACGACCACCCGTCCTCCCGAAGAACCTTTCCCTCGGGTCCGGACCACGGTCGCCAACTCTTCTGCCTTGCCCTCCCCCGCCCCTGACATCCACATCCTTACTGTCAGGAACGGGAGAAGAACAAGACAGAAGGGTGACCACCCTCCGGACCTCTCGAGATGAAAGTTTTTCACAAAGCTGGCATCCGCCCAAAGGCAGACACCATCGATGCCACTAGAGTTCAAGACTACAATGACAAACTACAAGGGGGGTGTGGGATTTATAGCCTTCCCCCAAGAGACTGTCATTATGACCCTCGGGAGTCCAACAGTCACGCCTAGGGAGCTGAAGCGCCACGTATTAATTTAGGGGCACCGTTCTCAACGCCCTTGGGAAGGTGAAACGTCCCCACGGATCCTGGAGCGCCATTAATGCTGTTAGGGGACTGGTCCCATCTTTTCAGAACCACGCTCGGACGTCCGAAATAGCTGTACCTTAGCGGCCGCACCGAGCCGCACCTGAAGGCACCGAGCAAGATTCAGAACCGCGGCAAAAGTGTGAGTTTCGAGGCCAAGATGCTCGACGAAGTAAACACTTGCCTCGCGGTTCATTTCGAGCCTACCCTAGCTAGCGCAATTACAGCACAATAAGAAGGCAGCAAAGAACAGTCCGGATAAATCAACTCCAATTTTATAAATAAAACTTGGATAAATTTACAAACAGATTACAACAAAACAAAGTTCGCAAGTCCAAAGATAGACACGACCCGTTCACTGCCTCCGAGGAAGGGGGACGCTCCGGTTCAGCGACACCTTGGGTCGGCGCTTCTTGACCTCCGAGCTCGTCTCTAGACCTACGAATCGAGACGCCCCCTCGCCGCTGACCCTGACAGTCGATCCAACCGAAGCACCACTTGAAGACACCGCTACCCCACTTTGGGCGTCGGCTGCTATCCTACCTATGATGGGGGTTCGGCTCGCGGCCTGATAAAACGTAATCCCCCGCTCGATCTCTTTGCGAGTGCACGAGGTGCTCCGGACGTTAGCCCTCACCGGCTGAGGCTTGAGCTGAGCAACCTCTTCCTCCAGTTCGACGATCCGATCCTTCAACGTGTCATCCTTCACTATCACTTTGAATCGAGGAAGTTTTGCCGAACCGGGATACTCGGCGCTGTCGGATATAATGCGGCGCAAGTGGGTCACCTCAATGCTCTTGTCGACCGTCACCCTTTGCAACTGCTCCACCTTCCGTGCGAAGTCGTCTCGTTCGGCCGAAACCCGAACCAACTCTTCTTCCTTCGCAGATAGTTCGGCCTCAACTATCCGCAGATGGTGCAGCTTGACCAACAGCTCACTATTCCTCTTCTCTACATTATAAAGTATTCTCCTCGTCAGATGAACCTCGCCCTCGAGACGATCCTCTCGGGACCGCTGAAATAACTCGGCTCGGCGCCGATCCGCCGGGGTGATAAGTGTCTGTTCGGCCATCTGAAATAAGAAAGGAACAACATTGAAGTACTATACGGCCGAACCAAATACTTAGACAAAAGTCCCAAACCGAAACAACACTTTTCATTCATCATCAAAAGCGGTGGCCAGTCCGCAAAAGGCATTACACTGTTTGAAAGAAAAACAAAAGAACTACAAAAATTTACGAGAGGATCAGGGGTCCACCTGCGTCGCCGCTTCGACCACGGGCGCGTCGCCAGGTGGCCCCTCGATCCTTCCCTCGACCAGGTCGTTCGCCACAGGCGGGTCAGCCTCCTCCTCCTCGTCCTCGCCTTCGACCTCGTTGCCTTCCCCTCCCTCCTCCTCGCCGCCTGAGGGTGACCCGGGCCACAGTCTGTAGCCAACCCGCTCGAAGCCGGGGACACGATCCTGAACATGGTCGAGGGCCGTCTGATAGGACCTCTCCATGTTCTCGGCCATGTGTTTCTTCGCCTCAGCCTCGACCTCGGCCTCTACCTCGGCCCTAATCTTGATGGCCTGCGCCTCCATCTCCGCCTTCAGGTCGGTCGGAGACTTCACCGACGCGGCCAGCTCCTCGGCAGCCTTCTTGGCCTTGGAAGACTCCGCGTCAAGTCACCCCTTGGCTCTCTCCAAGTCCGCCTCAAGATCGGCGACCCGGACTTCCAAGGCCTCGACCCGCAGCTGCTCGGCCTCGAGCTGCCGAACCGCCTTGACCTTCTCCGCCCTGTCTCTGTCACTGGTGGCCTTCAGCTCCTTCTCCTGCTCGGCGAACGTCTCGAGAAGGTGGCCGAAGTGGCAGGTGGCCTGCAAAAACAACGATCAGAGCAATGTGCGAACCGGGCAGAAAACTTAACGAATTTACAAAAGAAAAACTTACCGACACGAGCGACCGAGCCACCTCATAGGTGTCGTCGCCGACCGTCCCCGCTTTCAGTGCGGCTCTGTCCTTTGGCGTCGCCAAGTGCTTGACGACCTGAACCGACATCTGCGAGTTGTCGAGGAATCCGTCGTGATTCTTCACCCGCCAGTTCGGCACAAACAACTGCTTGTGTTGCTCGGTCAGGATTTCCTCGGCCGCTTTAGTCAACGGCGGAGCCTCAAGCGTCAGCACCGCATTAACATCAAAGGCCCCCTCAATCACGCTCGGGGCCGAGGGCTCCTCGGCGACAACCACCTCCGAAGGCACCTCAGTAGCCGGAGGAGGCAGGGTGATGGTAGAGGCGACCGTGGGTTGCGGAGTCGACTAGGCAGCCGCGGCCGCCCTCTTCGTCTTTCTGCCCCCGGCCAACTTGGACCTATCGGCCATCATGGCATTGAAATCAA
The DNA here is from genome assembly GCA_017893485.1 of Hemerocallis citrina. NCBI lineage: Eukaryota > Viridiplantae > Streptophyta > Magnoliopsida > Asparagales > Asphodelaceae > Hemerocallis > Hemerocallis citrina. The sequence continues at coordinate 18,876,211 of CM030368.1, read as the reverse complement.
TCTTCATCGCTTCTGCATCGGACAACAAAAAAGCGAGTCAGCAAGACGAACTAAAGACTTAAAGAAAAACGAAAATAAATGAGATGTCAGGAGCATACTCAGGTCGATGGGGCTAAGGCCGAACCCGAACAGCACCTCCTCTGTCAACTCCCTCCAACTCAACAGGGGAAGGGCCATGATCTTTCTCGCCACCTCCTCCTCGGCCTCGGACAGTACAGGGTCGGCTCTCGCAAACTTCGGCACCTCCGATTTCCACCGGGTCGGAATGTGCCGTATCGCCTCACCCCTTAATATAAAATACTTCTCTTTCCAACCCTTAATTGAGTCGGGATTTTCTATGATCCTAACACCCTTCCTCGGCCCCAAGTAGTACCGATGCTCCGTCTTGTGCTGCCGGTTTATTCGATACAGGCCTCGGAAGACAGTTAGGTCCAGCTCCACTTCAGCTTTGTAGCACTTAAGCAAGAAAGCGTTCACGTGACGCCATGTGTTCGGCATGAATTGGGTCGGTGCGAGGCAGAACCAGCCGAGGATCTGGAGGATGAAAGGATGCAGCGGGAAACGTACTCCGGCATTCAAGGAGTCGAAGTCGAACATGCACATATCCGACGACGACAGCTTGGAATTCGCTCGCATCCCGGGACCGGGGATCATCAGTTTGTACTCCGGAGGGATGGCGAATCCCTTTCTGATCCGAAGGAGATCCTTCTCGGATAACACCGAAATGAGCTCGTCGGCTTCGGTGGGAAGGGCCGGGTTAGGTTCTTCGACGACCTTCGACTTTCCGTAGATCGCTTTCTCCAAAAGGTCGCCCTCGTACTGCCTGACCCCCGAATGCCCGGACAGAACAGAGGGATATCGTCCCATCTCGGGGGCTTGCTTCGGGTTTTCCACAATCACCGCCACCACGGGAGATTGGGTCGCCACCCTCCTCTTCTTCTTCTCATGTCTCGCCTCGGTAGCCGACGGTTCGGCAACCTGCTTTCCCTTCCTTCGGGCCTCCGCCCTTCTCCTCTCCTCGGCGCCATCATCGCCCGAAGACGAGGCCCCACTCCCCGAGTTCACTCTTGACATCTCTAGAAAAAAGCTAAGGCAAAGTAGACTGACCTTTGAAGTGACGTTCACGGTCGGAATGTGCTTGCCGGAAATCGCCTGGCCCATGCGACAGCTAACGTCACCGCCTTGGAGCAAGAATCGCCGCTAGCAGAGAACTTAGAGAACAAAAGTGAAATCTTGGAGTGAAAAGTAAGAAATGAGCTTGGGGGTGGGGGAGTGAAAATATATAACCCTAGGGGATAGTGGGCCTCCTTGGGAACCTCAAAGGCCCACCAAGAAGCCAGAGCGCCAAGCGGAAAGTTGCGGCATTACTCTTCAAATCACCCAAGTCAACGACTCGGCCACCGGTCTGCCAAGCCGAGCTATCGAACAGCCCGGCTAAGCAACCGAGCTACTGAGTTCCATCAAAATTTCCAACTCAGCGCCTCGGCCAACATCACTGAGGATCCGAGCCGAGATGACGAGGAACCGACCCTCGTATATGGAGAAAAATCCTCCCGAGGCGAAGTCACCGTCGGATCTCTCCAAAATTCGTGTCAGAATCCGATGGACGGTTCAGATCTTGCCACGCCCACAAAACGACAAGATAACGTTTTCTCGTGATCTGAACCCCATCCTCGTGATTCACGCCTTGATGGACGGACCCGATCCGCCCACGTGTACCTTCCGAACGGCCTGCCACCGGCATGCTCGACCGAGCTACCGAACAGCTTAGTCGAGCAGCCGAGCTACTGGGCTCGGAAGGCAGCAACCCGTCAAAGACATCTTTCAAAATACCCAACTCAGCGCCTCGGCCAACAGCACTGAGGATCCGAGCCGAGATGACGAGGTACCGACCCTCGTATATGGAGAAAAATCCTCCCGAGGCGAAGTCACCGTCGGATCTCTCCAAAATTCGCGTCAGAACCCGATGGACGGTTCAGATCTTGCCACGCCCACAAAACGACAAGATAACGTTTTCTCGTGATCTGAACCCCATCCTCGTGATTCACGCCTTGATGGACGGACCCGATCCGCCCACGTGTACCTTCCGAACGGCCTGCCACCGGCATGCTCGACCGAGCTACCGAACAGCTTAGTCGAGCAGCCGAGCTACTGGGCTCGGAAGGCAGCAACCCGTCAAAGACATCTTTCAAAATACCTAACTCAGCGCCTCGGCCAACAGCACTGAGGATCCGAGCCGAGATGACGAGGTACCGACCCTCGTATATGGAGAAAAATCCTCCCAAGGCGAAGTCACCGTCGGATCTCTCCAAAATTCGTGTCAGAATCCGATGGACGGTTCAGATCTTGCCACACCCACAAAACGACAAGATAACATTTTCTCGTGATCTGAACCCCATCCTCGTGATTCGCACCTTGATGAACGGACCAGATCCGCCCACGTGTACCATCCGAACTGACTGCCATCGGCCTGCTCAACCGAGCTACTGAACAGCTTAGTCGAGCAGCCGAGCCACAGGGCTCGGAAAAACGGAACCATCAAGAGGCGCTTCCTTTAAAGTATCCAACTCAGCACCTCGCCCAGCAGCACTAAGGCCGAGCCGAGATGACGAGGAACCGACCCTCGTATATGGCGAAAAAACAGGCCGACCCACATCAGCCGTTGGATCTTGTGAAAAAACGCGCTCGTCATGATGGACGGCCCAGATCCTGCCACGTCCACTAAACAACAAGATAGCGTTTTATGGGGATCTGCGCTGAGATGGACGGCCCAGATGATGCCACGTACCTCGGATCCTCCGAGCCGATGCACTGATCCTCCGAGCCGAGGAACCATCGTCCGAGCCGAGGTACCAATCCTCCGAACCGACCCACGCACCTCGTAAAGGGTAAGGCCGAGCCGGGATGACGAGGAACCGACCCTCGTATATGGCAAAAAAACACGCCGACCCATATCAGCCGTTGGATCTTGTGAAAAAGCGCGCTCGTCATGATGGACGGCCCAGATCTTGCCACGTCCACTAAACGACAAGATAGCATTTTATGGGGATCCACGCTGAAATGGACGGCCCAGATGATGCCACGTACCTCGGATCCTCCGAGCCGAGGCACTGACCTTCCGAGCTGAAGCGCTGATGCTCCGAGCCGAGGAGCCGACCCTCGTATACGGCAAAAAAGCCTGCCGAGGAACGGATACCGCCTGATTACTCAGAAATTCGCGCTGCTCTCTGATCGAAGGCCCAGATCATGCCACGTCATAAATCAGTATTTAAAAATCGATTTTTATTTATTTAAATTGTTTTATTTATTTAAAAATTGCGAAAAATTGCTAAAAAATCGGGAAAATTAGCTTAAAATTCTGGACAATAATTAAAAATTTGGAGGGATATTTTTGAGCCCCTGAACGAACAATTATCGCCTAGAATGTACTGTTAAGCCCCCCGAACAATTAGTTAACACATCGCAAAATTAAATAAATAACCGGAAAAAATAGATAAAACCCAATACGGCCTCGGAACATCGTTTGGCTTCAAAGAAGAAGGAGCTACCTTACCCCCCACTTCAGGATTCAAAATCACCCATTCGGACTCCGATACAACTCCGCTAGCCACTAAAATAGTCAAACTACTCCTCAAAGACTGATCGCCCTCAGCCTTTAGGAGTGGGGGGCTCGTGATGTGGCTAAAAATAGGGGTCGAGACCGTCCAAATTGGACACGAATCTTAAAGCCCAGGGGTAAAATAGTAATTTCACCTACAAACGGGTCTGAAGTGGGCACTGGGTCTCCTTCTCACAGACCCAATAACCCGCGAACGGATCCACCTCAACTGGGTGCGGGTTTCAACCCGCAACAAACCCAGTCTAGCGGGATAGAATTAGGGTTTCTGATTAATATTAATCAACGGCCCTGATTCATATCTATCCTTCCACTGGGGATTAGGGATTACATTCCTTATCTATACACAGGAATTACATGCCTAATCTGTTCCCCAAGACGCCTATAAATACCCCCCATCCATCTCCATTTAAAGGTAATCAATCTTTCACCAGTTTTTGCTCTCTTTCATAGTCTCCCAGATTACTGACTTGAGCGTCGGAGGGTGCGTCGCCGGGAACAACCCCGGTGTCTCGCACTTTTTGCAGGTCCGCGGCGGGAGCAACGATCGAACCCCGACGGAACAGGTACACAGGTTTACTATTCAGTTTCCCTAAGAATCCACAAATACTATCTGTTTGCCCCCATACCAAAATTAGCGGCAACAGTACTAATGTACTTTTGCATACATTACTCTGAATTTAGTTCCTTTTATCAAAACTCGTTTATCGAAAATAATCCATTATTTTAGAATATTGAAACAAAGTCTCTCTTGGACTGAGATAAATATTAAAATAGCAATTTAAAGTTGAAACTTATTTTTAGAAATATACCTTCACTTTTAAATAATTTTCCGTTCCTTTTGCATACGAATTTTCATCTTTTTCTCAAGTTTCGAAACTAAAAATCATGTTTAGTAAAACTAGTTCATATACTCTATTATACTAGTTACATTTTGTGATAAAACAAGCATGTCTCTTAATAAGTCATGAATATCTCAAAGAATCTCCTTCATGCAAAAATTGTATTTTTAACTTATGTCGACATAAAGAGTTATCTTTTCCTCTTTTATTTTTCTTTCTGAATCATCATGTCGAAAATATCGTTCTTTAACAAGTTCTAAAGAAAAATCACACATTCAACAAAACATACAAATTTGCAACATTCTAACACGATTCATATGATTTATTTATTAGTTAAACTCTCTTTTAAATATTTTGCATGGTAACAATTTGTTCATTGATTCTTAACATAACCATTGCATATTATGCTAGCATGGATTCTACATATATCTCATTATACTACTCATTTTTAACTAATTAGCATGCCTACTTTAGAAAGGAAAGAGATCACCCACCTTTTTGAAGTTTGAACAATAAAAAGATAGGACACCTTTTCTAGCTCCAAAGCAACACCTAGAACTTCTCATCCTAACTAGAATCTCCAAGCACAAAAACACACTACTTCTCTTTCTTTTTACTTTCCCTTTATTTTTTTTGTTTTTGGTGTGAAAAAGAATGAGAAATGGGTTGCTATTTATAGGACAATGCCAGAGTTCAATTTGCAAAATTACACACCTAATAAATTACTTTTTTAAATTTTCATCTCTTCACTTTCTTAACTTTCCTAACTCCCAACTCTTCATCTCTCGACTCTTCAAAACTCAACTCCCATCATTTCCTATTCAAAACCGATCTCACTCTCTTCAATTGCCGTGAGAAGACCACATGCAGTATGGTGCCCCCCCCCCTCCAAAGGCCACGTCAGATAGCATTCAACAGCTGAACAACATTTATGCTGTTCAACACCCCGTGGGACCCACCCCCACATACCATATTTCATTATCATTTTCCCGTTTAATTACATATATACCATCAAGTATAAATTCTTATATAGGGATGGAAAGTGGGCCGGGTCAACCGGCGACCCACCCGCGATCCGCCCGTTGAACCCGGCCCGTGAAAGGGTATGGCGGGTTCGGGTCGAACCCGTGAACAGTAACGGGTCGACCCGGGTCGTAAAAAATGCGAATCCAACCCGTCTAACCGGGCCCGCGAACCCGTTAAAAAAATGCCCAACCCGCCGCCAACCTGCGGGTCGACCTGCGGGTTACGAACCGTTGGACCCGTACGGGTCGAACGGTTGACCCGCGGGTCAACGGAACGTTGGGGCGCTACTGTACAACAGAGAGCCTAACGGCTCTCTCATAGCCGTTTTTTTTTTGGTTTTTTTTATATATATTTTTAGCCTATAAATATCCCCTAAAACCCCATAAAAAAAATCACACCTTACTCTCTTACTCTCTCTACTATTATAACTCATTACTAAGGAATTTTTCAACAATTGAAGTATTCAACAAGCAAGTCTTCAAGGCATATACACGATCAAATTTCGATCGTATCTAAATCAAAATTCAACAACGTCTTCAACTCTTCAACTTTCATCTAACTCCAAGTGATCAAGCCGTCAATTCTCCTTCATGCTCTCCTCAACTCTTAAATTCTGGAATCACTTATTTCTAGTTCTACTTCTATTCTTATTTTCATGGTTTTTTTTATATACGCGTATCCACGGTGAACGGTATCAAAATTTCATATCTCTCTCGTTATTTAATTTTTGTGTTGTAGTTATAATTATTGTTGGTTTTTTGATCTTCTCTATCTCAATCCTCTTGTTTTTTTGATTTTTTTTTATAATTCACCGTTCCTACATTGTGTAGTTTTTTTTACATACATAACTACATTATGTCTAGATCACGCGGTAGCAGTCGTAGAGGACAAGATTCCTCCTCCTCTTCCCGTAGGCCACCAATTGTCCCAATTAATGAGCCCGCCCAAGAGTACCATGATCCTCCTACCCAACAATGGTTTGCACACGACGAGGTTGTAGGTGACATACAATTAGAAGAAGAACAACAACAACAACAACCAACCGAAACCACACAACCCCGTAGTAGTAGGAAAAGTATAGGAGAAAGTAGTGATTGACATAAGTTTTACAATTATATCCCGGACGAACAAACTCCGGGTATAGGTTTGAAAGTTTGTAAAACATGTTCTAAGGCATACAAACTCAAGAGGGGTGACGGCACTGGTACAATTAGTAGACACATCCAACATAACCATAAAGAACTTCTTGCTGACTTACAAGGCCAACAAAAAAACAACCCTAGGACCGGTCTAGTTGATAGCCACCCTTATGATCCCGATCTTGTTTGTCGGGAAATGGCCCGATTAGTCATAAAGGAAGATTACCATTTTCCTATCCCGAGAGTAGCGACTTGGAAAATTTTAATCAAACGGCCTTAAACCCTCATTTTAGAAGAATTCCGAGAAATACTTGCAAATCAAATTGTTTTAAAGTGTACAATGAAATGAAGGACGCTTTGATTGCAATTTTATGGAGTTTAACTTGTAGAGTTAGTTTAACTTCGGATTGTTGGACGGGTATCAACAATATTCCAACGATCTGAATAACCTGTCATTGGATCGACAATGATTGGATTCTTCAAAAAAGAATCATATCACTTGCGGCGTTGTTGTATCCCCATAGTGGCGCTGAAATAGCAAACCGTATTTTAGAAATTTGTGTGTTTTTCATATTCACGATAAAATTATGTGTATAAGTTTTGATAATGCATCTAACAACAATGCATCAATTAGTATTTTAAAAACTACATTAAATCCTCCATCTGACAATATTTTTCATATTAGATGTGCATGTCAAATTTTAAATTTATGTGTTCAAGATACATTAAAAATAGCCGATCCATATATAGTTAAAATTAGAAATTGTGTACATTTCATTGCATTAAGTCCCAGCGTATTTCAAGAATGGAAAAATTGGTGTCAGATTTTAAATGTACCTTTTAGAAGATTTCCAAAGGATGTTAAACACCGATGAAACTCTACTTTTGATTTACTACATGTTGTTACCGAATATAAAGCAGTTGTAAATGATTTTTGTATCGTAAAAAATGCACAATTTTGAAATATCTCCCACCGATTGGTATTATGCCGAAGCTTTGTTAAAACTTTTAGAACCTTTTAAAACCGCAACTTTAAAATTTTCAAAAACATATGAATCTACTTCTAATAGCATTTTTATTTTATTAGTTAGCATGATGCAAACATTTAACGAAATGTTAAATGATACTTATGTTGGTGAGATTGTAAAACCTGCATACCAAAATATTTTGAAGGATTATTTTCCTCCTCCTATGTTGATTTGTGTTGCTACCGTTATCGATCCTCGTATCAAATTAGAAGGTACGAAGAGTTTGATTGAAATATTTTTTGCATTACTTGGGAAAAATGTAGAAATAGTAATTGATTGCGTTACTTTTTTAGTTCAGTTTGAATCTACATTAAATAACTTGTATGATTATTATGATAGATGTTTTGCTTCTAGTAGTACAACTTCTGTAGTTAGTTCTTCTTCTGCTACTTCTAAAGGTAAGGGTAAGAGTATATTTGATGATAGAACATTTAATTTACTTACACAAATTCAATAAAAAAAAACCTAGGACTAATCAACCAAATGAATTAAATTGGTATAACCAACAAAATTCTGAGCCTTCTTCTTCTCCACTAGATATTTTACAATGGTGGAAAGACCATGAACACACTTTTAGTATTCTGTCAATTATGGCTAAAAATTTACTAACTCCTCCTGTCTCTATAGTTGCTTCTAAAAGTACATTTTCTTCAAGTGGCAGAGTTCTAACTGATTACAGGAATCGCTTGAAGCCCGACACGTTAGAGATGCTCGTTTGCACAGAAGACTAGCTGGAGGCTGAAGATAGGACACAAGGGAAAGCACTATCAACGTCCACAAGTAGGAGCAACTCGCTGGAAGAACAACAACAACAACAACAACAACAATAGCTTTGCTTGTAATAGCATCTCGACCGACACGTTAGAAATTGTATTATATCTTTGCTTGTTATGTTAAATTAGAAAAATTGAAGTCAATTAAAATTGTATATAAGAAATATGTTAGTGTATAAAACATATTTGTGAATTGAATTCTTCATTTCATTAGAAATTGTGAAAATTGTATAACTTAAATTCATATGAATAATATTTCAATATTTTTTGCCAATTTCACTCTTTCAATCTTATTATTATTATTACGATTTTTAATGTTTATTATTATTATCATTATTATTATTATTATTATTATTATTATTATTATTATTATTATTATTTTAAGTTAAAAATATTATTAAAAAAACCTATCTATCTAAACGGGCCAACCCGCGGGTCGACCCGACCCGACCCGGGTTGGACCCGAAAGGGTTCACGGGTTGGCCGGGTCGCCTTAAACACCTTTCACCCCGGCCCGGTTAAGTCACCAAACCGACCCGAGCCCGCCCAACTCAATGTCCAACCCGGATAGGTTCGGCCCAGCCTGGCCCGTTCGACCCGAATGCGAACCCTATTCTTATACAACAGCCACAAGCCAAAGCCAAGGCATTCATGCTGTTAACACATCACGTGGGGCCCATTACCATTCCATTTCATTCGTTCCTTCTTGCATATATATTCAAACAGCAACTTTTTTATATCAACTTATATATATATATATATATATATTGAAAACTACGGACTATTACACACACTCCGAAATTTATTTTGACTACGAAATTTATTTTGAAACCAAATATACTTAAATATGTTTACCGAAAACACGTACGTTGCACGTAAAATATTAAAATGCGAAAATCTACTTTATCGATGGAAAATTATCACCATAAGAAAAATATATTTACTAATTTTATGTATTTCATGACGTAATTGCCACGTACGTAGAAAAATACGTGCATTATACGTACAAAATTTATTTTAATCAAAAATAGGAAAAATAAATTTCCGTTTTATAAAACGAATTTGAATACATAAAATAAATAATTAAAACCCAGAAAATATAACCCGTAGAGGTGAAAAATATGTAACTGATACGTGCATTGAAAACACGTAAAAAGTACGTAAAAATACATAGATTGTAATATTATATTTTTGTTGACTCAAAATAGGGTAAAATCAATGCGGAAAATGTATAAATATTCGGTAATCAAATACGTGATGAAAACACGTTACAAAATACACGTGCGTAACACACGAAGGCGAAATTGTCATTTCCAATTTTGCTGGGTGTTACAAGAAGTTTGTCGAAAAATTGATCTTTTGTGAATTCGATGAGGATTTGATTTGATTTATGACCTCTAGTATGTTAGAAAAGTTGTATTTGATCATCTCATGATTTTTGTTTTCACAAAATTATGCTTTTAAATATTATAATCGAAGTATCAATTAAAGCGCACGAATTTTAAAGTGGTCTGACTATCAGCCGACAGTCGACCGTTCACTTTTTACACTAAAATGACAGTCGACTGTCAATTGCGAGATTTTTGGTTTTTATCATGCCGGTCGACCGTCGTATTTTTGAACTGTTTTGACAGTTGACCGACAGCTGCTGTATGTGCTGTTTTGTTGAGTTTTTGTCGTTTTTCTTGAACGATTATTTCTTCGAACTTATAGATTATTGATCTGGTGTTTTAGATGATATTTTCACTACAGATTACTGTATTTTACAGATAGTTACATTTTGATTATAATAGAGTTTAAATTTGTATTCCCATGACTTTAAGAAGCGAAAATATACATGGATTTCAAGATATGGATGTTTTGTGATTTTTCTACGACTTCAAAATATGAAGCTCTGTTATTTAGTGGATTTAATATCTTATTTCAGTTCTGGAAATTTGTGAGTATATTGGATGAATTTGGATTTTGTTGACTCGAAAGTAGTTTTCTTAAAATAAACATTTTGATAAGGGGATTAATAGTTTTAATAAAAGATTTTGTGTTAATATTTGATTTGTGAGTCTCTAGGAGTTGAGTGGGATTCCTGTAAACTGGCAGATGAGATTTTGTGGATTTCTACCAGTTAGGTCTTGGGGTTGTTTTGATTGGAAATAAGTCCGGCATGATACACCAACTCTAAAGAGGAAGAATTGTGTTTTAATTAATAATAATCAACCTAAGTACGGGCACTAGTGGAGATGTGATAGAACTTGGGAAACGTAAGTATATGCTCTGGGGTTAGTCCAACGGATGCGTTCCAGAACAGTGTGTTGTTGTGTCCCGAGAGGACAATTGGTATGTTCTCGTGTCAAGGGTCGACATGCCTATTCACGGAACATACGGTGCATTCGCGTGTCGATGGTCAGTGGGCCTATTCACGGGATGTACTGTGTATCTGCACGTCGAGGGTCGGCATGCCTATTCGTGGGGTACACGGCAAAGAGGTGATTCTCCGTTTTTTGAGCTATGCTTACATGATGCGTGCGCATCGACGGTTGTCAGGTCTATTTGTGGAGTAATCTGGATCTTGTTTCTATCACCGTAGTATGATTAGTTGCATAACGAGGGATTTAACCCTATAAAGTGGAGAACAATAATGGCTTGCACCGGACCTATATAGTATGGAATGCATAGAATCCGACAAGTATGCATTAGAGAGTCATCATACCGCATTTGTGTTTTTTTGACTTGTATTGTGCATGATGTTTTTCTGTTTTCCTACATTCGACACTTAATCTAGTTTTACTTGATGTTTTTGTACTTTATTTATTGTTATTTTATATTCCTTTCGTTACTACTGTTGATATGTGTTGATTATGACTTTATTCTTTATGTTTCATTTATTGTGTATTTCTTTTGATGTCGCTCACACCGTTATGGTTGACCCTGCAGTTTTGGGGGTTAGGGTTATCTCTAGCCTCATATTTTACAGGTAGGTACCTATGGCGTGGGATTTGGATGCATGTGGTAGAATGATAATATGATTTATGCAATTTGTAAAAACATGTGTTGTAAAGGAAAAGAAATTGTAATTCAAGGTGTTTAATTTTTCGGTGTGCTTTGTAAAGAATTGATGTAATAAAAGTTGAAAAATTATTCTGTGTTTTGGCTATGTTTACCATTACATTGAGGTAGATGATGGGAATTGTGCCACGTATTTCTGAAATATTATATTGGAAATTCGGGGCGCTACACGTTCGACCTGCGGGTCGAACCATCCAGAGATCGTTGGTTGCTGTTTTTTGTTTTAGTTTTTTTTGTTTGTTTGATTTTTAAAATTTATTTCCCCCTATAACCCCCTTAATTCAATCTAAAAATTTCCACACCTTACTCACTTACTCTCTCTGCTATTACTACTTAATTCAATCTCAATTCAATCAGGCTTTTCAACAAATTAGCAAGCAACAAAGAAGTAAAAATTTTCGGTCGTATCGAATTGTATTGATTCAACTCTCAGCTACGTCTACTTCAACTCATCCAACAAAGAAGTTCTCTCTCTCTCTTTGAAGTTTCAACAACAACCGGATTATCGACTACTCTCAACTTTTATTCTCTCTCACATTTGTATATTCGACTATTCGAGAAGTACGGTATCAAAATTTCACAACCCTCCTATTGTATTGAATTTTGTTGTAGTTTTAATTTTTTGTATCATATTTTTTTGTTGGTTTTTCGTTTTTTTCTCTCTCAACCCTCCTTTTTTTTTAAACATATATCTCATAGATTTTTTTCTATTATTTCACATACACTAGTAAAATACTAGAAATTTTTTTTTTCACATAGTCATACACTATTATGTCTAGATCACGAAGTACCGGCCGTAGCAAAAGTGGACAAGATTCCACCGGTACTTCACGTCGGCTTCCAATAGTCCCACAAATTGAACCCGAATTTACACATAATCTTATGGTAGGAACTCACGATATCCCTACACATGAAATAAAAGAAGAAATGCATGATATTAACACACAAATACAACAAACCGAACCCACTAGTAGTAGAAAAACTAAGGGAAAATAAGTGATTGGCACAAATTTTATAACTATATTCCCGATGAGAATAATCCAGGTGTAGGACATAAGATGTGTAAACATTGTGACAAGAGTTACAAATGGAAGAAGGGTGAGGGAACATGTACAATTAAACTACACATTTTAAATATACACAAAGATTTAGTAAAAAACCAACAAGGCCAACAAAAAATCAAACATGGGACCGGATAAATAGATTGTCAACCTTATGATCCCGAACTTGTTCGTCGGAAAATGGCCCAATTAGTTATTAAGGATGAGCTACCTTTTTCATATTTCGAGAGTAAGAATGTTGAGTCTTTCAACCAAAATGCACTAAATCCACATTTTAGAAGAATTCCTAAAAACACACTAAAGTCTGATTGTTTTAAACTTTACAACGAAACAAGAGACGCTTTAATTATAGTATTGTATTCTTTAACTTGTAGAGTATCGTTAACTTTCGATTGTTGGAAAGGTTGTAATGATATTCCAATGATGGACTTAACTTTTCATTAGATAGATAGCGATTGGATGATTCAAAAGAGAATCATCTCACTAGCGTCTTTGCCATATCCCCATAGTGGACTAGTTATTGCAACACGTATTTTAGAAGTTTGTGATTTATATTATATTCATGATAAAAAATTTACTATTAGTTTTGATAATGCATCTAAAAACAATGCTTCGATTAGTACATTAGAAACATAATTAGCTACTCATGTAAGAAAATTTTCTTGTTAGATGTGCGTGTCATATTTTAATTTTATGTATACAAGATGCATTGAAAGTAACAGATCCATATATAATTGCAATTAGAAATTATGTACATTTTATTACTTTGAGTGGTCCTATGCTTCAAGTACTTAAAGTATGGTGTAAAGCTAGGGAAATACAATTTAGAAAATTTTCTAAATATGTTAAACACCGATGAAACTCTACTTTCAATTTACTAAATGTTGTTACTCAATACAAAGATATTATAAACAATTTTTGTCCTGCAAAAAACATGAAAAATTTTCAAATCACTCCCCAATCATGGTATTTTGCCAAATCTTTATTACAATTTTTTGAAATTTTTTAAAACCGCAACTTTGAAGTTTTCTACATCTTATGATTCTACTTCTACTAGTATTTTTTATTTCAATCTTACTATGATGCAAACTTTTCAAGAAATGATTTCGAACAAGTTCTAACAGATTTTTATTCTCTACAGTTGCTTCCTAAATTGCTTTTTCTTCAAGTGGCAGAGTTCTAACAGATTACATGAATCGCTTGAAGCCAGATTCGTTGAAGATGCTCGTGTGCACCGAAGATTGGATGAAGGATGAAGACAGGACTCAAGAAAAAGTGGCATGTACATCAACAAGTAGAAGCAAATTCTCTGAAGTCCAACAACAAGATTAGGGAATTTAGGATGATGAGATCCTAGGTTTAGGTTAAGTAGAGGTTCACGATAGTAGTCCAATGCCCTCTCTTCAATCTAACTCTCGGCTATCTCGAACTTTAGATTGTCCTCTTAAACATGTATTTGAAGGAATTTGTATATTTTTTTAATAGTATTTGTATGTAAAAAGTTGTAAAAATTTTATAGAAGTTGAAATGAATAAATATATAAAATATTGTTTAATTCTTAATCTCTTATACTTGTTGTAAAATTTTTATTTATTTATTTTTTTAGGTTAAAAGGGGGGGGGGGGGGGGGGGAGGGGCTTGTATTTGTAATTTGTATGTAAAAAATTCATAGTAGTTGAAATGAATAATCATTAATATATGCATTTTTTTCACTTTAATACAAGTTAAACTTGTTGTAAAAAAAATTATGTGAAAAAAAAAAATCAAATGGGCAAACCTGCGACCCGGTCCGATCCGAAACGGGTTCCCCTTAATGGGATCGCGGGTTGACCGGGTCGACATTTCCCATTTTCAACCTGGCCCGGCCCGGTTGCCACCCTGACCCGACCCTAACCCGTCCACGTTACACTTCAACCCGGACGGGTCCGACTCGACCCGGCCCGATCGTGCCGAATGCCAACCCTATCCAATCCCATCCCAGAAGGAGAACATTATAGAGATATTCTAGCGGATCCGGGTCCTAAAATACCACCCGATAGCCGATCACTCAAAACCAATCTTATACGTAAATTGCACATGCCATTCCATCAAATCCTCAACTTTTCTGCGTCTCCAACCCAAGAACAAAGTTCTTGCATCCCAGCAAAGTACCAATGAGATACTGCTCACATGTTGCAAAATCGGGTTTTCTGATAAATTTGTGCAATTTATCCAACACAATATCGTTGAATCCTCAATTTCGATGGTGATGGCGTCATCAAAAACAAAACAGCGGAGCACGATGATCGTTTTAACAGAAGATGAAGTAGAAAGCTTCGATTTCATGGAAAACAAATATAAAGTCACAAAAATCAGGAAATCGAGCAAGAAAACAACAATTTATACATCAATCATGCAATTATTCTGATGTTTCTACTATAATTACACCGATCTTAATTAATATCGCAAGAAAATCTTAAACGAGCGTGAAATTTCCACCGATTTAGCAGGAAGCAGATCCAGAATTGAAAAGTGAGGGGGTTAAAATTTTATTTTCTTTTTAGGTTGGATTGGAGGGGGGGAAATTTAGGTTGCCAAAGGATACATTTTGCTAAAAGGAAGCACAAACTCCTGACTATTTCCACGTACTGATACTTCAGGATGACACTAATCCGACCTGAATGGCAGAATCCAATAATTTTGGTTTTGTGTGCTCAAAAGATTTAATAGATCTTTGGCAGAATCTCAATTTATGTATACTAGTGCTCAAAAAACTATCAACACGTGCGCTGCACGTGTTGGCACACACACACTAAGAAATAAAAAATTATTTATTTGTTTGAACCCCAACTCCCATTAATATAGTAGAGATATATATCCTGGACCACGTGCCACATCATAAAGATAGTAGTGAAGATATAGATTCAAGTTAGTTTAATTAATGTGGGCCCACCTTTTTTAAAAGAAAAAATAATTATAAGCAATAACATGGTATGTACGGTCTTGATATGTTTGGACCATGAATAGTTTTGGGTTTATTTTCTCAATTAATGTTAATTAGGGAAAAAAATCAGAAATGGGAAGTGCGGGTTTGGATTGGGCTTAGCTTGAAGTTGGGTTGGGCTTGTTGGATAGAGTTGGCCTAGATTTTGGGAGTTGGGGCTAGAGAAAGCGAAGGAAAAGGAGAGGGGATCAATAAATGGAAGTGGGGTTTATAGAAAGAGAGAGAGAGAAAGAAAGGGAGAGAGGGAGGGGAGAGTCGTTGGAGAGGCAAAGGAATTTTTACCAAAATGACCCACGTTTTGAAAATATTTACTAAACTGACCCACTTTCGAAACTATTTACCCAAAAATAGCTAATGTAGTTCTATGATTGTCTCCAATACTTGAAAAAATATTGAACATGAATTTCTACCTGAAAAGTATACAACTATATTCGTTATCTGAGATAGTGAGTTCATTTGTGCTTTCTTATATATCGAGTGTAGTTGTACTCTTTTTTTAAGAAAAAAATTGAACATGAAATGTATACAACTATACTCTAGTTCAAATGAACTTGCTATCTCAGATAGCAAGTTTAGTTGTACTCGATTTTCAGAGAATTTTTTAACATGAAATATATACAACTACACTTGTTATTTCGGATAGTGAGTCTAGTTCAACTGAACTCGCTATCTTGGATAACGAATGTAAGTCTATATATTTCGGATAGGAATCGCATGTTTAAATTTTCTCTGCAAAATGAGTACAACTACACTCGCTATATGAAAATTCCGAGGTCAATTGAACTAGACTCGATATCTGAGATAGCGAGTGTAGTTATATACATTTCAAGTAGAAATTGCATGTTTAAAATTTCTTTTAAAAATGTGTGCAACTATACCCGCTATCTGAAATAGCGAGGTAAGTTGAACTATACTAGCAATCTGAAATAGCGAGTGTAGTCTTATACATTTTAGGTATAAATTGTATACCAAAATTTTTCTGAAAAGAATACAACTATACTAAACTAGACTTACTATCTCAAATAACAAGTAGGTAAATTTGGTAAATAGTTCGAAAGTAGATCAGTTTGGTAAATACTTTCAAAAAGTAGGTCATTTTGGTAAAACATCGGGGTAGAGACCGTGGGGCCCGCAGAAACCGTTTCGTTTGTCACCAAATTTGGACACGGAGTGAAATCGCCGTGTGCTGACGTGGATAACGGAATGATTCCTCTTCCTTGGGTAATTCCGTAATTTGATCCAGTGGGAATGATACTCGTGGCAAGACCGAGACGCGAACCGTAATCAAGGTCACGTGACCCTTTGGCGGGAAAGAATTTGTATCGGATGCTCTCATGCTACAATGTAAGCTTGCTGCTTATTCTAGAACTACCAAATTACAGCCTACAGAAAAATCATTTATTAAATCTCTCGCTATCTTCCTTATTTCATTATTAGAGCATCCACTGACATTGGCTAAGTAAACCTATTCTATTTTTAGCAATGAAATTTTAGCTTTTAACAACGTTCGTTGCTATCGTT
Source organism: Hemerocallis citrina (assembly GCA_017893485.1). Lineage (NCBI taxonomy): Eukaryota > Viridiplantae > Streptophyta > Magnoliopsida > Asparagales > Asphodelaceae > Hemerocallis > Hemerocallis citrina. The sequence continues at coordinate 18,859,159 of CM030368.1, read as the reverse complement.
ATTTTTAAAATTTGATAAAGTATGTATTGGACTGATCTTGTTCATTCGTCTAATGCTTTTCTATTTTTTTTTTATTAAAAAATGAATGGACGGAGCTTCATCCTCCGTTTGAGAGAAAAAAGAAAAAATGCTGAATTGTGTCGGATGGTGCTTCTTCCTCCGTCTCTCTTTAATTTTTTTTTAAATTTCGTTTACAACACCAAAAAAAACAAAAAACAAAAAAACGAATGAACAGTGCCAGACCGTCTGGCCTGTTTGTTTGTTTTGTATTGATTTTTTTTTGTATTTCACATTGGCGGGAATGACTAATTTACCCCTCCCTTCATATAATCAGAATATCACCTTAGGGGTAAAAGGGTCATGCGGAAGTAAGGGACGGATGAAATTTATCCGTCTCTTACTTTCACATTTTTTTTAAATTTATAAACTTTACATATTTAATATATATTATTTATTTATGAAGAATTAAATCCACCGAGAGACGGAAGATCTTCAACCGTCTCTCAATTTTTTTTATTAATTCAACCGGATGGCATATCTACATCCGTCCCTTTCGTCAAACGGATGAACATCGTCCGTCTCCAATATTTAGCAATTGTCTAAAGGCGCTGCTAAGTTTAGCAGCCTACTATTCATTTCTATCCTAAATTTCGAGTTTTTAGCAAACGACTGCAGGACATTTTCCTAAATCTATTTATAATTTTTGAGTTTTTAGCCAACGACAGTGGATGCTCTTATGGGTAATTTCAGTTAACCCTACTCAGTTTTACCTGTTTGACAGATAACTATATCTTTATTATTATTTTTTGGACTAAACCCTACTGTCGTCGATATTTTCGCGTTTTGACCTATTCCGTTATGATGCTGATAACTTTTGTGTAAAACGTCTAGAATATCCTTATCAGTTCAGTTTAATTACATCACCGTCCATCATCATCATTGTTGCCGCTAAATTTGGTGTGGGAGCAAACAGATAGTATTTGTGGATTCTTAGGAAAACTGAATAGCAAACCTGTATACCTGTTCCGTCGGAGTTTGACGCTGACTCCCGCCGTATACCTGCAAAAAGTGCGAGACACCGGGGTTGTTCCCGGTGACGCACCCTCCGACGCTCAAGTCAGTAATCAGGGATGATTAAGAAAGAGCACAAAACTGGAGAAAGATTGATTACCTCTTAATGGAGATGGATGGGGGGTATTTATAGGCGCCTTGGGGATCAGATTAGGAATGTAATCCCCGTGATCTGATAAGGAATATAATCAATGTAAACAGATTAGGAATGTAATCCCTAATTCTCGGTGAAAAGATAGATGTGAATCAGGGCCGTTGATTAAGATAGAATCAGAAACCCTAATCCTATCTTTTCTGGGTTGGGTTTGTTTGAAACCCGCACCCAGCTGGGGTGGATCCGTTTGTGGGTTATTGGATCTTTGGGGAAAAGATCCAGTACCCATTTCAGACCCATTGGTAGGCGAAATTACCATTTTACCCCTAAGCTTTAAGATTCGTTCCAAATTTGGACGGTTCCGATTTAACTCCATTTTTAGCCATATCACGAGCCCCCCACTCCCGAAGACTAAGCTTGATTAGCCTTTGAGGAGTAGTTTTACTGTTTTAATGGCTAGCGGAGTTGTATCGGAGTCCATATGGAAGGTTTCGAATCCTTGTAGGGGGTAGTATGGTGATTTTTCAAGTTGGTTGTACTTTGAGTTCGCTCTTGAGCTCTTCGGATCATGCAGTGTTTCTGTTTGTCTTTGCGAAGCGTCAATTCGTTGATCAGGGGTCTTAGAAGATTGTTCTCGGCAATTAATCACTTGTTTTGGGGATTAGAGAATGTTCCCCTAACCTCGCAATTACTTTCTAGGAGTTCTTCCTCGACTTCCCGAATTTTCAATTGTTTTTCCGCAATTTTCCGACGAATGGGTCGGTTATTTTCCCTCGTTGTGTGGTCTATATGCTCGTATCACGTCGCCGACCCCTTCGCGCCTTTGCTGCCCAGGAGGCCGAAGTCCATGGGTGGTTCGACACTTTTTTCTGAAGAGTGGAGGCACCTCGGCGAGGTTGTGAGTGCGGAGAGGGAGTTCGGCGAGGTTCGAGGTGGCTTTTTCCCTGTAACGGGGTCGGTGTCAAGAGCGCTCGGCAGCTGGTGCCGAACCCCAATTTTCCCCCTGTAACACGGTCGGTGTCAAGAGCGCTCGGCAGCTGGTGTCGAACCCCAATTTTCCCCTGTAACAGGGTCGGTGTCAAGAGCGCTCGGCAGCTGGTGCCGAACCCTGATTTCCCCCTGTAACAGGGTCGGTGTCAAGAGCGCTCGGCAGCTGGTGTCGAACCCCAACTTTTTCCTGTAATAGGGTCGGTGTCAAGAGCACTCGGCAGCTGGTGCCGAACCCCAATTTTTCCCTATAACAGGGTCGGTGTCAAGAGTGCTCAATAGCTGGTGCCGAACCCCAATTTTTTGCCTGTAACACGGTCGGTGTCAAGAGCGCTCGGCAGCTGGTACCGAACCCCAATTTTCCCCTGTAACAGGGTCGGTGTCAAGAGCGCTCGGCAGCTGGTGCCGAACCCCGATTTCCCCCTGTAACAGGGTCATCGGCAGCTGGTGCCGAACCCCAATTTTCCCCGGTAACAGGGTCGGTGTCAAGAGCGCTCGGCAGCTGGTGCCGAACCCCGATTTCCCCCTGTAACAGGGTCGGTGTCAAGAGCGCTCGGCAGATGGCGCCGAACCCCAATTTTTCCCTGTAACTGGGTCGGTGTCAAGAGCGCTCGGCAGCTGGTGCCGACCCCCAAATTTTTCCTGTAACAGGGTCGGTGTCAAGAGCGCTCGGCAGCTGGTGCCGAACCCCAATTTTCCCCTGTAACAGGGTCGGTGTCAAGAGCACTCGGCAGCTGGTGCCGAACCCCAATTTTCCCCTGTAACAGGGTCGGTGTCAAGAGCGTTCGGCAGCTGGTGCCGAACCCCGATTTCCCCCTGTAACAGGGTCGGTGTCAAGAGCGCTCGGCAGATGGCGCCGAACCCCAATTTTTCTCTGTAACTGGGTCGGTGTCAAGAGCGCTCGGCAGCTGGTGCCGACCCCCAATTTTTCCCTGTAACAGGGTCGGTGTCAAGAGCGCTCGGCAGCTGGTGCCGACCCCTAATCTTTCTCTGTAACTGGGTCGGTGTCAAGAGCGCTCGGCAGCTAGTGCCGAAGTCCTCGACTTGTCATTTTCTGGCTCAGTGTTGGTGGCTTCTGTGCTCTTGGCTGACGTGGCGGCCATTAAATGTGATGATTTCTGAACTTTTGACAGCTCTGACGGATAAGATGCTCATTTAATGCTGTGACCTCTGAACTTCGGCCAGATGGGACAGTTATTAATGCGATGTACGGCTTGGCGTGGTAAACAAGGCGGCGATTGAGGTCGCTTTTGTCGTTTTGTGTGAATGGGCCGGCAGTATGAGCCCATTAACCTCGTTTTGCGCGCCTCGCTCTATAAATCCCCACCCCCTCTCTCATTTTTCACTTCTCTTCTCTTTTACTCAGGCGGTAATTTGTGCTAAGCGAGTGATTCCGGCGATCGTCGTTTGTTTTCCAGTGAAGTTTCCGACAACCGATCTCTTAAGGTAATTTATACTTAGCTTATTTCCAAGTATAAATATGTCTCTTGCCTCTGTCTCCGAGTCGACCTCTTGGTCCGAGCCCTCCCTTGAAGTTGTTGAAGCCCACACTCCGAGTCGGCCAGACAAGGGCAAGAAGGTGTTCGGGAAAGACTCGATTGTGGAGGAGCCGAAGCGTATGGGGGAGTTCGGCAGATTGCCGGGGCAACTGACGGGACTCCACAGGGTTCGGGAGCTTCCGGAGGAGCACGCCGAGCGCATAGTTCACGGGAGGGAGAGGTCCTTCGAGGAGAATGCGGCGAGGGAGACGACGGAGGCGGACGAGACGGTGTCGATCCTTCGCGAAGAGGACTTGGGAGTGATCCGGGACTGTTTCCAGATCCCAGATGAGTACGAGCTTATGCTGCCGGGTCCCGGGGTTAGGGCCAACTCGCCGCTGCCAGTGACCATGTGTTGCTGGCCGGTTGATGCCTTTATCACCGGGGCTCGGCTACCTCTCCATCCGTTCTCTATCCTCGTCCTGAGTTGGTTCGGGGTCAGCCCCATCCAACTCATGCCGAACGCATGGAGAGTCATAAACGGCTTCGTACTTCACTGTCAAGCTGCTGGGATCGAGCCGGAGCTGAACGTGCTTCGGACAATCTATCGGCTACACCAAGGGAACAGGTCGGAGTACCGATACTATTTGGCTCCGAGGCATGGCGGCAGGCTTGTCATATGCCCCGACTCCATCAAGCACTGGCGTGAAAAGTTCTTGATAGTGCGGAGTTCGGAGGCCTGGCAGATCCCCTCCAGTTGGGTGGAAGGGGTGCCGAAGAGGGCGAAGGCGCTGCCCAAGCTTCGTCCAGAAGAAGAAGAGGCAGTTCGGACACTTCTTGATCGGCCGAAGTACGATTGGAAGGAGCTGACCGAGGATATCTTGTTCAGGGGAGGGCTCTGCCGCATAGATCCCAGTACGCGGCTTCTTTTATGCTTTGTTTTTCATTCTTTACTTCTCATGACTCGTATCGTGCTAACTAACTTTGTTTTTAATGCAGAGACGATGGACTACGATGCGGTGTTGGCTCTCAGAGCTGGGCTCGCCAGTAAGGCGCCGAAGAAGCGCAAGAGGGTGGCCACCAAGTTGCCGACCCCGAAGGCTCCACGGGTCACGGAGGCGGTCTCGGAGGTGGAGACCCTCGGAAGCCCGACCGTGGCCGAGGGGGGTGCCTCAGGGTCAGCTGGAGTCGGCGAGTTTCCCATCGCCGCACCCTGGGGTTGGCGACCCCCCCCGTTGTCGGTGGTGGCCAAGGAGCTCCTGACCGAGGAGCACAAAAGAATCCATGTTCCGGACTGGCAAGTTCGGAAACATGACAGATTCCTCGGCAATTCTTTGGCGAGTATGCAGGCGGTTAAGCACCTGGCGATGCCAAAGGATCGCGCCGCCATGGAGGTCGGGCAGGAAGGCAACGACGTCATTGAGATCGCTCGTTCGGCGGTCTCGGTAAGTTTTGGATTTTCTATGTCGTTGAATTTCTTTAGCTATAATTTTTCTAACTCTTTTAGCTCTTCTTTCCTTGTCGTAGATCATTGTCCATTTTGGACACCTCACCGAGAGGTTGACGGCTCTGGAGAAGGAGCTGAAGCAGGAGTCTGACCAGGCTCGGAAGGAGAAGGCTCGGATGGGGAACGAGCTCGACAATCTCACGGTCGAGTTCGAGGCGAAGTCGACGAGGGTCGCCTACCTCGAGGGGCAGGTCGCAAAGCTGGAGAGCGACCTTCTTCGCCAGAAGGAGGAGGCGGCCAAACAATTGGCCGAAGCTGAAGAGGCCAAGGCCGCGGTGGTGAAGGGGGCAGAGGACGCGACCCTGGCGAAGGCGCAAGGTTTCCTCGCCCAAAACATGGCCAAAGCTTATGCCGAAGCCATCGCCCGGGTGACGAAGACGTACCCTGACGTGGACTGCTCGGGATGGAGACTGTTCCCGGGCCACGTCGAGGGCTTCGACCCCGAATCGGAGGGGGAAGAAGAAGAGGAGGAGGACGAAGCCGAGACTGAAGTCGAAGTCGTCGGCGAGGTCCCGAGCTCTGTGGTTACTCCACTGGCGGTGATAACCCCTTCGGAGACGTCGACCCCCACCCATTCTCGTCGCCCCGGGAAAGAGGTCGCGCCCTGACTCCGCTTGATTTTACTTCTGTTTTTCTTCTTTTTCTTTCTTTTTTTTGTAATGCCTAATTGCGGACTGGCCACCGCTTTTTGTTATGAATGAAAACGACTTTTTGGGGCTCGACTCTGTCTCTCTATTTTTTCTTAGAGATTTTTGAAATTTCCATAAGTGTAGGAGTTCGGCAATGTATTTGAGAATTTGTTGCTTGCTTCGACTTCTTTTTCAGCTTGCGGTGGTGACTCAAGCCGTCGAGCCTACTGGCTCGGGGGACAACGCTCGTCCCGAGGTCGGCTTAGGAGCGACGAGGCTGTGCTTGGCGAGGTGCCGGGAGCGGCTTTACGAAGTTGAGCTGGGATTGCGCAGAGCCGAAAGCAAGCGGAACCATCTTCAACTCATCCTGGGTCGGCGAGACATCGAGATCCGGCGACTGGAGAGCAGGATCGCCGAGATGACCCCCTTAGGAGAGGATGAGGGTTCGTCGACTGCATTTAGCTATGGCCTCCGGATCAAGTGCATTCGCCACACCTTATCCAAAATAACAGCGGAGAGGGATGATCTGCTTTCTGAGATCCGCCACCTGCAAACTATAGAGACGGAGCTTCGGACGGAGGGAGATGGATTGACGACCAAAGTGGCCAAAACTGACGTCTGAACGGGACGAACTGACGGCCGAGGTCGACGCACTGAAGAGAGCCACGGTAGACAAGAGCATCGAAGTCACTCATATTCGGCGCCTTATCGCGAGTCGCTCTGGCGTCCCGAGCTCAGCGATACCTCCTCGCTTCGAGGTCGACATCAAAGATGACTCTCTGAAGGAGCGGATCTCAGAGCTAGAGGCAAAGGTGGCTCGTCTAAAACCTTGTTCGGGGCCGATCAATGTTAGGAGCACTTCATGTACTCGCGCTGAGAGCGATCGAGGCATCGCGTTTTATGAGCTCGCGACCCGTCAGCGCATCGGCCATCCTAGTCCGGGGGATGCGCAAAGTGCTGTGGCCATTTCGTCGAGCGGAGCATCCGTCGGAGCGGCTGCTAGGAGCGGTGCCGAGGACACATCTCAATTTGCTGGCTTGGGGTCGAGCACTGGAGATAAACGTCGCCGCCCTCGAGTGTCCTTGAAACGGAACACCCCTGCGCCGCGGAAGCGTTGAAGATCTTGTTTTTGGAACTTTTGTATTTAGCCTAAGTGTAATAAGTTGGCATTGTAACTTTCGCTTTTTAACGCCTTGTAATCTTTGTTGTATGGAAGAGGCGCGTTGTACTGCGTCCCAATTCTTAATAATATTTCTTTCTTAGGCTTGTATATTCTTGGTAGCTCTGCGTAGTTGTTTTGTTTGTGTCTGCGTTCGTCGTGCCGAGGTCCCTGAGCTGGTCTTTCGCTTATGTGGGGGTCGGCGATACGAGCGTTCGGCCAGTGGTGCCAAGCTCTGCTTCAGTTACTTAACTTCGCGAACTTGCGAGATGAGTTGAGCTTCACTTAACAGTGAGTTTGCAGAGTGTGGTCACTAGAGTAGTTCAACGGTTGTGGGAGCAGTTCCGAATGGCGAACTACTTCTAGCTCGCTTAGGAGCGAACTTGCGAAGTGGATTCGAGCCAAGTGTTAGACTCCAAACCATCGTTAGGATAGTTCAACGGTTGTGGGAGCAATTCCGAATGGCAAACTACTTCTAGCTCGCTCAGGAGCGAACTTGCAAAGTAGAATCGAGCCAAGTGTTGGACTCCGAACCATCGTTAGAGTAGTTCAACGGTTGTGGGAGCAATTCCGAATGGCGAACTACTTCTAGCTCGCTGAAGAGCGAACTTGCGAAGTAGAATCGAGCCAAGTGTTGGACTCCGAACCGTCGTTAGAGTAGTTCAACGGTTGTGGGAGCAATTCCGAATGGCGAACTACTTCTAGCTCGCTGAAGAGCGAACTTGCGAAGTAGAATCGAGCCAAGTGTTGGACTCCGAACCATCGTTAGAGTAGTTCAACGGTTGTGGGAGCAATTCCGAATGGCGAACTACTTCTAGCTCGCCGAAGAGCGAACTTGCGAAGTAGAATCGAGCCAAGTGTTGGACTCTGAACCATCGTTAGAGTAGTTCAACAGTTGTGGGAGAAATTCCGAATGGCGAACTACTTCTAGCTCGCTGAAGAGCGAACTTGCGAAGTACAATCGAGCAAAGTGTTGGACTCCGAACCATCGTTAGAGTAGTTCAACGGTTGTGGGAGAAATTTCGAATGGCGAACTACTTCTAGCTCGCTGAAGAGCGAACTTGCGAAGTAGAATCGAGCCAAGTGTTGGACTCCGAACCACCGTTAGAGTAGTTCAATGGTTGTGGGAGCAATTCCGAATGGCGAACTACTTCTAGCTCGCTGAAGAGAGAACTTGCGAAGTAGAATCGAGCCAAGTGCTGGACTCCGAACCATCGTTAGAGTAGTTCAACAGTTGTGGGAGCAATTCCGAATGGCGAACTACCTCTAGTTCGCTTAGAAGCGAACTTGCGAAGTAGAATCGAGCCAAGTGTTGGACTCCGAACCATCGTTAGAGTAGTTCAACGGTTGTGGGAGCAATTCCGAATGGCGAACTACTTCTAGCTCGCTGAAGAGCGAACTTGCGAAGTAGAATCGAGCCAAGTGTTGGACTCCGAACCGTCGTTAGAGTAGTTCAACGGTTGTGGGAGCAATTCCGAATGGCGAACTACTCCTAGCTTGCTGAAGAGCGAACTTGCGAAGTAGAATCGAGCCAAGTGTTGGACTCCGAACCATCGTTAGAGTAGTTCAACGGTTGTGGGAGCAATTCTGAATGGCGAACTACTTCTAGCTCGCTGAAGAGCGAACTTGCGAAGTAGAATCGAGCCAAGTGTTGGACTCCGAACCTTCGTTAGAGTAGTTCAACGGTTGTGGGAGCAATTCCGAATGGCGAACTACTTCTAGCTCGCTGAAGAGCGAACTTGCGAAGTAGAATCGAGCCAAGTGTTGGACTCCGAACCATCGTTAGAGTAGTTCAACGGTTGTGGGAGCAATTCTGAATGGCGAACTACTTCTAGCTCGCTGAAGAGCGAACTTGCGAAGTAGAATCGAGCCAAGTGTTGGACTCCAAACCATCGTTAGAGTAGTCCAACGGTTGTGGGAGCAATTCCGAATGGCGAACTACTTCTAGCTCGCTGAAGAGCGAACTTGCAAAGTAGAATCGAGCCAAGTGTTGGACTCTGAACCATCGTTAGAGTAGTTCAACGGTTGTGGGAGCAATTCCGAATGGCGAACTACTTCTAGCTCGCTGAAGAGCGAACTTGCGAAGTAGAATCGAGCCAAGTGTTGGACTCCGAACCACCGTTAGAGTAGTTCAACGGTTGTGGGAGCAATTCCGAATGGCGAACTACTTCTAGCTCGCTGAAGAGCGAACTTGCGAAGTAGAATCGAGCCAAGTGTTGGACTCCGAACCATCGTTAGAGTAGTTCAACGGTTGTGGGAGCAATTCCGAATGGCGAACTACCTCTAGCTCGCTTAGAAGCGAACTTGCGAAGTAGAATCGAGCCAAGTGTTGGACTCCGAACCATCGTTAGAGTGAAGAGCAAAAGCAGAGAGATGTAAACATTTTTTACAAAAGTAAAATATGAAAAAGCTTTCTTTATTGATGACTAAGGGTCGGCTGCTTCTAAAGTTGCAAGCCGTTATTACAAGAGAGAAATAAAAGAAAAACAGTACAAGCAACAGGAGAGGAATGGTTCGACATCTTAAAAATACGTAGAGAGGCGTTGGTGCTCTCTCTTGGTATTTTAGAAGATGGTCGGCATTCCAGGTCCTAGGGATCTCTCTGCCTTCGAGGTCTTCTAGTCTGTATGTCCCGGGGCGGACTACTTTGGCAATCTTGTAAGGTCCTTCCCAATTTGGGGCCAATTTGCTCATCTGTCCTGGGAATGAGATGGCTAACTTTATGAGGACCAGGTCCCTTTCTTTGAGATCCGTAGGGCGGACTCTCTTGTTGTATGCCAATTCGATCCTTCTTCGGTAGCTTTGTTGACGAATGACGGCTCTTTCTCGGATCTCATCTATTAGGTCTAGATTTGCTCGGAGTTCTCTGGCATTTTGTTCTTCTTCATAAGCTATTAGACGAGGAGAGGGTATTCCGAATTCCAGGGGGATGATGGCCTCGGACCCATAGGTGAGATTAAATGGACTCTCTCCTGTGGGGGTCCGTTTTGTGGTGCGGTAGTTCCACAGCACATTGGGAAGCTAATCGACCCATAAGCTCTTGGAACATTTATCCAACCTCTTCTTAATGCCGGAGAGGATCTGTTAGTTAGCATTTTCGGCTTGGCCATTTGACTGGGGATGAGAAATGGAGGAGAACCGGTGTTGGATGGCAAGGTCTTCGCATAAAGCTCGGAAGGCAGCCCCGGTGAACTGGGTTCTATTGTCTGTTATCAGGACCCGAGGTACACCAAATCGGCAGATCACGCTCTTCCAAAAGAACTGAACAACCTTGTTCTCGGTGATCGTGGCCAAGAGCTCGGCCTTTATCCATTTTGAGAAGTAGTCGATCGCCACGACTAAGAATTTGAACTGTCCGGGAGCTGGTGGAAATGGCCCTAGTAAATCTATCCCCCACATTGCAAAGGGGATGAGACTTGATAGGGAAGTGAGTGGAGCTTGTGGGAGGCATCGGATGTCGGAGTACTTCTGGCAGGAGCTACATTGCCGAACGTGCCGTTCGGTGTCTCGTAGGAGAGTGAGCCAGAAATATCCGTAATTCAACACTTTGCGGCCTAGAGCTCTGGACCCCGAATGTGACCCGCCGATGCCCTCATGAAGTTCCTGCAGGGCATAGTCGGCTTGCCCGGGGGAGAGGCATCTCAGGTATAGCCTGCCGTCTGCCTGTGTGAATGAGAGTTTATATAGGATATCTCCGATCAGTGTGTAACGCTCGGCTCGGGTTCTCACTCTTCGAGCTTCCTTGGGATCCTCAAGGAGGAGTCTGTCCCTTAAGAACTCGATGAGGGGCTTCATCCAATTTTCTTCGAGCAGGACAGGCAGCGTCTCTATAGATTCGGAAGTTTCATCCTCTATACTTGGCTTCAAAAGGACCTCTATCAAGACGATCTGCTCGAGACCTTGAAGAGAGGAAGAGGCTAGTTTGGAGAGGGCGTCGGCCTGAGCATTTTCTTTCTGGGGTATTCGTTGGATGAGGGCTTCCTCAAACAGTGCCATGAGGCTCCTGACCTTGGCTAAGTATTTAACCATCCTGTCGTTGCGTGCTTCATACTCACCGAGGACCTGATTTACGACTAGCTGAGAGTCGCTAAAGATCCGAAGGTGCTGCGCCCCTGCATTGCGGGCCATCCCAAGGCCGGCTATAAATGCCTCGTATTCTACTTCGTTGTTAGAGGCCTTGAAGTTTATACGGAGGGAGTATTGAAGGATGAAGTCATCTGGGCCTGCCAAAATGACCCCGGCTCCGCTTCCCTCATTACAAGAGGATCCGTCCACATAGACCGACCAGATAGGTGGCCCCTTCATTGCTTGGCTAAACTCGGGGATGGTACTTTCAACTATGAATTCTGCTAGGGCCTGAGCCTTGATCGCGGTTCGAGGCTGATAGGTTATATCATGCTGGCTCAGCTCGATAGACCACTTCATAAGGCGGCCCGAGGTCTCTGGCTTGTGGAGGACCTGCTTCAGCGGTTGGTCAGTAAGAACGACCACCGAATGGGACTGAAAGTACGGGCGAAGCTTTTTCGCGGCCATCACCAGGGCATAAGCCATCTTTTCTATCTTCGGGTAGTGGAGCTCGGCATCCCGAAGTACTTTGCTCACATAATAGATAGGATTTTGAGCCCGGTCTTCTTCCCTTACTAAAACGGCACTGAGAGTCTGCTCGGAGGCTGCTAGGTAGAGGTAGAGGGGTTCTCCAGGAATTGGTTTGCTGAGGAGAGGAGGATTGACGAGGTAAGCCTTGAGCTGGTCGAAGGACTCCTGTTGCTATTGACCCCATTCAAAATCTTTAGCCCCCCTGAGGGCCTTGAAGAAGGGGAGGCATTTCTCCCCGGACTTCGAGAGAAAGCGCCCTATGGCGGCTAGGTGGCCTGTTAACCTCTGAACTTCCTTAACATTCTTGAGGGGTGCCATGTCTAATATGGCCTTGATTTTCTCCGGGTTAGCTTCAATTCCTCGTTGGCTGACCATGAAGCCGAGGAACTTTCCTGACGAGACACCGAACGCACACTTGTTCGGATTGAGTCTCATGTTGTGCTTTCTCAGAACATCAAATGCCTCTTGGAGGTCGGTCACATGATCGGTACCTCGGATGCTTTTTTCAAGCATGTCGTCAACATATACCTCCATGTTACGGCCGATTTGAGCTTGGAAAACCTTGTTGATGAGGCGTTGGTATGTGGCGCCTGTATTTTTCAAACCGAAGGGCATAACTCTATAGCAGTAGAGGCCCTGGTCAGTCACGAATGAGGTCTTCGGGATGTCCGGAGGGAACATCCGAATCTGGTTGTAGCCTGAGAAGGCGTCCATGAAGCTGAGGAGCTCATGTCCCGAGGTGGCATCAATCAGAGTGTCAATACTCGGAAGAGGGAAGGGATCCTTGGGGCAAGCCTTGTTGAGATCGGTAAAATCAATACAAATCCTCCAAGTCCCATTGGACTTCTTCACCATTACTACATTCGACAACCACTCAGGATAGTTCACCTCTTGTATGAACCGGGCCTTCAAGAGCTTGTCCACCTCCTCTTTTATGGCTAGTTGGCGCTCGGGGGCGAACTTGCGTCTCTTCTGTTGAACCGGTTTGGACCCCGGAACAACGCTGATGTGGTGGACTAAGAGCTCTTTGGAAATTCCGGGCATGTCTGTAGCTGACCAAGCAAAGAGGTCTCGGTTCCTTCGGATGCACTGTACAATGTCCGAGCATAGGGCGGATGGGAGGGTCTTGCTAACAAAGAACTTTCGAGTTGGATCCTGCTCTGAGAAGAGCACTTCCTCCAATTCATCCACCGGCTCGGACGTCGGTCGAGCAGCATCTTAGGGGATTTCCAGAGTTTCTAGGGAGAGGACCGGACCGAGGGTAGAGGTCATGTAGCACTTACGGGCTGTTTCCTGATTGCCCCTTACTTCTCCTACTCCGGCCCGGGTGTGGAATTTCATCTTAAGATGGTACGCCGAAGGAACGACTTCTAGAGCTGCTAGGCCGGGTCGGCCTAGGATGACATTGTAAGCTGCAGGGACATCCACAACCATAAAATCCATTGCCTCCGTTCGGGTAGTAGGAGTTTTGCCAGCGGTTACGTCGAGGGTGATTACCCCTTCAATAGTCACTGGCACTCCCGTGAACCCATGGAGCGTGTAGCCGGCGGGCTTGAGTCTATCTCGGGAGAGTTTGAGGCCCTTGAAAGCGGCGAGGAAGAGGATGTTAACGGAACTGCCATTTTTCACTAGGACCATCTCCACTTTGAAGTTCGCCATGTGGAGGTTAATGACAAGTGCGTCACAGTAAGGGGTTCGGACGCCCTCGAGGTCTTCATCTGAAAATGTGATGGGCACTCCGAGGCCTTTAGGAGGAGGGGTGGCGCGAACCGAATTGACTTCTCTTATAAATGTCTTTCGAGAGGAGTTGGAGGAGCCCCCCATTGGGCCCCCATGGATGAGGTGCAGGACACGCTCCTCTTCGAAGTTGGGCATTTCATCGTGTTCAGGACGCTTGTTAGCCCCCTGAGGCGGGGGAGGAAGGTCAGCTCGATCCTTTCTCACGAATCTGGTCAGCTGCCCCCTCTAGATGAGGGCTTCTATCTCATTCTTCAAGGCCCGAAAATCGTTGGTGTCGTGGCTGTGGTCCCGATGATAACGGCACCACTTCTCTTTATCCCTCTTCCTGCCAGGGGTGTTCATTTTTGGTGCAGGAGGTATCACCCCCTCCTTCTCAACTTCCATGAGAATTGTGGAGATATTGGCGTTAAGGGGAGTAAATTTCTCAAATCTGGGGGGAGGTCGGCGCTGGCCGGCATTATCCTTCTGGAGCTTTTTGGCTCCTTCCTCTTCTGTTCCTTTTCTCTTGAACCCGGAGGAAGACCCCTCCAAGTTGGGGCGGTGCTCAGCTTCTTCGGCCCGAATGTACTTTTCGCTCCGGAAGAGGAGGTCAGAGAAGTTCTGTGGGGGTTTCTTAGCGAGGGAGGAGCGAAGGTTGGATTTGAGGACATTGGATTGAAAAGCTGCTGCAGCGATCGACTGGTCGAGGGATGCTATGGACCTGGCTTCAGCTGTGAACCTCTTCACATAGTCTCTCAACTTCTCACCCTTCTTCTGGTGGAGGTACAGTAGTGAGATGCTGGTCTTCTTAGTTCTACGGCTACTTACAAAATGGGCGACGAAGAGGGTCTCGAACTGCTCGAATGAGAATATTGAGGATGGGGCAAGGCGAGAGTACCATTCTCGAGCTGGACCCTTGAGAGTTATGGGGAAGGTTTTACAGAGCAGAGCATCGGAAGCTTGATGGATGAGCATTAGGGTCTTGAAGCTCTCGATGTGGTCAACGGGGTCAGTCTCCCCGGAATAGGTCTCAAATTGAGGAGGCTTGAAGCCGATTGGTACGGGTGCATCCATTATGGTTCGGAAAAAATGAGGTCGGCTAGGACGAAGAGTCCTTCCTCTGAGCTCTTCTTCTCGGTCTAACTGACCCAAGCACCTCTCCATCTCATGCAGACGGCGGTATACAGCGTCATCCCTTCGACGGTAATCTGGAGAGCCTCTAGACTCGTCTTCGTACGAGGGAGAGCGGGGCTACGACGACGGTAGCTCCTGGAGCGGCGAGGACTTGGCATATGCCGGGAGTTGCTAGGAGCTGGAGGAGGAGTTGGGGACCGTCGGCGAGGACTTCGGACCGGAGGAGGAGAGGCGATCTTTGGAGCATTGGTGTTAGGACGGAGATTGAGAGCTTGTAGGACGGTCGCTTGGAACTGCTGGAACTCGGCACGGGTGATGGGTGCCTCATCGTTCCTGGGCTGTTGCCGACCTGCAGGGGAGTGTGGCCTTCTTCTGTAATGCTCAGGGGACTCTCTCCGCCCCCTTCGGGTAGGGGACCTTCTGTATTCTCGGCGGTGAGGAGATCGCTCATCCGGACGGTGTTGGCGGGAGGTTCCCTCTCGGGCCCGCTTTTCATCCAGACGGTGGCGAAGATCCACATCTTTCGGTCGATTGGGGACTTTTTGTCAGAAGTCGGAAGCTCGGGGGTTATGGGAGGCCATAGAATCCGAAGAGGCATTGTGGATGGAGACATGGTCCGGATGGAGAGGCTGTTTCTGAGGGTTGGGACCCTTAGGAGGTTGTTGATTCTGAGGGGGAGGAGGAAGGTCCTGTTGGAGTGGGTCTTCCGCTGAAGAAGGAAGTTGCCTCTGCTGTTGAGCAGGCTGAGGGGGAACTTCCTGTTGCTGATCGGGGTTGGGTCCTCGGTTGGACCCTCTTGATCTGGCTTTCCTAGGAGGCATGGCTGGAGAGAATCTGACTAATGGGAAGAGGGGAGGATGCTATTCGTTAGTTTTCCACAGACGGCGCCAATCTGTTGCCGCTAAATTTGGTGTGGGGGCAAACAAATAGTATTTGTGGATTCTTAGGAAAACTGAATAGCAAACCTGTATACTTGTTCCGTCGGAGTTTGACGCTGACTCCCGCCGTATACCTACAAAAAGTGCGAGACATCGGGGTTATTCCTGGCGACGCACCCTCCGACGCTCAAGTCAGTAATCAGGGATGATTAAGAAAGAGCGCAAAAATTGGAGAAAGGTTGATTACCTCTTAATGGAGATGGATGGGGGGTATTTATAGGCGCCTTGGGGATCAGATTAGGAATGTAATCCCCGTGATCTGATAAGGAATGTAATCCCTGTAAACAGATTAGGAATGTAATCTCTAATTCCCGGTGAAAAGATAGATGTGAATCAGGGCCGTTGATTAAGATAGAATCAGAAACCCTAATCCTATCTTTTCTGGGTTGGATTTGTTTAAAACCTGCACCCAGCTGGGGTGGATCCGTTCGTGGGTTATTGGATCTTTGGGGAAAAGATCCAGTACCCGTTTCAGACCCATTGGTAGGCGAAATTACCATTTTACCCCTAAGCTTTAAGATTCGTTCCAGATTTGGACGGTTCCGATTTAACCCCATTTTTAGCCATATCAATCATCATCTTTTTTTTCTCGTTCATTAATTTTAATCTCATAATTAGTTTTAATCACATCACTAATTTAAATTTTAATCCCATCTTTATTTTTTTATTCTATAGATTAATTCTAATTTTAATCACATTATTCATTTTAATTTAATTTCTCCTCCCCCTCTGATCATCTACCACCACCTCCAACCAACGACCTTCTTCTTCATCAACCCCCCCCCCCCCCCCCCCCCCCCCCCCCGACCAACAACCATCATCGCCACATCTTTCTTCATTCAATCATTTACCTCCTCATTCCTCAAATTCAAACCCCCCCACCCACTCCCTCTCATTCTCCTACCTTAAATCTTTCAGCTCTCACCATCACCTACCTATCTCTATTAAAATTTTCAAACTCAAACAACTTCCGCCACCACCAGTACCTCACCCTCCATCGAATTTCTTACCTCCCACCTAAATCTAACCAACCTCCCCCCTCCCCCCCTCATTTTCTTACCTTAAATTCTTCACATTCCACCACCTCCGACCAGCCACCACCACCATCACCTACCTCTCTCCATTAAATTTTTTAAATCCCAAATAATTTTTTAGTTTTCCACAACCACCACATCATCCTCCCTCGAATGTAGACAATCACCAACACCACCACCTCCCCCTTCGATCCTTTGTACCTGACCAACCACCACCACCACCCTCACTTTCTCCTCCAATAAATCCCTCATTTTCATCACTGTAGGGTATTTAATTCCTAATTATATCCAAATAAAAAAAATAACAATAATAAATAATAATAAGGATAATTTGATTATTGAAAGGTAGAAACATTAGCATGTGCTCACACGTGACGAAAAAACACCCCAAAATAGACGGAGCATGCCATAATACCTAACAAAGTAAACTTAAATAGGATTTTATGCCAAAAAAAAATTCACTGTGCCTATCTGTCAAACTTCTAAAATTGAGTAGGGTTAACTAAAATTTACCCCCATTATCTATATAATAAAACACAAAGAAAGCTATCAAGTGTCTCTTCTTCAATCCCCCAAAAATCAAAGGTCCAGATTTAACCTCACAAAACATATTTTTCCCCTAAAAGTTTCTCCCCAAAACTCAAATTTAAATCCCCACATAAAACAACTCCTATATTTATTTAATTTTTTTTCTCCCTCTCTCTCTCCCTCCCTCTTCTATTCAAAAATTTAAGAAAATAAAAAATTTTAAAATTTTAAAAAAAAAATAAAATTAAAAAACTAAAAAAAAAAATTAAAAACTTTAAAAATAATTCAAAAAAATCATATAATATGTTTTTTGCTCTATATTTGCTACTTCAATTAATTTGCTGGACCTCCAAAACTATTTTATATGATTAAATAAGGTGCACCGTTTCGAAGACGTGCCGTATGCACGTGTTAATTGGCAAACCTAGTTATTTATTAAATCATGTGAAGTACATATTCATAATTTGTTTGTCAAACTTCCTTTTTCGTCTCCAGTAAACAAAATACTCGCGGACAAGAAGTTGTCCAAATAGCACTACCTCTAAAAATTGTTAATGAAAGGCGGGGTTGCCAAGGTGGGGTTGCCACTTCGGGAGCTAGAACTGCATGATAACTTGGCCCAATTGGCACGTGATAGTTTGGACTGAAGCACCTGAGCACTTGAACTATAAATTCAAGTCAATGTTTTATGTAAGGTGGCAATTGGCCGATCCCGATCCGAGCCCACCTAGGTCTGATCTGATAATTAGCAGACTTGGACTAATAATTCTCATTTCGATCCAGGTTTGGACTTAATTTTTTAGGCCCCAAAAAATACGAACCGGGCTCAGGCCCAAGGGCTTAGGCCCAATGGACCCGAATCAAATTTTGATATGTGCATATGTATGTTTATGCATATATCATGTATATTTATGTATGGGTTTTTTCTTAAGTGAATATTCATGTAAGTAAGCTGATAGTGTTAAAGTTTGTACATAGAGAAATTATGCATTTTTTATAAAATTAAATGAAAATAGACAAATTAGATGTGAATTACTCAAAAATTGGTAATATTTCTATTATTTTTATTTTTTTGGTATATTATTTTTGATATAATTTTATTTTATATGAAAGTTATATATTAGAACATGCATAAGTGGTTCGGGCCTAAATTTTTAAGTCCATAGAAAAATCGGGTCAGTTTCGGGCCTATATTTTAAGCTTCGGGCTCAAACCCGAATTATATGGATTCTGCCCAAACCCGGCCCGTTGCCAGCCCTAGTTTTATTTATTAAATATCTAGTTCTTAACTATCTCTGATCTCTAATATTATAATTGGATAAAGCCTTAGTGTCATTTGTCAATCAACCAACGCGTGCATTGCACGTGCATAACGAATATGAAGGAGGTCTTTGGTTCGAGTCCTCACTACGTCAATTTTTTTACTTTTATTTATTTTTTCATTATATTAAATGTGCATCACATGTGTAAATTACTATCTATCTATCTATAATATAATATATAATAACTATTATAATGGAAGAGTTGGAGTTGTAAATCTACCTACATACATGCAACTCCAACTCTCCCATTATAGTCTTCCCATTTACTTTAAAAAATATATAATCCTATTTATTAAGACATGCATCGCACGTGTAAATCAGAGTTCTTACTTTAATATTTTTTTTTAAATAATACGCGCATCACACGTGTATATTACTAGTCACTCATAAGTTGCGTTTGATGTTAGTTTGGTAAGAATTTTTCCCTTTATTTTATAGGAAAATCAAAATATTATCAACTTATCTTCATCGCTAACCTCTAATATTATAATGGAAGAGTTGGGGTTGTCATTTGTAGACATTCAACAATCTAATCTCAACTATTCGTTTTTAAGTGTGAGTTATATTAGAGCATCCACACTGGTTTGCTATATTGTCATATTATCCCTTTTTTAGTAAATGAAGTACTGCAGTTGTTTGCTATTTTGTCATTGTTTGGAAAAATAGCTACAGTCGGTTGCTATATTTGGCAAACGATTTTGCAAAATGTATATTATAAGGAACGAAACATAATGTTTCGAACATAATGTTTCATCCGTAATATTTTATTATATATTTAAAGGATCGGATGATGTTTCGTTCGATGCAAATTTGAATTTTTTTAAATAAAAAATTGTGATCGAAACATTATGTTTCGTCCGAGGAAAAAAATTTTTTTAAAAAAAATAAAAACTGATATAGTTAATTGGGTTTAATTTAATTATTAGTTAAGTATCTAATTAGTTGTGCAATTAGTTAAAAATTAACTACATAATTATCGTTTAATTAGTTAATTAAGAACTTAATTAACTAATTAAATGGGAAAACAGTGTAGGTCCCACCAAATTTATTTTTAAAAAATATTTTTAAAAAGTATAAAAACTATTAAAAATTTTAAAAACCTTTAAAAAAAATTAGGAAATTGAACCGACGAAACATGATTTTCTTCTCAATTGCTATTTTTTAGCATTTTAATAGCCAGGGCCGGCCCTGGGGCAGGGCTTAGAGGACGACCGTCCTGGGCCCCAAAAATTTGGGGCCTATTTTTTTTAGAACTTTTCAAAAAAAAAAAAGAGTATGCTTAATAATTATGTTGCTGCATAGAGTAATTATGCATAGAGACTCCAACAATCAAGTCTCAACTGTCTAACAATCTACTTAATAATTATGCATAGAGACTCCAAGAGTCTCAGCACATTTTTATTTATTTTATGTTCTTAATTAACAGTATCAGTATGCTTCTGGAATCTGGATAACTTCAATTGAATCAATTCTGATATTTGAAGAGACCAAGAGTGAAGACAACAGCATCAGCTTTCAGATTTGGTAAGTTTTTTTAAAATTCTGATATCTTAATAATTATGCTTCTGGTTCTGGAAATGGAATCTGTTTGCAACCTGTAAAATTGTTGTATCTGAACAATTGTTGCAAAAGTTTGTTAAATGACATTGATCTGAGAGTTTAAAGTTAAGTGATAACTTACAGGGATTTAACAAGCATTAGATTAATGCAATCCAAACAAAACATCTACCTTAATGAATAATGACAAATGCCATTTGAGGGCAATCATGCTATTGCCTTTCAAATGAGGCAACCTTCCTAATGTGGAAAAACATAAACAGCATTCTAAGGCTTTTCTTTCTCCTCTCTTGTTACTAAAGCATATCTAAACCTGCAGAGAATCAAAGGGCACAAGGAGAGGAAACTCGAAGAGATAGGCAAGAAATCGGTTGATCTAGCAGAGTGGCTTCGTCATTCCCAATCGCAGAAGCAGCAGAATGGAAAGGACAACCACTGCAAGTATTGAGGCAGAGGCTTCCTGTTATTTTGGTGAAGGGTGGATCAACTTCTGAAGCCATTCTTTATGTAAGTCATCGCAGCTCCCTTTCATTGGGAAGATTTTACCCTTCATTTCATTTGCTTTACATCTCTTTTTTTATAAAGTGTCTCGCTGTCTCTAATTTTCAACACAATTGCAGATGTGATATCACCAATTTTTTCTGTTTCTCATCGCTGCACTGGACAACCCTTCACATTGCTCCAACTACCTTCGTGATCCACTTTTATCAGATGTATTCATATTTTCTTATTATATATCATTGTGCTGAAGCTTTTGTTTATCATGTTGTTTAGAAAGCATGAATCCGGATATGAGAAAAGACAAAAAAGAAAAAGATTAGAACAATTAACTTTATCACAAAAAGGAGCATTAAATTTTTTGCTAACAATTCAGGACAATCAAGTCAAGTAGAAGATTTAAGCGAAAATGAACATGATAAAAATGAAGTGAATGAAAATGAATATGATAAAAATGAATCCATTCTTATTGATATGCATGGTTTGAACGAAGAGCAACAAACTCTTCCGTTGGATATTTATGATCCTAGAAGTTGGGATAATCTTGATAACAAAACAAAAGATTTATTAGTGGAAAAATGCCCCATAAGAGAATCTATTTTGAGCTTTCCATTTGATGGTAAATCTAGACATTTTTCATGTGCACATTATACTCGAAAATTACCAAATAGTGAGAATCTAGATAGGAAATGGCTGGTATATTCAAAGAAGGAGGACAAAATATATTGTTTTTGTTGTAAATTATTTAAATCAGGACATATTAATAGTGCTTTAGCAAATGAAGGATATAATGATTGGAAACATGTTAGTGAAAGGCTTAAATTACATGAAAACAATACTCATCATATCACTAATATGAATACTTGGATAGAGTTACAAATTAGATTACGAAGGAGTGAAACAATTGATAAGCATGTACAAGAACAAATTTCCAATGAGAAAAATCATTGGAAACAAGTTCTTGTGAGAATTATTACTGTAGTGAAACATCTTGCTAAGTGTAATATGGCATTTCGTGGATCCAATGAGAGAATTTATCATGACAATATTGGTAATTTTTTGGGTTTAGTTGAAATGATTGCAGAGTTTGATTTAGTAATGCAAGATCATGTCCGACGCATTGAAAATAATGAGATTCATTATCATTATCTTGGTCATAAAATTCAAAATGAGTTAATTTCTAGGTTAGCATCTAAGATTAAAAGAGCAATAATTTCAAAAATTAAATAGAAATATTTTTCTGTGATATTTGATTGTACTCCAGATGTAAGTCACCAAAAATAAATGACATTGATATTGCGATGTGTAGACATGTCAGCTACTCCAATAAAAATAGAAAAATATTTTCTAGAGTTTTTAAACGTGCATGATACATCTGGATATGGAATTTTTAATGAATTGCAGTCTGCATTAATAACTCTTGATCATAATATTGATAATGTAAGGGGACAAGGTTATGATAATGGATCTAACATGAAAGGTAAACACCAAGGTGTGCAAAAAATGTTATTTGAAATAAATCCTAGAACACTGTATGTGCCATGTGCTTGTCATAATCTTAATCTTACTATTTGTGCTATGGCACACTTTTGTGTTAAAGCAATATCTTTTTTTGGAGTTGTTCAACGCATATATTCATTGTTTTGTGGTTCTACAAAAAGATGGAAAATATTGCAAGATAATGTACATGGCCTAACTCTTAAACCATTGTCTAACACACGATGGGAGAGCCGTGTTGAAAGTGTGAAAGCCATAAGATATCAAGCTCCCCAAAAAAGAGAAGCTTTGTTAGAATTACTTGAAAGTATTGATGATGCTAAAACAAAAAGGGAAGCTGAAAGTTTAATAAATGAATTTCAAAATTTTGAGTTTGTATTAGGCATGATTATATGGCATGGTGTTGTGTTTAGTGTTAACATGGTTAGCAAAATATTGCAATCTAAAGATATGCACATCGATGTTGCCATACAACACTTGAATGGGCTGATTTCTTTTTTTGAAAATTATAGAGAGAATGGGTATACTTCTGCCATGATTTCTGCAAAAGTATTGCATTGGATATGAAAATTGAACCTGTTTTTCCTAAAGAAACGTAAAATTCGAAGAAAGAAACAATTTGATGAGAATGCACATGAAGATAATACGCAATCTACTGAAGATTCTTTTAGAGTTAATTATTTTATTGTTATGGTGGATGTTGCTATTGCTGCCTTGAAAAGTGGATTTGAACAATTGCAAGTATTTGCTGACATTTTTGGATTCTTGTTTGATTCAGAAAAGTTAAAATCTTTAGATGATAATAAGTTGGAAAATTGTTGTGTTAATCTTGAAAATGCTTTGAAACATGGTAGTTTTGCAGATGTTGATTCAAATGATTTGTTTTCTGAATTGAAAGTGTTACAAGTGACTTTATCAGCAGAAAAAAAAAGACATTCATTGAAATCCGAAAGTTCGTACATGTTTTTGATTGTTATCCTAATGTTTCGATTGCTTATAGAATATTATTGACTATACCTGTGAATGTGGCATCTGCTGAAAGAAGTTTTTTTAAATTAAAAATATTGAAATCTTATTTGCGATCGACTGTGTCACAAGAAAGGTTAAATGGATTAGCAATCTTATGTATTGAAAAGGATTTATTGGAAAAAATTGATTTGGAAAACATTATTGATGAATTTGCTTCTCAAACTGCCAGAATAAGTCATTTTAAATGATGGTTGATACTTTTTTATTTTGTTGTCAACTTGTTTTGCAGTTGAAAATATTTTGGAGGCTTGGAGCTGTCAAGATTATTTGGAACTGGTACACATATATGTGGTCATTTATTATATGTATGACGTTTTTTTTGAATCTTTGAACTATTTGTAAGCTTTCTTATCATTTAAGTATTTATATATGACTATATTTTTGTGGTTATTTTGAACATGTAATCTAAGAAGGGCCTCATACTCTTTATTCGCCTTGGGCCTCCAAATTGTCAAGACCGGCCCTGTTAACAGCTGCAGCAAACAGAAATTTTTCCCAAACGGCCCCACTTTTTGAAAGTTTTTCCCAAACTGCCCTAGTTTTTTTTAAATTCCCAAACTGCCTCACTCGGTCTTCGAAAAACCGAGTTTAGTTAAAACTAACTCGGTTTTTCGAAAGACGAGTGTTAGTCTTGGATTTTTCGAAGTCTAACACTCGGTTTTGGAAAAACCGAGTTAGTTTTAACTAAACTCGGTTTTTCGAAGACCGAGTGTCGATTGGGGGGGGTTATTTCAGATCTGATTCTGCTTCTTCCTCTCTACTTTATTTCACTTCACTCTATCTTTTCAACCTCATCTCCCTCAACAAAAACCATCAAACTGCCCTTATTTTTGGGTCGATTTCCCCTCAAATTGATTGATTTACTCCCCAAAAAACTCTCATCTCTCATCTCCTTTTGGATTTCCCCCTTCTTTTTTTCTCAAATTTCAACCTTTGTTTAAACCCTAAAACCCTAAATCCCAATATCCTAGATTTCATTGATTTTCGTCTTCAGGGTGAAAGATCTTGGTTGAAAGATTTAGTAGGACCTCGTAATCACTATCTAGCTTTTGAATCTCCTACTCGATCAAGCTTTTGCTAATTTAATTTTGTGTTAATTTTGTGTTATCGTGAAGGAGCTTAGTTGATTTTGTGTTATTGTTGACAATGTAGAGTAGCAAATGGCATTTTTTGTTGACAATGTAGAGTAGCAAATGTTGTTAATTTTAGTTTTAATTAGAAAATGAAAAAAACTAGTAGAGTAGGAAATGCCAATTTTGTTGACAATGCTGGTCATATATATAACAATGTTGGTAATTTTGTTGACAATGTAGAGTAGCAATTGTTGTTAATTTTAGTTTTAATTAGAAAATGAAAAAAAAACAAGTTGAGTAGCAAATTGCAATTTTGTTGACAATGTTGGTTTTATATCTAGGTTATGTGTAGTTAATAACAATTTTGTTGAAGTTGTAGTGATTTCTATTTTATTGTAAATGGTATGCACAATGGGGAACATGGAGGAAGGAGAAAGTAGTAGACCTCCACGTGGCGATGGAGCACGTACTTCTTTTGGGCCACCTCCTCGCAGTGGACGTGGACGTGGTCGTGCTCGTACCGAGGGTAGTAATGTAAGTAATTAATTGTTTATATTCGCTTAGTTTGATTCTAATACAATAATATGAAATTTCGGTCTATTGATGTAAATGTTATTGTTATGTAGGTTCCAATCAATCCAAATGAGGCGGGCACTTCTTCTTCAGTCCCTTCATCATCTTATATCCCTTCTGGAGGCCCAGGACCCCTCGACCCTTCACTCCTCACTCTTTAATCGTTGCATCGATCGCAGAATGTGTGGAACGGTGAGTCTACGGAGTGCCGCTTTAGGACGGGTCATCCACTACCTATGCACCCACGGATTCACGATATACTAAGAGACTGTGGGTCATACGGTATTGCTTGGATGAGCTCCATCAAGTGTGATCATCCTCTTCTGACCGCACTTCTTGAGAGATGGAGGCCTGAGACACACTCCTTTCACCTGCCAGTCGGGGAGATGACAGTAACTTTGCAGGATGTCTCCATAATCACCGGTCTTCTAGTCGATGGAGAGGCAGTCACAGATATAATGGACTTCGACCTGGTTTATATGGTGGAGCAGTACCTAGGTGTCGAAGTTGAGACCGGTGCAATAAGTGGTAAATTTACTCGGTTGAAGTGGTTGAAGGACACTTTTAGGGATCGATTGAATGACAATTCAACCGCGGCGGAGGTGGAGTGCTATTGCAGGGCCTACATCTTCACGCTATTTGGCACTGTATTATTTCCAAATTCGATAGGTAATGTTGTCTCGTTGATGTTCTTGTCACTCATTGCCGATCTGGGAAACGTTATAAGTTACAGTTGGGGTAGTGCCGCATTGTCATCATTGTACCGGAGTTTGTGTTTAGCCAGTCTGGGTTCGGTGCAGATGAATGGACCTATGATTTTACTAAAGAAATTTGTAGCGAAATGACGCATACAATAACGATGATATGCATTAGGTTCGTTCCAAGCTCCACTTTGCAATTCCATAGCAGACAATATACCAGCATGACGATCAGAGATAACACACAACTCAGTGTGATCGGTGACAAAACAACGAATGCAACTCATGAACCATGTCCACGTCTTTATACTCTATCCATCAACTAATGCGAATGCAAATGGAAATAAGCAATCATTCGCATCTGGGGAAACAACAATTAGCAAAGAACCGTTGTACTTACCGTACAAGTGAGTTCCGTCAACACTAATAACAAATCTGCAAGACTTGAAACCTTCAATTGAAGGATCGAATGCCCAAAATACTCCCTTGAATGTTTCCTCGCTAGGACTGAACTGATATTTATCCCAGTGGACAACGGTTTCTGGATTTGCTGCTTGAATTGCTGATAGTAGAAAAGGCAACTTCGTGTATGCTTCTTCGAAGGTACCGAACAACCTCTCAATTGCCTTTTGTTTTGCAATCCAAGCTTTCTTATATGAAATCTGATAATTATATTGTACTTTTACTATCTCAATAATTGTCTGCGGTGTTAAACCAATATCCTTCTTCACTACACCCACAATCAAATTACAAACAAGGTTAGAATCAACTTTACAGTGGTCCTGATTCAACGTGGGATTCGTACAAGTATGAGGCCCAACTATCTTCTTCACCACAAAATTTGTCCCGCCTTTTAGAACAATTGCTCGTAATCTCTAAGGGCATCCACCATCACTTACTCCTTGGGGACCTTGCACGATCTCCTCAACTATACGTTTTCTAGGTGTCATTTTGTATTTAACAGTGTACAGTGATAGTGAAGATTTCAATGTGACGAATTCACAATGTTTCTTGATTAAATACAGGTTCACAGCCTGCTGAATCGACTCTTTACTTACAAACTCCTGTCCAATGTACAATTCGTATACATTAGATGAACCAGACGACTCTTATGGAACTTGATGTACTCTAGCACCTTGTGTCATCTCCTCTGTAACATGAGCGTTAATATTGGCATAGCTATCAGTAGCTCTTACTTCATTAGAACTACTGTTCGTAGGATTTACATTTGCTACATCATCATCTTCGTCTCCATCATCATTTTCTACACTCTCATCAACTTCATCGTCTGTTTCTTCCTCTTCTTCATCATCGTCTAATAAGTCGTTGTTCATGGTAGCATTTTGAAAGAGTTCAAATACAGTGTCATTTGGAACATAGTCATGAACCGGACTAGGTTGGCGTGGCAACTAAACATCTGTAGAATCCGGGTTTGTTGTATTTGTGAAGGTGTCTTCTTGTGAGGACAGTGGGATTGGTTGTGAAGTTTGAACGGGGTTAGACCTCATATGCTGTGTAGGTTCTACCCTTACAAAGCTTGAACTAGGAATATCATGTGGCTGAGCATTCGAAATTTGAATTTGCTGAACAAATAACTCTAATGCAGACCAAGTACAATTGGGATCAAGTGTCCTAGCAATCATTGACTTCATAGCATTATCAGTAGATATGGGCACTGTCATAAAATACTGACCATCGCCTCTACCTACTGTGTATCGAGCTAAAATTTTCACATTCCATTGATCCCTATCCCAATTAGTAACTTCATTAATTTTCTCAACTAATTATGCCAATGTAATGGTACAAGGTGCCCAAACTATTTCAGGATTAACGGCACTATAACAACAACCGATCTTTGGATCACGAATTATTTCACTACCAAAGTATAACCAAATAGGAATCTCGAAATCCATACCTACGTATATTTATACGAATATGCGAGTTATTATCTACCCACAAACAAAATCTATTAAAAATGTACAAAATTATAGGATAATATTCATCATACCTTCACAAGCTTCAAGGATAGAGCCGTAGATATTTGGGTAGAAGAGTTGAAGCTGCTATCCTCTTCAAATTTATCAAAATCCCAAAATATGGATCTTTCGAAAGATGGGTTTAGGGTTTTGAGAGTGGAAGGTGAGAGAGTTAGGAAAGAATTAGTAAATATATTTAGATTGAGATGAGATTTTGTGGATAGGAGGTCACCCTAGATTGAAGGAGATGAGGTTGAGAAGATAGAGTGAAATAAAGTAGAGAGGAAGAAGAAGAATCAGATCTGAAATAACCCCCCCCCAATCGACACTCGGTCTTCGAAAAACCGAGTTTAGTTAAAACTAACTCGGTTTTTCGAAAACCGAGTGTTAGACTTCGAAAAATCCAACACTAACACTCGGCTTTCAAAAAACCGAGTTAGTTTTAACTAAACTCGGTTTTTCGAAAACCGGTGAGGCAGTTTGGGAATTACAAAAAAAACTAGGGCGGTTTGGGAAAAACTTTCAAAAAGTGGGACAGTTTGGGAAAAAAATCCAGCAAACATCGAAATTGCTATTGCTATTTTACCATTTTGCCCTTTTTTTGCATGCACTGCTATGGAAGTTCTTAGTCATTCATTTACTCAACTGTTGTTAGTTACTGTTGCCGCTGAATTCGGGTGTGGGGCAATAGATGAGATTTGTAGGTTAGGGAGAAGCTCACAAAGATCAACCCCTTCTTCTTCCTTGCAATCTGGTTGGCTCCTTGGTGATCCTTTGCGACATGCACAAACATTCGAGACACCGGGATGGATCCCGACGACAAACCTTCCGACGATCAAGTCAATACACAGAAAAAGAGAAGGAAAAAGGCTCAAGTGTGTAAAGTGTGATCACCCTTCACTGTAGAATGTCAGGGGGGTTTTATTGTCGCGATGGGGGTCCTTTTCAGGATGATAGTGGATCCCTACTTCCCGGTGTGGGAGGATAAGGGAGGTTGTAACCACCTCCTCCAAATCAGGGGGAGCCAGGATTTCCTCCAGTCCTATTGAACTGGCTCCTAACGGGTTGAGACCCGTTCTCAACTGGTCAGATTCGTTAACGGGTTAGCGGGTCCAGGAGGAGGGACCCGGTTTCCAATTTGGACCCGTCTGTTGGCGAGATTACCATCTTGCCCCTAGGACTTTGAGATTCTTGCCCATTTTGAATGGTTCCGATTTAACCCCATTTTTAGCCATGTCACGAGCCCCCCACTCCCAAAGGTTGTGTGTTATGGCCTTTGGGGAGTAGTTTTGTTGTTTCAATGGCGTATAGGGCTTTATCGGAGTTCTCAACGAGTGTTCGACTCTTGTCTGAGGGACGATAGTGTTTTCCTGAGCTGGTTGCATACTCAGGGTGGCTTCTAGGTAGTTCTGGATTTTTGGTGACTTTCTCCAATTTTATATTATTTTTTCGAACCATCTATTCAATTTTGCTAAGCGACGATTTGGTCTTCAGGAGTGCTAATTAAATATTCTAACCAATAATTATTTACCCGGGAGTGTAAAAATGTTCCCCTGAATTCATAAATATTTTTTAGAATTTTTAATTATTTTTCCCGTATTTTTATCATTTTTTGGCAATTTTTTGAATAAATAATTTGAATCAATAAATAAAATATAATTTTTATTACTCAATTATGTCGTGGCCAAATCTGAGCCCTTGATCATGTGTCGGCGAGAAATTCTGGGCGATCAGACGGTGCGGAGAAGAGAGGCTTCTCGCGTCTCACAGGCAAGCGTTCGGCGGTCCGGGCGTACGGTGAGGCGAACGCGCCGAACGGTTTGCCGAGCTTGGAGGACGGTGCACCGAACACGGCGAACATTATGTGGAGTTTGACGAACAGTGGGGAGGCGTTGATTGGTCAGCGCTAGTTTTTGGTGTTTTCAGCTCGGAAACACGTCTGCTCAGATATAACAACGAGCTTAGTGAACGGGTTGTTGAGCTTTGGCGAACAAAATGGCGAGCTTGAAGGTCGTTGACTGGTCAACACATTTTTTGGTGTTTTCAGCTCGGAAACACGTCTGCTCGGATTTGACGGCGAGCTTGGCGAACGGGTTTTCGAGCTTGGCAAACGAAACGGCGAGCTTGAAGGTCGTTGACTGGTTAACGCATTTTTGGGTGTTTTCAGCTCGAAAACACGTCTACTCGGATTTGACGACGAGCTTGGCGAACGGTTTGTCGAGCTTGGCGAACGAAATAGCGAGCTTGAAGAGTGTTGACTGGTCAACTGTTTTGAGCTACTTTTGGTCGCTTCTTTTTTTTCGTTTCGTATTCCGACCGCTTAGAATTCCGTGCGGGTTGGGCCGGTCAAGCTGTGCGGCCCAAGCCCATCAAGTTTTGCTATAAGTCCCCACCCCCTCTCATTTTTACTTCACTTTCTCACTTTTTCTTCACCGGAGATTTCTTCTCTTCACGGAGCTTCCGGCGTCATTCCCATTCTCCGGCGAGCATTCCGACCGTGGTTGTCACTTCCTAGGTAATTTATTTTAATTTAAAGAGATGTCTAGGGTGTCTTCCGGCGAAGAGGCCTCCTCCTCGAGTCAGTTCGAAGTACCCCCTCAGTCGACTCCTTCTTCGGTCGATAAGGGGAAGGCTCCCATTGTCCTATCCTCTCCGGAAGTGGAAGGAGATCTCGTCATCGAGGGCGGAGGTGGCGAGGCGGCTCTCTCTTCGACGGTGGTGGAAACGATAGTGGAGAGAGATCGGAGAATGGGTGCGTTCGGCAGACATTCGATCGCCGTGTCTACACTTGGAAGGACCTGGCAGTATAGTTCGGAGGATTTGAGGCAAACGGAGCAAGGCTTGGCTCAGTTTTACGAGGAGAACAATCCGAGGGAGCGCACGGAGGCGAACGAAATCGTCAGTATCCTGAAGGAGTCGGATCTGCGAATGGTTCGGATGTGCTTCATGATCCCTCTAGAGTTCGAACTCATCGTCCCGGGGCTAGGGGTCAGGTCTTGTTCTTCTCTCCCCTCCGATACTTGCATTTTCCCTTACGACGCTTTCTATGCGGGGTTGCGCCTCCCTCTACACCCTTTCATAAGGGGAGTGCTGCAGTGGTATGGAGTCTGCCCTATTCAGCTGATGCCGAACATTTGGAGGCATGTGATGGGGTTCGTTCTCCATTGCCAAGCGGCCGGGATCGAACCTAGGATCAGCGTACTTCACCGTCTGTACAAGATCCATCAAAAGACGAGGACGGAGTACCGTTTCTACCTTACTGCTCGGAAGGGCGTTAAGTTGGTCGACAACCCTGACTCCGTGAAGTGTTGGCGAGACAAGTACTTCCTCGTTCGGGGTAAAAAGCCGTGGGACATTCCCATGGTATGGAGAGAGGATGTGCCGAAGAGGGCGAAGATGGTGCCGTCCTCGAGTCCGGAGGAGGACAAAATGGTCGGCATCCTCTTGGATCGACCGACCCTGCATTGGAAGGAGATCACCGAGGAGAGCATCTTTGGGGGAGGCCTTAGCCTTATGGACCCTAGTACGAGCTCTCTTTCATCGACCATATTCTAAGTATTTTAGTAGTGATAAAATTCTAATCTCTCTCTCTCTCTCCTATCTTTTTGTTCGCAGGATCTACTGCCATGGACTTCGACGACATCATGAACAGGCAATCGGCGCTAAGTGGCAAGCGCGCTAAGGAGAAGAAGAGGAAGCGTGTCGTTGCTCGGCCAACTACGTCGAAGGCAGCTCGAGTTGAGAGTGCCGTCGCCCCCATCGTTGACTTGGAGGCTGCTCCTTCTTCCGTTGCGATGCCAGCGAAGGAGCTCGACTGTTCAGCTACTCTCACCCTGTCAACTCCGCCTCGCATGGTGGCGGCCGAGGTGATTCTGACGGACGAGCTGAAGAGGATCTTCGTGCCGGATTGGCAAGTTCTTAGGCATGATGGTTTCCTTGGCGACTCGACGAGCTATATGGACGCCGTACGCAGTCTTGCCATGCCCAAAGACAAGGTGGTGATGGAGCATGGGATGGTCGGCGACTCGGCGTTGGAGATCGCCAAAGTGCAGATGACGGTAAGCCTTGACCTTCCGCTCGAACTCTGTCCCCTTCTTTGCGTTCCACTCTTAAGCCACTACCTTTTTCGCATGCGATCTGTCATTTTAGCCACTTGCTAAAGTGAGTGGCGAAGCAGGAGAAAGAGCTGAAAGCACTTCAGGATCGGGAGAGGTTGGAGCGCTCAAAGGCCAAGAGAGAGCTAGACGCGACTGCTCTCAAGGTCGAAACGCAAGCCACCGAGATCCGACTACTGGAGGAGGTGTTGGCGAAGGCAAAGGACTCCGCCGCTGCGGAGAAGGAGGAGATGGCTCGGGAGTGGGAGGCCGAGCGGGAGAAATCCACGTTCGCGATGTTCACGGCGGTGAAGGAGGCCAAGGCAGCGGCAGAGAAGGAGGCGATTGGCTACTTGGAGCAGAACATGTGCAAGGCCTACGCCAAGGCGATGAAAGATGTCAGCGAGCGTATCCCCGACTTTGACTGTTTGGGATATTTCTTGTTCCCCGACGAGGAGAAGGCGGGGGCCGAAGGAGAAGAAGAGGATGAAGGAGAAGAGGAGGCCGTCGGCGATGAAGACGTAGTGACTGAGATGTCGTTAGCATTGGCGCCGGCAACGGGGACACCTGGGGGCGGTAAAGGTGCCTTAGCACTTGTGGATCCATCCGCCGAGGTGGACACTCAACTCCCTTAGAGTTTCTTTTGTATTTAAGCAATAGTTTTTCATCTAGGATCTTTTTGTATCAATGCCTAATAATAGCGGACTGGCCATTGCTTTCTTTTGTACTCTTTTGAGCTTCAATGAAACGAAGAACTTTTAAGATTTTGGCCCAAGTTTACAATGACGTGCTTTGAAATTTGGCTAAGTGTTGAAGATAACTCGCTTTGAAATTTAGCTAAGTGTTGAAAACAACTCGCTTTGAAATTTGGCTAAGTGTTGAAAACAACTCGCTTTGAAATTTGGCTAAGTGTTGCTCGAGCTCAGCGTTGTTGTGTTCTTACTTTTCAGGTCGCCAAGTTGTGTCGGGTCGAGGCATCACCGAACATGGTAGCGGCTGAGGCCTCTCGTCTTCAAGCTGACTTAGGAGCAACGAAGTTGGCCCTTTCTCGTAGTCGAGAGTGTTTTCTCAAGAGCGAGTTAGAACTGGACCATCTCAAACTAACACTGGCAAAGCGTAACTCCGAGTTGAAGCAACTAAAGAAACAAGCTCGAGAAGCCCCCCTGAAGGGGAGGTGGAGTCACTTCGGCAGACTCTATTCAACGTCAGTACGAAGAGAGATGGTCTGAAGAACATGGTGCTCGAGAAGAGCCTGGAGACGGTGCAACTTCGGCGAACTATCATTGAAGCTTCCCGTGCGGGTAGTACGAGCAGAATTCCTCGCCTACAAGTGTTCGCTGAAGGAGCGTATTGTTGAGCTAGAGATGGAGGTTCACGGGCTACGATGCTTTACGGAGGGGAGCAACGTTAGGACCACATCTTGTCCTCGAGATGAGTACTTGCAGGGACGATCATTCTATGAGTTAGTGTCGCGTTCGCCTCCCATGCCAGGTCATCCTGGGGATGCTCAAAGCGGAATTGCTGGTTCGTCGAGCGAAGCCTCAGCCGGCGCAACACTTAGAGACACAACTAGGCTCGCCAGCTTGGGAAGCTCAACGGGTGTGGGGTCGCAGAGACAGAATGTTTGCCGTTCTCGCTTGTCGCTCAAGAGGAGTATCCCACTTCCTAAGAGGCGTTGAAGTAGTCTTGTAATTTTGACTTCTCAAAGTTTTGTAATTCGCCGTAAAGATGAGTAGTTGGTCTTGTATTCTGACTTGTTCCTCAAACTCTATAGAAATGAAACTTGTTTTCTTTTTTGCACTTGTGTATTTTGTTAGCATCTATGGTTGTCGATAGTTGTAGGAGTACTTCCGAACGGTGAACCACTTCTTACTCGCTTATGAGCGAGTAGTAGAAGTGGAGTCGAGCCAAGTGTTGGACTCCGAACTTCGTCGTTTAAGAGAGAGTCAACGGTTGTGGGAGCATTTCCGAATGGCGAACCACTTCTTACTCGCTTATGTGCGAGTAGTAGAAGTGGAGTCGAGCCAAGTGTTGGACTCCGAACTTCGTCGTTTAAAAGAGAGTCAACGGTGGTGGAAGCATTTCCGAATGGCGAACCACTTCTTACTCGCTTATGAGCGAGTAGTAGAAGCGGAGTCGAGCCAAGTGTTGGACTCCGAACTCGTTGTTTTAAGAGAGAGTCAACGGTTGTGGGAGCAATTCCGAATGGCGAACCACTTCTTACTCGCTTATGAGCGAGTAGTAGAAGCGGAGTCGAGCCAAGTGTTGGACTCCGAACTTGTTGTTTTAAAAGAGAGTCAACGGTTGTGGGAGTAATTCCGAATGGCGAATCACTTCTTACTCGCTAATGAGCGAGTAGTAGAAGCAGAGTTGAGCCAAGTATTGGACTTCGAACTTGTTGTTTTAAAAGAGAGTCAACGGTTGTGGGAGCAATTCCGAATGGCGAACCACTTCTTACTCGCTTATGAGCGAGTAGTAGAAGCGGAGTCGAGCCAAGTGTTGGACTCCGAACTCATTGTTTTAAAAGAGATTTTTTTTTACAAGTAGAGTTAGACTACCCCAGAAGTAGAGAATTTACTCGAAAGGTAGAGAAGTTGAGGGGGGAAATTTCTCTTTATTGAAAACAATTGGGCGGCCGCTTCTAAGTTGCAGACCGCCTTTTACATTTCGATAAAAAAGAAGATACAAGTAGGGTTTTTGCAATCCTGGGGAAGTAGCTTGGAGCAGCATTTAGACACCCTCTCGGTACTTCATCAAATGTTCGGCGTTCCAAGTCCTTGGCATCTTCCTACCCCCCGGGTCTTCAAGTTGATACGCGCCTGGGTGTATAACTCTGGAGACCTTATATGGTCCTTCCCAATTGGGTTCCAGCTTGCATCATTTGCTTGGGTCTGAAATTGATAGCTTTCTCAGCACTAAGTCCCTTTCCTTTATGTTGGTCGGTCGTACCTTCTTGTTGTAAGCTTAAGTGATCCTACGACGGTAGGTCTCCTGGCGAATTGTGACTCTATCGCGGATCTCGTCAATGAGGTCTAGGCAATTGCAAAGCTGGTTCGCATTTTGTGCCTCGTTGTAAGCTATGAGTCTAGGTGAAGGCAGGCCCACCTCCAAGGAATAAGATCTTCTGATCCGTACGTAAAGTTGAAAGGGGATTCACTCGTCGGAGTTTTTTTGGTGGTGCGATAGCACCAAAGCACATTTGGAAGTTGTTCGACCCATAGCCCCTTGGAGGACTTGTCGAGCCTCTTCTTTAAGCCTGAGAGGATCTGTCGATTCCCGTTCTCCGCTTGGCCGTTGGACTGGGGGTGCGCCATTGAAGAGAACTGTTGTTGAATCCCGAGATCAGTGCAGAAGTCGTGGAAGGTAGCTCCCGTAAATTGGGTCCCGTTGTCGGTCACGAGAATGCGAGGTACCCCGAACCGACAGACAATGTTTTTCCAAAAGAACTTCTGCACCCTGTTTTCGATGATCATTGAGAGTGGTTCGGCTTCTATCCATTTGGAGAAGTAGTCTATCGCTACCACCAAGAGAGGTGCCGGAGGGAAAGGTCCGAGCAAATCCATCCCCCACATCGTGAAAGGGATTGGACTTGCTAGGGAGGCAAGTTGCGCTTGGGGCAGGTGACGGATTGGGGCGAACTTCTGGTAGGAGTCGCACTGGCGGACGTACTCCTCGGAGTCACTTAATAGTGTAGGCCAAAAGTACTCGTAGTTCAAAAGCTTCCGGGCAAGTGATCTTGCTCCTAAGTGTGCACCACATAGACCATCATGGGCTTCCGTCAGGGCGTAGAGTGCTTCTTCCAGGGAGAGGCATCTCAAATAGGGCCGACCGTCGACCTGGGTGTAGGAGCATTTATACATGACCCAGTCCAGGAGTGTGTACCGCTCTGCTCGTGTGCTGATCCTCCTTGCTTCTTTCGGATCTTCGGGGAGGACTCCATCTCGGAGATACTCGAGGAGGGGCTGCATCTAGTTTTCCCCAAGTGTTAGGGGGTAGGCTTCCATTGGCTCCGAGCCATCTACGTTGATGCTAGGTTTGAGAAGGACTTCTATTAGGAAAGTCTGTACTAGACCTTGGAGGGACGAGGAGGCGAGCTTAGAGAGGGCATCCGCTTGCGCATTTTTCTCTCGGAGAACCCGCTGGAGTTGAACATCTCTGAATAGAGTAAGAAGCTCCTTTACTTTTGCCAAGTACCTGGCCATTCGGTCATCTCTCGCCTCGTACTCTCCGGACACTTGATTGACCACTAACTGAGAGTCGTTGAAGATCCTTACTTGTTCGGCACCCGCCTTACGAGCCAAACAGAGCCCCACAATTAGGGCTTCATATTCTGCCTCATTGTTTGACGCCGGGAAGTTAAGGCGAAGGGAATACTGGAGGACAAAGGCATCGGAGCCAGTTAGGATGATGCCGGCCCCACTTTCATCGGCGCAGGAGGACCCGTCCACATAGACGGTCCAAATATAGGGGTCGGTTGGCGACTCGCATGAGTCGGGGATGGTGTTCGCCACGATGAACTCGGTCAGAGCTTGGGCTTTTATCGCCGTCTGGGACTGGTAGCTGATATCGTGCTGACTCAGCTCGATGGACCATTTCATGAGCCGTCCGGACGTTTCCGGCTTGTGGAGAACCTATTTCAGCGGTTGGTCGGTAAGGACGACCACCGAGTGGGATTGGAAGTAGGAACGGAGCTTCTGGGCCGCTATGACCAAGGCGAGTGCCATCTTTTCCAGTTTTGGATAACGGAGTTCGGCATCGCGGAGCACCTTACTCACGTAGTAGATGGACTTTTGTATCTTATCCTCTTCCCTCATGAGGACCGCGCTGAGCGTTTGATCCGAAGCTGCGAGGTAGAGGTAGAGGACCTCTCTGTGTGCCGGCTTACTCAAGAGAGGGGGGTTGGATAAATATTCTTTGAGCTTGTCAAAGGAATCCTGCTGCTGCGCCCCTCACTTGAAACCCTTAGCCCCCCTGAGGGCTTTGAAGAAGGGGAGGCACTTCTCCCCGGACTTGGAGAGGAATCGCCCGATCGCGGTGAGGCGCTCCGTGAGCCTCTGTACTTCTTTGATGTTGGAGGAAGGAGACATTTTGAGAATGTCTTGGATCTTCTCGAGGTTGGCCTCTATGCCCCTCTGGCTGACCATGAACCCGAGAAATTTTCCCGATGAGACACCGAACGCACACTTGTTCGGATTTAGTCTCATATTGTGCCTTCTGAGCACCTCGAAGGCTTCTTGAAGGTCGAGGGTGTGCTCCTGCCCTCGAGTGCTTTTGACCAACATGTCATCGGCGTAGACTTCCATGTTTTGGCCAATCTGGTCTCGGAAGACCTTGTTCACCAGGCGCTGATAGGTAGCCCCCGCATTTTTCAGCCCGAAGGGCATAATACGATAGCAGTAGAGGCCTTGGTCCGTCACGAACGAGGTCTTCAGAATGTTTGGTAGGAACACCCTGATTTGGTTGTATCCCGAGAAGGCATCCATAAAACTGAGTAGCTCGTGCCCGGAAATTGCATCGATGAGGGCGTCGATGCTGGGAAAAGGGAAGGGGTCCTTCGGGCACGCCTTGTTGAGATCTGTGAAGTCAATGCATATCCGCCAACTTCCATTGGCCTTCTTGACCATTACCACATTGGAGAGCCAGTCAGGGTAGTTCACCTCCTGAATAAAGTGGGCATTAAGGAGTTTCTCAACCTCCTTCTTGATCGTCTGTTGCCTCTCGGGGGCAAACTTTTGCCTCTTCTGCTGGACAGGCTTGACACCAGGGGTGACGCTCAGGTGGTGCATTGAGAGTTCTTCCGAGATCCCAGGCATGTCTGTTGCAGTCCATGCAAAGAGGTCGCGATTCTCCCGTATACACCGGGAGATGTCTTGCTTTATGGAGGGGGAGAGAGTTTTGCTGACGCAGAATGTCTTAGTGGTGTCTTCTTCGGAGAAGGCCACTTCTTCCAACTCGTCGACGGGCTCGGAGATAGTTTGGCCTCCTTCCTGAGGAAGTTCGAGTGCTTCCAAAGAAAGAACCGGACCTCCCATCGAGGTCATGTAGCACTTCCGCGCTGCCTCTTGGCTTCCCCTAACTTCTCCCACTCTTGTGGGAGTGGGGAACTTTATCTTCATATGGTAGACTGAAGGGATGGTTTGAAGCGCGGCCAAACCTGGTCTACCCAGGATAACATTATAGGCGGCCTTTACGTCGACCACCATGAAGTCCATTTGCTTCGTACGAGTTGTCAGGGCCTTTCCAGCCGTTACGTCGAGGGTTATAATTCCCCCGATCGTAACCGGGACCCCTGTGAACCCATGGAAGGTGTAGCCCGCGGGCTTGAGTCGGTCCCTGGACAGCGGGAGGCCTTTGAAGGCTTCTAGGAAGAGTATGTTAACGGAGCTGCCGTTATCTACTAAAACACGACGAACTTCGAAGTTCGCCATGCGGAGATTGATGACGAGGGCATCGCAGTGGGGTGTGCGGACGCCCTCCAGGTCCCTGTCGGAGAACGTCACCGGGACTTTGAGGCCCTTTGGGGGAGGATGGCTCTGCACGGAGTTAGCCTCCCTTACGAAGGCTTTTCGGGAGGAGTTGGAATCTCCTCCCATTGGGCCCCATGTATCAGGTGCAAGATGCCCTCCACTTTGGCCTCCGGAGTCTCCGTGCACTGCTCATTTTGCCTGTTAGCCCCCCGAGGCGGCAGGGGGTGGATCGGCTCGATCTCTCTTTACGAACCGATTGAGTTGCCCTCGCTGGATGAGGGCCTCGATTTCATCCTTCAAGGCCCGACATTCATCTGTATCGTGCCCGTGGTCCCGATGGAAACGACACCACTTACTCCAGTCCCTCTTCTTTGCCGGGGTGTTCATCATTGGGGGAGGCGGTAGGAGGCCATCGTTCCCTATCTCTGTAAGGATGGCAGATACACTCGCATTAAGCGGAGTGAATTTCTCTATCCGAGGAGGGGGGACGCCGCTGACCCCCATTGTCCTTTTAGAACTTCTTAGCTCCTTCTTCTTCTGCACCCTTCCGCTTGTTCCCGGAAGAGGAGGCCTCAAAGGTAGGGCGGCGGATGGCTTTTTCTGCTCGGATGTACTTCTCGCTCCGAAGCAGGAGCTCTGAGAAGTTCCGAGGGGGCTTCTTGGCGAGGAACGCCCTGAGGTCAGCATTGAGGACGTTGGACTGGAAGGCAAGTGTGGCGACCGAGGGTTCCAAAGAAGCGATGGACCTAGTCTCGGCAGTGAATCGTTTGACATAATCCCTTAGTGGTTCTCCCTTCTTTTGACTGAGGAACAATAAGGTGTCGCTCGTCTTCTCGGCGCGCCGACTGCTCACGAAATGCGTGAGGAAAAGACCCTCGAACTGGTCGAAGGAGAAGATAGATGCCGGCGCAAGCCGAGAATACCATTCCCGAACCGGCCCCTTGAGTGTGGCCAGAAAGGACTTGCATAGAAGGGAGTCGGATGCATGGTGGATCACCATGAGAGTTTTGAAACTCTTGATGTGATCTACGGGGTCCGACTCCCCGTTATAGGTCTCGAAATGTGGAGGCTTGAAGTTGTTGGGAACTGGAGCCTCCATAATGGTACGAGAGAATGGGGGCCTGCTCGGACGAAAGTCTCTTGCATGTTGCCCCTCGTCTCGGTCGAGCTGGCCTAGGCGCCTCTCCATCTCGTGCAGACGGCGGTAGACCGAGCCCTCCTTTGGGTCCTGTCTGGCCGAACCCCGAGACTTGTTCTCATGTCGAGGAGGGCTGGGGCTGCACCGGTGATGGCTCAGAGTAGGAGGTGGATTGACCGAGAGGCAAGGATGACTTGGAGTAGGGTGTGAACTTCGAGAGCGGTGGTGGTGATCGGGAGAGGGACGGCGATGGTTCGCAGCCTGCCTAGGACTCTGGGAGCGGCGAGGATTGTGAGGAGCCGGCGGAGGATTGGGAGCCCTACGACCATTATTCGGGGCAGCGTTGAGAGCTCGGAGGACCGTCTCCTGAAATTGCTGGAATTCTGCCCTTGTGACAGGGGCCTCCTGCTCATGATGGTCCCGAGGAGCCTGGCAACTTGCCAGGGAACGGCTCCGTCTCGGGCAGTGTCGAGGCGACTCTCTTCGTCTGCGAGGAGAGTTGGACACCCCTCGGTTGGATTGGGGTGGTGATCGGTCCCTGGCTTGCACGTGGCGAGGGTTTGACCCTTGGGCCTGCCTCTCCTCCATATGGGTACGGAGATCGGGTCCATGCTCGGTCTGCCGACTGTTGATCACGTTCCGCAGATCCCTTAGAGTGGGGGGAGTATAGGAGGCCATGGAGTCGGTGTCGGCATTGTGGATGGAAATTCGAACCTGATGGACAGGTTGCTTGTGGCGACTCCATTGAGAGGGTTCCCCCACTGCAGCCTGGGGTTCCGAAGGCTGCTGGACGGACTGTGAGGCCCAGGGATCGAGCTGCTGGGTTGGTTGGTTGGGAGAAGGGAGACCCCCCTGCGCAGGAGGAGGAGGAAGGTGAGAGGAAGTTGTCCTTCGGTTGGAGTTTGTGGGTCTCTTCTTGGAAGGCATGGCTAGGAGTTACGTGGGTTAAAGGAGGAAGATGAGATTGCTTGTCGAGTGAAACGTTCCCACAGACGGTGCCAATCTGTTGCCGCTGAATTCGGATGTGGGGGCAATAAATGAGATTTGTAGGTTCGGGAGGAGCTCACAAAGATCGACCACTTCTTCTTCCTTGTAATCTGGTTGGCTCCTTGGTGCTCCTTTGCGGCCTGCACAAACGTTCGAGACACCGGGATGGATCCCGGTGACGAACCCTCCGACGAATTAGTCAATACACAGAAAAAGAGAAGGAAAAAGGCTCAGGTGTGTAAAGTGTGATCACCCTTCACTGTAGAATGTGGTGTGGGGGGGGGGGGGGGGGGGGGGGGGGGGGTTATAGCCGCAGTGGGGGTCCTTTTCAGGATGAGAGTGGATCCCTACTTTCCGATGCGGGAGGATAAGGGTGGTTGTAATCACCTCCTCCAAATTAGGGGGAGCCAGGATTTCCTCCAATCCTGTTGAACTGGCCCCTAACGGGTTGAAACCCGTTCTCAACTGGTCAGATCCGTTAACGGGTTAGCAGGTTCAGGAGGGACATGGTTCCCAATTCGGACCCGTCTGTTGGCGAGATTACCATCTTGTTCTTGGGACTTTGAGATTCGTGCCCGTTTTAAATGGTTTCGATTTAACCCCATTTTTAGCCATGTCAGTTACCATAATACCATTAAGTTCATATTTATTTACGATATAATTATGTGTCACTTATATAAAATGAAAGTTTGTGCCGTTAAGGATAATTTGTAAATAATATGTGATGAGTAAAGAAAGGTCTCAGATTCGAGATCAGATTATGTCTTATTATTTACTATATAAAAAAATTAATTAGAACGTACATTATACGATTACTAGTTTTGTTAAAAGGAAAGAGATTTCTTTTTATATCATGTAATTAGGTCATATGAATTTTAACTAACGAACAAAATTAGTTTCGTAATGCTTTTCATGCTCATTATGTGACTTCACTGAACTATGATGATATTTACTGTCTTCTTAGAGCATCCACAGTCGTTTGCTATTCTCATTGCTAAAAATAGCATTTAGCAATAGCAATCGGAGTAGTTCGCTGCAGTGGTCAAAATCCTAAAATTTAAGTAGACGGATGAACATCATCCGTTTTTAGGTTTTTTTTTTAAATTTTTTTTTTTATAATACTTATCGGTGATTTTTTTTTTTAAAAAAAAAGTCAACAAAAAAAGTCAAACCATTCCAAACGGAGCATCATCATCCGTTTGGATGGTTTTGGCTTTTTTTTTGAATTTTTTTTTGGATTTTATATTATAAAAAAATAAAAAAGAACTAAAAAAATAATTTAAAAAAAAGTCAGAAATTGGGTTAAACGGATCATCTTCATCCGTTTGCTCAGTTCGGATTTTTTTTTTTTTAAAATCAAAGAAAATAAAGAACGGATGATCATCATCCGTCCAAGGCCATAAACGGAGCATCATCATCCGTCTTCTATATTTAGCAATCTTCTATCCAGCCTTCTAACTTTAGCAACTTACTGTACATTCCTATTCTAACTTTTGAGTTTTTAGTAAACCATGCACGTCGGTTTTCTAAGTGGATTTCTAAATTTTGAGTATTTAGCAAACCACTGTGGATGCTCTTATCTAACAAACATATTTATGTCAAATAAGGAAAACGAAATATCTAGCTAAGAATTTGAAAATCGCGTAAACTCCAGTTTTTTTTTTAATTTTTAATTTTTTGTTGAAGTACATATTCACTATTATTTTTTTGTTAACTCCATGTCATATTAACAAAATGCTTGTGTGCGCACAATTAGCATTGTTAAAGCATCTCCAATCATTTTTTTTATTTTATCAATTTGACAAAATAATAAATGGCAAAAGAAGTATTTTGTTCCAATCGTCGTTTGCTATAATTTGACAAAAAAAAAATCGAACCGAAAATGTTGTTCCGTCGGATTTTTTATTTATTTAATCGATAAGATAATTTAACTAGGTATTAAATGGTAATTAGTTATTAAAAAATATTAAATTATTGATTATTTAATTAAGTTATTACTTATATCATGATTAAGTGGGATTAAGTTTGGTTTAATGGCCGTTCGGTGGGACGGGACATGTAAAGAACTTCTTGGTTTCCGACGGATAATATTTTCCGTCCGATCCTTTCTAAACATGCAATTTACACAAAATTACACCAAACGAAAAACCCTAGCTACACATTTACACAAAATTACTTTCTAAACATGCAATTTACAATTTAACCCAATCTTCCACTGCCAAGTTCCCCATCAAATTCTCCGTCCCCAATATATAGGAGCAGTCTAATTCCCAAACTCCCAGCCTTCACTCTCTTGTCTCTCTCATTCTCTAACAACGATGCAGCGGTACGCTGCCTCGCGCCTTATCGTGATCCTCTTGTTCTCTCTCTCAGTTCTTGTTACCTGCGATTCTTCGTCGTCACTGTACTCGTCGAAGTTGTCGGGGATCATCATACCGGGATTCGCGTCGACTCAGCTTAGGGCTTGGTCGGTTCTCGATTGCCCTTATTCGCCTCTCGACTTCAACCCTCTCGATGCCGTTTGGCTCGATACCACCAAGGTATAATTACGAGCATACCCCTATCTTTGATTTTTCGATTTCTTGATTGATTATTTAGAATCGTTGTCAGTTGATTTTGTTGATTTGAGAGGTAAAATTAATTAGTTAGGGGAATCCTATGGGTGGGGGATTATAGGATTCCGTATAAACCTTAAATGGTCGCTTGCATTGGGCTGAAAACTTGATTGACGACCAAGTTCCGATACGTTTAGCTATAAGATTCTCTTAAGTGGACGTAGAGGAATGCATACTGTGTTGGAAATCGATTCCATCATATTGTACTCATCAAGACGTACAAAATGATGTACTCACATGTCCAAAACCGATTTCAAATGAATGAAATATTCGCCTCCAAAGTTAGCTTGTTGAAATGAAGAATTGAACTTTTGCTTGATATGTGACATCTAAACTTAGTCCCATATCGGTAAGGAGCAAAAAAGCAAATGGAGTTATAAGTTAAAAACTGAGCCAAAGGGTTGTGCCCTTAGGGGTACGAATATTTTCTCCGGAGGGAGAACACACCCAACTTGGGCGTCGGTGTGGAACACACGCGCGCGCCCGCCCGGCCCGGCCGGGCCCGGCCGGGCCGGGCCGGACCGGACCCGGACCCGGACCCGGACACGGGCCCGGGCCTTGGCTTTGGCTTTGGCTTTACTCTTATTTTTTTGCAGAAATTCAGCTCTGTTTTGAGCTGGATACGGGCAGTTGCAACAGTTTTGTCTGAAGAACAGTTGCAACAACTGTTGCAGCAACTGCCGTCAGTTCTGATCTGATACGGGCAGTTGCAACTGTCGGGACAGTTGTGTCTGAACAGTTGCAGCAACTGCCACAGGATTAGGCCTATAAATAGGATAGGATTCTGATCAAATCCAAATCCCATTTTCATAGTTCCCTATCTCCTGTATCAACATAGCATATCACATACACTGTCATCATATCTGATCTCGCCCGAGCCTCCATTATTCTAGTGTAAGTTAATGGAGTTCTGACTGTTGTATCTTGGGAGACGACTGCCGTAATAACCTGTGTACACCGTTGCAGAGGCAGAAATTAACGTCTTAAGGACATTGCTTCGACAAGCCTCAGTCTGTTTTTATTTCTTCCTTCACCATACTCAAGGTCGGAATTGAAGATAACATATCTTCTTTCTGTGCTTTGTGTACAGTGATATACACTGTTTGCGAAACAGTTCCTTTAATTCACATTTATCAAGGTTCGAATTGAAGATTCAGTATCTTCCTTTTGTTCTTTGCTGATAGTGAATTATACTGTTTTCATAACAGTATAAGTACAATTAAATTTGAGTAGAAATTTAATTTGTTGTTTTTAATTTTACATTAAAAAAAAAAAAAAAATTAATTTTGTCTACATAAGTTGTAACATACTGTACATAAAATGCGTAGGTTACTGTCTATGCTTTAGATACCGACACATGCATGACACCGTTTTCAAACATGGCCAAAGTATATAAACTCGTTGATAGGGTTTCTTTCTAGTTGAAGTGATTCTATGTTGTTTGGTTGGTCTTGTACCTAGAAGTGATTGTAGTGGAATTGATATTTGTGTGATAGGGGATTTAGCGTTTCATGTAATGGGTTACTGAATTTATTTGGTGTACTTAGTTAGTTACAGTAAAACTTTGATAAATTAATAAGGTTGGAACCACGAAAAATTATTAATTTAGCGGGATGATTATTTAGTTGATAAATTATTAATTATTAATTTATCGATAA
This sequence comes from Hemerocallis citrina, assembly GCA_017893485.1. Classification (NCBI taxonomy): domain Eukaryota; kingdom Viridiplantae; phylum Streptophyta; class Magnoliopsida; order Asparagales; family Asphodelaceae; genus Hemerocallis; species Hemerocallis citrina. The sequence goes on along the minus strand of CM030368.1, from coordinate 18,815,103 downwards.
AATAAGAAAGTATTAATTTAGAAATAATTTTATGTTTGATGTCTATCGAAGTTAGTATGTACAAACATAATATACCAAGAGTTAAGTACATAACTACATACATCAAATCAAGACAAACATAAAACAATGAACAATTCCATAGAATTCCTTCAACAACAACAACCACAACAACAACAACAACAAAATTCCATCCAAGATCAAATGTTTCGCGATGTTACATGCATATGCATTGAACATCATCTGTATAAATACAATCCTCATCAGCTTTAGTCTTTGACTCAAAATCATAATAATTTTCATATTCTTTTTGCTCCTATCAATGACGTCTCATTTGAAAAGAGTGAAAAAATCGACATGGACTATGGGATGAGGAGAGCATTGTATGAGCACAAAAAATGAGCATCCATCGTCTACCCAAAGGAATTGCAATAATGGATTCAAGATAAGTTTCAACTCTCCATCAGTCAAGCAATAATGCCAAACACTTTCAAAAGATCAGTCAGATGAGATGAAAAATAGTAATTCTAAGAAGCGCAGATCAGCAAAATATCATGAGTTAGAAAAAGTTAATAGAATTATTGGATTTATTATTGATTATTGAATGAATAAACTGAGTACAATATGTCTCCTATATATGGAGAGAAGGAAAGACTAAACCAATACATTATTCAATATGTGACTAAACTAATCTCTCATCTATATAATATCTGACACCCCTTCTCAAACTCAAGTTAGTTCAAACAACATGAGTTTGGAATATTGAGTCAGTTGATGTGACAGGGAAGACAAACAGTGATGCAGGAACGACGCTTAAGTAGATGGTGCAGGGAAGACGCTCGATGGCGCAGGGAAGACGCACTATTGGTGCATGTTGGGATCTCACCCCTGATTTGAGAATGTTTGTATGTTGTGGAAGGAAGTGGCACCACTGACTTGAGAATTGTTCCTGAACTGAGAACTGTGATGATGCTGATATCTCCTCCTCTCAAACTCGGCGTGAGTTTGCTGACGAAGACTGTAGAGGCTGAAGAGCCTGCAAGAAAGATTTTTTTTGATAGAAAAAAAAAACAGAAAAAACGGGTTTGGAAATAGAGGGTTGCGGGTGTGGGTTTGGGTCGGGTCGGGTTTGGGGTATTGGAAAATAGGGTATGTGGGTTTCGGGTAAGAAAATGGGATTTTGGTCGGGTTGAACTAAAGCATGAGAGGAGGAAGAATTGGAGGAGACGTTGATTGCGGCTAGGTTGAGCAGAGGTGGGTTTCGGGTATGAGTTGAGGGTCGATGTTGGGGATGTCGGGATTTGAGGTAGGGTGGTAAGGAGGTCGAGATGTTAGGGATTTCAGGAGGTGATTTCGGAGGAGATGAAGATGGCGGCTAGGGTTTGAGATTGTTGAGGAGCCACTGTTTGGGTTTCGGTGGTTGTCTAGGATTTCGAAATCGAGATCCATGGAATCGATGATCTTCTTCGACTTCATGATTTTGATTGGCGGTGAGGTAGCGAGGGAGGATGTGTCGGGGTTGTTGGCGATGGCCGTCGTGAGGGTGTTACGGGGCATCGTGTTGCAGTTGGTGATGGTGGAGTGTGGCAAGGAGAAGCCTGTGACGGGGTGGCTGTCAGGGAGCGGGGGATCGAGGACGAGGATGAAGATAGTAAGGAGGATGAGTAGAGGTGGTGGATCCGACAGTGGCGACAGCGGAGGATGAAGTGGATGAAGGAGGCGGCGAGAATCGCAAAGCAGATGGTGGAGGTGATGATGGCGCCGACTGATTCCGCTGTTGTTGTTGTTGGTGTAGCCACTCTTGTTATTGTGAATTAGGGTTAGGGTTTGGTGGCTAATTTGATTAGTGGGGAGATTAGGGTTAGGGTTATCTGCGGCTATTGATTGAGGGAGAAGAGAGATTAGGGTTTTGGTATTTTGATTGGGAGCAGAAGAGAGGGATGTCGGGAGGTGGAGTGATTCCGAGAAAGACGAGAATCACTCCACCTCGACGAGAATAAAATTAGTATAGGCCTTATAGGATTATAGGCTCTGATACCATGATAGAATTATTGATTATTGAATGAATAAACTGAGTACAATATGTCTCATATATAGGAGAGAAGAATAGACTAAGCCAATACATTATTCAATATGGGACTAAACTAATCTCTCTCATCTATATAATATCTAACAAAAGTATTGTATGAGCGGTTTCTCCAAAATCAAAAGAAAACTAATATGACTGGAGAAATGATCCAAAGCAAAGCCAATTTTTTTTTCTTCCAGAAAATGTATGGTGAAATGAATCCAGAGTTCAATTTTTAAATTGATTGGCTAGATCGGTTTAAGGAAAGACATGAAATTAAGTTTTATCGAAGGTTCGGTGAAAGTGGTTCGGCTGTCATGGAGAATATTGAAGATGCTTTACCGAAAATAAGAGCTAAACTAGACCAATTTAATTGGAAGGATATCTACAATATGATGAAACAAGGTTATTTTCTCGATTTAAGGTAAATCATTCGCTTGCTACAAAGCAATTGGAAGGACGCAAGACGGACAAGGAGATAATTATTGTTGTTGTTTGTTGTAATGGTGATGGTTCAGACGAAGTAATGTTAGGAGATTTAAGCCGCAGCGGAGTTGTGGAGCAAGGTAGCGAGGAGCACAAACAGTTTGATGAACTACCAATCGAGTAGATCACACCAATTACACAAAGAACACAATGATTTGTTCTAGTTTGGGTGAACCTAATATAGAAAAAAATTTAGGGATATATTATTCAACTAGAAAAGATTATGGAAGTTGCAAACTCATTCACCAAGAACTATCTCTTAAGCCTCACTTACAATAGAGAAATCTCAATGAAGTACCTACCTCTCTCAATAGAGGCTATTACAATATATAAAGAACTAGAGAACCCCTAGGTTTAGTTTTGATACAATAACCTTTCGATATATCCTGAAGAATGAGCCACACAATAGGAGCCGTGCGATCTAACTTGGAGTAGAAGATTGACTCAAAAGATCGCCCAAATATAGGCTCAATTGTTGCCAGCCGCTATTGGGCGGTCGACTGTCCTAGGACAGTCCACTGCAATATGTCATCTCCCATCCAGAGGGTTTGGACGGTCGACTGCCTTTGGGTGCAGTCGACTGTCAATTGAATTGACTTGCTGTTGTTGCCATTTCGTCTTGCTTCCAACGATGCTTCGACCTCCTTCGCTTTACCGTTTTCTTTTCACATCGAACCCAAGTATGTGAGATATACACTCAACAAGTACCTCTTTGGATTATTGGTAAGTATGCTAATCTTAGATGTTTTAAACATGTGGACTTGAGCAATCTAAGTTGTCATTATCGAGCAAACAAGAAAGCATGGATGACTGGTATAATTTTTCAAGAATTTGTTTATTGGTTTGACAAAAGAATGAATGGTCGAAAGGTTCTCCTTATTGTGGACAATTGCCTTACTCATCCAAAGGTTATCGAAGGCTTGAGGAATGTTGAACTATTTTTCTTGCCTTCTAATACCACATCAAAATTCAAACATGTGATGCTGGGATTAGTTGAGCATTGAAAGCTCATTATCGATGTCAGTTTTATGCTAGCATCTTGGATGGCTACAAGGCAGGAGCAACCAATATTAAAAATCAACTTAATTAATGTGGCTTGGACCGTTGATGTTAAGACAACAACCATTGTAAATTGTTTCCGGCATTGCAAGATCCGCCCAGTTGAGGGCATGACTTCACTAACACAATGTGGTGAAGATCAAGGCATCCAAGAATTATCTCAAGTCATTTCTAGTATAAATTATAGAAGGCCGATGGATGTGAAACTTCTTTTGAATTATCTAAGTGAAGATGATGCACTAATGGAAAAGTCTACGGATGAAGAGATTATGCAAGGGGTAGTGGATACACCTAATGATGATGATCATGATCCAAGCAGCACTGACTAGTGAGTAGTGACCTTAAATCACTTTTTGCTACAACGTGAAAAACATATACCAAATGTGGTGTATGCACTCCAAAAGATCAAAGATGAGATTGAGTTCGGTTTAGGAAACAGAAAAAGCAAACGATTATAGATGCATATTTTGAGAAAGCGGAGGATTAAGAAAAGAAGTTAAGTTTTTTTTTCCAAGAATAAATGGTGAAGTTGATAATAAGAGAATAAAAAGAATTTTTGATATGTTTTATAAATTTTAATATGTCGTTTAATCAATTATTAATTTATATATTCAATGGGACCTCTAGAAGTTCAAAAAAAAAATTATTTTATGCATTTAGCCAGAAAATTAATTTAGTACATTGGTCCAAGTCGGGACCGGAAGATTTTTTTATTTAAGTGCAATTATTAATTTATCAAAGTTTTACTGTACTTGGAAAATTGTCTTCTCTCACACATTTGTGTCGAGGGATTGAATGGTGGTTGGTTGGAGGACAAGGAACTATTAGTACTGGCTATGAGGTTCTGCTGCTTTGTATGTTGAGTTAGAAATTTAGGATAATCAGTGTAGGTGTAGTTAATCACTTGGTAGTTGGTAGGGGTTGCGATTGTTGCAGTGATTCTACATATTTATATAGACAAGCAGGAGTCCCTTGGTGCTTGTGTACAAACTGAAATGTGTATATGCAAATTTGAAAGTGTACACTAACTATGAATTGTACATAGTCTATGATTATTTAGATGCATATAGCTGTAGGATTCTCTTAAATGGAAGTAGAGGGATGTGACGAGAGGGCAAATTGCGTCACCTATAGGTAGAAGTAACTTAGGCTTTTGCTAGTGAGAAATCTCGAGGTATATTACCTTTTGGGAGCTTAAAAGGTTGAGATACTTTTAGGTGTCTTGCCTCTGAAAAGTTTCCGAATAGAACATAGGTATCATAGATAGAGGTATCTGGATGCCTCCACATGCTTTGGCTTGCCTCTGCTTAGTTCTGTTCCTGAACATGGTTTAAGGTGTGTATAAACCCGTGTTGGTAGGAATTCTTTCTCGTTGGAGCGTTTCTATGTTGTTTGGTTTGATCTTGTACCTAGAAGTTGTTGGAAATCGATTCCATCATATTGTACTCATCAAGACGTACAAAATGATGTACTCATATGTCCAAAACCGATTTCAAATGAATGAAATATTCGCCTCCAAAGTTAGCTTGTTAAAATGAAGAATTGAACTTTTGCTTGATATGTGACATTTAAACTTAGTCCCATATCGGTAAGGAGCAAAAAGAAAATGAAGTTATAAGTTAGAAACCGAGCCAAAGGGTTGTGCCCTTAGGGGTACAAATATTTTCTCCAGAGGGAGAACACACCCAACTTGGGCGTCGGTGTGGAACACACGTGCGCGCCCGCCCAGCCCGGCCCGGCCGGACCGGACCCGGACCTGGGCTTGGGCTTTCAGTAAACTTATTTATTGCAAGAATCAGCTCTGTTTTGATACGAGCTGGATACGGGCAGTTGCAATTGTCATGACAGTTTTGTCTGAACAGTTGCAACAACTGTCTACAGGTCAGTTCTGATTTGATACGGGCAGTTACAACTGTCATGACAGTTTTGTCTGAACGGTTGTAACAACTGTCACGGGATTAGGGCTATAAATAGGACAGGATTCTGATCAAATCCGTGGCCCATTGATATCTTCCCTATCATCCTGTATCAACATAGCAGTATCACAAAACACTGTCATCATATCCTTTCTCGACCGAGCCTCCATTGTTTGAGTGTAAGTTAATGGAGTTCTGACTGTTGTATCTTGGGAGACGACTGCCATTAAAACCTGTGTACACCGTTGCAGTGGCAGAATTAAACGTCTTAAGGACATTGTTTCAACAAGCCTCAGTCTGTATTTTTCTTTGTTCACCATACTCAAGGTCGGAATTGAAGATAGCATATCTTCTTTCTGTGCTTTGTGTACAGTGATATACACTGTTTGCGAAACAGTCCCTTTAATTCACGATTATCAAGGTTTGAATTGAAGATTCAGTATCTTCCTTTTGTTCTTTGTTAATAGTGAGTTATACTGTTTGCGTAACAGTATTAGTATTATTAAATTTGAGTAGGAATTTAATTCGTTGTAATTAATTTTACATTAAAAATTAAGTTTGTCTACATAAGTTATAACAACTTAAGACGTTTAATTTCCTTTTTCTTTTGTAGACAACAATATGGCTACCAAACCAGAACTCCCGAAAATGGTTAATAGTATGCACAACAAGCCCGAGAATTTCAAAGGGGCTGACTTCAAGACTTGGCAGAGCAAAATGCTCTTCTATCTCACAACTCTCGGGTTGGATAGGTTCCTCGAGGAGGAAGAACCTAAGCCCGCTGAGGGGCAGACTCCAGAAACTCACAAGGAGACATTTGCAGCAGTGGATGCGTGGAGGCGTTCGGACTTTCTTTGCCGGAACTATATCCTTAACTGTTTGGATGAAGTTCTGTATAAGATATATAGTCCAATCACTACTGCAAAAACCTTGTGGACCGCTCTGGCCTACAAATACAAGACTGAGAATGCCAGCTTGAAGAAATTTATCGTGGATAAATTTATGGACTACAAAATGGTGGACTCTAAATCCGTCACTGTCCAGATGCAGGAGCTTCAAATCATTATTCACGAGATGGAAGTCAAAGGCCATAAGGTTGGCGAATCCTTTCTGGTGGAAGCAATCATTGGAAAGTTGCCACCATCATGGAAAGACTTCAGGTATTACCTCAAGCACAAAAAGAAGGAAATATCCTTAGAAGATCTTGTTGTCAGGTTGAAGATTGAAGCAGACAACCGAGGTACAATCAAGTTCAGAAGCGATGAGGCTAAAGTACATGTTGTGGAAAGTTCCAACAAGCGGAAGGGCAACTCCAACAACAAGAAAAATTCCTAGAAGTGGAAAGCTTCAGATCAAGGATTCAAAGACAAGAAGCCCAACAAGAAGTTCAATGGAAATTGTTGGATTTGTGGGAAGCCTGGTCACTCTGCCAGAGACTGCCGCTTCAAGAAATCTGGCGGCACTTCAGAAGCAAATGTCACTGAGAACATCATTTCAAGTATCGATGACCTAAACTTGTCTGCTGTTGTTTCTGAATGTAACCTTGTCCAACATCCCGGGCAATGGTGGGTAGACACAGGTGCTACTCGGCACATATGTTTTGATAAGTCACTGTTCTCGACTTATCAGAAACTGGACCACGAAGAAAAACTTTATATGGGCAACTCTGCTGTGTCGATGGTCGAAAGCTGTGGACAAGTCATCTTGAAGTTCACGTCTGGAAAGAACGTCACGCTGAACGACGTGCTTCACGTGCCAGACATCTGCAAGAACCTTATTTCTGGATCTGTGCTCTCCAAGAAAGGCTTCAAGATTGTAATTGAGTCAGACAAGTTGGTGCTGACCAAGGCTGGGGTTTATGTTGGGAGGGGATATCTGTGTGATGGATTATTCAAAGCTAATGTAGCCGTAATTGGCAATAACCCAATGTACTCTAAATCTATGATTAATAAAAATTCAGTTTCTTATTTGCTTGAGTCTAAAACAATTTTATGGCATGATAGATTAGGGCACATAAATTTTCAAAAGATGAAAAAACTTGCAAATTTAGGTTTGATTTCAAACTTTAAATTTGACAAAAATCACAAGTGTGAGACTTGTGTAGAAGGAAAAATGGTCAAGAAACCATTCAACACAGTGGACAGGAGTACTGAGCCGTTATGCTTAATCCATACTGATTTAATGTGATTTCAAATCCCTACCCACGAGAAGTGGGAAAAAGTATTTTATCACATTTATCGATGATTGCACTCGGTATTGCTATGTCTATTTACTAAATAGTAAAGACGAAGCAATTGCAGCATTCACAAAATACAAGGCTGAAGTAGAGAATCAGCTTAACAAAAAGATCAAAATACTGAGGTCTGATCGAGGTGGAGAATATGAGTTTCCATTTGCTCAATTGTGTGAAGAGTATGGAATTATCCACCAAACAACTGTCCCATACTCACCTCAGCAAAATGGAATTGCTGAAAGAAAGAACAGAACATTAAAAGATATGATTAATGTCTTGCTTATAACTTCTGGACTACCTACAAACTTGTGGGGGGAATCTTTATATATGTCAAATCACATTTTAAATAGAGTTCCACATAAGAAAACTGATTCCATTCCATATGAATTGTGGAAAGGACATATGCCTAATTACAAATATCTCAAAGTGTGGGGGTGTTTGGCTAAGGTCTCGGTTCCTCTTCCCAAGAGAACCAAACTTGGACCAAAAACTGTAGATTGCTATTTTCTAGGTCATGCCGAAAATAGTAGTGCATACAGATTCTTAGTTTTCAAGTCTGAAGTACATGACATCAGTGTAAACACTATCATTGAGTCGAGATGCCATATTCTTTGAAGAAGTGTTTCCACACAAAAGAAATAATGGAAACCCTGATCTCAAAAGAACAAATGAAGTGTTAACTGAGAAATAGGATGAAACTCATCGTGAAAAATGAAAATGGTGAATCCGAACCAAGAAGAAGTGTATGACCTAAAACTTCTAAATCTTTCGGTCCAGATTATCTAACATACATGTTAGAGGCTGAACCTCAGACTTACATAGAGGCAGTCTCATCCTTGGAGTCTCCCTATTGGAAAGAAGCTATCAATAGTGAGATTGAATCAATTCTAAGTAATCACACCTGAAAATTGGTTGACCTTCCACCAGGTCATAAACCAATTGGATGTAAATGGATCTTCAAACGGAAGATGAAACCAGATGGTTCCATTGACAAATACAAAGCTAGATTAGTAGCTAAAGGGTATCGGCAGAAGGAGGGCTTAGACTTCTTTAATACTTATTCACCGGTTACGCGGATAACCTTTATAAGAATGCTGATAGCAATAGCATCTATGTATAATCTTGAAATTCATCAAATGGATATCAAAACGGCATTTTTAAATGGGATCTCGAAGAAGAGATCTACATGGAGCAACCGGAAGGATTTGTTTCAAAGGGAGCTGAAAATAAAGTATGCAGACTTATTAAATCCCTATATGGACTTAAACAAGCTGTGAAACAATGGCATGAAAAATTCGACAATGTCATGATGAAAAATGGTTTTCGAATTAATGAATGTGATAAATGTGTTTATTACAAACAAATGGGACAATCTTGTGTGATTGTTTGCCTATATGTGGATGATATGCTAATCTTTGGTCATAACCTGGAAGTCATCAAGACTGTAAAGAAAATGCTAATCAACCACTTTGACATGAAAGACTTAGATGTGACAGATGTTATTTTGGGTATTAAAATAATAAGAACACCTAATGGCATTGAATTATCTCAATCACATTATGTGGAAAAAGTGCTTGACAGATTTAAGGAACATGAGATTAAAGGAGTATCAAACTCTTATTCACCATCTATAGTTTTGCACAAAAATACTGGTGAAAGTATAATGCAATTGGAGTATTCTCGTGTAATAGGCAGTTTAATGTACCTCATGAACTGTATGAGACCAGACATTGCTTATGCAGTGAGTAAACTAAGTAGATACACCAGTAACCCAGGAAAAGGTCACTGGACATCATTACTAAGAGTACTTGGGTATTTAAAGAATACTACAAACTTTTCACTGCATTATGGTAGATATCCTGCCGTTCTTGAAGGATACAGTGATGTAAATTGGATATCGGATTCGGAAGAATCAAAATCCACAAGTGGTTATATCTTTACCCTAGTAGGAGCTGCTGTGTCATGGAAATCTTCCAAACAAACGTGTATTGCACGATCCACAATGGAATCCAAGTTTATTGCTTTAGATAAAGCAGGTGAAGAAGCTGAATGGCTTTGCCAATTTTTAGAAGATATTTCATTTTGGCCTAAACCAATGATGGCCATTTGTATCCATTGCAATAATCAAGCAGCGCTAAGTAGAGTGCACAATTCTGTATATAATGGCAAATCACGACATATTCGTAGACGCCATAATACTGTTCGACAGTTACTCTCCAATGGAATTATTTCCATTAACTTTGTGAGGTCACAGGATAACTTAGCGGATCTATTTACTAAGGGATTATCCAGAGAGAAAATTAACTGTGCATCGAGGGGAATGAGGTTGAAAGCCTAAAACAATACGAGTTACCTTATACGGAAACATAACCTGGCGACTGGAGATCCCACGGACCAGGTTCAATAGGACAACCAGTTATGAGTAACTCAAACAGTAATGCATTTGGACTCAGGTCCATCTCATTGCTAGGGTGCAAAATAAATGCATGCCTACAGAAGTATTAAAAGGATAAGCTATGCTTTTAATGACGTCCATATCCTGAAAATCACAAGTGGAGTATTGTAGGGTACTCTTTATGGATGCGGTCACCTATGTAAGTGTGAGCTGGGTCGGCTCTATGAGAACTTTGAAAGGCTGAAGTTCTCTAAAAACACTTGCAGAACTGAGATTTGTTCAGGGCCAAAATGAACACAATCGAGAGATTGGATGTGAAGAACACAATGTTGTGTAGAGTTTATTGTTTGGGCATACACTAACGGCTGACGGTTCAAGATGAAATATTTCACTGATTAGCCAAGTATGTCCGGTAAACTTTAACTAGGGAAGGTTCAAAGTGAAATATCTACCTATCCACGAAGCGACATTGTTTCAAATTGCACACTGTGATATGCACCTGTTGTAAGGTGGGAGACGAAAATTTTCATTCATGTGGGAGATTGTTGGAAATCGATTCCATCATATTGTACTCATCAAGACGTACAAAATGATGTACTCATATGTCCAAAACCGATTTCAAATGAATGAAATATTTGCCTCCAAAGTTAGCTTGTTAAAATGAAGAATTGAACTTTTGCTTGATATGTGACATTTAAATTTAGTCCCATATGAAGTTATAAGTTAAAAACCGAGCCAAAGGGTTGTAACCTTAGGGGTACAAATATTTTTTCTGGAGGGAGAACACACCCAACTTAGGCGTCGGTGTGGAACACACACGAGCGCCCGCCTGGCCCGGCCGGGCCGGGGCCGGGGCGTGGGCTTGGTGTAATACCCCGATTTTCATTTATGAAAATTATTTAATTTTTTTACGTATTGTGCACGTGCAATTTTTGTAGTATGAAATCTTATAATTATTTTCATTATGGATGGTGAGTATATGTATATATATATATATATGTATATGTGCTCTTTAATTATATTTTTAAAGGCCCTTTTCTTCAAATAAACATAAGCCTTTTTTTTGCCCAAATCTAAATTGTCTTTTGTAAAACTATTATTTGGCCCATTAATTAAGGCCCATGAGTTATTTCTCTTTTTATTTACAACTTGTAATGTAGAACATCTTTATAAGATTATTTTTATAGAAAATATAATGTACAACTTTTTTTAAATGGAGGACTAATGCATGCACGTGCATTGCACGTACACGTGCAAAGCACATCATGTAGGCCGGTTTTGGTATGGAGGGAAATGAAAAAAATAGTGGAGTCATGGGTGGTGGTTGCTTGATCATGGTTGGTTACTACAACTCTCCCTTGAATCCTAGCCTTTTATTTCTAACTCCTAGTTTGATCCTAACCTTTCATTTACTCCAATTTTTAGTATAAATACCCCCCATAGCTTAGTTATTTTTGTACTCTTTATTTCTCCAAAACCTATAGTAGAAAATACATTGTTAGTAGTATAGTAAGTGAGATAAAAGATTGAGAGTTGTGTGTGAGGGAGTTGTGCTTGCACCAAGGAGGAAGGCCGGCATCAAGGAGGCTCGGGATTGCATCTTTTGAAGGCTCGGGTGTGCGCATCAAGGAGGAGGAGGAACGCTCTTTTGGCAAGGACTTTTGTTTAGGAGGTGTTGCAATTTGATTTCTCTCCAAATTAAGGTGGGTTATTTTCCATGTTTCTAATTAGATAGCATGCTAAAATTGAATTGAAATGATGATGCATGAAAAAGATTAATAAGAGTACATTTAATTGGAAAAATGGCTTATTGGTTGATTGGAATGTTGCTAAATAGATTGTATGTGATTCCATCATCAAACTAAAGTTTATGTTAATTATTTATAGCTATGGATTGCTTGAAGTAAAATTCGTTGTTAGCATAAAAAACTAAATGCAAATGTTAGTGGATGAAAATATTGTTTTATGTGCTTGAATGAATTTTTTGTGCTAATGTTTGTAACGAATAACTTAAAATATAATTTGTGGGTCTGTGAAAGGAATATAAACAGGGAATTGATATAGGGAATATTGATGTTAAGTTGGATAAGAAATGTCGAAAGGAAATGTGGTAGTAGTAACATACAATTTAAACTAATTGTATGCAAAATATGTGTTTAATTATTGGAAAAATTATTTTTAAATTACTGGAGTATCAATTATTATTGGAATGATTATTCTGGAGATTTACAGTAAATTTTAGTGAAAGCAAAACTCAAATGAGAGCTTTTGAAACATCGAAATGTCCTATTAAATAGAGAGTTGATTTAATTAAAATGCAAGTGGTATACAAGACAACTTGAGCCTATAGCTCAAGTGGTCGGGAGGCTTCTTAATGCTACAGGTCGATGGTTCGATCCTTGATAACACCATATTTTTTGTGCATTTAAAAAATTGAATTAAGCCTCAGCCGAGAGTATATAACTCTCTGAACCCCTCTCTATACCGAATAGCACAATCGGCCTAGTGGCCAGAGCGTGCGGCTTGCTTCTCTGTGGTCGCTGGTTGGAATCCTGGTCTCGGCCAGAATTAAACTTTGTGAAAAAAATGATTTTTTTGGTGGATTTTGATGTCTAAAAATTATGAAAAAAATACTATTATTATTCTAAAATTATGTGTGACTTATGAAAAATAAATTGGGAGTTATTGAAATGAAATAGAGTATATTTTGGGAATAAAAGTGTAGTTGGAACTATGGTTCTACACTCGTATATTTTTGTGAAAGATGTGTTTTGAAAAAGGACTTGAAATAAAGTGCTAGAAAAGAAAAATAATAAAAAAAGAAAGTATGTTGTGAAGTTTGTGTGAATTATTCTTAGTGAAGAATAATGTGACAATGAGTTGTGAATATTCATCTTGACCATATAATTGGTGATATGATTTTTAATGTGGAAATAAATATTTAATGAAATACATGATGAGTAATCGAACTCCATGTATGGTTATTGACTCATGAATAATTTAGAAATCATGTGATTGGAAAAGAGAAATATTATTGAGTATGACAACTCAAATATATGAATTTGTGTAATGAAATTGAAAATTATGGTGTAATCAAAACTCACACCGGCAAGTGAAAAGTGATAAAATATGATTATTGACATTGAAAAGACCAAGTTTGGGTCATTGTGAAATGAAAGAAATAAGACCGGTAGTAGTGAGAGGACTAACTCTAAGAGATTGATTTTGTTCATGATTTCATTAGAACTAAGGATTAGTTACATAGTGAAGATGTGATGAAAGTAAGAGAAAAACATTGAGTATGAGGGCCATTGGATTGGCGGCGAGAGAGTATCCCAGGATGTCCCATGATGAGTCATGATAGGGCGTGGATACTGCTCCAGAGTACCGTCCCGGTGGCGACGCTCGTGGGGTGTTTGACGACTGCGGGTGGTCATGTCTATGGTAGGAGCTAAATTACCACAGGATGCCTGCATGATGAGTCATGTGTCAGTGCGTTAGGATTCCCTCCAGGGCGCCTAGACATGAGTTCGTATGTCAGAAAACATCTAGGATACTTACCGTAGTTACAGTAGTAGATTAAGTCATGATGAGGGATTGAACCCTACAAGATGAAGAACGATTAAGAGGCTTGCCCTCGGACCTATGTAGTATGGGATGCATAGAATCCGAACAAGTGTACATTAGCATCATGTAATATAAATAATTGCATTAAGGACTAAGTGCACAATCAGAACACGACATCAATAGGGTATTCCCTTTAGTTTGATATGTGATAAGTTTGTATTTATTAAATACGGAAAATCAGTTATACTATTTCCGGCATAGAGAGAATGGCCGTGTATAATGTTCGTCGGTTGAATAAACTGACGTACCCACAGTTTTGTATGCAGGGTAAATGACATGATAAAGATTAAAGAGGAACAGATGCATAGAAATTATTCAATGTTGTTGTACTTTTATATAAATGTTGTAAATTTGTTTCTGCTGTACAATGTAAAGTGTAAAGTTTTCATGTAACTCTGATGTAAAGTGAAAAGTTTTAAATTCCTTGTAAAATTGTACGAAAGAAGTGTAAAGATTCTGTGGAATCTCGAATTCAGTGTATTTTGGAATTCGGTGCGTTACACTTGGGCTTTCAGTAAAATTATTTTTTTGCAAGAATTAATCTCTGTTTTGATACGAGCTGGATACGGGCAGTTGCAATTGTCATGACAGTTTTGTCTGAACAGTTGCAATAACTGCCTACGGGTCAGTTCTGATTTGATACGGGTAGTTGCAACTGTCATGACAGTTTTGTCTGAACGGTTGCAACAACTGCCACGGGATTATGACTATAAATAGGACAGAATTCTGATCAAATCCGTGACCCATTGATATCTTCCCAATCATCCTGTATCAACATAGCAGTATCACAAAATGCTGTCATCATATCCTTTCTCGACCGAGCCTCCATTATTCGAGTGTAAGTTAATGGAGTTCTGACTGTTGTATCTTGGGAGACGACTGCCGTTGAAACTTGTGTACACCGTTGCAGTGGCAGAATTAAACGTCTTAAGGACATTGTTTCAACAAGCCTCAGTCTGTATTTTTCTTTCTTCACCATACTCAAGGTCGGAATTGAAGATAGCATATCTTTTTTCTGTGCTTTGTGTACAGTGATACACACTGTTTGCGAAACAGTCCCTTTAATTCACGATTATCAAGGTTCGAATTGAAGATTTAGTATCTTCCTTTTGTTCTTTGTTGATAGTGAGTTATACGTAACAGTATAAGTATTATTAAATTTGAGTAGAAATTTAATTCGTTGTAATTAATTTTACATTAAAAATTAAGTTTGTCTACATAAGTTATAATAGAAGTGATCGTAGTGGATTTGACATTTGTGTGATAGGAGATTTAGTGTTTGATGGAATGGGTTACTGAATTTATTTGGTGTACTTAGTTACTTGGAAAGTTGGCTTCTCTCTCACTATTGTGTCGAGCATGGAATAGTGGTTGATTGGATGACAAGGAACTATTAGTACTGGCTACGAGGTTCTGTTGCTTTGTCTGCAGAATTAGAAATATAGGATAATAAGTGTAGGTGTAGCTAAGGATGGGTAAAGGGAGGTCTCCGGTTGGAGACCAGGCTATGGCGTAGCCCTTTAATCGAAAAGAAAGGAAAGTGTAGTTGCGGCTGATTTATCTATAACCAAGAGGAGCCACTTGGTAGTTGGTAGGGGCCATGGTTGTTGCTGCATTTCTTCATCTTTATATAGACCAGCGGGAGTTCCGCGGTGCTTGTGTACAAACTGTAATGTGTATGTGCAAATTTGAAAGTGTGCATTGATGACTATGAATTGTACATAGTCTATGCTTATTTAGATGCTATTTTCTTCATTTTCTTATGAAAATTTCATTTCAACATTAAAATTGCAGCTTCTTTCTGCTGTAAATTGTTGGCTTAAATGTATGTTGCTGGATCCTTACAATCAAACGGATCATCCCGAGTGCAAATCAAGGCCAGACAGTGGTCTTTCTGCTATTACAGAGCTGGATCCAGGGTATATTACAGGTAGTACTTGCTTGAATTTATTAATCTGTGTTTCCGTTTGATACTGTTGCTTCAGTTTTTGTTACTTTTCTATGATTAGTACCTTTGTATACCTTTCATTGGTTGATCATCATTTTTAAATATTTTTTGTGCATTTGTTGTCATTGTCAACTATTACAGGTCCTCTTTCTTCTGTGTGGAAAGAATGGCTTAAATGGTGTATTGAATTCGGCATTGAGGCAAACGCAATAATTGCTGTTCCATATGATTGGAGATTATCACCATCAATGCTCGAGGAGCGAGACCTTTACTTTCACAAATTAAAGTTTGTATATCTCTGTCTTATTCCATTGTTAATATTGCACATCAATTCTTCAATATATATATATATATATATATATATATATATATATATATATATATATATATATATATATATATGGGAAAAAGGGGTATGAGCAACTTCCTCATTTAGTAAATAAGCAATTGATGATGTGGCATGCATGTGATTGGAAAATCCTTAAAAGGTTAGTTGTCCAATGTATCACATGCATGCCACATAATCACTTGCTCATTTACTAAATGAGCAAGTTGCTCATATCCCTTTTACCCTATATATATATAGAGAGAGAGGAATGCTCCATTGAAAACGTATTGTAGTCTGTAGCGATGAAAAGTGGAAAACCACCTAGGTCTGTAGCGATGAAAACGTGGAAACAACGGCCTAGGTGGTTTTCACATGTTTTCACAACATTTGTATTTTCAATGGAACATTTCCCATGTATATATATATATATATATATATATATATATATATATATATGGGAAGTCTATGGTGCACACGGCCGTGTGCACCATAGGTGGTGCACAGCGGAAGACTTCCCATGTACACATCTAAATTAGTCTAAATATGTAAAATCAAATCATTTGAAATTCATTTGCCCATCCATTGAAGTGTTACAAAATTGTATGGCAAAAAATTATTGTTTTTTATAGTCACATGATGGATGGGCAAATGAATTTCAAATGATTTGATTTTACATATTTAGACTAATTTAGATGTGTAGATCAATGTGAACGGTGCGGATCGTCGATACGAAGGCGGGAAGGCCGAGTGCACACGGAGGGGTGGTGCGCAATGGAAGATTTTCCTATACATATAGGGGATCTTCGGTTGCAAACAACCATAGCGTGCAAATGCCCTATGAAGCCTAAACCCGTTGTTTCATTATACCCTAGGCCGTTGTTTCAAGCAATGGCTTCAGTGGTTTGCACGCTACAATGCGTTTGCAACAGAAGATCTTATATATATATTTATTGCACATCTTTTTCCTTTCAATTAACTGCTTGAGATCTGACTAAGTTGTCTACTGGTGGAGATGACCTAAGTGATCATCTTCCTTTATCCTTGCTTGATACACACAACAAAAGATTTCAGACTTACTCCACATTCAATTATATTTGTTGCTATCATAAGTCGTATGAAACAGATAAGTATAGACTAGTTTTGTCGATGTAAATAATTATTGTAAGGATCTGGATCCGTTTGTTTTTAGGGAGGTGGAGTAGGGGGGAAATTTTCTTAATTCAAAATGTATTATGTGCTTGCCTAAATTGAAATCCCAGACCATACTTTTTTGTCTTAATCATGTCTTTCTAGATTACCTTTTAGGAATCTTTTTGGAGCGTTGCTAAATTTGTGTTTAAGAAGCATTTTGTCACGGCATTATATTTGTGTATGAATTTGCAAATTATGTTTTATGCAATAAAAATTATTGTTTCTTGTGTATTATCTAGTACTATGTGTACATTACGAGGTATTTTTGAAGACTTTCAAGGAAGCATTTTGCTAGAATCTGCAATTCAATACTGGAGTAGATCTGATCTGAAGGTTCATTTCAGAACTAGTGAAATTTATTTTGTGTTTCGTTTTTCAATATTGCAGGTTAACTTTTGAAACAGCACTGAAACTCCGTGATGGCCCCTCCCTGGTTTTTGCTCATTCTCTGGGAAATAATGTTTTTCGCTATTTCTTGGAATGGCTGAAGCTGGAAATTGCACCAAAGCATTATATCCAATGGCTTGATGAACATATACATGCATATTTCGCAGTTGGTTAGTTTAAATTCTTTAAAGAAAATTTATGACCTTTCTTTTCTAATAATTACATCTGCAATATTTAATCCTTCCTTTTAATGAATGATTATATATCAGGTTCTCCACTTCTGGGTGCTACAGAATCTATCAAGGCCAGCCTTTTTGGATTCACATTTGGTCTCCCAGTTGCTGAGGTAGCTATATACTTATCAGTTGTCCTAGTGTACCTTGTTGTATTTCTTTTTACATTTTTGTAAAGAAGGAAGAAATGTTGAGGTGGATGAGTGACAATAGAATTACTAGATGGGATATAGAAAAAGTGTGTATCTGAAATGTTAGAGCTAGCATCATCTTAGAAAATGAGAATTACTTTAGATGATTTGGACATGTCCAACTGAGACAATTGAGCACGGTAGTTAAGAGTGATCATGGTAGTTGACGGAGTGCTAAGGACCTAATGAGTAGTGATAAGGAAGTAAAAGAGGATATTAATATGGATAACAGATAATAATTTAATTTAATATTTTGGAGTGGTCATTAAGTATGCTGAATAGACAGCCATGGGGGTTAATTCATATGAGAAGTTAAATTTTACAGTAATCAATATAAGCAGCCACCGAATGAAGTCAACAGTTTCACAAAAGCTGAAAAGCATAATAATTTTTTTGAAGAAGGTTTTATATTTTACTTTTTACTCTTTTTTTTGGGGTATTATGAAAATTTGTAAGTTATTGTGCAATTCTTTTATCAGGGAACTGCTCGACTGATGTACAATTCGTTTGGTTCTTCTTTATGGTTAATGCCATTCTCAAAGTACTGTAAAGATGACAATATCTATTGGAAGCATTTCTTCGAGGGAAGAAAAGGTTACAGTCACAACCACCATTGCGATGACTTCGAATTTCGATCAAACTACTCCGGATGGCCTACAGATGTTGTGAATGTTGAGATTCCTTCACCGAGAGGTTCCTGTATGACATCTTGTTTTTTTTTTAAAACTAGGTTTTTGTGGTATGTGGTAAATATGAAAGAGATGTATGACATTTTTAATGATCTAGCTACTTGCAGGTAGTGACACTTATCCATCATTTTGCGAACTTACTCCAGATTTTACTTCTGACATGCAATGTGGAAGACCTGTTCAAATGTCCTTTTCTGCTAGGGAAGTTTCAGATGGTACTTTTTTCAAAGCAATAGAGGAGTATGATCCACATGCCAAAAGACTTCTATATCAACTTGAAAAGTGAGTATCATTTTCAATCTAGCTAATTTTTTGAATCAGTTTCATTCAAATGTTAGTTAGTATGCTTTAGTGTTGCTTATTTGCTATGTTAGCCTACACTAATATTTGATGAATACTGAACTTTTTGGTATTGAAATGCATTTGTATTTGTTAACAATATTTCAAAGGAGTATTCTGTAATATCGGTTAGTGACAGTTTCTATCAGGCTGACCCAATCTTGAATCCTCTGACACCTTGGGATCGACCTCCATTAAAGAACATTTTCTGCATCTATGGAGTTGATACAAAAACTGAGGTAACTCGAGTTTTTATTTTCTGATTGTAATTTATGACCCTTTTCCCATTTATGATTTTTCTTGATAAAGTCGTGTAACTCTTTTCCTTTTCTATAAAAATATGCCATTCTTCCTTTGGTTGCACATTTTGAGTGTGTTCTTTTGTTGATAAATTTACTGTAGTTTGATCATTATATTACACAATGGATTGCTTATACCTACAAGTTATGGAATTCTATGAACCAAACAACTTGTGCTACTCTGACCGACATGGTAATTCTAAATTCAAATGACATCCCTTTTTACTACAATCTTTACCCCTAAATATTAAATTTACAACACATTGAATTGCATGTTGATGACATTGTATGAAGAGGTTGTTCCTGCTTTTTTCTAGACACTGAAATTATCTGCGTATACTGATTTTATGGTTGTATGAAGACTTTATTTGAATTTGCTTTATTAGTGGTGCAATTCTTTAAGTTTTTATATTATTATTGTTATTGTATACAGTATTCGCCCCCCCCCCCCCCCCCCCCCCCCCCCCCCCCCCCCCCCCCCCCCCCTCCACCCACCCACATACATTCCCATCATTGGTGATTTTAGCTAGGAATTTTTCGGGGAAGGGTTTCTCAAATCAATTTTCTTTTGCTGTTTCTTTCTCCTGCATCAAAATTTTAATAAAACAACAGAAATTGAAAATACGGATACATGAGGGAATGAGAATGTGAGGTCGTTAAGCAACAGAACACAACGATAGCTATCACATATATACCCAAAAGATGCTTACAATCATATTATCGTAGTTTTTATGTGAGATATTTCACTATTTTGCTTGGGCAGTTATTCATGAAAATTTTGGAAGTAGTAATTGCATGTGACGCTTTGTAGTTATTTTGGATCTTTCTACATTATATTGAACTTTTTATTACTGTAGTTTCTCAGACGTGTCATTTTTAGAGCTATTAGTAATTGAAACTGTCGTGAAACAGGTTGGGTACTATTTTGCACCCAGTGGCAAGCCATATCCTGATAACTGGATTGTCACTGATGTCGTCTATGAGCACGAAGGAACCCTTTTTACAAGGTACTCATCTTGCTACTTATCTTTTCATAAATATGACGACTTTCTTCAGAGTTCTGATTGTTCATGTTTTCATATAATATGGCATTTCTACATCTCCCTTCATTGCTCCACCCCCCACTTCTTACTCCCTCTCTTCCGCCTCTTTGCTCCCTTGTGTGCATGCATCTAGAACACTTGTGATAGTAAGCAGTACTTTTATATTTGTTAAAATAGTCTTAGTTTAGTCCCACATCTGATATTTATATTACTGTGTACTCTCCTATATATAGGAACGAGTGTATTCAGTTAGAACGAGTGTATTCAGTTATATGCATTCAATAAAGTGTTCTTTTCAGTCTTTATACTATCGATTGACATAGTATCATAGTTGGAAAAATATACACGAAAATTTTCCAAAAAATAGGGTCTCTCTCTTAAAAAATAAAAAATAAAAAAGCTGGTGTTTCTTTCTTCTTGTTTTCTTCTTCTTTAGAGAAACCCAACAATCCAAAAACCCTAACCCTAATTCTCTCCTCTTGCTCCCTATCCCGCCGCCACCCCGCCACCATCTCCATCCCAGATCTGACCTCGTATTCTCCCTGCAACAATCTCCATCCCGCCTCCTCCTCGCCACTCAAGCCCCCGTCGCCTCTCCCAACACTTGCCACCACCTGAACCCGCAACCCGCAACTTCTTCACTCCGGATTTGATCATCTTTCTCCACTTGGATCCTTGAAACCTGAAACCTGCGACCCGTACCTGCAACCCCTCCTCTCTTTCACTTTCTGAAAAAAACAAATGCCTAGTGTTGCGCGCTATTCTGTAATGCATGTCAATTTTTGATGCCCTCTCTAATCACTATCTCCCATTCTCACATGTTTTTTTCCTTCAGCTAGCGACCTCCACTAATACAACAGTGACCTCTCCTCCGCCAATGGCGACCTCTCCTCCAACTGTAGAACATTATCCTTCCACTGCTCCTACGGATGAGTCAACCTCCTTCCAATCTATCATTTATGCTGAAGAGTATCAGGACATCCTGCAACATGTTGCCCCTTCCTTCTGGTAACTCTGTTCACTCGGGTAATGTTTGTCATGTTTCCTCACAACAATGGATAATTGATTCAGGTGCTTCTGAATATATGACTCATTTATCACTTTCTTCATATTCTTTACTTCCAAATTATCATGTGCGTATTGGTGATGGCTCACCTGTCCCTGTTGAAGGGGTGGGAGATATCTCTATTTCTCCGGACCTTCATCTTAAATTGGTTTTGCGTATTCCTAACTTTCCTAATAGCTTATTATCAGTTCCTAAACTTTGCAAAGATTTAATCTGTTCAGCAATTTTTTTTTCTTCTCATTGTGTGTTTTAGGATACTACGATGAGGAAGGTGATTGGCACCGGTCGTGAACATGGGTTATATATCTTGGATTCTCCAGTCTCGGCTTTTCATTCTTCTGCTGATTCTGAATTGTGGCATCGACAACTGGGACATTATTCTTTTATGACCCTCAAGTACTTAGTTTCAGGTTGTGAGCCTTCCTTTTAAGATATCTTGTAAGTCATGCGAGTTAGGTAAACATCATAGAGTTTTCTACCCAGGACGCATCAATGAACGTAGTGAACATTTGTTTGATTTAGTGCATTGTGATATTTGGGACCTTATTTGTTTTCCCACGTTTAATAACTATCGTTATTTTGTTACTTTTATTAATGATTTATCTCGAATAACATGGTTGTTTTTTTTGAAAGATCGTTCTGAAGTATTTAAAGTTTTTCAAGAATTTTTCTTCGAGATACAAACACAATTTGGCACAACTCTTAAATATTTCGTTCTGATAATGCTAAAGAATTCATGAGTTCTCATTTACAACATTTTTTTTCTCAACATGGAATAATTCACCAAACTTCTTACGCCTACACTCCTCAACAAAATAGAGTGGCAGAACGCAAAAATCGATATTTACTTAGCACTACTTGTTCTCTGATGTTTGAAATGAAGGTCCTTAAGTTTTATTAGAGTTTTGCGGTCCTCACTGCATGCTTTCTTTTAAGGGTGGCATTCGGGCCGGGCTGGACCGGGGTCAGACCGACCCAACTGTAGGGGCCGGTCCAGTTCGATAATTTGCGAAAAAAGACCGGTAACAGCTCGGCCTGCCAGCGGCCCGGCCCGCACTAGCCCGGGACCGGGTTGAACCGGCCCGTGCCGGCCCGTGGGCCGACCGTTGGCTGTTGCTGTTTTTCACTTTTTTTTCTTTTTTTCCCAGAATTTGTTTTTAATTAAAAGGGTGTGTAAAATTACCAAAATACCCTCCAACGGATTTACTAGCTAGTTTTTGGGGGGGTATTTTGGAAAATTGAAAAATTACAATTTCTATATATACAACCTCATTTCATTCAATTCTCTTCACAAATTCATTCAACTCTCTCTACTATCTTTCAACTTTCTCAACAATCAACAAGAATCAACAATATTCAACTACTCTCTTTCAAGAATCAAGATTGAATATCAACCACATCAACAACATTCAACTACTCTCCTTCAAGATTCAATATCAACAAGATTCAACTACTCTCTTTCAAGATTCAACATCAACAACATCCAACAACAATCAACATCAACACTACAAGCTCTCAACTCTCTCTACCTTCATTTTTCAACCTACATTCTACACTCATACGGTATTTTCGTATTTTTATCATTTTTAGAATTATCATTTTTGTTTGTTATCATTTATTTCTCATAATTAGATTGGGTTTTCTTGTTCTTGTTCTTTTTTTTAGATTTTTTTGGTAAATTGGTAAACATACACTAGAATAATAATTTTATAGTTGTTGTTTTATTTTCTTTGTAGAATAATTTTATATAACATACACTAGTAAATCTATCTTTACTTGTTTTGTAGAATTAAAATTTTAAAACATACACTACAATTAATTTTTATAACATATACTAGTTTAGATGGTATCTAACCGTTCACGTAGTAGACATAGTAGCCAAGAGTCAACTAGTAGTCGTTGCATTCCTTCCATTCCTCTTCCATATGTAGATAGTGAAGAAACACTTTACAATTATGATGCTATTCCCGATATTCATGAAACACACACGGATCAAGTAGAATTAGAAGTAGAAGACTTAGAACCAAAACCATCGTAACAAGGCCCATCCCAATTCCATAAAACATGAGGGAACAAATCCGAAGTACACAAATATTTTGACTGTCCCTTCACAAAATGATAAGAATGTAGGATTAAAAATTTGTAAGAAATGTCAAACACCCTATAAGTTTAAACTAAGATCGGGAACGGGTACACTTCAACGACACTTAAGTAAATATCAACCCGAATTTTCTAAAGACAACCTCACACAACAAAAAATACACCCTAAGACCGGCCAAATAAAGTCATATCACGATCACGATATCGTTCGTAGAGAAATGGCTAAGTTAGTAGAGATAAATTACCTTATTCATTTGGTGAAAGTAGGAATGTAGAGACTTTTGCACAACCGCGTTAAACCCCTATTATAAATAAAATTCCTAGGAATGTAGTAAAGGGTGATTGTAAATTAGTTTACAGTGAGGCTAAGGATTTTTTAGTCGCAACACTTTCGTCACTAAACACTAGAGTTTCTTTGACATTGGATGGGTGGGTAGGAGTGAACGGCGTACCAATGATGTGTGAAACATGTCATCGGATAGATTCTGATTGGCTACTTCAAAAGAGGATAATTTCATTCGGATTTGTTAGGTACCCACATAAGGGTAAAATAATTGCCACAAACATCATGGAAGCATGTAACAATTTTGGTATTTTTGATAAAATTTTTGTTATTGATTTTGATAACGCCTCTAATAATACTAAGGCAATAGCTAGTTTGCTAATTACACTTAATCCTTTAGAACCAAAATTTTTTCATGTTAGGTGTGCTTGTCATATTTTAAATCTTTGTGTACAAGATGCACTTAAATATGGACACGATAAAATTGAGTCAATGAAAAATTGTGTTCATTTTATTACATTGAGTGGTCTAATATATCAAGCTTTTCATGCTTGGTGTCAACTTAGGAAAATTGTATTTAAACGTTTTCCTAAAGATGTTAGACATCGTTGGAATTCTACTTTTGATTTATTAAGTGTTGTTCTTCACTATCGTTTTAATCTTAGAGAATTTTGTATTGCAATGAGTATGTAAGATTGTATGTTAGATGATGATTTTGGTTTTTTGCCGATAGTCTGTACAAATTTTTAGAACCTTTTAATGATGCTACTTTACAATTTTCAAAAACATATACATCTACAGCTGGTGATATTTTACTTGCAATTGTCACTATGATGACAACAATTAAAGATTTGGTAAATGACCATTTCATTGGAGAAATGGTTTATGCCGCTTATATTAAAATTTTAAAATATTTTCATCCACTTCCTATGTTATATTGTGTTGCTAGTGTAATGAATCCTATGATTAAGTTAGATGGCACAAAAAATTTAATTGAGATTTTTTATACTTTTGCTCCACATGAAGAAATTGATGATTTTGACCATGTTGTTTTCTTTATAAAATTTGAAAATGTTTTGAATAGTTTATATGATAGTTACGATAGAATTTATTCATCTAACACTACACAAACACAATGTTAGTTCTTCTTCTATGTTATCAAATGGAAAGAGTTTTGCCACTAGTAGTGTTTTAAATATCTTAAAATTAAAAAAAACCTAGAACCAATTCACCAATTGAGTTGAATTGGTATAATGCACAACCTCCCATTGATGATGTAGTAGATGTGTTTTCTTTTTGGAAAACTATGAACATATTTTTAGTATTCTTTCTCGAATGGCTAAAGATTTGCTAACGGTACTGGTGTCAACCGTTGCATCGGAAAGTGTTTTTTCTCTTGGTGGCAGGATTATGAGCCCGAACAGGAATCGCTTGACAGCAAAGAATTTAAAGATGTTGGTATGCGCCGAAGATTGGATGGAAGCGGAAGAGAGGACTAAAGACTTACAAGAATCACAAAATGGATCAACAAGTAGCGACGAGTGAAGAACTAGTAGAATGTAATTTGTATAATGTATTGTAAATAATTGAAAAAATTTAGGGGATGAGATTTTATATTTAGGTTAAGTAGAAGTGCACGACAATAGTCCAATGCCTTCTCTTCAATCTAAATAGAGGCCATCTCGGTCTCTAAATTCAAATAATTCCCTTGTTTTGGAATTTGGTATAATTTGTATGAAATTGTATTCATAAACTTAATTTTATTTAACATCATGTAATTTATTAAATCAATTTAAATTTGGTTTTAATTTCTTTTATTTATTAGTCCTTGTTATAAAATTACAATTTAATACTTGATCTTTCATCTTTATATATATATATATATATATATATATATATATATATATATATATATAATCAAAAACCGTTAGGCCGGGGGCCAGGTCCGGGCCTAGATTTCCCCCCCCCCCTAGCCTAGCCCGTGAGATCCTTCTGCCCGGACCGGGGGCCCGGGCGGTTCCGGCCTGGCCCGACCCGCCCGGATCGAATGCCACCCCTAGTTTTCATATTACAGAATATCTACTCCTGTTCTTCTAAATCAATCCCCATTTAAACTTGTATTTTCATCAAAAAATTCATTTTCAATACCACCTTGTGTTTTTGGATGCACTTGTTTGTTTAGAATCTCCACCCAGGCACTGATAAACTTGACTAAATGTGTATTTGTTGGGAATTTACGTTTTTCGAAAGGTTATCTCCGCTATTGCCCTTCACGGAAAAAAATGTTTATCTCAGCGGATGTTTCATTTTTTGAACATATTTCTTTACACAATCATGATTTACCAAGGGTTGTTATAGAGAGTCTTGATTTCCCACCACATCCACCACCACTACCAACAATAACACCACCGTCACCACCATCATCACCACCACCACTTCAGGTTTATGTTGGAAGACGAAAGACTCGTTCAGACTCGACCAAGCCCCCTCTGTTGTTCAACTAGTGCCAACCACTTCTGTCGATAATATCCCTAACAAAGATGATTTACCTATTTGTCAACGTAAGGTTAAACATTCTTGTGCTTCTTCTTAACTGACCAGATCCTTTCAAGCTTTTACCTCTTCTTTGGATTCTATTTCTATTCCTAACAATGTTCAGGAAACACGCAAGCACCCTGGTTGGACAACAGTCATGAAAGAGAAAATACAAGCTCTTCAGCAGAATGATACTTGGTAGTTGGTTCGCCTCCCTGTGGGTGGTAAGACAGTTGGCTGGAAATGGGTATCACTGTCAAACTTATCCTGATGACGCAGTTGATCGACTCAAAGCTCACATTGTCGCTAAAGGTTATACACATGATTTTGGGGTCGACTATGCAGAGATTTTTTTCTCCGGTTGCAAAACTCACTTCAGTTCGTGTTCTTATCTCTCTTGTATCAAATTGTTCTTGATCCCTTCATCAGCTTGATGTTAAGGATGCATTTATCAATGGAGACTTGAAAGAGGTGGTGTATATGCAGCAGCCTCATGATTTTGAGCGACAGGGGGAGAATCTTGTATGTTCGCTCAAAAAATCTTTTTATGGCCTTAAGCAGTCTCCACGAGCTTGGTTTGAAAATTCGGCAAAGTTGTGTGCTCTTATGAGTTCTCAAGAAGACAGACAAGACCATTCTCTCTTCACAAAGAAAGGAAGCAAATATATTGTTATTATGTTAGTCTATGTTGATGATATCATTATCACATACAGTGATTCGCAAGGTATTGCAGACACGTTACCGTGGCATAATGTGATGTGTTTCAGCGGTTAGCTCAAATCTTTCAAACAAAGGATCTTGGTCTGCTTTGATATTATCTTGGCATTAAGGTTGCACGCACAAAAGATATCTTTCTTTCTTAAAAAAAGTATATCCTTGATATTCTTACTGAGACAGGAATGTTGGGTTGTCGCCCTAGTGACAAACCTATGGATCCCAATATTAAGTTGTCCTTCTCTAATGAAGCATTGTTCTCTGATCTAGGACGATATGCAGGCCGGTTGACAAATTCATATATCTCTCAGTGACTATGCCAGATATTGTCTTTGCAGTTAGTCAAGTCAGCCAGTTTATGCATGCACCAACCATCACTTATTGAGAAGCAGTGGTTTACATTTTTTGCTACCTTAAGAAAGTTTCAGGATAAGGGCTTCTCTTCCGGCCTGGTGATTCTCTTTCTTTACGAGGATATTCTGATACTGACTGGATCGGTTGATGATAGGCGCTCAACTAATGGGTATTTTGATGATATTCTTTGTATCTTGAAAAAGCAAGAAACAACCCGTGGTAGCCAAATCAAGTACTGAGTTTGAATACCGAGTCATTGGGCATTGGCTAAATTTGAAAAACCCCTTTGAACTATACCTTTTATGCAAAAAACCTTACTAAACTTTTTTATGTGTAGAAAATCACACTGAAGTATAGTTGCAAAAAACCCACTCCGACGGAGTGAGCTTTTTTCTAAAGTTGAGTTGAGGTTTTTTGACAATAATGAGAAAGATGCATGATGTTTTCTGAACCAACTTGCAAAGATGAATAAGGTTATCTAATACAAGTAAAAAAGTTAGATGTGGTTTTTTAAAAATATATTTCGCGGGGGCGGGGGCGGGGGCGGGGGCGGGGGTTGCAACCATACTTGAGTGTGCTTTTCTGCGTAAAAAAAAAGTTCAGTGAGGTTTTCTACATAAAGGGGATAGTTCAAGGTTTTTTTTCTTCAAATTTAGCCTTGGGCAATTGGTTTCTAATGTTTTATGGCTCAAATCTCTTATTTGAGACTTGACAATCCCAGTGTTATCTCCAGTTCATCTCTATTGTGACAACAAGGTTGCTATGCATATTTTTTAAAATTCGGTGTTTCATGAGTGCACAAAACATATCGAAGTTGACTGTCACTTCGTTCGAGATGAGTGAGAGAAAAAAGTTATTTAATTTTCATATGTCCGGTCCGGTGAATAACTTGCTGATATCCAAACTAAAGCTCTCCTAAGTTTTTTGAAATTTTCTTGAGCAAGCTTGGCTTCGACAATATTTACGCACCAACCTGAGGAGGAGTGTTAAAGTAGTCTTAGTTTAGTCCCACATCTGAAGTAGATTTATATTACCTTTTGTACTCCTATATATAAGAACTAGTGTATTCAGTTATATACATCCAATAAAGTGTTCTTTTCAGTCTCCGCACTATCGATTGACAATATTAAACATCAATTTTTGGAGGGGAATGCGCCAGATTGGAAGAGTAGGTGGGTTTCTTTCTGGAAATATTCTCTCTACTTTGCTTGAATTCTATCTATCCCTTTATTTTCTTATTCTTTACGTATTTGAATGTCAGACATGCCATCGAGAATACAGAGTAGCTAAATGCATGAAACCACAAACTTGCCTCTGTACTTAATCCTCTTCAACATTTGGTGCAAAACCTATGCATATTGGACCCCCTTTGTTCTCATACAGATAGTAGATGACTTTTATTACACAAGACAAAACATACTTGCATCATTCTCTAAACTAAAACGTGGCTGGTGGCCTTTCTTATCTACAATTACTCCAGATCGTAATTTTTTTTTTTTTTTAATATACTGAAGAACACGAGAGGTACTACTGGTAATAATAACCATATCCCGGCCTCAGAAAATGTATACTACAAATAATAGGTGCAAAGTACGTTAAGAGAAGCAACTTACTGCTTCCAAATCTCGGTTAGCGTCCTCTGAAAGTGACATCTAACGTTCAGGTTTACTGCCTAATTGACCTTTTTAGTTTCTCATCAGTAAAATGAATCTAATACTACAAGATGAGTAAGTACTCTACCATTGACCTTTTATGCCTTTTGAAACAATAAAATGTGGGCTTGACCAACTTGTTCTTCAAAAAAGCTGTCTCGGTTCCCATAATTTCCTGGTGTGATCTGTTACCTGTGTTGACTTTGTTAGTGGGTTAAATGTATCACCAAAACTAAAAGTTAGCATAAATGTCAACATTTTTACTGAAAGAAAGCATAGTCTGTCCACGCAGTAGTTCATGACAGTTGAGACTTCTTTCTGGGCTCGTCTAGAAGCACTCCATCAAAGATTTTAGTTGGTTGACTGTATTATTTCAACTACCAGGAGAACTCAACTCACGTCCTTATATTAAGGCTTTGTTGTTGTTATAGTATATTAATGCTTATGTTTTTTCCGTGGAAGAATTTTGACTTCCTTATGAATTGTGTGATGCTTGGCTGCATGGATGATGTGTGTGTGATTGTCTAGATTATGAATCTAGTCTAAAACGAAGACCGTATGGTTTGAATTTTTAAGCAAAATACAGAGGGATTTTGATTTCCTTATGATCTTTTCTTTAAATTAACAATCTCCAAATTGTTAATCAGTTAACCTTAATCTAAATTTCTTAGAAGCTTTTCACACCTGGAATTTTAATATTTTAGACCACAGAAGTAAGAATAATACTATACTACACTTCAAAAGGAGTCAACTTGGGAAGTCAACTAAGTTGGTTAGAGCTGATCCTTATCCTTTTAGGATTGGATTTCTTTGGAGGGTGATACGTATGGTTCTGGTTGTTTTTTCTAAGAGGGGTAGTTTCCTTGGGAGTTTCTGGAAATGTGGAGGAGCTTTTGTGAACGACTGATCTTCTTTTTGCCTCGCGGGAGTGAGATTGGTGAATCTCAATTAAGGAACTTTATTCTCCATCGATTCTATTATTCGCAGTTGATAATGAATTCGCTCCTGTGACCTTCACCCATATTTGATTTGTTTGATGGGTTAGTGTTTTCTCTTGATTTATAGATCATTTCATGTGATCCCTAGCCGTAGGCCGTCTATTCTGTTTCACAGAGAGTCTATTCCCAATAGTCATGTGTAACGTTCTTTCTGTTTATATTTATCACATGCATTTTCAAGATCATATATGAAATTAAGATGAAAATCTCTATAGTATGTTGTTTTCTTTGTAGGTCTTTGTCAGTCTCACTCTAATTAAAAGCAGTTTGGTAGATCCATTTTTACATCTGCATCATTTTACAGATGCATCTTTGTATGTCATATATGCTTTACTGGATATGAATAGTTGCTAGCTACACTGTCGTTATTGTTCCTCTTCCTCCTTTCCTCTTTCTCTAACCCAAATTGAGTTTCCTCTTTTCACCCTACATTGCTCTTCAATCTTCTCGAGTAAAAACTTTTTCAAAGTTTACTTATTGTAAGTTTCAAGATGCTGGTATCTTGCTTGTGTCGTAATAATGGAAGTTTCTGAACTTGTGTCCTGTATATGTTTATAGGTCTGGTAATCCAGTTAATGGAAACCCTGGAGCCACCAGCGGTGACGGAACTGTATGTGCAAAATTAATCTCATATATACATACAAATGCAAAAGCATCTCCTAATATGAGTGAAATTCTATCATGTAGGTACCATATAATTCTCTTTCCTGGTGTAAAACTTGGCTTGGACCGAAGGTGAACATAACACGGGCTCCACAGGTATTTTAGCTCGTGTAAGCTGACTTTGTCTGTCGTGGTGGAGCTGCAGAAGCCTCAAACTCATCTTTTTACTTACTGAGTTGAAAAGTTGTAAAACTTTGGTTTTACATCTAATTAATTTATGCACAGACAAATGCAAAACCAATTACATAAAGTTGGTTGGATATTTTTGTTTTCCTTTGTGTTATATCTATTCCATAAAGAGTAGACAAATATTGACTAATATATTAAGAACATCTACAGCTGAGCACATCCCTAAATATGTGCATCTTTGATCATGTGTACTGTTTGTTTTTTATCTCCTCTGTATAATTTTGTCACATTATCTTTGTTTTTAGGCCTTTTTAAAATAAATAAAAATCAAAGATAGGCATTATTGAGAAATAAAATGAAGTGCTGAAGATCAATTTGTCAGTAGCAATACTAATGAGCTGGGCAGTAAGTTTTTGCTTAGGAAAGAACCCTTCTGATTTGGATTGAGTACATGAAATGGAAAGAACATAAGATTTGGTAAGGACTGGGGGGTTGCTTTTTAGGCATATCAGATCATATGTTCAAATTAGCTTAAATGAAACACAATTCCTCCACAAGTAAGACTAACTCTGCTAGTAAAAATGGATATTTAATTTTCTGTGTAAATACAATCTAAATGTTGATATTTAACCATAGTGCACAAAATGACTTTCCTCTTTATTCTTTTGTGAGAGAAGTTTGGGACTTTTTGTTCCTTTTTGTTCCTTTTCATAAAAAAATTGCTTAACCAAGAAGGTAGGTCCTTTCAACCACCACTATCATGTTTGCTGCTGCTGCTGCTGCTGTTGCTGTAGTTGTTGTTGTATAAATTCTTCTTTCATTGCTTTGGTTAGTAATGAGGGATGGGCAACGGCGTAGAAAAAGAAGGAGAACAAGATCTAGTTAATAGCGAGGGTTTGTGGAATCACTCCATGAGGAATCACTCCTCAATCCTCCGACACACGGATTCTTAAACTCAAGGCAACGCATGGAATTCTTGTTTTCCAAAATTCATCATTCATTCAATATATCATTCTTCTTTACTGAATAGATCTCAGCCATTAAATAGACTATTACAAGATAAAGTTTACTCAATTCAAATAACTACTTCCTAACCAAAAGTTAAGAGCCTTGACTAAATAATAACCTTATAACAAAACAAACAAACAAATAGTTTAAACCAATCTTATCTTTCTACTAAAAAAAAATCTTAATCTGAACTAAGTAAAAAATATATATATATATATTGTCGCAGTACTGTGGCATTCCGAAAATTGTGGCAATCTAGTTTTGGTCCTACATCAGTTAGTAAGCTCTATGTTGATTATCCAGCATTCTATGCTTTATATTTTATAATGGCATCTACAGAGCTTGTCAATACTTCCGGTAAATGGAACTATCTCAGTTTCTTTGAGATCTCATTACTACATTTTTATTTGATGCAAAATGTTAACATAATTGGTGTAATCTTATTAAACTGCAATACAGTCAGAGCATGATGGATCAGATGTTCAGATAAGTCTAAATGTGGAGCATATTCAAGGAGAAGATATAGTTCCAAACATGACAAGGGTTCCCCGTGTTAAGTATATAACTTACTATGAAGATTCTGAAAGTATTCCAGAAAGGAGGACAGCTGTTTGGGAACTAGATAAGGGTATGACTGCATGTTTTATCTAGCATCATGAATTTATAAGCATTTGTTACTTCTGAACGTTTAGAAGGAGAAAGTATATTTGCTTAATGAGTTATTCATTTCTTTTGTACAGCAAACCACAGGAACATTGTTAGATATTCTGTTCTAATGCGTGAACTGTGGCTTCAAATGTGGCATGATATCCATCCTGATGCAACGTCAAAATTTGTTACCAAAGGTAGTTTTGCAAAAATTGTGTCGATGTTTTGACCTTTCATTTTATATGTTAACTTGACTATATATCCCATTGAACAGCGAAACGTGGTCCTTTGAGGAATGAGGACTGCTACTGGGATTATGGTAAAGCTCGATGCGCCTGGCCTGAATATTGTGAATACAGGTTATCTTCTGTTTCTCACCTCTCTATTGAAACATTTGTTAGAAGAGAGAGATTTATGTCGTACATTGTAATTCAGGTATAATTTTGGTGATGTTCACCTCGGTCAAAGCTGCAGATTGAAGGATTCTTCGGCAGAGCTCCACCTTCACTACCTATAAGATGGGGTATTCTTTTCTTTCTTTATTATGTTTTATTTTTTTAAAAAAATTCCTTAAAAGGAAATATGCATCTTACAGTAGTTTTCAGCACTATGAAGTTCGCTTCTCATTTTGGTGCAGGTTTTGTTCGAACCGACTCGTAGGTTGTGTAATACTAACAATTGGATACTTTCGAAGCATTCCTACCCTAATTCCATTGATTGTAATACTGAAGAAACCATGGAGGCATTTACTATTACCACGTAGATTGTAATTCCTGGAGCCTCAATGATTGATCATTTTGCACAGGAAGCAGTCAGGCGGCTATGAGGATGAGAATTACGTCTTAGGCTATTGAAATACAACTTGTGATTTTTTTTATTTTTTATTTTCGAAAAGGAGAGAATGTGGATGTACATGTACAAAGCTGGTAACCAGCTATAATTTTGACGAGGAAGATATACGAGCATTCCTGTACTTGTATTGTGAAAAAATACCCTTAGGTAATATGCAGTGTTCTTCATTGTAAAATTGAACATAGCATTTTTTGCCCGATGAAATGCATTCAATTGGACTGCAATGGTTTCTTTCCCTTGTAGCAGTCGATGTTCTTCCGTGTTTTCCTGTGCATTGAATCTGTTGCTTTTTATCCACAGCAGCAATGGCTTGTTTCACTAGAAACCCCTTCGCTTCGGCTTTTGTTGATCAAAGTGTGTTCGTCTTTGGCTGCTGTAGTTTTATATGCCATATTTGGCATGGAGTAAATACATATGGTTACATACATGTACTAGTTAATATTAAATACTTACTAGTAATATGGACGTAATCTAATCATTTTTTTTATAAAGTAAATAATACGACGTAATATGGCCTCGAATTTGAGACCTCTTTTTATTCATATTCTTTTTACAAATTATCCCTAGTAGCACCAATTTTTATTTTATATAGTAACAATTTCGTTAATAATTATGTTGTAAATAAATTTAAACTTTGAGGGTATTATGATAACTAACTACAGTTGAGTAAATAAATGATTAATATAACTTTCACTTAAAAATGAATAGTTGAGATTAGATGATTGAATGAATGTCTACAAATTACAGGTTGTCTACAAATGACAACCTAACTCTTCCATTATAATATTGGAGATTATTATTATTATTATTAGAGATATTAAAAATGTGTAAAAGTTTAAGCAATAATTACATGAGCACCTAGGTTTGCATTCTACTTCTATGTTATAACTAGTAATTTACACCTGTGAGCATGTCTTAATAAATATAGTTTTTTTAAATTAAAAATTCAGACTACTAGGTTTGAACAGGGCTGGTCCTCACCTTGAGGCAGGTTAGGCGGCCGCCTCAAGCCATTTTTTTTTGCATTTTTAGGGGTCCAAAATTTGTATTTTTCTTGTAAATATAGACACATATTTTACAAGTAAAAAAATTGTATTGTAATTAAGAATCCCCAAAAATAATTATTTGGGCCTTTCGCCTTGGGCTCCCGAAAACTCAGAGCTAGCCCTGGGTTTGAACTTAAAATCTCCTTTATAATAGTTTGCACGTGCATTGCACGCATTGATAGATTTACAAATGACACTAATAATAGATTAGATTAGATATTAGAGATAAATTACAGTTTGTAAAGAGGGTAAAAATGTAAATATGAAATGTGAAAGAGACTAATATGATATTCGGTGGGATGCAAGCTTGCGCGTCGGGTTGAGATTGGTACCCGCAGAAAAGTAAGGCCCAGGCCCATTTATCAACATCATCATTCTTCCTTATCTTCTTCTTCTTCATTAGTGTTTCTTGCTCTCATTTTTTTTTGGAATTCCAAAACTCACTCACAGAACAGAAGGAGGGTGAGAGAAAAAGAATGGCGGCGTCGGTTATGGGTCATTCGGGCCTCTGCTTTGGCCGAAGAATCGAAACGACTACGAGGAGTTGTTCGTCTTCTTGTAATGTGAGGAGGGTTAGGTCTTTGATGACGTCATCATCTTCGTTGTCTTGGTCGGTGAAGATTGGGATTGGGGATGGATTAGGGTTTGGGTGGTCGGAGGAGTTGGGTGGAATGAAGATGAGCCGCATAATTTCGCAACCAACAACGCCGCAGCTGCATCCACTACCCATTGCCAACCCCATCGTTGCTCGTAAGTCTCTTCAGTACTTTGTCTATTTCCCCCTCCGAACAAAGTGAAACTCAGTACCATTCTGTATGATGTCGACTCATTACTAGGTTTATGTTCGAACAAACAAACAAACAAACACGATAGGCCCGGCCAAAAGTAAACTTTCTAGTCTTCAGTTTTGCTAAGTGGAAAATAATAATACAACAACATTTCAGAATTGAGGATGGGTTTATTGAAAGTTGAAACACAAACAACAACAACAACAACAAGAAGAAGGAAAACTGAAGTCTGCATTACAAGATTTGGGTGGACACAGACTTAACCACAAGGATACTGTTGCTGCTGATTTTGGTGTGGGAGCAAACAGATGAATTTGTAGATTCGTGAGAAACCAGACAGACCTATTGACCTTCACCAACGTGTTGTATTGTTTCTAGCCACTGCCGCGAACCTGCAAGAAGTGCGATACACCGGGATGAATATTTATAGTTGCCTTAGGGATCCGTTTCGAGATTTGGACAAATCTCTACTTCTCGGTATTTTTGGATAAGATAGAATTTAAATCATTTCATAGAGATAACTATGAATTTGAATTACTCTTTATCCATCTAGGTTGGTTTGTAAAGGGTCGTTACCCATACCCAGTAAGACAGATTCGTTTATGGGTTATTGGTCTTTAAAGAAAGACCTAGTTTCCATTTCAGACCCGTTTGTAGGTGAAATTACCGTTTTACCCCTGAGAGCTTTAAGATTCGTGTTCGGTTTGAACGATCCCGATTTGGTTTTATTTTTAGCCATATAAATTTTTAGCCATATCAGATACATCTATCTAACCCAAAGTATCAAAGCATTCATACTTCTGTCTGTCACAACAGTCAAATCTAAGCATCCCCTAATGCAAATGTGATGTACAACATTAGCACCTACTAAATTGTCTCTGTTAGTATATTTGGTCATTTGCTTCTGAGTTACAGCACCACATTTAGGAATGAAGAATCGGTTTTCATGCTCCTGGTCTTATGATTTGATGCACATGACTCTATAATTCGATAGTTACACCTAACTCTTAGCGATTGATGGTTCCCAGTTCCCACGGACATTTAACCAATGCCATAAAATCCATATTTGATTCATTGAGAGGTCAAGTACTTGCACTCTCTCGACGCATACACCATTGTTAACACACTCATCTCTCTAATTATCATCTACCAGTTACTTCATGTTATTAGTGACTTTATGGTTTCCACACTCTGGATGTGAGGCTGAAAAGAATTTATTAGTGATTTTCTGGTTTTCGCAGACAATTAGCCACATATTATTTATGGTAAATAATCCTTGTTTGTTGACCACTATACATAGCGGAGTTAAGCGTCACAGTTTTCATTATCTTGACGCAGACAACATTATATACATACTTGTGTTTGTAATTATAGAGCTTTATAGATGTATATGTTATAAGTCTCAATTTCAGCCTGGATATGAGACTTGAATAAATTTTGTTCGCTCTAACCAAAATTGAAAGCAATGAGCAGTTCATCTTCATCTAAGGCTTTGCCTTAATCTTTGATTTTTGCTATATATCTTCCTTAGTAGTAACTAAATTTGTATGAAATATCAAAGGTCGCATATGCCCCTTCACGGGGAAGAAGGCAAACCGAGCCAACATTGTGTCACATTCCAACCACAAGACAAAGAAGCTTCAGTTTGTCAATCTACAGTACAAGCGGGTCTGGTGGGAAGGCGGGAAGCGCTTCCTCAAGCTCCGCCTCTCCACCAAAGCCCTCAAAACCATTGAGAAGAATGGCCTGGATGCAGTGGCCAAAAAAGCAGGGATTGATCTCACCAAGAAATGATTTTTATCATTCATCATGTACCCATGCACATTTTGTGCGAGTCCCTCTTTCTATTTGACTTCATCTTAAAAACAGAAGTTGTTCATTGTAATTTCTGAAATGAGTTTATGCAGTTATTATTATAATATCCTTTTGCCACTGCTTCTTGATTTCGAAGGAAAGAGAAACAGAAACGCAACTGTTGTGTTCAAATAGCGAACAATACAAGTTCAAATGATTATCGCGATTTCATCTACCCATAGTTTTGCAGACTCCAGGGGTGATTATACCTCGTATGTGAAGTTTCTGTCCCCATCATTTCTTCATAGTGCTTGCGGGAAGGAGCCAAGTAGAGTTCACATAGTTCGATCGACGGTTGACGAGTTGAGCCTTCCGGGAAATGATGATTTACCCTCAGCTCTTTAAGAGCTAACCACAATTTCGGAGTTTTGGTTTTTTGATATGTTTTTTCAGTCATACTTTACAATCCACCGCCCAGTTTATTTGTTACTTGACATAGGGGAAAAATGCCCGGAAAAATGCCCTGGCACATCCTAGGCCATCCGATCCTCTCGAAAAGCTCTCATCCATGATCATCATATCATACTTAAGCCCATGGGCTTCTATTCCACAAAGTCCACGGGTATACGGGTCCAGACCCGGTCCAAACGGATTCATACCGGTTTGGTATGCCTATAAATACCAGGCCCTCTCCCCACTTCGCAGGTAATCAATCTTTTCCTCCAAAAAATCCTAGCTACTGTTGCTCTACTTCAGTAACTAACTAGACCGTCGGAGGGCCTGCCACCTGGACCAACCCCAGTGTACTTAAGCCGATTGCAGGTACACGAGACTCCTGGATCCGAGCCTCCAGATCGGAGCCGAGCCTCTACTGCCGATCCAAACGTCCGACCTCCATGTCTACACCCCATCACGCCCCTTCGCCGAGGGTCGAGCGTACCGTCCAGTGCCACGTCCTTCCGCAAAACAAACAAATAGAACTCACTCCTGGTGCATCCACACTACTCCCAAAAACCGAACGCATCATTACTCATTCTGTATTATCATCTATATCCAAATAGAGGATGAAACTCCTGTGAACTAAAGCAAAAATGTCGGATTCTGAGTAGCATTAAAAGACCATGCAGTTCATTGAGATAAAGCCATAGGCCAAAAAATAATGAGAAGATAAAGGTTATCACCAAATAGAAACGAGCAAATGGGCACCAAGCTTTAAAGAGAAGACAAAAGTACTGGCAAAGATAGAGGCCAACTGGTACATAGCCATAAATATGACAAATATGAGAGTATCATACACTAATAATGAAGGATCCAATCCACACTAGAATTACTATTGACGTTGTCTTTTTACCAACACATCCAACAATCAGTAAAGAAAAGAACAATGTAAAAAGTGAGGCATGAAGGTATTGAAGAGAATTCAAGTCTCAACTGAGTTGATATACAGAGGTAAAAGAAGGGGTCACAGGCTCACAGCATGGTGCCAATTCTAAGCCGATATGGAGATGCATTCGCTGAGTCGGTTTGAAAATTTTCCTACTAAAACTCAGGACCCTGGAGATGTCTGATATTACCGAGAAATGACAGCCAATACCAAGTACGAGATGGTCCACAGTTACAACAAATAGCAAACTGTAAATTGATAGTATAGAGATACAAAAGAATACTTTATTGGATTCTTATAACTTAATACAATGCCTCTTATATATAGGAGAGTACAAAATTAATCTAAATCTAATTTCGATGTGGGACTAAACTAAGACTACTTCAACACTTTTTCCTAAGCTGGTGCGTAGATATCGTCGAAGCTAAGTTTGCTAAAGAAAGTTTGAAAAAAACTTAGGAGGTAGTGTTTTAGTTAGGATATCAGCAAGTTGTTCACCGGACCGAACATACGAGAAATCACCTTCTTCCCCCACTCATCTCGAACGAAGTGACAATTAACTTCTATATGTTTTGTGTGTTCATGAAATACTGGATTTTTAGAAATATGCATAGCATTCTTGTTGTCACAGTGGAGAGGGACTAAAGATAACAACGGGATTGCCAAGTCTCGAAGAAGATATTTGGGCCATAAAACTTCAGAGACTAAATGCACAGTGACTCGGTATTCAAACTTTGCACTTGATTTAGCTACAACAGATTGTTTCTTACTTTTCCAAGATACCAAATTCCCTCCAAAGAACACAATGTACTCACTAGTTGAGCGCCTATCATTAACCGATCCTGCTCAATCAGCATCTAAACAACCTCGTAAAGAAAGAGATTCGTTAGGCTTGAATAGAAGTCCTTGCCCTGGGACTTTCTTAAAATAGCGAAGAATATGAACCACTGCCCAATGAGTGATAGTCGTTGTATACATAAACTGGCTGACTCGACCAACTACAAATGCAATATTTAACATATTCAATGAGAGATATATGAGTTTGTCAACTAGCCTGTGATATCGTTCTTGATCATATAACAATGCATCATTAGAGAAGGACATCTTAATATTGGGATCCATAGGTGTATCACTTGGGCGGCATCCCAACATTTATGTCTCAGTAAGATCCTTTGTTTGAAATGTCTGTGCTAACGCTGCTTGATATTTGTAATATCTTACAAGTCACTGTATGTGATAATGATATCATCAACATAGACTAACAAAATAACAATGTTTTTACTTCATTTCTTTGTGAAAAGAGAATGGTCATACAGCTTTTCCAAACATTTCAAACCAAGCCCGAGAAGACCGTTTGAGTCCATAGAGAACATACAAGATTCTCCTTTGTCGCTCAAAACCAAGATGTTGCTGCATATGCACCACATTTTTCAAGTCGCCATTCAGGAATGCATTATTGACATCAAGCTGATGAAGGGGCCAAGAACAATTTGATGCAAGAGAGATAAGAACCCGAACATATGTGAGTTTTGTAACTGGAGAAAAGGTCAATGCATAATCGACCCCCAATTTATGTGTATATCCTTTAGCGACAGGACGAGCTTTGAGTCGTTCAATTGTGCCATCAGGATTATTTTTAACTGTGAATACCCACTTACAACCAATTGTCTTTCCACTTACAAAGAGCCGCCAACGAATCACACGTAGAGATATTGATAACACACAAAGAGTTAATGGTATTTCATAACTATCAAGTACTATTATGCTGAAGAGCTTGCATTTCTTTTTTCATGGTTCTTGTCCAACCAAGGTGCTTGAGTGATTCCTGATTATTTTTAGGAATAGATATGGAATCCAAGGAAGAGGTAAATGCTCGAAAAGATCTATTCAGTTTAGAAGAAGAAACAAACTTGGTAATATCATAGTGCGCACAAGAACGTTGACCCTTCGTTGACCAATAAGTAATTCATCTGTGTTAGGGATATTACTGACAGAAGTGGTTGACCCCAATTGAACAACAGTGAATACATCTTGGATGGTCGAGTCTGAATGCATCTTTCGTTGGTGGTGGTAATGGTGGTGTTGTTGGTGGAAGTGATGGAAAATCAGGACTCTCAACAACAGCCCTCGGTAAATTGGGAGGTTGGGAAGAAGTTTGTTAGAAAAAGATTTGTGTTCAAAAAATGAAACATCTGCTGAGGTAATTTTTTTTTCGTGAAAGGCAATAGCGAAGATAGCCTTTCAAAAAAACGCAGATATATAAAAAATACACATTTTGTAGCATGCGGGTCAAGTTTACCAGTGCATGAGTGAAGATTTTGAACAAAATAAGTGTAAAAAAAAACACGAGGTGGTAGTGAAAATGGATCTTTAGATGGAAATACCAGTTTGAATGGTGATTGATTTTGAAGAATAGGAGTAGGCATACAGTTAATAAGAAAACAGACCGTGAGAATCGCAAAACTCCAATAAAATTTTGGGACATTTATTTCAAATATCAAAGGGTGAGTAATGCTAAGTAAATGTTGATTTTTGCATTATGCTACTCCATTTTTGTTGAGCATAGGCACAAGAAGTTTGGTATATTATTCCATATTAAGAAAAAAGTGTTAAAAATTAGATGTCATGTATTCTTTAGCATTATCAGAACGAAAATATTTAAGAGTAGTGCCAATTGTGTTCATATTGTTGGAAAATAATCTATGTGGGCTCACATATGTGACTAAATGTATAATTGCTATTCTAAAGTCTAATCCAAAATTAAAGTGATCTAATCAAGATTAAGTAATGGGTTAAAAGCATATAATTTAAAGTGTGATATAACACGTGTAGAGACCGTAAAGTAAATTTCTTATTTTGTGATGGGCAAAATTGGAAATCAATAATTATCAATTAGGGTTATGGTCCCCTATATATACGCATCTTCTTATTCCATCTGTCATCCCCATCAACAGAAGAATAGAGAGACGGCCTCTCATAGAAGTGCATATCATATAGGAAGATCCAAACCCTCTGCGCTATCTCCATCAATGGCTTCAGGTTAGTGCTTCCGCTTTTAATGTTCTTCTTCTTTTAATTTAGCAAAGATCTATAGTATCATGATTTAGGATTTTATATTAAAACATTTTTGCAACATGATTAAGATTTAGAATCATAGAAACATGTTTTGGGTTATTATTAATGTTTTATGCATGTTCATAAGTGTTTATAAAATTCCAACAATTGGTATCAGAGCCATCTTTGCTGAATTAATTGAAGAAATTTAGGGTTTCTTGTTTAAAGAAATTTATAGTTTCTTGTTAAAGAAATTTAAGAAATTTAGGGTTTCTTTTGATCTTTTTTTTGTTTTCTTGGTATTTGATCTTCCTCTTTAAGAAATTCAATTGATGAAGTATTTGAGTTAATTTCGTTTAGATCTGGAATTAAATTTAATTTAAAAAAAAACGTCAGATCTGGAATGGAACTTGTTATGGTTTTGGATTTTAAAGATGTGGTTTTGATATTCTGGATGTTGATTAGATCAGATTTATTCATGGCGTTTACCGTAATATTCTTCACACTACAAGCATATAACTGTTTTATGCCTTTTATTGTTATCATTTACTTCGTAGGATGATTACTCAATAAATTTATGTGCAACAGTTGGCAACTACATTGTTTTAGTTGATGAAATGATTAGACCCATAGACTATATAGTTGTTAACCTACTACGTCATGTTTTTTTGTCATCTATTCAAGTCATAATAAGGTATAGTTGTTGTAAGTTGGTCAAGTTCTTTAAATCTTCCGTGTTAATACTGTGATATTCCAGTAACAGGAATCATAACTATTGTGTACATAATTGAGGGTTTTTTTTAGTTCAATAGTACACAAATTCGTCCTTCTCTATTACTCGATATGAATTGTTCAGATTTGGCTTTAGATATGGATAATTAATCAGGATTGACCCATAATGATTTGTATAGAGGTAGTTGTGTGGAATTATTTGACCCGGTGGGGCACAGCTGAGATGATGGGGCTGTGTGTTTTGGCTTCAGCACACCCTGTGCTGACGTGAGCAGCGGGAAGAAGCAGATGCTTCTGCAGTTGCCACGTGGCGTAAGCCCCCATGGGGTTGCTGGCTTTGGCTTCGACTATTATAGTTTATAAGAATAGGTCTCCGGGAGTGGGATTTATTTGTCTTCTTGTTAACTGAAAAGATTTTAGTAGATAGATATGGTTCTGTTATGATTTTTTTGTTATTATTTCAGATAGATATACATCACATTTTCTGTTATGGTTTTGTTATCTTTTTAAAATAGATATTATCTTAACATTATCTATCTAAAATAAAGTAAAATTACAAAAAAAAAAAGTAAGGAAAGGATAAAATTTTGGGAAACAATTAAAATTCAAATTTTGGTTTTGGATTTTCTTATGAATGTCTAATATTTTGAATAGACTAATTGAAACAAAATATTGCCAAAGTGACCTCTTTTGTGTAGATTAATTTATTTAAAATATCAAGATAATTGTGTGTTTGAAATTCATGCGTTTATTAACTGACCCAAAGGTAAGTTGATATTTGGCCGAATTTCATACACATCTGTGGTAATAAATATGTGACAATTATAAGGTATTCCATGTGAAGAATAAGTCAGTCCAAAGAATGACTTATTATTTGACAGGATTTATTGTCAATATTTGATTACTACAACAAGAGTACCGCTTACAGTTAATGTTACTGTCCAAAGACTTGATATTAATGTTGTGCCTAGTATCTTGAGATGGGATTAACCATTATTTGAATTTATTATTTTATATGGATTCTCATGTGAGCTTATTTTGTTTATTTTTTGTTCTATATTCAGCTAATGTATCTTCTCCTGCCTCAATAACTGCTAACATCAATTCTATTCTCATGCTTAATGGGACAAATTTCAAGGAATGGAAAGGGACCCTACTGATAACTCTTGGCTGTATGGAATTAGACCATGCATTAAGGGAAGAACAACCTACATCTCTCACTGCGGAAAGCACTCCTGATGATAAAAGGGTATTTGAGAGATTGGATCGTTCAAATCGCATGAGTCTAATGATTATGAAACACAGCATTCCAGAAGCCTTTAGGGGCACAGAATCCGATGGGATTACTAAGGCCAAAGATTTCCTCGATCAAATTGAGAAACGTTTTGCTAAAAACGATAAGGTTGAAATGACTACACTTCTGACTTCTTTGATGTCTATGAAGTATAAGGGTCGAGGAAATGTAAGGGAGTACATTATGGAAATGTATCATGTTGTTTCAAGACTTAAGGCACTCAAGCTTGAATTTCCTGAGGACTTGCTTGTGCTTATGGTTTTGGTATCACTTCCTGCGCAATTTAATCAATTCAAGATCAGTTACAACTGTCAAAAGGAAAAATGGACTCTAAATGAGCTCATTTCTCACTGTGTGCAAGAGGAAGAAAGGTTGAAATAAGATAAGACTGAAAGTGCTCATTTGGCCAAAGCCTCTAAGGATAAGGGCAAGAAGAGGAAATCTGAAGATGAAAAATCTAAGGATCCAGCACAAAAGAAACAACATAAGGATACAGAGAGTTGTTTCTTTTGTAATAAGCCTGGACATATGAAGAAGAAATGTACTAAATATCACGCATGGCGTGCAAAGAAAGGGTTGCCTGAGCTGCTGGAAGCC
The DNA here is from genome assembly GCA_017893485.1 of Hemerocallis citrina. NCBI lineage: Eukaryota > Viridiplantae > Streptophyta > Magnoliopsida > Asparagales > Asphodelaceae > Hemerocallis > Hemerocallis citrina. The sequence continues at coordinate 18,770,983 of CM030368.1, read as the reverse complement.
AAATGATGGTGAAAGACACATCTTCGTGGGCGATAATCGGTAGAAGTGGAAGCAATTGGGCATTTTTTGGTTGTTATTAGAAACTGGTTTCTTATTTGGATTTGAAAGATACTTTTGTTATTCTGTTTTTTTTAGACGAAATTTAATTTATGTTTCTTTGTTGGACAAATTTGGTTATTATTGTTCATTTGGAAACAATCAGTTTTGTTTGTCTTTAAATTCGAATGTTGTTGGAACTGGTTATTTGAATGCTTATGACAACCTTTATTTGTTTGAAACAATTGCATCCTATAATGAAACCTTGCATGTAAAGTTACGTGGTACTAAATATAAATTAAATAAAGAAAATTCGGCGTCATTATGGCATAAGTGCTTAGGTCATGTCTCAAAAGGTAGAATTGAGCGTCTTTTGCCTGATGACATTTTGGAATCCCAGGACTTCACAGACTTTAATGTCTATGTAGACTGCATAAAGGGAAAACAGATCAAAACTAAGAGATTATGTGCCAAAATTCTTAATGTTAGATATTATGAACACATTTGTTATTTACTTCGAGAAAGCTCAGTCATGGTCTCCACAATCCAGAATATGTTCTTATAGTGTTGCATTCTATGTTCTAAAGTTTAGTTCCGGTTTGGAGTTAAATATAGCATTCTGATCATATTTTCTCGAATCAAATAAGGGTCGTATTAATCAGATATTTATGAAATGATCAATGTTTTTAAATGAAGAAACAAGTATTCAAACCAGTTTATTATATCCTAACTTAAGAATATGTTTTGCAAATTGACAAAATTCATCTATGGACTCAAGCAAGCTTCTCGTCAATGGTACCACAAGTTTCATCAAGTAATTATCTCATTTGGTTTTGAGATGAATATAGTTGATGATTGTGTGTATCACTAGTTCAGTGGGAGTAAGCATATATATTCCTAGTTCAATATGTCGGTGACATATTGCTTGCCACTAATGATATAGATTTATTGCATGAAACTGAAAGGTTTCTGTCCAAGCATTTTGAAATGAAGGATCTTGGGGATGCATCTTTTGTATTAGGAATTCAGATACACCGAGATTGTTCTCGAGGTACTCTTGGATTATCACAAAAGGGATACATCGATAAAGTACTCAAATGGATAAAGTACTCAAAAGGTTTGGCATGCAAGATTGTAGACCAGGGGATACCCCTGCTGCTAAAGGAGACAAATTTAGTCTCAATTAATGTCCTAAAAGTAACCTTGAAATTCAGGAAATACAAAAGATCCCCTATACATCAGCTATTGGGAGTCTAATGTATGCTCAAGTATGTACGCATCCGGATATTGCGTACATTATTGAGATGCTAGGTATGTATTTAAGAAAATCTGGTATGGACCATTGGATAGCATCCAAGAGGGTCATGAGGTATCTTCAGAGAACAAAAGACTACATGCTCACATATAGGAAATCAGATCATTTGGAGGTCATAAGGTATTCTGATTCTGATTTCACTAGGGTGCCAAGATAGCAAAAGATCTACATCAGGCTATATATACCTGTTAACCGGAGGAGCTATATCTTGGAAAAGTGTCAAATAGACACTTATAGCTTCTTCCACTATGGCAGCAGAGTATGTAGCATGCTATGAGGCATCGAATCATGAAATATGGCTGTGGAATTTTGTCACTGGGCTGCGCATTTTGGAGAATATAAAAAAGACCACTCAAGTTATTTTGTGACAATAAGTCAGCATTGATGTATTCCAACAACAACAGGAGTTCGACAAAGTCGAAACATATTGACATAAAGTTCCTAGTTGTGAAAGAAAGAGTGCAAAGTGGACAAATGTCCATAGAGCACATTGCGACAAACTCCATGATAGCGGATCCGCTCACAAAGGGATTACTACCCAAGGTCTTTTATGAGCATACTGCTCATATGGGTGTTGTATTTTTGAGGATATCATGATTTAGTGGGAGTTTGTATTTTATTTGCATTATGTTTGTGTGAGACATTTATACATTTGGTTATTTTCTGATCAGAAATAAAGAATTCAGTTTTCTCACTCATTTGTCATGTTTGGTTCTGACCTCACTTAAGTTTTAAAGAGGACCAGTTGGAAATAGGCATGCGTATAGATCACATTGCATGAAATTTCCATGCTACACATTCACACTTGAACTATGTCATTTGATTATGTTGATATATGTGACCATTGATGAATTTAGTTACGATAAATGTAACGAAAATTGCTTTGATCCTATATTTACATGATTAATGGACGAGATTGTTTGGCTATGCTTTTGGTTATAATAGCAAAATTTTGAGCTCATAAAGTATGTACATTTATAAGGAGTGACATATGTGGCCCAAGTGGGAGATTGTTGGAAAATAATCTATGTGGGCTCACATATGTGACTAAATATATAATTGCTATTCTAAAGTCTAATCCAAAATTAAAGTGATCTAATCAAGATTAAGTAATGGGTTAAAAGCATATAATTTAAAGTGTGATATAACACGTGTAGAGACCGTAAAGTAAATTTCTTATTTTGTGATGGGCAAAATTGGAAATCAATAATTATCAATTAGGGTTATGGTCCCCTACATATATAGGCATCTTCTTATTCCATCTGTCATCCCCATCAACAGAAGAATAGAGAGACGGCCTCTCATAGAAGTGCGTATCATATAGGAAGATCCAAACCCTCTGCGCAATCTCCATCAATGGCTTCAGGTTAGTGCTTCCGCTTTTAATGTTCTTCTTCTTTTAATTTAGCAAATATCTATAGTATCATGATTTAGGATTTTATATTAAAACATTTTTGCAACATGATTAAGATTTAGAATCATAGAAACATGTTTTGGGTTATTATTAATGTTTTATGCATGTTCATAAGTGTTTATAAAATTCCAACACATATCTCAAAGAAAAATTATTGAAAAGCTTTAAACACTTCAAAACGATCTTTCAAGAGAACAACCATGTCATGCGAAAGAAATCATCAATAAACATAACAAAATAACAATATTTATTATACGTGGAAAAACCAATAGGTCCCTAAACATCAGAATGCACCAAATCAAGTAAATGTTCACTATGTTTATTGACGCATCTTGGGTAGAGAACTCGATGATGTTTACCTAACTCACATGACTCACAAAATAATTGAAAGAAGACTCACAATTGGAAACTGTGTGCATGAGAGCAGTAAAGGAGGGATGCCCTAGTCGTCGTTGCAACAATATGGGATCAATAGAAGAATTAAAGGCCGAAACTAGAGAATCCAATATATATAACCCATGTTGTTCACGATTTGTGTCAATCACCTTCCACGTCGTAATATACTAAAACACACAATAAGAAAAAAAATGTTATCGAACAGTTTAAATCTTTACAAATTTTAGGAACCGATAATAAGCTATTAGAAAACGTAGGAACACGTAAAATAGATGTAAGAGAAAGATCATGACAAAGAGAGAAATCGCACTTCCCTTCAACAAGGACAGGGGAGCCATCAGCAATACGCACATGATAATTAGAAAGCAAAGACAAAGAAGAAAGCAGTAAATGAGACATATGTTCAGAAGCACTTGAATCAATAATCTATTGATATGAAGAAAGATGACAAGCAGTATGTAATGCATTGAATTACATACATTGAAAAAAAATTGTGATGCATCCAAAATCTTGTATTTCAATTGAATACATAAACATAATATAATACATGAAAATGTAAAAATCTTACTACAAGTCCAAACCACTTGGATTGATATGATGACGGGCTAAGGATGTCATAATTTTATGCTAAGACCTCATGCACTCTTACATGCAAATCACAATTTGTGGATTCGTCAGCTTGTGAGGTCGACGGTAAAAATCCCAACAACTTCAACTAACTCAAAAAACATAGCATAATAGAAGAAAAACTTGAATCAATGTATATGTTAAATGTAAATGAAAAATAGTCAATTATATAATGTTTTATGAGTGACTATGGAACTAATTTACTAAAGTGTCAAACATATACTTACTATGCTAACATGCACAGTTCAAATTTGTTCTTTTAATGCACGCTTGTTTGGAATGATATGTCGCACATACAACATAGTTTTCGAATGCAAGCTACTAGCGTTTCTTCTCATTACGGGGTTCAATCTCTCGCTATGCAATGCCTAAACTCAATGGTTTGTACTAGAACGTGTAATCATGTGTAAGTCGCACCTCCAGGATATTGGACCTGACAGGCATACCCCTAGCCCACAGACCGTGGATTTTCCGGACATATCCGTAGTCCTGAACATTCCTAGGAACCGCAGCTCTCTACCGGACTTGTTCGTTGTTGTTTTTGTCATATATTCTTCTAATGCAAAATATTAATTTAACTAATGCAAGATCTTAGTCTAAATGATGCAAAATATAATCTAGACTTAACGATCTCTATTCCAGACTTACATTTCACTCAAATTGGAATATTGGTCATACCGACCCTATTCCACTCCTCCCTCCGAGTTCTCTAACTGTTGCTGGACTCAGGCATCTCCTAAGTCACAATCATTTCCTTGGATTCGACCGGCCTAACCCTAGCCTACATATGTAGATTTACCAGGCGTATCCTCAGCCACATTTATATAAAATCCACTATTTAAATATTCAACTATGTCTTTGGACAACAATATAGTAGTCTTGTGAAAATTATATAAATTTCAATACTTATCAAAAAATAGATTTCTTAGTTTCATATGAAACCTAAATGATTCTACTACAACAATGTAGTTAAGAACATCTAAATTTAACCACAATTATTTTGTCTATATCCATATGCAAAACAGTACGTTCAGATTTTAGAAAACTACAGCTCTTGCTATTTATAAAAATCACAAAAAATCTCACACTTAACGGAAATTTGGTTTCTTAGATTCGAAAGAACGATTAACGAATTTACTTCAAATTCTTGGAAGATATACAAATTTCCAGAACCAAAGTAATTGCTCAACTAGTCCTAAGTTCGAATTTGTTTAAAATACTAAACGATATGCAATCCTCGTTAAATTTTGTGAACATATTATAGATATGTATTAGATTCACATATCATATTTCATATATTTGGAGAAAAATAATTTTTGGAAGTATGACATTCAGGACAGAATTTTAGAATATGTCATATTTCTGTTCTTAACCAGGAATGAGTGCGGATTTATTTAACATACCAAATGAAATCCAACAATCATGAAATTTGAAGAGATGTTATAGACATATACGGTATACATATATAAAAATTTCAGTTTTAGATTCCATCTAGTTAAAGAGAGATGATTTTCGGAAGTATGTCTAAAAACTCAGGATATAAACTATAAAGCATTTCCAGGTTTATCTTACCATTATTTCACACAATTAATTAACAATTAACACATAATCTAAGCATGAATACTCATCCCATACAATATATATAACCTCCCTAACATGCATACACCCTACAATATAGTTGAAATTAGAGTATTAAAGTTGTTACACACCTATAATTTCCGAATTCGATTGCTTCAAAGCTCCACGAAGCGTTCCAACACCAAATTCTATAAACTTAACATTATGACCACAACAAAACATACACTATTATTATCATCTCTTATGTTAATAATCTACAACTCATGAAATAAAATAGAGTTTCTAAGTTTACCTTATTAAAATCTCAACTCTAAAGATTTTGTTTCTCAACTAAGCTTATGTGGGTATTTATAAGCCTAAATATGCATTATACCATCCAACTCATCCACCTCCCTAACTCTAGATTCTAATTAATTACACCTCCCCTAAACCTCTCCTATGCCACTAACCAGCAAGAATCATGTATAATATAAAAAATTGGATAATTTTATTAAGGCCCTTTTGCATGATAATCATTTTCTAGAAGTCCCTAACACAATTGCTCTTAAGTCCTTATTAAAAAAAAGGCTAAATTTGGAAGAAGAAAAAACCCATTGAACTATCCCTTTTATGCAGAAAACCTCATTGAACTCTTTTTTACGCAGAAAACCACACTCAAGAATAGTTGCAAAGAACCCACTCTGACAGAATGAGCTTTTTGCTAAAGTTGAGTGAGGTTTGTTGAAAATAATTAGAAATATGCATGATGTTTTCTGAACCAACTTGCAAAGATAAATGAGGTTATCTAATACAAGCAGAAAAGTTAGATGTGGTTTTTTTAAAAATATACTTGAGGGAGGTTTTTTGCAAACATACTTAAAGTGTGGTTTTCTGCGCAAAAAAAAGTTCACTGAGATTTTCTGCATGAAGGTGATAGTTCAAGTTTGTTTGTTTGTTTGTTTGTTTTTTTTTGTTTTTTTTTTGTTTTTTTTTTAGCCATTTTTTTCCAATATGCATATGGGTCATTCCCAAATATTTATATTTTGTAAACTAGCATCTAAAAATATTCAAGGTATTACATAAGATATTGAACGTAATTGTATAAATATCCGTGCATAACACATACAGGAGCAAAATTATCATAACTCAATTTTGCGGGGTGTTACATAATAACTGAGTGAACATAGTTACCAAGAGGAGGGGACAACATGTTGCGGAATGCCCGATACTCTGCAGTTGAGAAGGTACACTGGGAGGAGGTTGGACATCTGTAGGAGCAGCAGTGGAAGACGAAGTTCCACAGAAGAAGACCGATGAGCAGTAGGAGGACGACCAATATGTTTCCAACACGTCCCATACTCATGAGACCGGCTCTGACAATAGGTGCAACACTAACACTTAGTGTTGCGACGACTGTCACCACGGCCACGACCACGATCACCATGGCTGCGTGAAGAATAAGAATCATGACCTCCGGAAGATAAAGGAAACTGCTGCAAGTGATCAGAAAAACCATGGCCTCGGCCAGAGATGAGTGCAAATGTTATTGGGGGTGCATGAGGGGAGTACTCGTGGTAGCTGAATATGAAGCTCATGGAGTGAGGGATTGGCGTTGGTGGCAAGGATATGAGAACGAACACCTTCAAGATATGTGTGAATATTGCCCAAGGTAAGAATGGCTAGAAGAGCCTTACGTTGCTTTTGTTGGACAGCGAAATCGGCAGAGTATGGTTGATATATCTTTCATTCTTCTAAGAACTGATTTAAGTGGGAAAGATAGATATGAATGTCGTCACCTTGCTTTGTCTTGATCACATCGTGGAATATATCATAGAGGCGCTACATGTTATTGGAGGAGGAGTACATCTGATGAAGAGTATCTCAAATCTCCTTTGCGGTGTCAAGGAACGTGATGAAGTTGTAGACGTCACGGTCCATGCAATTGGTCATCATATTAATAATCAAGTTGTCATCGCGATTTCATACTTTGAATGTGGGATCCGTAGCCAGATGAGCGGGCTCAGTGAGGTGGTGGTACATCTCACGCCCCTTGAGAAAACACATAACAGAGCGGGACCATGCCATGAAGTTGTTGTGGCCGTAGAGATTCTCGGTGGTCATGCGTTCAGCCTTCAATAAAGAATGAGGATCAGTCGCCAGTGGAGGAGGTCACCGTTGTAGTAGAGGAGACCGTCATTGTAGCGGATCTAGATTAAATTTGAAGGAGAAGACGAGTTGTAAGGAGATATATGGATCAGAACAGAGATCAAGTGCGAGCATGCATCACGAGGCAACACACATCACAAATCATAGTGTTGTTGTTTGAAGTAGAAGACGGCTGGTACTGTTTGGAGGGAGCAAGTTTGGGTTAGGAGATGGAAGTGGATCGGGTTTGAAGTTGGAAGGAGGTCGGGTGGGAGGCAGAAGAAGGAGGGGTGTCAGATAGTGTGGATGCGGGTGGAGGCGGGAAGGGAAGAGGGCCAGTTGGAGTGTCAAGGGAGCAGTGGGACAGGGTGGGATGTGGAAGGAGCGGGAAGGTTGGGTTGGTGGCAGCTGGAGGGAGGAGGAGGAGGAGGAGCGAGAGGGCGGGAGAGATTTAGGGTTAGAGTTGGGCTGAGGAAGTTGAACATTAGTTTTTTTTTTTTTTTTTATATTTTTCCTAGAAAACCCTATTTTTTTGTGAAAAAATTTTGTATATACTTTTTCAGCTCTGATATTATGTAAATTGATAGTATAGAAACAAAAAATATTTTATTGAATTCTTATAACTTAATACAATGTCTCCTATATACAGAATAGTACAAAGAGGAATCTAAATCTAATTCTGATGTGGAACTAAACTAAAACAACTATAACACAAACAAAGATTAAGCAACCAGGAGAGATGCTAGCAGAATAGAGAACAAAAGGAGAAAGAGGTATATTTAAAAAGAGCTTCTCAGTTCTAACAACCACCATATGAAAAATACACACAGACAATCGAGCCGTACATCCTACTCTATCTAGGGGGCTTTGGTCATTTGTTCAGTTCCTTCATTGAGGTATATCTGATCAGCAGATCTATTAGTTACAGTTCATTAGACTAAGAACTAGACCTAACATTTAGTTGGATTCTTTTCATACTACAACAAAAAACTACGAAGGGGTGGCTATAAGCACAAGCTCGCACACCGCCCTTCAGAGCAACGAGGAACCCTAGTTCTACAATTTGACCCATTCGTAGCGGCCAGGGCACGGGCAGTCTTTCACAGGATCAAAGTTGTACCTGAAATATGCCACAAAAAAAAACAATGATTAAAGACTTGCACAGAATTATAATAAACAAAATCAAGGTCTTAATGAAACCTTGAAAACACAACTGCATGCACCTACGTGATATGTTTATCATGTTTTTTATGTAATTATCATATGAATGAAATTCCTATCAGCTTGCCTTCCATTATAATTAACAATCAAAGTTATTTTTAAATTTGAAAAAACAAAGAATACCAGCCCATACGCCATGAACCATTCAATACACTCAATTTTTTGTTATGAAAATGAACAATGAGTACAAAAAATTTTTAGGTCTTTTATATTTGAACTAATTTGCGTCTTAAGAAAGCAACAAAGTAGCAGATGTTACGGAATACACAAAAATAGGTATAATTTAGAAGCTCAAATATATCCTCAGAAGTAACTACGCGCACCTATATGATGCGCGTCCATGTCAATTCTATGTACTGAAAATTGATAATCTCTAGAATTAGATGAAAGAATTTATACTTCTCTGCAAATTCCCTTTGCTGGCGTTGCTCTCGCACAGCAAAGAATTCTTCCATCTCACGGGGGGTGGCGAGGTTTGCTGGCGTTGGGCTCTGAATCCTCCTGTTGGTTACAGCTCTGGTGGTAGGTCGAGTGGTGGAACCAGGAGTTCCAACAGTTTCCGAATCCCTCTTCACCTGACTGCAAGGTGTGGTTTCCCTGGAATTCCTGCATACAAAATCACAATCAAACCCCTCAACTTATAAAAGCAGAAAATCTTGGGATAATTGAATATCATAACAAAGCCCTGATGTCCCCAATTACTCTTGAAAGCAAGTATCTCAATTCAGAAAATCAGTATGAGGGGCTACTAAGACTGAATTACAAAAAAAATCTTCCACAGATATAAAGTTCCATAGGTGTGGACAAAACAAACAAACTTCATATAGAAAATGCAATTTTAACAAATGTGATTATGTCTTAACAAACGCCCCAGCAAATTCAGTGTTCATATGGTGAACATTGTTAACACACACCAACAGCTAACCGTATAGGCCCACAATGGCTGAGTGATGCTCTGGACAAATGCTTTCAGGCAAATGCGGGGCCTATTCTCGGCAGACTTTTACAATTCTGAACAAGTGGGTATAACCGATTCCAAGTGAAACTTTCCACTCTTGGTACCACTCATCATTTGTCGACAAGATGATGATCCTCCACTACTGAAGAATATGCCTAAAGCACTGGTAGAATAAATTCATTGATGTATAGACATTATTGTTAACACTATCAGCAATACATCGACCTGCCAGAAATCTAAAAGGGGCCCTACCGCTCATATAACATACTAATCCATTATGGAGGGCCATGAGCCCTTTTGGGGTTTTTCTGATCATCATTTAAGCAATGAACCAAATGATTCAAAACAGGAGAAATAATTCCTGAGTCACTTCATCCTTGATATAGAAACAAAGGATCACGATGAGAAAAAGGCAGCAATCTGGAAAGGCATTTACAAAGTAATTCGGTAATAACACAATTACCTATAGAATTCTACTTGAAGGTAAAGAAAGCAAACGTTCTCACCAACACAAAGAAACACTCTGTTATGGGAGTAGGAGACACTTTTGAACTGAAATAAAAAGCTAGTATGGACGTGGAAAGAAAAAGGCGCATTTAATTCAGATAGTCATAACTAAGGAAATTTTGGTACAGGGCATTAATTAGCATAAATGAAACAGTACAACCATATAGCAGAAATGGGAGAGAATCTCCAAATTATAACATATTCACTAATGATTTTCAGAAATATATACTGGTATACAAATTAATGGTAACTAAACCATAGGTGTGCATGCATTAAGAAAATAATTCTAAGATAAGCATAACCACAAAGGAGGGAAAGGTAACTATTAAAATGAATGCTAATTTGCATTCCCTAACTATTAGGAACGGAACAAGAACCAATGCAGTAAGTTAGAAGTGGAAAAAAATAATGTCTCGACTCTAGAAGCAGATATGCCTAATATTACCATGGGGCGGTTAAGAGATCCTGAAAATTTGATATGAACACCAACTCAGCCGACAGTTCAGAGACAACTTTAAAAGCTCAATCACAGTATGAGAGATTTCTATCAATTGTAAGCGATAAAAGTGAACGTAAAGTAACAAAAAAGATAAGAAGAAAAATAAGATTACTTTCTTTGAAGTTTTTTTTATTTTATTTTTTTTTTTACGAGAAGGTAGAGATGTTCCCCATTTCCCTAAATATGGAAGAAAAATCCTCTCAATAATTTAGCTGGACCGAGCTTGTTTGTCGGCCCACCCTTCAGGGTTGTTGGAGGGATTTGTTGTTTGTACGGATCAGGTTGCTTCATGTATGTTTTATTTTCTGTGTGGCTCAGTTCTCTGGATTTGTATCGTTAATTTCTTATTAATGAAACATGGTGACCAGATTTCACCTTTCCCTTCAAAAAAAAAAAATAATAATCTTGTTTTGAACTTTAAAGACTCTTTCAAAAGACACATGCTTCACCCACTCTTCTCTAAGTTCATCTTCCAACTTCTAAAAAGCTATACAAGTTTGCAAATTACAAACTATAAACTGCTTCAACTACTATACTGAAACTGTGAACTTCTACACTGAAAATTTCCCCAACAAATAAAAACTATGAAAAGGGATATTATATTTAGAAGCAATTTAAAGAACAGCCAAACCATCACTGTCACACACAAAAATTAAAATTTTTAAAATTTTTAAAAAAGAGGAATTTTAATAAGAAGAAACAGAAGTATCAGCAAAAAGCCTATCTTCCATATAACCATTTTCAGAAACCAACAAAATAACTAGGGCTATAAATTTAAAGCTGTGCTAAAATTAGCCTAACAAGAAAGCAGCAGTAAATGGAAGACAAACAATGGAGTTCCAAAATTAATTTATATTTAAGCACTAATTAATCCCAAACCCACGAAAATGAAAAATCCTAAACAAAATCTGATTTTGAAAATGACCCATTTCAGTAAATAAAATCCCAGATCAAAACCCCTAAAAAAAAAATCAGACAGATAGGAGTAAAAAGATTCGAACTTCACCTGCTACTCTTCTCTTCAACTTCCAATATATTCTCCCCAAAAGAGGCCTCATTCTCCTCCTTCTTCGACCCCTCACTCCTCTTATTACCTCCGGCGCTCAAACTAGGGTTAGGTTTGGGGGTTTTGGGTATAGGGGACTTCTGAAGACGGCGGCTCCTCAATTGAAGATAGCAAGATGAGGGATTTGAGTTGGAAGAAGATGAAGAGGAGTTTGTGGAATTTGGGGTTAGGGTTTGTTGAATGGCGGCGGCTGCTAGGGTTTTCGCACGTGATCTTGTACGGACGCCGAGATAGGAGGTGGGTTGGTGGTGAACTTCCATGACTGCAACTCCTCCGGCTCCGCCTGTGATCTTCCCCTTCCGAATGTACTTCCCCATTTCCCAAAAAGCTTCGATTTTTACGGCGAATTTGAGGAAAAGGAGAGAGCTTTGGGAATGTAGAAGAATATGATGGAACCGCACGAATGGGAGGAAGAGAAAGGACAGAGTTTTGGGGAAGATGGACAACGACAGTGGTCTTAATTTGTGAGCATAGATTTTAGAGGTAATTATTAAGGACTTTTTTTTTTTACTATGCAAACTCATAGTAACTAATCCTAACTACCATTTATTTCTTAACCGTTCCTACAGTTAATCCCAGCCATTCGATGATTTTATCCAAAAATTTCCAAACTGAACCACTTTCGAAAGTATTTACACAACTGACCCAGTTTTAGACACGTCATATAAAATGCTATTGACAATAACTGCATATGTTATTTTCATTTCGTTATTGTCAATAGTGGCACTTGTAAAAAAAAAAATCGTTGTCACTATTGGGAGAGAATTACAAATACAAACTTTTATAAGCGAACTTGTAAAATCTAACTCCTAATTTAAGGGACTGTCTCTATGTAGTTATCATAGTTGTAGGTTTGCACTATAATAAAACTCAATTATTTATGGAACATGGTGGTTACTTTAACAATTTGCTAGTGCCTGTTACAACCATTGATCTTCAATTTGCTTGACATTTCGGGTTTTTGCTATATCGCAACAATTTATTTTAAATTCAAATTGTTTATTATTTTTTTGCGGTGCAGACTAGTTGCTCACGAGATAATTTAGTCGGACAGTGATAATACTATCTATATAATAAAACACAAAGAAAGCTATCAAGTGGTACTCCTTTAATTCCCTCAAAAATCAAAGGCTCAGATTTACCTCACAAAACATATTTTTCCCCTAAAATTTTCCTCCAAAACTCAAATTCAAATCCCCCACCCAAAACAACTCCTATATTTATTTAATTTTTTTTTTTCTCTCTCTCTCCCTCCCTCTTCTATTCAAAAAATTAAGAAAATAAATTTTTTTAAATTTTTTTTAAAATAAAAAATTTAAAAACTAAAAAAATTAAAATTTTAAAAGCTTTAAAAATAGTTCAAAAAATAAAAAAAAATCATATAATATGTTTTTTGCTGGACCCCAAAAGTTTCTCATATAATATGTTTGCTACTTCAATTAATTTGTTCGACCTCCAAAACTAGTTTATATGATCAAATAAGGTGCACCGTTCCGAAGACGTGCCGTAGGCACGTGTCAACGGGCAAACCTAGTTTATATAATAAATCATAAGGCAATTTGAAAAAAACTACCAAGTGGCTCTTCTTCAATTGAAACAAAATTAATATCTCACATTTACCATCTCAAAAAATCTCTCTCAAAACTTAAATCCTCATCACTTTATTACTCTCTCTATCTCTTTCATCTCTTCACTTTATTAGGTCACACACACACACACACACATATTTCTTCACTTTTTCAGATATCTCATCCTCACTTTCTTACTCTCCCTCCTCCTTTGGCAATCCCCGAAAACTCCTTCCCCAACCTCCACCCCCTATCGTACCTCCTGCTTCCACCACGCCTGCACTCGCCAGCGTTGCCCTTTCTCCCCCTTCCCAGTCCCACCGCCTCACCCACCAAGATCGCGAGGAGAAGTTCCATAACAGCCGGTTCGTCGTGCCATTGGTGGAGCCCCCTTCCTCCCCCACCTAAAACCAAGGTGGGCCCTCCGCTCCACGTGGTAGTTCGCCTCCCTCCACAATTTTTGAATGCAAGCATCCAGGGTTTTGGAGCCAAAATGTTTTGATATTGAATGATAAAGTTTTGATATTTTTAAATTGTGTAGGTGTTTCGGCCCTTGTTGAATATTGGGATGGAGTTCTCAACTGAGGAGCTAGAGACGGCGGTGATTTCGGTAAATTCTACGTTGGATGATGTGCTTGTTCCGCTGTTAAGGGTTGGTTTTGTCCATAAAGTTTGAGTCTTTGGGGTTTGATTTGGAACAATTGGAGTAGGTTTTGGTGATATATTGAGTTTGTAATGTGTATTGCGTGTGTGTAACGCCCTGAGTCCAGCTCAGCTGCGCACGCGATTACGCGTGCGCGCAACGCAAAAAGATGTCCTAAACCACGGCCCACCACAGGCTTGCCTCACAAAATGTGTCATGATTTGTAGGTACCTAGGATCATTGACAACTAATATTTAAGCACTCTTCATCCTATTACCCATCTGATATGGGATTTAGAGAAGTCCATACCAAACCAATACTTGAACAATTCATGCACATTTTCTTTACATGTGCATGCCTGTTCAAGCATAAACACTTCACTTCACGGGCCCACATCAAGCACAAAACACACATATTTTTCGTCATGGCCATATTATATTAATCCAACAATTAATATTAGGCCCAAATCACACACACACACACACACACACACACACACACACACACACACACACTATATCTTAGGATACGGGGTATTACATACACCCCCCTATGAACTTAGCGTTCTCGAGTCCGGAGCATACAATCTAATACAGGATTGCCTTTCGAGTCGATGTGACCCACACATGGATGTTATTTCTATGCCATCTGTAGTGGCCTTGCAACCATTGTGGCATTACGACCGGTGTTGAAAGTCGGCTCTGATACCATTTGTAACACCACAAACCCGGTTCAGCTGCGTACGTGGCTACGCGTGCGAGCAATGCGAAAAAGATGTCATAAACTACAACCCACCACAGGCTTGCCTCACAAAAGATGTCATGACTTGTAGGTACCTAGTGATCATGGACAACTAATATTTAAACACTCTTCATCCTATTACCCATCTGATATGGAATTTAGAGAACTTCATACCAAACCAATACTTGAACATTTCATGCACATTTCCTTTACACGTGCATGCTTGTTCAAGCATGAACACTTCACTTCACGGGCCCACATCAAGCAAGCCCAAATCTGTCTTTCACACACACACACACACACACACACACACACACACATAAGGTTAATAGAGAGATTGAGAAATATTATTGGATAGTTATAAATGAGTACAATGTCTTATATATATATGAGGGAACCAAATACTAAACTGATACACAACCCGATATGAGACTAAGTATATAATACAATATCTAATACCTCCTCTCAAACTCATGGTGGGTCGAACAGTGTGAGTTTGCCTATCAAGTAACGAAATCTCTGAATAGTGCGGGATTTGGTGAAGAAATTTGTTGTCTGTTGTGAAGAGGTAACAGAATGAAGAGAAATGGTTTCTGCTTCAAAGTGCTTGTGGTAGGGTAAAAATGGCCTGGGGCCCAACCAGGGCCCAGGACAGCTCTCGCTCAAAAATGGAAAAACAACAATCCGGCTCGGCTTCGAACCACTACAGGGTCGGCGCCGAACCTCAAGTTCACCCCCACAAACCTGGTCTCCTCGTATCTGATGAGTCTCGATGGCCCTCGGCCTCCGATCCACGACAGCCCCACGGGTCGTCCGCCCAGCCTGGTAAAGAATGAAGATGACCTGGCACAACCTAGGCCATCCGATTCTCCCAAAGGCACAGGAGCCCCATGATCAGCCATGTCAGCTCCAAATACCACCAAGGGCTTTGCCACGTCAGCCCTATACCACTCTTGGTACTGCCATGTCAGCCCTAAACCCCCTGGGCCTCCTGCCACGTCAGGCCCATGGGCTTTCGGGTTCAGACCCGGCCCCCAAGCGGATCCAAACCCGGTTGGAATTCCCTATAAATACCAGACCCTCACCCACCTTTTCAGGTAATCAATCTTTGCCACCTAAATTTTCCTAGTTATCGCTACTCTCTCACAGAGACTGACTAGATCGTCGGAGGGTCCGCCACCGGGATAAACCCCAGTGTTTCAGGACCGTCTGCAGGTACTCGAGGCGAGGCAATCCGAGCCGATCCTCAAGCACCGAAGCGAGCCTCCCGCTCGTCGTCCCGTGCCGCACTCTTCCCTCATTACAAATTGAGTCCGAACTCACACCTGGTGCATTCACACTGCGACCAAAAACAAACCGCATCAGATTGGCGCCGTCTGTGGGAAACTTTATCCGGTACGGACGTGAGTCCGAGCCTCGCCACCGACGCTCTCCCTCGACCCAATCTCCCATGGCTCCCCGAGCCCGAAGATCAGCCCGCTCCGCCCGACCAGACGGGCCTCCTCCCGAGGGGGCCCTCGATGGAGGGCAAGCATCCAATAATCCGGGTGGAAACCCCGGACCTCAGCGAAGCGCTTCACACGTCGCCGAACCCGACCTTCGTCAGGTCATTGTGAACAGAAGGGCTAGCCAGGCTAGGGGAGGGACCGCTTCCAACTCGGTCCCGAACCACTCCAGGCCCGCACAAGGGGAAAGGCCGTCGGCACTCAGCCGCATCGGCCGAATTCCTACGCCCCGACCCGACCCTTCCGACCACGGCGGGGTCACCAGGGGCGAGTTCAGAAGCTTCAGAGAGGAAATCTTGGAGGCCCTCCATGGAGCGCCGAGGTCCACGACCTACAGCCGAGCCCCTCAAATGAGCGAAGGGAGAAGCCACACTCGTGCGCCGACTCCCCTGCCGGAGCGCACAGACGAGGTGCTCCGACGCCTCCTAGAGATGGAGAATCGAATCGGGCGCATCGGCGACAGGAATCCCAACCTAATCCAAGGACGGGGGCCTTCTCGACCTCCATTTTCCGTCAACATCATAGAAGCGGAGATCCCCCGGAACTTCCGGCCTCCGCAGTTCGAGACTTACAACGGCGAAGGTGATCCAGCTGATCACATGGAAGGCTTCAAAACCCTCATGATGATTCACAGCGCCTCGGATCCCCTGCTGTACCGAGCCTTCCCGGCCACCCTCCGGGGTCCGGCCAGGGATTGGTTCTCCAAACTCTCCCCTGGCTCGATCTTCTCGTTCGACCAGCTGGAGGCCAGCTTCCTGGCCCACTTCATCACAAGCCGGAAGAGCGAAAGGACGAGCGCTTCCCTGCTCGACCTCAGTCAGGGGGAGGGGGAGTTGCTCCGTAACTTCGTCAAGAGGTTCATAAACCGAGGCCAGATCTGTCTCTGCCCTCGACGCAGGGGTCGGCTCGGCAGCTTTCCGGCACAATGTCCGCCACAACCAGCTAAAGGTCTCCTTGGCAAAGAGGCCACCTCTGGACTTCCCTGACCTTCTCAACCGGGTCGAGAAGTACATACGAGCTGAGGAAGCTCTGAACCCAGAGGGCAGCAAAGAAGTCGTGGGGAAGGGCAAGCGCAGGGTCGATGATGCCGAACCTGCCAAGAAATCAGCAAAGGAAGGGGTCGGCGCGAAGAGGGCACCTCCGGTCCTTCGCTTCGAAAGGTACACTCCCTTGACACATAACGTGTCCGCCATCCTTTTAGAAATCGAAGACAAAGGCATTGTCCGACTACCTCCCCGATCAAACAACAACAAGAAGCGAGATCAGCGCTTCTACTGCCGTTTCCACAGAGATCATGGACACGAAACCGACCAATGTCGGGCCCTGAAAGACGAAATTGAGGACCTCATCTCACGAGGGTACCTCCGAGAATTCACCAGAGAAGGCCCACGGGATCGGCGAGATGCTAGGAGCCGGAGGCCTTCGTCTCCGAACCTTACTCCGAACCGCATCCAGGGTCGGGATCCCGAACCCGAGGAAGCCACGGATAGGCCATTCATCTTGCACTGTGTCCACGGGGGGGCAATGGGGGGAGAGTCAAATACTTCCCGAAAAGCCTTCATCCGAGAGGTGAATGCTGTCCAAGACAACCCATCGCCCAAGTTGCAACCGGTGCCTGTCTCCTTCTCCGGAGAGGACCTCGAAGGCGTTCGCCTCCCTCATTGCGACGCCCTCGTCATTGGCCTCCACATGGCTAATTGTGAGGTTCGACGAATTCTCGTCGACAACGGCAGCTCGGTAAATATTCTCTTCCTCGAGGCCTTCAAGAATCTCAAACTACCCAGAAGCAAACTCAAGCCAGTCGGGTACACCTTGCATGGGTTCTCTGGCGTCCCTGTCGTGATAGAAGGGATTGTTACTCTCGACGTCACCGCAGGATCGGCTCCTGTCAAGAGGACTGAGTCCATGGACTTCATGGTGGTAAACGTCAAAGCAGCTTACAACGCCATACTCGGCCGACCCGGACTATGCTCCCTTCAAGCGGTACCTTCGGCATACCATCTGAAGCTTAAATTTCCCACCCCGCAAGAGGTCGGCATAGTCCGAGGTAGCCAGGAAGCAGCACAGTCATGCTACATGACCACCGTCGGAGGGGGTATGTTCCCCCTCGACGCCGTTGAACTCAAACCCGAGAGGGACGGTCCAGCCCCAGAGCCTGTCGACGAGCTGGAGGAGGTCCCGTTCTGCGCCGAGGATGAATCAAAGTGGTTCCGGGTGAGCCGCTCGCTCCCTGAGGACTTGAAGCCAGGCATAATCGCCTGCATCCGCCGCAACGTTGATCTCTTCGCCTGGAAGCCCTCCGACATGCCCGGGATCTCAGAAGACTTGATTATGCATCGGCTGAGCGTCATCCCAGACTCTAAGCCGGTCGTCCAAAAGAGACGCAAAGTCGCACAGGAGAGGCAGCAAATTGTGAAGGCAGAGGTCGACAAGCTCTTGTCGGCTCGATTTATTCAGGAAGTCAGCTACCCCGAGTGGTTGGCTAATGTCGTCATGGTGAAGAAGGCAACCGGGGGCTGGTGGATCTGTATCGACTTCACGGATTTAAATAAAGCATGTCCAAAAGATCCTTTCCCCCTCCCCCGCATCGACGCCTTGATCGACGCAACCTCGGGGCATGAGCTACTGTCCTTCATGGACGCATTCTCAGGGTACAATCAGATCCGGATGTTTCCACCGGACATCTCCAAGACCTCGTTCATCACCGACCAGGGTCTCTTCTACTACCGCGTTATGCCCTTCGGGCTAAAAAATGCCGGAGCCACATACCAACGGCTCGTCAACAGAATCTTCAAAGACCTGATCGGCCGCAACGTGGAAGTCTATGTCGACGACATGCTCGTCAAGAGCCGGGCCGGGCCGGACCACGTCGCCGACCTCGAGGAAGCCTTTGGAGTCCTCCGACATCACAATATGAGGCTCAACCCGGCTAAATGCGCCTTCGGCGTCTCCACTGGGAAATTCCTGGGGTTCATCGTCAGCCAGCGCGGCATCGAGGCGAACCCCGAGAAAATCCAAGCTATTATTGACATGGCCCCACCCCGAAATGTCAAGGAGGTTCAGAGGCTTACGGGCCGGTTGGCTGTAATCGGCCGTTTCCTCTCCAAGTCAGGGGAGAAGTCTCTCCCCTTCTTCAAGGCTCTACGCGGGAAGGGGGGCTTCGAGTGGGGTACCCATCAACAAGAGGCCTTCGAACAGCTGAAGCAGTACCTAACCAACCCTCCTCTCCTCAGCAAGCCCGAGCCAGGCGAACCACTATGGCTCTACCTGTCCGCCTCGGACAGCGCACTCAGTGCCGTCCTCGTCCGAGAGGAAGATGGGGTCCAGAGGCCATTGTACTATGTGAGCAAAGTTCTGCTCCCCGCCGAGACGAGGTACGGAAAGATAGAGAAGGTGGCCTATGCCTTGGTCTTGGCAGCCCGGAAACTTCGTCCTTACTTCCAGGCCCACTCCGTCCAAGTACTGACCGACCAGCCACTGAAGACTGTCCTTCACAAGCCCGAAAACTCCGGCTGCTTAGTCAAGTGGTCGATTGAGCTGAGTCAGTTCGACATCAGCTACCAGCCGAGGACGGCCATCAAAAGGCAGGCCCTCGCCGAGTTCATCACTGAGTGCACCGTCTCCGAGCAGTCCTGCACCGAGGCCTCGGATCCGACCTGGGAGGTCTTTGTCGATGGATCATCATGTGAAATGGGAAGTGGAGCTGGCATCATCCTTCGTGGCCCCGACCAATTCCTACTTCAATACTCCCTCCGCCTCAACTTTCCGGCCTCCAACAACGAGGCGGAATACGAGGCCGTGATCGCCGGACTGACCCTAGCACATCGAGCCGGAGCCAAGCAAATCCGGGCCTTCAGCGATTCTCAGCTCGTGGTCAATCAGATCACCGGAGAATACGAGGCTCGCGACGATCGGATGATGAGGTATCTGGCGGTGGTCCGACGTCTCCTAGCATCTTTCTGCCACTCCGCGGTTATCAGAGTCCCTAGGGAGCAGAACGCTCAAGCAGACGCGTTGTCCAAACTCGCCTCTTCCTCCTTCGAGGGTCTCGACCAGACGGTGCTCATAGAAATCCTCCTAAAGCCAAGTATCAACGATCAAGACCAGGAGGCAATGTGTGTCCAAGACGGTGCCAGTCCAGACGACTGGACCACTCCCATCCGGAGATTCTTAGTCAGCGCCGAGCTTCCTGAAGACCGAGCCGAAGCTAGACGAGTCAGGGTCCGAGCTGAAAGGTTCGTCATGATTGATGACATCCTCTTCAAACGCTCATACACCTTGGCCGACGGCAAGCCGTATCTCCGCTGTCTCACCAGCGACGAGGCCAGCTACGCGCTGAAAGATCTTCATGAGGGGATCGGCGGATGCCACATGGGGAGCAAGACGCTCGCTCGGAAGGCCCTGAATCAGGGGTACTATTGGCCGACCATGCTCCAAGACTCGCAAGACCTAGTCAAGATATGCGGCCCGTGCCAAAGGTTCTCCCCTATCAAGAGGCTTCCTCAAGCCAATCTCCGATCCCTGGCTAGTCCTACCCCATTCGCCATGTGGAGCATGGACCTTGTGGGCCCCTTCCCCGTAGCGGTAGGGCAAAAGAAATTCTTAATAGTCGCCATCGACTACTTCACCAAGTGGTTCGAAGCCGAGCCTCTGTCCAGCATCACCGAGCGCCAAGTACAACAATTCTTTTGGAAGAACATCATTTGCCGGTTCGGAATCCCTCGGGTCCTCGTCACAGACAATGGAACCCAATTCCAAGGTCGGAACTTCCAAACCTTCTGCGCGGACATCGGCATCCAGCAGCGTTTCTCCACTATTTGCCATCCTCAGTCCAACGGCAAAGCGGAGAACGCGAACAGGCAAATCCTCGACGGCCTCAAAAAGTGCCTCGACAGTTCCCCCAAAGGGCTGTGGGTCGAGGAACTGCCTAGCGTGCTATGGGCACACCGAACCACCAAGAGGATCCCCACGGGAGAGATGCCGTTCACCTTGACCTACGGGACAGAGGCAGTCATCCCCGTCGAGGTCGGCCTGCCTTCTCCCCATATCATGGCCTTCGATGAAATTGACAATTCATCCGGCTTGAGAGCCAACCTGGACCTCGTCGCTGAAGTCAGAGAGAATTCCTCAATCCGAAGAAGCATCTACCAACAATGGATCGAGAAGTTTTACAACAAGAAGGTCCACCCCACAAACATCAAGGCAGGGGACCTCGTGTTACGAAAACTGTCCGTCTCTGATCCAACCCAGAAGAGGAAATTGGCTCCAACTGGGAAGGCCCATACCGTGTAGTCGAGGCTGTACGCCCTGGTACATACCGACTGGCAGATATGGACGGCCGGCTCATCAGCTGACCCTGGAACGCCGAGCACCTAATGAAGTTCCTGGAAGAGCGAACATAGGTTCTAGCTTGGCTAATGTAAATAAAATCTTTTGTAAGCTTTCATGTGTAAAGGGCCGCTTCAGCAACCCTCCCTATCTTGTATGAAAGAAATCTCTTTTTCTCAAACTCCAAATGCCTCAGCAGCTCCGACCTAACACCGGGCAATGGGATCGGCACCCGAGTCCTCACTCCGGTATCGTCCCCAACGTCTCGGTAGGTCCGACCCGGCTTCAGACCAGGGAGTCATCCTAATGCCCCGCATCGATCCCTCACGGATCGACGGAGCCGAACCTCGCCTCCGCCATCATTCACTACACTACTAACTAGAGCAAAGAAGGAAAAGAATTCTTTATTCATACTCCTTTATTTGGTTCTGAGAAAACAAACAAAGACCGTTACAGGACCACCTCTCAAACTGGAGGAAGCCGCCATCTTAGGGCCCCTCGGGTCCGACGAAGGGCGAGACCACTCCGACCGAGTGACTAGGAGCCCTCTCCTCGTCATGATGGTCCTTAGCCTCAGCCACGGTCGACACACCAGCCACGGAGCTCTGGGCATCAACTAGTCGCATACGCTCCAACAGCAGCAGCGCAGAGGGAACCCCCTCCGCTCGCCGACCCACTGAGGAAGATGTCGAGACACCCAACATCATCTTGTAACGGTGTATCTCCATCTCCTTCTCCACAATGACATCGCGAAGTAACCTCTCAGAGGGGGTCTCTGCACCGAAGCACTCGACATGGCATGTCCAAGACCGACACCGCCGAGGTCCCGATCCACCATCGCCCTCCTCAGCCGGCTCGCCTCCTCACTTAAGGCTTCAGACTTATTCCGATAATAGTTAAAGGCCGCATCAGTGTCACGAGCCCCCTTTCGGTAGCGAACCAACGTGGCCTCCAGGGCCTCAACTTTGCTCCGGAGCCACGCCACGTCGGAACGATGGGGGTCCACCTCGGGAAGGGGAGCCACAACCTACAAGAGAACCAGCCAACTCAAAACACATAAGCAAGGAGGTTCGGAAATATCCGAGGTCAAAACACTTGGCCAGTCAAAAATCCTTTTTATAAATGGAATCACTTCGTACAAAAAATACGGTGGTCAGTCCGCGGAAGGCAAATACAATCGAGAGAGGGAAAAAGAAAGATAAAATTATACAACTTGTTTCCCCACCTCAACATCGGCCGGGTTCACAGGGGGGTCGGCAGCCGGGTCATCAACGGGCCCCTCTTCATTGGGGGTCTTCGGTGTCCCCTCGATCTCCATGTCATACTCAAAGTTGGACAGGTCGACGGTCGGGTAGAAGTGCCTCACATGACTGAGGGCCTTCGCATAACACTCGTCCTGGGCCTTGATCACCATCATCTGACCCGCATTCGTCAACTCCTCCTTCTCCTTGGCGAACTTCTCCTTCAAGGAGACCACCCTCTTCCCCCACTCCGCCTCCTTGGCATCGAGCTCGAGCTTCATCTTCTGCTCCCTCTTGTGCGAGCCCTCGAGCTCGATCCGCATCTCCTTCATCTCCCGCTTGCTCTTATCCGCCCGAGCTCGCTCTTGTGCAGGGCCGCTTCGTAGAGGTTCTTTACGTTAGCCCCCTGCACACAAGCCTGCGACCAACCAACGCAGATAAGAAAAAGACTTCCACAGTAAAATTAACAAGGGGGATAGGATCGACGAGCTTACCAGCACGGTGGTCTGCGCCAGGCGCGTGAACGCCACCTCCACGGGCTCGCTCTCCATCTCCTTGCGAACTCGAGGGGTTGCCAACTTCTCCACCACCTCAACAGCCTAGGCCTCCTCGGTCAGACAGTCCCCCATCCGAACCGACCAATCCGGTGCCCACCGTTGCCGCAACATCACCACCACCAGGTCCTCTTCCTCGACCTAGACCAAGGGACCTTTCCCCTTGTCAAGATCGGATGCCTTCGCTTGGCCCTGGCCCCTCGAAGTAGCCACCCCCTTGCTCATCTCCGAGCGAGTCCTCTTGGTCCTCGGCTTGAGCTGGGCCTCCGAGATGGCTAGGGACGACTCCCTCGGCCTCTTCGTCGCCTCCCCCTTCTTCTCGGCCTTCTCCTTCTTCATGGCGAGCCTCTTTGCCTTGATCGATTCAGGATCCATATCTGCAAGAACATCCAGTAAGGACAATGAGCACGGAGGAACAACAAAGCCAAAAGAAAGAAACAACTACATACAAATAACGGCTGGGCTCAGTCCGACGCTTGCCAGGTGACCCTCGGTCACCTTCGTCCAGCTGATACTGTGTGACAGACGGAGGCGCTCGACGAACCTCCACTCCTCGGCCGTCAGGTCCCTCGGCCTCGGCATTTCATAGCTCGGCTTAGAGTGGTTCGTTCCATCGAGTAGGGATGTTCCAAGGTTCCTCACTCCGGATCACCAGATATTTCTTCTTCCAATCCTTGATGGAGTCCGGGTGACCGTGGACGACCTTCCCCTTACTCCGGGGCGAAATGTAGTAAACACCCTCAGCCGCCGAGCTGATCATCAACATCGCTCGGAACACATTCAGCCATAGGGGTACCTTCTGCTCCTCGCACATCAGCACGAAGCAGATGATCTGCTTCCAGGAGTTCGGCCCGTACTGCATCGGCGCCAAGGACGCCCAGTTCAATACCTCCCGAACAAACGGGTGGACTGCCAGCCTCAGTCCGGAGATGAAGGCGTCCACGGGGAAGACGCAATACCAATCAGGCAGGGGGTCGGTCGGGCGAAGGGTAGAGCTCGGCAACATGAGCTCGTAGCTGGACCCTATGTGGTACGCCAGCTGCAAAGCCTCCAAGTCACCTGCCTCCAGAACGGTCGGAAGTGTATCCATCTTCACCCTCTTCTGGCTCGGCGACGACGGCTGGACGCCAAAAAGCTCCTTATCGGAAAGATCGTCGGGGTACCAACGGAACGGCTTCGGTTGTACGGGCGACCCTGTCATCAAGTTACGGTAAACAGGCGCCTGGCTCAAGCCACCGGTCCTCGACCCCTTCTTCTTCGGAACCCTCTTCTTCTTGGCTCTTTCTGGTGAGGGGGCAGATAATCGCCCCAGACCGGTCGGCATGGAACTCGAGCCCACACCCTGACCTCCTATCTGAGCCCCTTCGGCTTCACCCCCTTCGGGGCCACCCTCCTCTTCGGAAACCAACCCTAGAATCTGGACTTCGTCTGAACTATCGCTCCCCTCCTTAGATTCGCTACTCTCCACCACAAAAGGCTTCCGAGATCGCAACGGCCTCACATTATGCACTGGCTCCTCCTCGCCTACCGGCTCCTCCCACGAAATCTAATCGGAAGGCTCCACATTATGTACAGACTCCCCCTCAAGCACGGGATCCTCCCACGAGGTCGATTTGGAGGCGGGTTTCACTTCCCCCCTAGACGTCGATGCTGACGAGCCAGACTGAGCCCTGTCCATCTGTGCCTAAACTAAACAGACTTACCAACTAACCTGCGGTTGCTTCGGAAGAACGAGCCTGGTGCAGCAAACTGTAAGGACGAGCGCTGAAGTGTTGGAAGATTTTTTGAAAAAGAAAGGAGCGAGAAAGAAGTGGGCGATAAGGGGAGAGGTGGGGACATTTATAGAGGATGAAAACGACTCCTCGATTTCCGCAATTACTGTTCACCGATTGACGTGTAACTGCCGCCTGGAAAATCGCTCCACGTCCTCGAAACGTGCGCTGCTGACGTCACCCAGTGCCAGGCTGACAGCCAAACACAGGGGTCGGTTCGGATGAAGTGTTCGGTGGAGAAAACATTTTACTTAAGATTTAAGGCGCCGTCCTTCGACAGACGCCCCGGGCTCCAGGGCTCAGTCGGCTCCCCTCTCACCCGCGAGCAGCCCGGGGCTTACGGCCTCGGCAGCCGAAACCCCGAACTGTTCGAGGGTGGGACAGAAGCCACCATCGCCTGGAGCCCTATCGGAAAACAGATCGGCCCACCTCCAATCGGAGACAACCCATCTGTCCGAGGCTCTTCAGCCCCAGGTTCGGAATACGGTTGATGCCCCTCCCGTCTGGATCTCTCTCGGGCCAAACAACCGTGTCAGGGTCGTCTGACCCGAAAAAGGATCCAGACGGCAAAGCCACCACCAATCCGAGGCTCCTTATCTACCGGTCCGGATTTCGGTCGTTACCCCTCTCGCCCTGATCTCCCCTAGATCTGGCTACCGTATCAGGGCCATCAGATCCAAGAGAAGATCCGGGCAGCAGAGTAACCACCTCTCCGACACGACCAGGGTTAAAATTTTGCAAGAGACAGACGTCCGCCGAAGCAGACACCTCTGATGGCCAATGGACCACCCTTGCTGTAATCAAACCCGCTGTGGGGGGAGGAGTACTTATAGCCCCCCCCATAGACCGGCCATTATGACATTGGGAAAGACAATTGACGGAAGCTCATGCGCCATGCATTTATTAGGCGGCGCCATTAATGCCTCTAGGAAATTGGAGCATTGCACAGATCCCGGAGCACCTTCAATGCTCCGCAAAGACGACGGACCACTCCGCTCAAACCTTCTAAGGCACCATGGCTCGCCATCACCCTTGCCGACCCATAATCCCTCGAAAGCTCGAGGTTCGGTCTAGCACCAGGGTAGTCTTCTCAGGAAGACTCAACGGCTCGCCATCACCCTTGCCGACCCATAATCCCTCGAAAGCTCGAGGTCCGGTCTAGCACCAGGGTAATCTTCTCACGAAGTCTCAACGGCTCGCCATCACCTTTGCCGACCCATAATCCCTCGAAAGCTCGAGGTTCGGTCTCGCACCAGGGTACTCTTCTCCGGAAGACGCAACGGCTCGCCATCACCCTTGCCGACCCATAATCCCTCGAAAGCTCGAGGTCCGGTCTAACACCAGGATAATCTTCTCAGGAAGTCTCAACGGCTCGCCATCACCCTTGCCGACCCATAATCCCTCGAAAGCTCAAGGTTCAGTCTCGCACCAGGGTACTCTTCTCCGGAAGACGCAACGGCTCGCCATCACCCTTGCCGGCCCATAATCCCTCGCCAGCTCGAGGTCCGGTCTAGCACCAGGGTAATCTTCTCAGGAAGTCTCAACGGCTCGCCATCACCCTTGCCGACCCATAATCCCTCGAAAGCTCGAGGTTCGGTCTCGCACCAGAGTACTCTTCTCCGAAAGACGCAACGGCTCGCCATCACCCTTGCCGGCCCATAATCCCTCGAAAGCTCGAGGTCCGGTCTAGGACCAGGGTAATCTTCTCAGGAAGACACAAAGGCTCGCCATCACCCTTGCCGACCCATAATCCCTCGAAAGCTCGAGGTTCGGTCTCGCACCAGGGTACTCTTCTTCGGAAGACGCAACGGCTCGCCATCACCCTTGCCGGCCCATAATCCCTCGAAAGCTCGAGGTCCGGTCTAGCACCAGGGTAATCTTCTCAGGAAGACACAAAGGCTCGCCATCACCCTTGCCGACCCATAATCCCTCTCCAGCGCGAGGTTCGGTCTCGCACCAGGGTACTCTTCTCCGGAAGACGCAACGGCTCGCCATCACCCTTGCCGGCCCATAATCCCTCGCCAGCACGAGGTTCGGTCTCGCACCAGGGTACTCTTCTCAGGAAGACTCAACGGATCGCCATCACCCTTGCCGGCCCACAAATCCTCGCCAGCTCGAGGTTCGTTCTAGCATCAGGACAGCCCCCTCATGAAGGCCCAGCGATTCGCCATCCCATTTCTACAACCATAAACACTCCTCCACGGCTAGCTCCCGCACCCCCGCAGGAGTGGGGGGCTTGTGTGGTAGGGTAAAAATGGCCTGGGGCCCAACCAGGGCCCAGGACAGCTCTCGCTCAAAAATGGAAAAACAACAATCCGGCTCGGCTTCGAACCACTACAGGGTTGGCGCCGAACCTCAAGTTCACCCCCACAAACCTGGTCTCCTCGTATCCGACGAGTCTCGATGGCCCTCGGCCTCCGATCCACGACAGCCCCACGGGTCGTCCGCCCAGCCTGGTAAAGAATGAAGATGACCTGGCGCAACCTAGGCCATCCGATTCTCCCAGAGGCACAGGAGCCCCATGATCAGCCATGTCAGCTCCAAATACCACCAAGGGCTTTGCCACATCAGCCCTATACCACTCTTGGTACTGCCACGTCAGCCCTAAACCCCCTGGGCCTCCTGCCACGTCAGGCCCATGGGCTTTCGGGTTCAGACCCGGCCCCCAAGCGGATCCAAACCCGGTTAGAATTCCCTATAAATACCAGACCCTCACCCACCTTTTCAGGTAATCAATCTTTGCCACCTAAATTTCCCTAGTTATCGCTACTCTCTCACAGAGACTGACTAGATCGTCGGAGGGTCCGCCATCGGGATAAACCCCGGTGTTTCAGGACCGTCTGCAGGTACTCGAGGCGAGGCAATCCGAGCCGATCCTCAAGCGCCGAAACGAGCCTCCCGCTCGTCGTCCCGTGCCGCACTCTTCCCTCATTACAAATTGAGTCCGAACTCACACCTGGTGCATCCACACTGCGACCAAAAACAAACCGCATCAGCGCTCATGAACATAGTGGTAATCTATCTCTATCTGCTTAGTTCGCTCATGAAAGACCAAGTTTCTTGCAATGTGCAGTGTACTCCGGTTGTCACAATGAAGAAGGGTAGCTCTTGTGAGAGTGTCACTCATATCTGATAACAGCTAACGAACATGAACAATCTCTCTAGTAGTAGTTGTCATTGCTCTGTACTCATCCTTGGTGGAAGAACACGCAACAACTGCATGTTTCTTGCTTTGCCATGAGATCAGTGAATCACCACGAATAGACAGAAACCTGTGGTAGACCTTCTAGTGGTAGGATCACCCGCCCAATCTGAATCAGAATATGCACTGAGTTCCAGTTTGGATGTAGAATGCATGAATAATGAGTGAGTGATAGTGCCCCGAAGTTATCTAAGGATCCGAAGAAGAGCACCGTAGTGAACTGATGTAGGAGCGAAAATAAACTGACTAACAATACTGACTACATGAGCAATATTGGGTCTAGTCATGCATAAGTAGACAATCTTTCCAACAATCTGCCTGTATCTAGTAGGGTCGGAAAGAAGCTCACCATCTGTGGGACGAAGCTTTACATAAAGCTCTAATGGAGTATCAATTGATTGACTGTCAGCGAGACATGCAGCAGAGATAATATCTGTTGTGTATTTCTGTTGAGAAATAAGCATCCCTCGATATCCATGTGCAATCTCTAGACCCAGAAAGTAGCATAATCTGCCAAGATCTTTCATATGAAACTACTGGTGAAGGTATTTCTGGGTGGATGCAATGCTTGTGAAGTCATCTCCGGTAATAATCATATCATCAACATATAATAATAGAATGACTTTCCCCTGCAGTGATGACCGCATGAACATAGAGTGGTCATGTGAACTCTAACAGCAACTAGCCTATGTGATGACACTGCGAAAATACTCAAACCAGGCTCGAGGGGCCTGTTTCAGACCATATATACCTCGATGCGGATGACAAACATGATGAGGAGTGGGAAGGCTAGGAGAATGATGTATATAAATAACCTCAGATAAGGTACAATGAAGAAAGACATTCATCAAGTCCATCTGGTATAATGGCCATTGACGAACAGAGGTAATGGCAAGAAAAGTGCGAACTGCAGTCATTTTTGCAACTGGGGCAAAAGTCTTATCATAATCAATGCCATGCTCCAGAGTAAATTATCGGGCAACTAGACGAGCCTTGTGTCGCTCAATGGAGCCTTTAGGTCGGTATTTGACATTGAAGATCCACTTACAGCTAACAGGCTGGACGCCCACATGCAGTGGAACAACATCCCAAGTGCCAGTCTAATCAAATGCATTGAGCTCCTCTGTAATAGCTTCCCACCATTCGGGATATTAAATAGCTTCCTGATAGGTTCTGGGCTCATGTATGGAGTGTATAGTAGTGAGATACGCATGAAACTGCGGTGAGTAGAAGGATAGAGTGGCAAAACCAAACTGATCAAAAGGACCAGTGGCATCAAGTGTGTAACATGCCGGTGGGATGCCCGACGCAGAGCGTGTAAACTAACGGACTAGTGGCGGATGGGCAGTGTGTGGGGGTGAGATAGATGGCATAGGCGCATGCTGCTGTGAGAATGCAGGTAGTGAGGGTGCATAATGCTATGAGGAGGCATGTGGTGTCTTCGTAGGAAGAATAATAGGTGGAACGTCAATATGAGATGAGAAAGGAGCCAAAGAAGTATGATCAAATGGAATGCGTGAAGGTATGGCCGGAAAGATAGGCCTAACAACTTGGGAGTCGAGAAAACTAACATCCTCATGAGAGGTCAAGTAGAAGGGGGAGTCGTCAACAAAGGAGATATATCGAAAAATACGAATATGACCAGCTACATGATCAAAACAACGATAGTATTTTGTGCTCAGGACTGAGACCTAAGTTAACACACTTGGCAACTCGGATGGTGAGCTTCGTGCGCTCAGTGGGAGGGAGAATGACATAACATATGCACCCAAAGGTACGAAGCATATTGTAGTCTGGTGGTGAGTGACGAAGAGCCTCAGAAGATGATGTGCCATATAGGGCAGATGAGGGAGTGATGTTAATTAGACTAACAGACGTCATGACAGCTTCAGCCAAGAAAGAATGAGGAACAGAAGATGAGAGTCAAAGAGCGCGAGCCATCTTAAGGATGTGACGATGTTTGCATTCAGCTACACCATTCTGCTCATGCATGTGAGGACATGATTATGGAATGAGTGTACTGAGATTGAAGGATCGATCTCATAGCAATGGAAGTGTACTCACAAGGATCGTCAGAGCAAAAGGTTTTGATACGCACACCAAACTGAGTGTGAACCATGTTCATAAAGAACTAGTAAATGTCAGGTATCTCAGAGCGTTGGTGCATAAGAAAAAAACCCATGTGTATCGAGTAAAGTCGTCGATGAAACTAACATAATAGAGACAACCTTTGTGAGAAGATGTAGGAGATGATCCCCATATGTCAGAGTGAATAAGATGAAAAGAATGTGTGGTTTGAGAAGTGCTTTTGTTATTAAAAGAGAGTGCTATGTGTTTGGCTAAATGACAACCTTGACAATCAGATAAATAAGTAAAAGAAAGATGACCAAGCGCATCACTACGGACTAAAGTCTTGAGTCAAGACTCACTAATATGTCCTAAACATCTGTGCCATAGATCAACATCAGAGAGTACAACACCAGCAAAATAAGGATAAGATTTATGTGCATGAAGAAAATCTAGTTGATATAGACGACTCTGTCGACTAGCATTCCCAAACTCTTGACCAGTGTGAGAATTAGTAATAGAACAACCTAAAGAATCAAATGTAACGATAAGACCACTATCGCACAGTGCACTATTGAAAATAATGTTCATGGATAAATGAGGAGCATAAAGAACATAAGTGTCACGCCCCGCTTCCCGTTATACGGAAACACGTGCACGTAACTGAGGCCCAGCGAATGATATAAGTATACCAACTCATTTCATTCATAAGCTGTACAATACTGATAAGCTTAACAATATAATAATAATAATCACATGAACAATAATAGCATGAATAACCAATATCTGAGATATAAGAACTTACAAAATAGTCCGAGAATATGTAATACAATAACATTAACTCAAGATCCTTCAGTATCCCTTCATCTGTACCCGTATAAACATTAACTCAAAAGAAATAGGAAGGTTACCCGTTAGAGCAAGCTATGGGCCGCAAGTAGTGGCAAGTGGTTAAACAATAAAAGGATGTTATATCAAGAACAAGAAATTTGAACGAGGTTAGAGTCAATAAATAACAAGAGATAACATGGTTAAGAAAGCAAGGGTCGGTAAAAAATAGTGGATAATGCAATGATCAATAAATAGTAAACAATAATGTAATGATCGGTAACCAATATTCAATAATCAATGATCGATAAAAAAAATAAACATTGATCAAAATGCAAGTATCTATGCTCAGTGTCAATCTTATATTTATCAGTCTTTTATTAATCCATCTAATGCACACAATTTTTTGTCTCATACCACAAGTTCGGGTGCATATAATCAAGTGAACGTTTCGACTATCGTGGTGGATCCTACAAGGTCATGTATTCGGCAACAGTAATTAGGAACGGTACAATACACGATGGTTGGGATACTGTAGTTAGTAATCCGCAATCAATCGATAAAACAATAATCAATATCAGTAATCAATACAGAAAACACAGGCCCCTCTTCCTAGTACAGTCTCCTACAGTACCCACTACTAAGTCGTTTTCTTTTTTACCCCGGCTTGTCATTATTTTATTACAATGAATCATGCATATGCAATCGATGAAATGGTGTCAAGAAATGATAAAAAGGAGGTATCGATGACTGTATAATGAACGGTATGTTGTGCAATTCATTAGATGCAAAGTTTAACACATTTATATGTAAAAGCATGAAGATACAATTGTGGACAGCAATATGTTGCTGTACAAAAACTAACTTTTCCGCTGCTACGGGAAAGCAAATCAGGTTCCGTCAGAAGTTCTAGAAACTAGACTTACTGAAGGTTCTGACGCATATTCACACGATACATTCAGACTACAGTAACTATGTCTACTGGTTGATTATTTATGTGTCTACTGTTCACGCAGCAACTCAGTATCAAGTTATTAAATGTGGAATTCGACCAAAAACTAAGTTAAAGTTATTACAAAAAATTATAAGTTAGTTCATAGTACTGTTGATTAGCATTCTTGAAAATCTCAGGTCCTAATCCTCAAATTAATCTACTGTTTCAATTAGTTGAACATGACAATATAACTATAAAACAGCGAATCTGGAATTACGATAGTATAGTGGTAGAATCTAAGAGTGCGTTTGGTTACATTTTTTGGAAATATTTTCAGAAATTTTTTTTCTGAAAATGCGTTTGGTTATATTTTGTTTTGGGCATCTTTTGAGAAAACAACCCAAAGGTTGTTTTCCCCTTTTGGCCTTTTCCCCTTCCTCTCTATTCAGAAAACAACCCAAAAGCTTCGCGCTCCACTTGATGCGTCGACGAGCTCCACACCGTCACCACCTAGCGTCGACGAGCTCTTCGCCACCGCAATCGATATCCATCTTCGAGCTCCACACCGTCACTGCCGAGTGTCAACGAGCTCTTCGCCACCGCAATCGATATCCATCTTCGAGCTCCACACCGTCGCTTCACCTCCGCCAAATCCGCCCTCTCCCTCTCCCTCTCTTAGCTCCTCACCATCGCCCGCGCCGCACCCGGCGCTGCCCCCATCAAGATCGCGCTTGACGTAGCTGGTGGCACTGGAACTCTCGCCGCGAGGCTGAAGCAGATGGCTGATATGACGGTGCTGACGACCACGATGAATTTGGGGTTGCCATACAACGAGGCGGCGGCGCTGAGAGGGGTGGTGCTGCTACACGTGCCGCTGCAGCAGAGGTTTTCGGTAGGGGATGGTGGGGTGGATTTGGTGAGGCTGGGCCACGCAGTTAACAGGTGGATTCCGGTGACGGCGATGGAGTTTCTGGTGATGGATGTGGATAGGGTGTTGAGGGGAGGGGGTTTGCTTTGGGTGGATCACTTCTTTTGCAGGGGTGTTGATTTGGAAGGGGTTTATATGTCGAGCTGCTCGCCGCTAATCTCCGAGCTCGACGCCACGCTGCCGAGCTCCACATGCCGAGCCAGAGCCCCACTCCTCTTCGCCGAGCTTCGCTCCTCGTTGAGGTGACGCCGAAGAAAAAGAGCAGCGGAATAGAAGGAAAGAAAGAAGATAAAGGAGAGCGGAAGAAAGAAAGAAAAGAAGAAAAAAAAACAGGGGAGAGATCTGTGCTTCAATGGGTGTGCTAGGGGGAGAGCAATTAAGGTTAAGTGTAATTATGGTTGGAGTAATTAAGGTTAAGTGTGTTTAGAGTAAAAAAAATTTATTACCAAACAGCATTTTACCGTCTAGTTTTAAGAAAACAGCATTCAGACTATTTTTTTTACTCAAACAGGTTTTACAATCTCATTTTCAGAAAACAGTTTTCACAAAACAGTATTCACAAAACATTTTCAGAAAACTGTTTTCAAAACAACAAACCAAACGCACTCTAAATATTTTACAATCTATAAGTCGGATTGAGAATCTATCAGATGTTCTAGAAACTAGACACAATGTGCTACAATTTCTATTTGATAATTTCTAGATAATAATATTAGTAACTAGGTCGAATTCTCACTCCTAGTTAGAGCAAACAGCAGGCCGAAAACATACATATTGATTTTAACGATCTTCATTTTGCAAGTGTATAGTTTTATGGTTAAAAAAGAACAAAAAACCACATCTTGAAGTGAGTATGGTTTCTATTATTAACATGACGAGCATTAGCATTTCAACGATATTAAACTAATATTAACATATAATCATATGCAAGCACAATTCATTCAAATCACTCATTCTTTTATAATTTTGTGCTTCTAATTTGTGTTTGTGTAACATATGCATATATAGATGGTTTCTCATGAATTTCTATGACATTTTGGGTTGACAGAAGTCGAATGAAACAATGAACGATGTCAAGTTCAACTTCAAACAATATATGACGACAACGAGTAGATTAACAACAGATGAGACTACTTGCGGAGATCAAGAATATGCTTGCACAAGAATAAAAAGATTGTAAAAGTATTGCTTGCCTTTTACGGTGATTACGAGCGCAATAAGGAAGAGTGGCGACGGCACACGGCAGTGACAACGGCAAGCATGAACAATAGCAAGAATAACAACAATGAGACCACAATGACACACTGCGAGGCAGCAACACAGCAAGGCAGTGACACACCGACAGACAGCGAGCAACAACGACCAAGAGCACAGAAAATACTGAGACGACGGCAACACGACGATAATGAGACTTCAATTAAGGTGATAGTACCACCGAAATGAGGCACCACTACTACATCGATGGATGTAGAAAGGGCAACCACAAGAGGCAATGAGCAAGATCGAGGCAGCATCGAGGCTTCGGGATGAAGCACAACGAAAGTAAGGTGGCTATGATGTGAGGCAGCAACACAGGGAGATGCGACGACATCCTCGAGAACGACAGCACGGAAGCTTGGTGGTGTTGGCGATGTAGTGCAGGGCGGCAGTCGGGGTCAGCTGCAAGGGTGGAAGTAGTGAGGCTATGATGGTTTCGGGTGGTTGCAATGATGATGAAGGGGATTTGCTGTTGGTTGTAGTGAAGCCAGGTAGTCAAGGGCGAAGTAGCGAGGATGTAAAGGCAGGGCTTGGGGTGTGTAGGCCAGTCGATATGGTGGAGGCGAGGTGCCGGCGAGGTGCTCAGGGAGGTAATGGAAGGAGCTCGAGGTGAACGATGGTGGTCGGCAGCGCGTCGAGGTGCGTTGCGGTTTGCCACGCGCGCTCGGGCGGAGAAAGCGCAGCGGTTTGAGGGCTTCGGCGATGGTGACAGGAGGTGCGGCAATGGTGGGCATGGATTTCGGTGATGATGGCGACGGCGATGGGTGGTCGTGAGGGCACAGGAGGCAGCAGGTGAGTGGAGGAGCGAGAGGAGATCGATCAGTTTGGGGCGCCGGGATGGTGAACAGAGAGGAGAAGAAGGGAGGGGGGAAGGGGTTATTTAATTAATAGAATGTAATAATGATATTATAATGGGGGGTGGTTTGATAGGTAATTGATTTAGGGTTAGTGGGGTAGGTTATGAATTTGGTTTAATATGT
Organism: Hemerocallis citrina; assembly: GCA_017893485.1. Taxonomy (NCBI): domain Eukaryota; kingdom Viridiplantae; phylum Streptophyta; class Magnoliopsida; order Asparagales; family Asphodelaceae; genus Hemerocallis; species Hemerocallis citrina. The sequence continues at coordinate 18,735,694 of CM030368.1, read as the reverse complement.
TATAATGGGTTGTAATTAGGAGGAAAGTTATGCAGTTATAGGAGATAACGGGTTTGGGAATTAGCCATGAATTGTTGGGTTAGTGTGGGCTTCTGTTGGGCTCACAATAAAATAAGAAATTTAAAAATTTTGTAGAGTGGGATAGGATATAAGGAAATAATTGCAATTAAAAAAGATTGGGCTTACAAATTATAGGGTGAATTGGGCTTGATAAAATAATACTTATTGAATGTATGCAATAGGATTTAAAAGAACAAGGAGAATTACGGAAAAATTTAAGATACAATAACATGAAGAAAAAAAAATACAATTGCCACGCCTCACTTCCCAAAAGAATATGGAATGTGAGTACGTGACAAAGCCCAGCTAATGATTTTCATCATTCATAAGCTGTAAGGATCAACACAACAGTAAATAGAAAGATACAACCACGCATGCATGAATAAAACCTCATAATCAAAAGAATTATTTGAAACCAAATACATAATTATCAAATAAAAACAAGATTTGAAAAACAATAAAACTCTAGGTCAAAATGCCTAATTACAGAGTATCAAGTAGCAACAAAAGAAACTGATAAATTCGATGCAGAAATAAACTAAAGCATAAAAGATCCCAGACAAAAGCTTAGAACACTTGATCGCTTACATCTGCAAGTAACTGATCTCCAAAACCTGTATATTTATTATTTGAAAGAAACAGAGAAACAGGAAAATAATCTGTCCGTTAGTGCAAGCCACGGGCCACAAGTAGTACAAGCAAAAAGGGGTACAGAAACAAGGTAACTAAGAGTACAGAGTGGGAAACAAGAATCAGAGTACAGAACATAGCATGACACGAATGTAACAAATAAATAGAGTCAAATAAACTAATAAGTAAGTAAACAGGATCAGATAACTGAATCAGGTAACAGATAACATGTAACTTGTAACAGATATCAGATAATCATGTAAACTTATAACAGATATCAGATAAACATGTGAAACAGATGACAGGAATGTGCAGGTAAAACATATTATTCTTAAGTCTTTATTTAATCTTATCTAATGCATCACGCATGCATCCCTTTCCACATGGTTGTTTCATACAAGTAAGTTGCTTTAGATTTAGTGGTGGATTCTATGGAGCCGTGTACTCAGGCATCATATAAACAGATAAACCGAATCGGATAAACAGACTCATAAATCATGTAATCATGTATTCATGCAAGCAGATGAGACCTATGGGCCCCCTTCCGAGTACATCTTCTTATAGGGAAGAATGTAGTCAGGTAAAAACGATAAACCGAAACAAATAAACAGCCCCATGAATCATGTAATCATGTATTCATGCAAACATATGGGAAACACGGGCCCCCTGCCGAGTACACCTGCCTATGTTGTCCACTACCAGATCTTTCCCTTAATCTCCGGCTTGATTACTTATTCTTTTTACCAAAACAGACATGAATGTGCAAAAACCAGGGACATGTAAACATGACGGGGACAAAAAGGTTCAGACTGGGCAGAAAGCATGCTCGGGTGTCATAACAAACTTATAAATAGTGGAACAACAAGACTCTAAATTCTGGACAACAGGACGTTTCTGCACCAAAACTGGAATTCCCACTGCTAAAGAGAAGAAAATTTGGATACGTCAGAAGTTCTAGAAACTAGACTCTCTTCCGACTCCAGAACATATACACACGATATATAGAAGTCACATAAAGTAGGTTCAAATTCTTATTATTTACAGATTACATGTTCAGGCAGCAGGTAAGAGTTAAATACTTATAAACAAAAGTAACTTGAAAAATCATTTAAAAATTTCATTAAAATCCTATTTAAACTCCTAATAGTGTTAAATATCAGTATAATTAATATCAGATTTTAATACTTAAATTAATCTACTATTTCAGCTAATTTAACAGGGTGATGTATATTCAGACTACATTATGGAATTTATACGTCACTGTACAAAAATCTGAATATCTTACAATTTGTAAATCGAATTATAAAAACGTCATATGTTCTAGATTCCAGACACACAGAGCTACAGTTCCCATTCAATAAATTTTAATCAATGAAAAATAGAATCAGGTCAAAACTGAGTTTCTTTACTGAACAGGTATGCAGGCAAAAAATCTTTAATCATGTTTGCATAAATATATTAAGTCAGAAAAATTATCAAATAATTCTACAAAAAATTAGGGTGACTCCTAATCATGTCCAGTCATATCTAGATTAATATCAAGTCTAAATCTTACTGTTAGCATCTATTTTAATTAATATTTCATGCCAATAATCTTGTAATAAAAAATCTGGAAATTTTCTACCCAACAATATTAAAAGTGTGATATTTTACAAGTTACAGATCGTATTTTAGATCCATCAAATGTTCTGGAAACTAGAAACAGGGACCTACATTTCATGTTCACAAACTTAGTCATTATTCTTACATTAACAGGGTTTAATTTATCGTGCCAAATCAGGACATCAGTAAATGAGATATCTCTTGCATGAATTATCACATTAATAGTAACTACAATGGATCCAAGTTAATGTGTAATGCAAATCAGAATTCAACGGGTATTCAAATCAGCACGCCATGTCTATTCTCAAACTCATTAAGAGGGAAACATTATTAACATGTTTAACATACAAACAAAAACATCTATTACTCATAGTGATTTATGGACATGCATTCATATAGATAAATATCTAGATCTAATTCTTGTTTGTATAATGGATGTAATGATGAAATGTTTGTGATCCTCTACGATTACGGAATTGATGGGAACAAATCAACGGGTAGGGTCAGGATCATCAATGGGCAAAACATGAAGAATGAGTCACAACGAAGAATCTACTTACAGTATTTCAAAAAGTGCTTGTACGGGGAAACAAGAAAAATTCGTATAAGATACTTGCCTTACGAGATGATAAACAGATTCGAGACGAGCGATGGCAAAAGCACGTGCAAACTACGTGCAACTTCAACATCAAGAGGGGCACGAAAACACAGTGGCACTCGCTGCGGTGGTTGGCAGTGGCGGGGGAGACAGCAAGTGGCAACGGCAGCCACAGGGAAGGTCTCAGTAATGGGGACAGCAAGCACACGACAGCGGCAATGGGAAGGAGAGGGTGATCGGGGGTGTGCAGTCAACGGGTGGTGTTGGTCGACGAGGAAAGGAGGTGGAGTAGTTGTGGGTTGCGGGATGAAGGCAATGGCGATGGATGGTCGGGGAGCTGTTGGCGATTGGGGGCTTGCAGCTCGGAGGTGGGTCGCGGTGGAGTATGGTGCAGTCGAGGAGGACAGCAATAGGTGGTGCTCGAGGATGACTAGGGAAAAGGGCGAGGTGGAGGATCGGGGAGAGGCAATGGCGATGGCGGGATGGGTTTCCAAAGGCAGCACGGGAAGACGAAGGGGTAGGGGTAGGGGTAGGGTGACGGCTGAATTAGGAGGGATTAGGGTTTTGATAATGGTGATTAGGGTTAAGATTAAGGAGGGTTATATATAGGATTAGAATATGGTAATGGGTTATTGGGTTATTGGGTAAATGGGTATAGGGTTTAGGATCCAATAGGAAAAAGAAAAAATAATAAATATAATAAGATTAATTTAAGAATGACAATATGCAAGAATTTGAATAAGATGAACATCAAAATTTTAGGCTCAACAGAAAAATAAAAATTAAATAGATTGGGAGACAAAAATAAATTCTATTAAGAGAAAATCAAATTACAAGGGTGCAGAAGAGACGACGAAGAGTACAATGAATAATAATACCAAAATGAAAGATACAATAATGAAAATAGGGGTTACAACAATTCTATATAATCAGAAATGGGGGTTACAATAAGCCAATGTGAGAGTGGGAGAGCTAATAGATCCTGAGTGTGTAGTGAGAAGTTGTGAGCCATCGGCAATATATGGGGATGGAGAGTAAGAGGGAAGTGCAGTGCTGATGGTGAGTAGTGTATAATTACTAGTAAGATGATGTGAAGCACCAGAATATAAAATTCAGGAAGAATTCATACCGAAAGTAACAGAGAATGCAGGGACAGGGAGCCCAGTAGTGATGGACTGACCCACGAGCTAGAGTTCTAGCTGAGTATGGCAATGTTGGAGATTGTCCAATCAGCAGGAGTCGACAAGGCTGGGCTGAGGATGTAAGAGAAGAAGTGTTGCAAGGAGGAATGAGACTGATGTCGTTGTGGCAGGGATCGAAATGAGGGCAGAACTGCTGCTGGTGTCGGGATCGGGATAGGAAGCTGGATGGTGCTACCGGTTGCGGAAGAAGGGGTAGGGCAGTGTTAGGAATGACGTTAGGAGAAGAAGGGTCCTACCAGAATCAGGATGATGACGACGCTACATTTGTCAGAATCTAGTTGGAGATCGGGATGTGAGGGAAGTGAAGAGGAAAATGTAGTAGCGGAAAAGTCGGTGGAGAATGAAAGAGATTGGGGTTCCATTGGAGAAGAAACAATACCTGCAATTAAAAAAAAAATTAATTTGTTGATTTTTGATTTTTGATTTTTGATTTTTGATCTTTGATCTTTGATCTTTGATTTTTAGATTTGTTGATTTGCTGATTTTTTTGATTGGTTGATTTTTTTGGATTTTTTGATTTGTTGTTGTTTTTTTTTTTTACTTTTTTACTTTTTTTTTGTTTTGATTTTTTGTTTTTTTTATTATTTTTTTTATTTTTATTATTTTTTTGATTTTTTGATTTTTTGATTTTTGATTTATGATTTTTTCTGAATTTTTTGTACGACTAATGACGGCAACTATGACGTCAACAATAGTAAACAGCCATAGGGGTTAAGTGATTTGGAGGTGGAAATCAAGTTTGAATTGTAATTTGGACGTGGATATCGGGTTTTGGGTTTGGTTTGGGCTCAGGCCGGGTTCAGTTTTTTTTTTGGGGTCTGAATAAGGGTTCTGGTTATAGGGTGTGAGGAATTAGGGTTTTAGGTATGTGGAGTATTCAAACAGATTAGGGTTTATAGGGAAAAGAAACATTAGATGACGGCTAGGGGTTTTGGATTGGTTTTGCGGAAGTGGAATTTTGGGGGGAGTTCGAGGGGTCGCCTGAGTTGGGAGGTGGAGGTCGACGGGAGGTTGAGGTTGAGGTCGACGGTATTGGGACAGGGATTGTATTGTAGGGGCAGCGATTGTATTGGCAGGCTGGGGTTTATGGATTTCGGGGAGGACGAAGATGCAAGATGGGTTCGCCGGAGATTTGGGATGATGTTGAGTCAGAGGGTGGACAACAATGGCTGACGAGGGATTTTGTTTCTTTTGTCGTTGTCGAGGAGGAAGAAGATGTTGGGATGGTTGGTGGGTTGTTGTTGTCGAGGAAGAAATTTGGCTTGTCGTTGCTGTTGTCGAGGAAGAAGAATATGATGTTGGGTTGTTGTTATCGACGGGGAAGATGACGACAATTGGGGTTACTATTTTAAAAAAATCTAAAATATTACTGCTCTGATACCATGATAAGGTTAACAGAGAGATTGAGAAATATTATCGGATAGTTATAAATGAGTACAATGTCTCCTATATATAGGAGGAAACCAAATACTAAACTGATACAAAATCCGATATGGGACTAAGTATATAATACAATATCTAACATATGTATATATATATATATATACACACACACTATATACTATATCTTAAGATATGGGGTATTACTGAGTATTTTTTCTTGTGAGAGGGTGAAAAGTTTGAGTCTTTGGAGGTTTCGGTGTGAATGTGGCTTCGTTTAGGAGGAATTGGAGTGAGTTTTGGGGTTTTCATATATTTTACTGTTTACAGAATTTTTCATATGCTGCATCGTTCCGAAGATGTGCTGCAGGCACGTGCCCATGGACAAACCTAGTGTATATAATAAATCACAAGGCAATTTGAAAAAAAAAACTATCGAGTGGCTCTCCTTCAATTGAAACAAAATTAATGACTCACATTCACCCTCCAAAAAGATATTTTTTTCTCCAAAAGTTTTCCCCCCAAAACAAAAATCATCCTTACTTTATTAACCATCTCTCTCTCATATCTTCACTTTTTTAGATCTCTCTCTCTCTCTCTCTCTACCCAGAAATTAGATTTTTAGGATTTAGGTTTGTAAATTTCTGGATTTTTAGATTTTTTTGCTTATTTTGATTACTCATGTAGAAAATTTCACTGAGTTCCCCGAATGATTTCAAATGCAATGGCAGATTTAAATGTATCTCTCTTTTTCTTTCTCTATCCAAAAATTTTGATTTTTAGATTTCAGGTTTGTAAATTTCTGGATTTTCAGATTTTTTTTTACTTCTTTTGATTGCTCATGTAGAAAATTTCATTGAGTTTTGTGATTGATTTCAAATGCAATAGAAGATTTAAATGGATATTCACATAGGTAAATTTCAACATCTAAAGTTACACTGAAAGTAGCAAATATCTCCTCAAAAGTAAAATTTCATCATTTTGCACCCTCAAAGTTTTAAGAAGTTTGATTTTAGACCCCCATTATAATTATTTAAGCATGGACTTTTTTTAACAACTAATTATTGTTATACTATTCAAACTTAAGCTACATAAACCCCATGATGGAAGTTTTAGATTTATGCACCCGAAATGTTGTAAAGTAAATGTATCCAGTATTATACATGGACATTATTAAGATATACATCTCATAAAGTAAATTAATATCTGATAGTAGAATACACTGAGAACACCATAGTTAATCATCAAATACTTTTCCTGCTTGATATACAGTGCAAGTTCTTCATCAGAACTAAACAACATCATTTGTCTGACTTCTCACTGGTTCCTACATTGGATAACATCACTATATATGGCCACATAAGTTTTTTTTATGGCATCTGTAACTATTTCATATTAGATCAATTAATTATTTCTTTTATATTCCTAACATTATAATACTTACGTTGATATGCTGCATCGTTCCGAAGACGTACCGTATGCCAGAGATTATGAGAAATAATAACAATAGAAATTATGGTTAATATCCTAGACTAAGGTGCTTGAGATATTTACTTTAGGTATCAAGATTAAAATACCTAGACTACTATCACAAGCCAGTATTTATTGGATAAATACTGGTTTGGGCACTAAGTTCTCAACCCACTCAACCCCCGTCCCGATATCCAAACAATTAGTATATGTAACACACGTATTACCCATAGAATAATATTACACATAATATTATTCATATATTGAGAAAATACACCTATATATCCAACAATCTCCTCCAATATTCTCAGTACATAAACGTACTGGATTTTCTCATCAGTTCAACATGAAGCTGATTGGCTGATAGTAGTCTTTAAATAGAAGAAATGCATCACACAAAGTACAGTTCATAAGGACTAAATCAATTATAAATACAAATAGTTCAGAAAATACTAAACCAAAATAATTAAATAGTCCCCAAACCATATCACAACAGAATAATTCACAATGACTAAACCAACTGAAGACATCTGTCATAATCTCAAAATCAACCAAAGCAAATAAACTTCAAGAACAAAATAAGAGTTTTAAGCTCAATGAACACAAAAGTCTTAAACTCAAAAGAAGTTTTATCAAGCAAGTGACTATTTTATCCTCGAGAGAGATAAACTGAAACCCTATCCTTGCACACTGTTTTATGTTTCTACTCCATTTTGAGCAAATCATTATTTTGAAATCTATGTTGACAAATTCAACTCCTCCATCTTTGCTAGCATATTACAAACAAGAATATCATAAGACATATCTCTAAGAATTCTAGTGAATTTAATAAAGTATCTAGTTCCACAAAAGAACTTAGTACGAGTCATAATTAGCTTAGCAAAAATATAACGCAAGCATCACAATCGAGTTTATTTAACAAAATAAAGAATAAGAACTATTATAGTTTCTACATAAGATGTCACGCTCCGCTTCCCAAAAGGAATACGGAATACGGTACGCGGCAAAGTCCAGCGAATGATTTTCACCATTCATGAGTTGTAAGGATCTACTCAACCAGCATAACAGGAAATATAACAATATACTCAACCACGCATGCATGAACAAATTATTAACCAAAAGTATTTATTTGCAACAAATATAAGTTTTCTAAATAAGTACAAGATCTGGATCAAAGCAAAACTTCAGGACTACAAGCCTGTTATAAGTTTTAATGTAGCAACAAGAATGAATTAACTCAAGTAAAAATCACTAAACAAGATTTCCCAGGCGAAGTCCGAATTTTTGCTCACCAACTCCTGCAGGTAGTTGATCACCAAAACCTGTTCATATAGAAATTGGAAGAAAATGGGAAAAACAGGAAAAACAGTACGCCCGTTAGTGCAAGTTACAGGCCACAAGTAGTACAAGCAAGAAAGAGTGGGAACGGAAATATGAAACAAGAAACATGAAATAATAGTATGGAGGAAAACAACAGTAGATGAATAGTTTATAAGTAACAGGAAACAGTAGCAGGTAAACAGTAACGGAAAACAGTAGCAGTAACAGTAATGGAAAACAGTAGCGGTAACAGTAAAGGATAACAGTAACAAGTGATGGTAACAGGTAGCAGTAACAGGTAACAATCTCAGGAAAACAAGGGAGTGCTAGTGAAACAAGTTATTCTTAAGTCTATTGTTCAATACTATCTAGGAAGCACTTCATGCGTCCCAAATTTTACCACATGATTGCTACATTCAAACAGTTGTGTTTAGATTTTGTAGTGGATCCTACAGGGCCGTGTACTCAGGCATCAAGTAAATAGTAAACAGTAAACAGTGTCCTGCAGTCGCACAATCCGAGTACACCTTCCTATAAGGAAGTATGTAGTCAGGTAAACGGTAAACAGTTGGGGAACATGGCCCCTCCTTCTGAGTACACCTTCCTATAAGGAAGTATGTAGTCGGGTAAACAGTAAATATTTGGTGAAACCCTAACACGGGCCCTCTTCCAAGTACACATTTCTATATAGTCCACTACTAGATCTTCCCCTTTACCCCGACTTGATTAATTGTTATTATTATTAAAGCAGGCATGAACGTGCACAAAAAAGGCAAGGAAACATGGCAAGAAACAAGAAACAAGTTCCGGTCGGGTAGAAAACATAATCGGGTGACAAATCAACTTATAATAATTAGAAACAACGATAATTTCAATTCTGGATAGCAGGACATTGTTGCACCAAAACTGAGATTCCTGTTGCCACAGGAATGCAAATCTGGGTCCATCATAAAATCTAGAAACTAGACTCTTCCGAATCCAGAGCATATACACAAGTCATACGACAACTATAGTAACAAGGTTCAAAACATCGCTTTATACAGAATTTATGTTCAGCCAGAATATGCAAAGTCTTGTTTACAAGCATGAAAACAATCTAAAAACACTATAATTAAATCTAGGAAAAACTTGGAAGGTTCCCTAGCATGTCTAGTTTGAAAATATAAAATTTCATGAAATTCCATTACAGATAGCATAGTCAATTTAATTTGGAAAACAGAATGACGCAGCAAAATTGTAAATCTGAAAGTTCGGACACAGCAGCACTAAAACAGTGATAAATCACAAAATACAACTCGGAATTCAAATCCGTCAAAAGGTTTGTAAAATAGAAATACCAGGCTACATTTCATATTCACAAAGTTTTTATCAAAAATGAATGGAATCAGGCTGAAAACAGAGTTCTTTACCGAACAACATGCAGTTTGGAAATATATTGATTGGTTTCATAAGCATGAAATAAGTTATAAAAGTCATTAAATAATTCTACAAAAATTTGGGGTTGATCTTATTCATGCCTAGTCATACCCAGAAAAATACTAAGTCCAAATTTTACTTTTAACATCAGTTTTAAAATAATAAATCATGCAGCGATCTTAAAAATCAGAATCTGAAAATTTCGATGCAGCTGCAGTAAAACAGCGATAAATCGCACTTCAAAAATCAAAATTAAGATCCGTCGAAAGTTTTGAAAACTAGACACCAAGGCCTACAAATCTTGTTCACAAATTAATTTATTTTACTGACATTAACAGGGTCTAATTGATGTATCAAATCAAGCCAACAACAGAATAAGAAACTTCTTTCATGCATTTCATCAAACAACTCATCTACGATAGATCCAAATTAGGGTATAATGTAAGACATGATATATTGGACATTCATATTGCATGGGTATTAACAAATCCACAACGAGATAACACATCGAGCACATTAATCATGTAACAAAATCCACAATATACGATAGATCACGAACAAGTATATACACATCAAGATATCTATCTAGATCCAATTTATTTTCGTGTAGAGTGTGTGTGACAACTTATTGTGGATAATCATGATCATGGAATGATGGAAATGGATCAAGCAAACAAGATTATGATTTTCAAGGAATTATCATGAGAGTAAAAGCAAAGATGAATGCAAGTATTTGAACTTGTAAGAGGAACAAAAACAACATACAAGCTGCTTGACTCAATGAAGATGACGACTCCGACGATGAAGGAATAACTGGAACGGATCCCGGCACTGATGTGTCTAATTTTTATACAAATATTTGCACTCGTTTACCCATTAAAATTGCTTGTTTTCAATTATATTGTCTATAAGTCGTCTTATTTCTATAAGATTTCAATTGATTATTTATCTATGAAGAAATAAGATTTTTAATGCAAAAAGTGATTATTTCTGATAAAAATCAACAAAACAAAGAAAAACTATTGTTTTATTATTTTTAAGGATTTGTTAAATTTTATATGTTACAAATTAATAAAATAGGAGAAAAATACAATTTTAATTTTTATAAGGGTGTAAAAGGAAAAAAATAAATTTACATGGATTTTGATAAGGCAAAAAGATAAAAATATGTTATTTTAAGTTATCTAATTAAATTTAAATTTAAATATTAAATTCTGATTTGTATCTTTGCAGATATATCCTAATCTACTGATACATCCAAATCCTATTGCCGTACTAGACCTACTCCTATAAATAGAGAAGCCAGAAGACGAAAAGGAGGAAGCCAGCATATACAAAGAAAGAAAGGAACAGAGAATAGAAGGAAAGAAAAGTAAGAGAGAGAAACATATCTCTCTCTGTCTCTTCTGGTCGAAGTGAAGAAGTAGCGGGCACACGTGAGTCAGGTTGCTGACTGGGCTTCGAAGTGACAGGCGCGCAGTTCGAGAGGAACAGAAGCTCTGGTTCGGCTGACGTGGCGCGCAGTGGGCGACAGGCTGACTTGCTTTGACTGGCATGCGACGGGACAGCATCGTTCTGACTGGTAGCATTCGGTTTTTGAGACAGAGGGGTTTGCAATAAATTTTTTATTCTTTTTCTCCTCTCTCTAATTTTTGTAATGCAATCCTTGAACAAATTTATTAATTGCAACAGTTTTATTATGAATATGTGCAACTAATTTTATTGTTGGGCAGATTGAAACCATAGTCATGTAATGTTATAATCTTCTGAACACTTTTTTCTATCACTTATTGATTGAACCCAGTTATCGTGATCAAACTTATAATATGAATCAACAATTGTTAGGAAGTTCTTCAAAACAGTCGACTGATCCGAAGAACCTGATATTATAAAGTTAGCCTATTATAAAATTGACTCTGTTATATGAGTATAGAGACGATCCGTATCCTGTGCTCGTACTTGTAACACAGGAATCATTAGGGGTTCTTGGTTTAATCAACTTGAGGGATCTAGATTTGATACCAACTTCTAAAGCTTTGAGTGTTTGTTCGTTTCCATTGTTCCTGCGCTTTCTTCAAGTGCAACTTAGTAGATACCATGCTAAATACTTAAGGAAAGAAACGAATTAGAGTAAATACCATGCCTAATTCTTGGCCTCGGGAAACATTAACTTTAAGGAGTAGATACCATGCCCTTAAAGGAACAACATGAGTGATGAGAATGGTGTAGAAGGTAATCTAGCATTCTTAACTATAGGTGGAAATCAAGCCCAACTCATTTAATTGATATTTTTGATATACTACTTGATCTAGTTTTTAATCTCTTCATTTCTTTTCAAATAAACTTTTGGAACAAACTTTATGATTTGCATTTTTTTTCTTTGTTTTATTGATTAGTGAGTTAAGTACTACAATCTCTGTGGGATCGACCCTTGCTTTTCACTACGCTTCTATAAACGATTCGTACACTTGTGAGATTTTAATTTGTGTCTAGTTTATCTATTTATTTAGATAGCTGAGATATACAACAGGCACGCGAACACGAACACAACGATCACGAACACAAAGTGGCTTGCGGGATGAAGACTTGTGGGATTTAGAGCTTGCAGGATAGGATATGGACGTCGGGGGGATGGTGGTGCAACGGCTGCAGGAAGGTGGACGTCGACGGCGAACAGGTGGGAGGTCGACGGTGCAAGGATGAGGGGGTTGCGGGATGAGGGGTTCGGGATGAGGAGGATGCGGGTTTGCGGGTTCGATGTGGGCATCGAGGGGTCGTGGGCGGCGGTGCGGTGAGCGTGCGATGGCGGTCGGGGAGCGACGGCCGAAGGACGGCGACGGGATTGGTCGACAGCGGCAGGAAGTGCACAGGGGGAGGGAGAGAGTAGTTTTAGGAGATAATTACTGTAGGGAGAAAGAGAGAACAGAATTGGTTAGATTTAATGGGATTTTTGGTAAGTTAGGATTTTAGAAATCAAGAGAAGGATCATGGGGGAGTGATCTGCTTGTTAGGCAGATAGGGAGAACGTGAGGGAGAGATTTGAGGGAGACTGGGTAAAAGAGGTTATTGGGTAGCTGTTTAAGATCCAATAAGAAGAGGGTATAGGGTTGATTGGGTTAGAAATTGGATCCAATAGGGCGGATTATAGGGTTTAAATAGGGTAGAAATCCAATATAACAGTTAGGCCATGAAACAGATTGATCAGACTTAAGCAAAGTCATCAAGAGATTAAATAATTGGCAGGTGGATTTAAATCGAAAGCTCGGAAATCACAAAGTTGAAACGATAGCAATAAAATAATTTAAGCAGAACGAAGAAATAATTAAATGGTTCAGAATGGACAAAAGAGTACAATCAGGAATAAAATACCCAGGAAAATAAATAAATAAATACAAAATACAAGAAAGAAACACAGGGGTTACATAAGAACTATACTATGTTTCATATTGGAATGATAGAATAGTCAAATCAATTATGGTTAAATTCAAAATCATCAAAATTGGAATTATATATGAATCCATAAAAGAGATATATCATCAAAATTGGAATGATATAACGACATTCGAAACATTGGAAACACATCGACAAGTTTTCACACTTTCTTTTGGAATAATAAGATGATTCTAAGTAAATTATGAGAATATATAGCATCATCAAAACTGGAATGAAATTATATATTAACAAAATTTACATTGAATTTTTCAAATTATCTAAAGCATGTCAGCTGCCTAAAATTGATGCTTAAGTTTGAACTTCTCTATGGCTCTAATTGTATTCTAAATTTCAAAACAACTAGGATTTTAAAGCTTTTGATTCAGTAGCTTTTAACTCCATTTCCCCACAGTTTTGATAATTTGATCACTTTTAAGCCTTTTAGGAAGAGCATTAGCCATACTTTGTCTCGATTGTGTTGGTGTATGCCCTAAAGGCCAGTTGTGTATTGACATTACTAGTTTACATTGCATTATGATATTTATTTCATATATGAGGCATTTTATTTATTATGTTATTTATTGTGATTAAATGAGCATAATAAAGTCCTCAGAATAGTAGGTTCAATACCATGGGATATTAAGTGCATGACTTGATTGTGAGATCGTATTTGTTGTAATCAGAACACTATTCTTAAATGTCTCTAGTCAAGTATTATTGTAAATTAACAATAATGCATAGAGACTAGTATGTGCATAGACTGATGACCATATCTCACGGGTCATGGATATGAGATATCAAGTCTTCACATGGGTACATATTAGAGTAATAATGTACTAGACTGACCCACCATTAGAACGTTGCATGGATCGTTACGTGAGTATCATAAGCGGTTCTCACTGTAGTACCCCATATTTTTAAATATTGTTTTTAAGATCTATAAATGAATTACAATGATTTTTGCAGATTTAATATTTTCTGAAGATTTACCCTTTTTACACGTGCAAAACACATGCAAATATTTTTTTGGAAAGTTCAAAGTCAAAAATTATTTTTTTGGAAACTCATTATTTATTATTTGATATTATTTGTGATTTTTCTAGATTTTTCCGATAATTATTGGACCTATTTGCAAATATTACAAAAAGAAGGACTTTTGTGCAAAATTACCAATTGGAGTGAAAACTCTAGATTTTCGGATTTTTGGGCTAGGTATAATGCCTAATCAACTTAGGGTTAAAAATTTTACCTTTTTTTGATGAATTTGATTTATTTTACAAGTTTCGATAAAAGATGATCTTTTTGCAAAATTGTCATTTTGAGGGGTAAAATGCAAATTCATTTTCTGGGCTTTTTAAATAGTGCCGGTTGACTTTATGATGGTTTTTTTTTTAAATCTCAAATAAATTGGTTTTACCAAGTTTCCAAGCATATGGATCTATATATGTAAAGATGTGCTTTAAAAGGAGTATTTTTGCAAATGTATTCAAAACCCTAAAACCTTGGATCCCGGCCTATTTAAGGGTAGAGTGCAGCCGTCTGTCGCTGCACAATACAAGGGATTTTATTATTTTATTTTCTTGGAGTTTTAAAGCAAAAGATCTTAGATTTCTTGCGAATGAGGGATTTTTCGTATTGCTTTATTATCTTTGTTTGATCTCTTCCACAAGGTGAGTGACATGTTTTGTTTTGTTTTGTTTTATGTATGTTGTATGTGATGATCTATCGATTATAAAGTATTCTAGGAGTTTGTATGATGATATATGAAGTTTTGATGAGTAGATGAATTAAAAGTGAATCCTTTCATGAAACTATATTATTGATAATTGAAACCCTAATTTGTTAACTTGAGATTGTTAAAGAACTGAATAGAAATCATGAGTAGGTTGTTTTCCCTCACATATTTGCTTTTTTGACTTGTTGAGAAGTGTGGTATGAAGGTATTGCATAAAGTGGATAAAAAGATTATCTTACTTGGGTATAAATGCATAACTTTACTTGGGGGTTTTTTTCGTTGAGTAGAAACTTGATTAGTGATTGTTATGATGCTTATATGCATGGATAATTTAATATGGATTATTGTGGATGAATTTAATGGATATTGGATCTAAGAATTAAGTCTTGGAGTTTTGAGAAAAGGGGGTTTAGATTTGGATCTATGCATTATGATCAAATTGGGGATTTCGTGATTTTGTGAAGTTTTGAGAAGTTTTCAATTGGATATGATTGGTTTTAGTACTGAGATTAAATCTAAATATTTCACTATTTCTAATTGATGAGTTTTGAAGTTTTCTTGGCGCACAAACATGTGTACATATATCTTATTTCATTGTTTTCGAAGAAATTGGGTTTTCGTGTGTTTTGATGGAGTTTTGATTGGATTTCAATTGTTTTGGTTCTGAGATAGTTTTAAACTCTTTACTACTCTTATTGATGGATTTTTGAAGTCTAAACTGATGTTAAAATTCGTATTCGAACATATATGTATATACGATATTGTTTTGAAAGATTTTTGGGTAAAACTCCTATTTCGAGATCTTGATATGTTTTGATGTGTTTTAATAACTCCTATATGTTATACAAGTTACAATTAATTATCTCAGGAAATTAGTTCTTCAAATTTGTGATTTTTACAAAGTGAAATCGTGTATCAGTTAAAACATGCACAACCTTTAAACTGCAGTCTGGAGGTCTGACGGTCGGCCGACCAATGTCGACAGTCGACTGTCGGGGTCCTGGCTGAAGTATTTTCTTGAGTCTCGAATTTTCCTGCTGGACAGTCGATTGACTACCTTATACAGTCGATTGTCTCTGCTCTGAATTAATGTTTTCTTTAAGTGTTGGATTTTCCTGCGGGACAGTCGACTGTCCAGATTACACAGTCGACTGCTACTGCTCTGATTGTGGTTTTCTTGAGTCTTCAAATTTTTCTGCGGGACAGTCGACTGGCTACAGTATGCGATCGACTGTTACTGCACTGCTTGATGTTTTCTTGAGTTTGGGTTTCACGCGGGACAGTCGATTGACTACTTTATGAAGTCGACTGCTATTGCTCTCACTGATGTTTTCTTGAGTTTTCTGATGCTTCTTTTGAACAATTGTTCTTTCAATATTATATTGTTTTAAAAGATGTTTTGCAATGTTTACAGAGAATTATATTTTATTTACGATGGAGTTTTAATTGTATTCTTTTGGACCTTATTTGAGTTATACGTGCTTTCAAAAGAATTGATGTTTTGTGATATTCTACAACTTAAGAATATGGTTTTCAGTTATTTGATGGATTTAATATTTTATTTGGAATCTGGAATTGTATATAAGATTTGGATTTTGTTGATTGGAGAAGTATCTTCATATAATCATTTTGATGATGGGTTTGTGAGTTTGTTGAAAGTTTTGGTTTTGATGGGTGAGTTGTGAATCTCTAGGAGTTGAGTGGGAGTCCTGTGAACCGGAAGATGAGATTTGTGGATTTAGACCTGTGGGATCTTGGGTTTTTTTTGTGGAATTAAGTCCGGCAGGATACACTAACTCTAGAGAGGAAAAGTTTTGTGTTTTTAATAATAACCAACCTAAGGACAGGCACTAGTGGAGATGTGATGGAACTTGGAAAACGTGAGTATATGCTCTGGTCTGTTAGTCCAATGGATGCGTTCCAGGATTGTTTGTATGTTCGCGTGTCGAGGGTCTGCAGGCCTATTCACGGAGCATGCATGGTGCATTCGCGTGTCGAGGGTCAGCAGGCCTATTCATGGAATGTTCCTGGTGCATCTGCACATTGGGGGCCTTGTAAGCCTATTGTGGGGTACACGGTTGGGAGGTGATTATCCGGTTTTTGAGCTATTCTTACATGATGCTTGCGCGTTGAGGGCTGTGGTGCCTATTCGCGGAGTATTCTGGATCTTGTTTTCCATCACCGTGGTAGGATTAGTGGCATAACAAGGGATTTAACCCTATAAGTGGTGAACGTTATAGGCTTTCACCGTACCTATGTAGTATGGAATGCATAGAATCTGACAAGTATACATTAGAGAGTCAGCATGTAGGTATTGTGTTTTTTGACTTGGTTTTATGCTTGTGTTTTCCTATTTTTCCTACACTTGATACTTAGGCTAGATTCACTTGATGTTTCATGTATTACTTAATACTATCTTATATTCTTTGATGATTTCATGTTTTATTTATTGATGTTTCTTATTTCATTTATTCTTGCTATTGTTACATGTTGTTTATGAATTTTATGTTCTATGTATGTTGCTTGTTTTATGTCACTCACACCGTTATGGCTGACCCCTGTAGTTTTAGGAATTAGGTTATCTCTAGCCTCATATTTTACAGGTAGGTGCTTATAGCTTTGGATTTGGATGCTTGAGATAGAATAAAGTTATGGCTTATGTAAAATTGTAAAAGAATGTGTTGTAAAGAAAGTTTGTAATTCAAGGTGTTTTGTTTTCCGCTGTGTTTTGTAAATAAGTGATGTAATAAAAAGTTGAAATAAAAATTATGTGTGTTTTTGGCTATATTTACTATTGCAATTGAAGTTGATGCTGAGAATTGTGCCACGTATTTCTGAGATATCATATTGGAAATTCGGGGCGCTACACTCACAGTGACCATAGTGTATATAGTCCTTTGACTTGAAGTCACTACGGTTCCCTACATGAAAAGTTATATATTTTAATGTCGTCAAATGTTGCCTGTAATAAGGTGATTATAAAGTCGACTATTGGATATACTACAAATCATGCGGAGGGATGTGAGTGACTTAGATAGGATTTGTCCCTCTTACATAACATGAGCGATATCTATGGGTCCCTGATTGAGTGAGACTGCAAAATGCATGACCATGCTCAAATGAGTCAATATGAGATATTGAGCTCATTTGTTTTTAGTAAGGCTACTTGAATATCAAGAAACCAAAGATTGAACTATACAAGTGTGACACGCTCTATGCCTTGTGGTCAATTAAGATATTTGGACAAAGGGACTAGATTACATGGTAACATTGGTCACGGATAGGTTATGTCTAATCACTGACATTCCCGTTATTTGAGTAGCAGTGATGTATTACTAGATACCGCCCACTGTTTGTAATACTAGAATATGATTTTAGTATTACTGTCAACGTAACGAGAACCTACAGGGTCACACACTTAGAATGGATCGAAATTGGAATTTAAATTCATAAGATGAATTTAATTAGGATTTCAAGTAAGACTCGGACTCCTGACATTGGTTGGACATTTAATTAGATTAAATGGGCCGACTAAAGTTCAGAGGCCCACACACGAATCTGACCCAGGTCGGATTATGAGCCCAACGACCTCATTACTCACTTAGGGTTAATTTTCTGCAGCTATATATATCATATATATCTGTGGAAAAGATACACACGAGAAAACCCTAGCCATCACAAAAATTGTGAGAGAGAGATCATGAGGAACAACCCCATCCCGCAGTTAGCACCGCGGCGTGAGGAAAGCTTGGTTTTGATCTGTTCGTGTGGATACCTTAGAGGCACCACAATATTGCAGTGTTGTGATCGACATATCTTGGAGACAGCAGATCTGTAACACCCCATGATTTCTAAATAATATATATATAATATATGTTGAAAAGGATTGGAAAATATTTGGTAAATATATTGGCTGTTTGGTAAATTATATGCATGATGGCAAAATGTTAAATAAGTGAGTTAGTAGGTGGGGGCCCACGTGAAATTGAAATAGCATAAAGCCTTGCTGCTTTAGGTTGGTTCACGTGCTGACATCACCCACGTGGGTGACGTGGCATGGCGTCAGGGAGAGTTCGGTTGTCCTTTCGCAAAAAGAGGAAGTGTTGAATAGTACCACATCAGAGATACAACATAAATAATTAACTATAAATATAATAGCCTATGATCAAGAGTCACCAATCCGATTAACCATCTTTTGAGAGGCAGCCTGTGGTGGGCAGTTGTACTATACTATAAATAGTTTGTCTTCTAAATTGTATAAATTGTATGAGCTAGGGGCAAGGGCGTTATAAGATCCATCTATAAGGTATAATTCCTAAACACGATTTATGGTTTTCGCATGGATCCATGGATAGGTTTCAATAATTTTTCTTATTTTTTCTGCTCTGTATTCAATCTGTGTTTGCCATTGAAACCTAACAAATTGCACTTTATTTATGAGAAAGTTCAACTATGCTTCTTTTAATCTTAATGTACTCCTCTTACCATTATAGAGTGAGTTATGAGCTACGGTACATTGTAGCTTGTTAGTCGCAGAACAGAATTAGAGAGTTTACTTTAAACTTCTCAATGGATGACTAGCAACAGGTCCTTCAATCCATTCAGCCTCTTCCCCTGCAGAGAATAACACATAGAGGTCTGATGGATGATGGCACAGTACATGTTTGCCTTTTAATTTCCATAATATTATTGTTTCACCTAGTGTAAACACATATCCACTAGTTATTGACTTTTACTAAATTCTGAGCATTATAATGCATCAGATCATCCAATCAATCCTGAAGGATGACTTAAGTAGCACAAAGCAAACTTTTGAGTACCTCTGAAGTATCTCATTAGCCTCAAGTATCATACCTACCTCAAAGGCTATGTCTGTTAGTGCAGATCTTTGTATATATGAGACTTTGAATAAGTTAGAATGATCTAACTGTCTCATAGTTACACCATCATTAGGTGTTAACCTTTATCATAATTATAAGGTATTTCAAAACACACTTTTGTTCACTATATGCCCACTTCTGGAACACATTATTGATTTGATGAGTTTGACTAAGGGTTATCCCTTGCTAACATAAACTCACCTTTATACCTAATATGGTGTCCACAACACCTAGGTGTTTCATGTTGAATTCTTTGGATATTACAATTTTAACTCCATTTATGATAGAAATGTCACTTCCAACAGCAAGCATGTCAACAATATACAAATGAATGAGAGCAATTATATTTGACACATCACAGATTAAAGACATTTATCTGAATTACTTAATTCAAATCTAAGCTCTTGAAAATTAGTTAAATTATTTATCCGTGCCTCAGTTTGAATGCATGTTTTAAATCATACAATGATTTAACCCATTTGTAAATCTTGTTCACTAAACATATAAGTACAAAACTCTTAGCATAAAACTGTTTAGTACAAAAATTTTCAATTTAAAACATTAAATACAGAACCGTTTAATACAAACTGTTTAGACATCTTTCATGAATAACAAAATTTTTAATAGATTTAAGAGTAAGAAGAATACTTATAGTAGCAATATGACAGACATGTGAGTAAACTTCATACAAATCTTCCCCACTTATCTCAGTCAATCCTTTAAATGCATTAAAATTGCTACCGAGTAATCAAAATTAAGTTTCTTCTACAAACCCCCACTTACTATAATTTTAGCCTGTTTCGACGACTCAATTAATTCAAAATATTATTGTATAACAACAAATTCATTTCATTATCTACTAAAGACTCTTCTTGACTTATTTGTCATTGAAGTTTTAAGTGTCAGTGCAATTGGTTCTTAATTCTAACTATGAATTATTGACCGTGTGTGTCGGACTATATAATTTTATACATTTATTTTTGATGAACACATCCTCAAAGAACTCTGCAGGTCTATAATCTTCTAACACAAATTAGATAGATCCAACATCTGTCCATAGAACTACATTTTGCACTTTCTAAGCACACACAAATATTTGTTATAAGTCTTACTTTAGGTCTTCTAAGGACATGTACTCTAACAAATGTACCACACCACATGTTTTCACTTTAACAAAATTATTTGTATTTCTATCCACAAGGTGTAAAAAATTTAAAGTGTAGTAACATATTAGGAATATGATTAACAATACAATATCACCCGTAATTACACCAAGTCAAATAACAGTTCAACATTTCACTAAGTGTTTGATTCTAACTTTTATCAATGCTGTTTTGACTGTTTTAAATAGAGTGCACTAGTTTTTATGCCAAATGAAAACTTCTCTTAAATTATTAAAACATATTCACCATCTCTATCAAATTTGAATTATTTTAATCTTAGCATTTAACTAGATTTTTAATTCATTAAAATAACAAGTGCTTTATTCTCTCTCTATATATATGACAAACATTCAATAATCATCTACATAGGTGATTAAATACTTCTGACAATCCATTGTTTCATCTAGTCACAAATTTACTGAGATCACAAATATCAGAATGTATTGACTCAAAAGTTGCATACTCCTAGAGACCATACTAAATTGTTTTCCAGTGATCATAATCTGAGCACAAATTTTACAATTATCATATTTAATGAGGTGTTATTTAGCAGAGTTATGAGTCTTAACAAAAATAAATAATTTAATATATAGCTCACATGTCCTAGTCTATTATGCTGTATCCAATGACTACACAAA
Organism: Hemerocallis citrina; assembly: GCA_017893485.1. NCBI lineage: Eukaryota > Viridiplantae > Streptophyta > Magnoliopsida > Asparagales > Asphodelaceae > Hemerocallis > Hemerocallis citrina. The sequence continues at coordinate 18,714,168 of CM030368.1, read as the reverse complement.
TTAGAACTATTATTATCAGTTGCTTCGTTTGTTAAACTCAACTTATACATGCAATAGCCTATATTATGCACATTGAAATAAAAAAAAAAAATAGAATTTAATAAAAAAATTACTTTATTATATTTTACAAAAATGTTTACTTTCTCTCGTGGTTCTAACAATGTCGAATTGCTCCAACATATTGAGCGAAGAGTTCTTTCCTTTATTTATTCTTCATCATCTTCATAACGCTAAACGAGATAATGTCTAGTATGTTATAAATCAACTTTGCACACACAGTACATTGAACAAGAAAGAACAAAACGTAACTAATTGAGTCATATCCTGCATTATGATATGCTCTCACCTAAGTTACAGACATTCATTACAGAACCCAGACATAAAGTTTTTTAGAGAAGCACATATACGATCTCACAAAACTGCAAATGATGTGTTAGCCATTATATCTATACACATTGTATGATAAGGCACACTTAGCAACCCTAAACATGCTAGTTTTCAAAGCGACACTAATTATGATCTAAACACTCTCAATCATATGATCAAACGCACGACATGTTAACACATTTATCACATGAAAATACTGAAAAATGATTATAGTAGATCATACCGACACTTCACGTTAGAAGTGTTTTCCAAACTCGATGGAGAAATTTGCATAGCGCAAACTTATTCTTTTGTGATATAAATCCATTGTCTCCAATATACACAATTTGTCAGTAACTTTGAAGTTTCTACATCCATCAAATTGTTAAAAATTTGCCAATTAAACAAATTATTAGCACTGTTTAATTCTAACAATAATTTATTTGAAGATACAATTTTATAGCCAAAGCCTATAATTTATCAAAATAAATATTTGATCCTTAGCATGTAGCAAGAATAGTTTCAAACTTGTATTTAATTAAACAAAGTTTTAAACTTTTGCACTCAGCAACAACACATAATTAAAATATAACTGCAGGTAAAGAACTTATCTTTAATTTTAGATCTGATACAGTCCAAACATATTTGGATCTAGTCCAAACAACATCCACATTGCTCGCACCATCTCCAACAATTGCATCCACATCTCATATCGTGTTTTCATCTTCTAACGAATCTTGATGAAGATCAAGCTTTAGTTGAGGGTTGGATTTGAATCTGAATACTGCTGCAACAGATCTCATACTCTCCACAAAACACCAAATGCCAATACTAGATCCAATCAGAAAATGCAACCAGAGTAGGATCTGAGTTGATCCTGTGAGATCTGATCCCAGACCCAAACACGCAACACCAGATCCAACCACACACAGATCAGAAAAGCGTCAAATGAGTGAGGATCTGATCTCTTTCCCCAAACACGAAACACCTAATCCAACCAATCCAAAAAATCAGATCAGATCTGATCTTTCACATTGTCCATATTTGAGCTCAGGAAGAAGGAGAAGGAGAAGACGGAGAAATCGAGCCATATGCTTACGGTGGGGTCGTCAGTGCCCTGTGGTAGCGCCGGTGAGTACAGCGGTGGAAGCAGATGTCAGCGCAGGGGAGGTGAATCCGATGAATATCAACTCCAATTGATCTTTCTTAATCTCAAATTTAAATAATATATATTATCTCAAGATTGTTAGAGATTATGAGAGATAATAATAATAGAAATTATGGTTAATATCCTAGACTAAGGAGCTTGAGATATGTACCCTAGGTATCAAGATTGGATACCTAGACTATTATCACAAGCCAGTATTTATAAGATAAATACTGGTTTGGGCAGTGGGTTTTCAACCCACTCAACCCGCGTTCTGATATCCATACAATTAGTACGTGTAACACACGTGTTACGCATAGAATAATATTACACATAATATTATTCATATAGTGAGAATATACCTATGTATTCAACACCGTAGTCACGTGCCTACGGGCAAACCTAGTATTACATTAAATGTCTTATTTGTTGATCATTTAGTTTCAGTGAATGTAAAATTAATGATTAAGTTAATTTCGTTGAGTAATTATATGGAGAAGGACCCAACTTATTCATTTACTATATTTGCCCGTAGCCACGTGCCTACGGCACGTCTTCAGAATGATACAGCATATGAAAAATCTTGTAAACAGTAAATCAACAATTATGTAGCTGAAGTTTGAATAGTATGACAATAATTAGTTGTAAATAAAAGTTTCCATTAGTATATGGTGAAAAATAATTATAAATTAAGATATAAAAGTCCATGTTTCCATATATATATATATATATATATATATATATATATATATATATATTGTAACGATCCGATTTCCGGTAACTGGGAAACCGTGACATAAGCCAGAACTTTCCTTCAATTAGCCACAATACACAGAAAACAGGAAAATTTAAAACTTTTTATTTAACACAAATGTATTACAAGTCCAAATGTTAAAAAATTTCAATACATTATAATAGTGTTACAATAATACCTTTACAATCCTAAGTGTTACAACTTTCAACAAATTACATCAGAGTACAATGAATAAAGACCAACACTTGGTATTTCACTTGGATGCTTCTCCAACAATAAACAAATTACAACAATGAATAAATTACAATAATTTTTACAAATGAAATTACAACATATATTTCTACGGAAACTTAAAATAAAATCGACTCCTTGCTTCTCTTGCCTTGAGTCCTCCTGAAACCTGTACATGTACTTCTGCAATCCAGTACCTGTACTTCTGCAATCCAATACCTATTGAAGTGGAGACGTCAGTACATATACTGACGCTTTTTTTGATGAACCGGATAGAGTCTTGCGACTCCAGCCAAATGAACAAGATAATGCATATTAAAAATACAAGTACAGAGAGAGTTTTACAAGCGGTAAAACCAAAACATGCACACAACAACCGAAAGAAGCACAACAAAAGACCAACCTACACACAAAACAACAAACGCAATGCCTGAAAAACAACAATGAGAAGACAAACAGGAAAGCTATAACATAAAGAGAACTCAGTTAAACTGGGACGACTCCCGAAACTCTCGATACTGAGAGTTGAGAAGGAATCAGACTACGGCCGAGGCATCGCAGGTGATGCGCATGCCGACCCGCCTAAGCACGGGGAACCAGAACCCGGTCGGGCGCCCATAGTAGCCTGACCCCAAAACTGAAATGTAGGGCCAACACTGCGGGGAGGGAATAGCCCTACAAAAGCGATGCAGCCTGGAAAGATCCAGCTGCACCCTAAAGAAGCAAAGCCGCGGAAAACAATAACGAGAATAGCAAACAGAAGCGGAAAGAGGAACAAACCACCACGCCAGAGCGCGCTTAAAATTTATTGCAATGAAAGGAACAACCAGCTGAACCTCCCAGTCCCAACAAACCAATCAAAAATGCCAAGAACGACAAAATAACCGAGCCCAGAACCTAACCAAAAAGAAGCTCAGACCAAAAAATAAAAAGCACACGTATAAGTCGATCGAGGAGAGCAAGGAGATTGCTACAATCAAACTCAGGAGAAAAGACAACCTGGAGACCCACCAAACAAAACCGGCCTAAGAAACGGCCAACAAGCTGTACACTATTAACATCCAGCTGTACATATACTGACGCTTTAAGGCGGACAACTAGCAGCGAATCTCAACTATAGCAAACAGATTGATAAAAAGAGAAACGTGTATATATAGCTGATGTGTTAGTGTATGCTATGACTTAGACTCTAATGCAAGATTACCAATGCAATGATGCTCTTATTCTAATGCAAGCAAGACTCTGGAACAGTATGCAGCCCATACTACATATGCCCCATATCAAGCTGTTTCTTCATATATAGGGATTTGAACCATCGTCATGAATTCTACTTTTATACCCATTCTGTTCCTGACACATACTACATGACTGATGAGGTTGCAGGTACGGTCTAGTTCCGCTACTGTAGTACAATAGTGGTGTCCCCGTTTTCCACTATTGCCCGGCAAACCGGTCCTCGCTCAAAGCCAACACGAACTACAAGATACTTGCCAACCTTCTTCCGTGCCCTCAACTTGTCATGAGAAGGCATATAACCTGATGGAATCGTAAGGTCTATTTTTCTTGGAAAACCTTCTGTTCTTATCATGGCAGTTCAGAAATTAACAATCAAGATACAGATCCCGTGCTCCCAACTCATCATGAAAAAGTACCGGTCATATCCCTTTGACAGGGGAATACATCCCAATAACACCACCTAGTGTCGCCTATAGGAGAGGTTGGATTATAGGGTATCACCTCTAACACCAACTCTCACCCTTCGGCAATTTATAGATAAAAATGGTTAAGTAACTGTTACTACCCTAACGATATCACTAACCCTAACCAAACAAGCGAGACATGCCACTGTGCTTCCAACTCGGATGAAAAAGCACCGTACGTGTCCCTCTTCTAACCAAACAAGCGAGACATGCCACTGTGCTTTCAACTCGCATGAAAAAGCACCGTACGTGTCCCTCTTCTAGAGAGTAACAATTGTCGACACAATTAATCAAGTCTTAAACTAGACTTCACAAGATCTCCTCGAATCCACTCATAGCCTACTTATTTAAGACAATACTTACATACGAGCCCAGTGAGCATCGTATGAGATAACAATATATACATACGAGCCAAATAAGCTACGTATGAGATCAACAGCTATATACGGCCCAGGCGAGCCACGTATGAGACAACAACCTACATATGAAAATAACCATACAGGTAATCAACCTAGAAGCAACCGAACATGCTTACTAGCAACTCTTGATCTTAGAAGCAACAGAAGAATCTACTAACAGTCTAAAATAGGCATTCTACCAAAGAGAAGCCCAAAAGCTACAAAAAAACCTTCCGACAGCCTAGAAGCAACCCGTGCTACATTTATTGGAATTTAACAGAAATATACTTTTTAGAACGGTAAGAATATCTACCACAACCCTCTAGCAGAACACTATTTCAGATTCTGTACGGAATCCAAAATCCGGTTCATCGAACACACGCAAATATTTTACCCAAACTGCAAATTTTCAACAAAAAGCTGAAACTTTGCATGCTGGTAACTTTTGCTCTACTCGTCGGACACTAACGAAACTGAGAAATTTGAGAAGGTGGGAACATCTACAAAAACTTCCTAGTTGACTACTTTCTCCGATTCCCGAAGGAATTCCAAATTCCTAAGTTCGAATATACGCAAACAATTACCAAACTACATATTTTCAATAAAAGATGAAACTTCTGTAGCTTGTAACTTTTGCTCCACTTATCGGAATCTAACGGAGCTGGACAATTTGAAAAGGTGGGAACATCTACTAAAACTTTCCAGTTGTCCAATTTCTCAGATTCCGTAAGGAACTCTAAGTTCCTACCCGTCGAACACACGAAAAAGCTAACAAAACAGCAGACTTGATAAAAACGGCTGAAACTTTGAAAGACTAACTTTTGTTCCACTTATCGAAATTTAACCCAAGAGGTCAATTCGGAAATGTGGGAATGTCTACTACAACTCTCTAATTGGTCGGCTCCTCAGATTCAGTGAGCAAGACACTCAAAAACTATAAGGAATCAAGACAGATACAATTTTAACCCGCCAAATACACAGCTAAGCTGAAAACTTTCAAAGCCCATAACTTCTATTCCACTTGTTGGAATTTAACCTGAGAGGCCAATTCGGAAAGGGGAGAGTCTCTACTACAACTCCCTAGTTGGTCTGAACCTCAGATTCTACCATTAAGTCACTCAAAAACATCAAAGACTCAAAACAGCAAGCATACTCAGCTCAAAGCTGGCTGCTGTACCTTCCAAATACCATAACTCCTACTACGCTTATCGAAATATAGCCCGAGAGACCAATTCGGAAAGGGAAAGATGTCTACTACAACTCTCTAGTTGGCTCGAACCTCATATTCTACAGGTAAGATACTCTAAAATACCAAAGAAGTCGAACAGCAAGCACACTCAGCTCAAAGCTAGTTGCTGCATCTTCCAAATACCATAACTCCTACTTTACTTATCGGAATCTAGCCCAAGAGTTTGATTCGGAAAGGAGAAGATGTCTACTACAACTCTCTAGTTGGAACGAACCTCAGATTCTACAGGTAAGACACTCTAAAACATAAAAGATGCAAAACAGCAAGTATCCAGTCAAGACAGCCAGTTGCTGTACTTTGCAAACGGCATAACTCCTACTATGCTTATCGGAATTTAACCCGCGAGGCCAATTCGAAAAAGGAAGAATGTCTACTACAATTCTCTAGTTGTTCCGAACCTCAAATTCATCAAGTAAAACCCTCAAAAATGACAAAGAATCAAAACAACAAGCATCCTGTCAAAACAGCTAGTTGTTGTATTTTCCAAATACCATAACTCCTATTCCGCTTATCGGAATTTAGCCCGAGAGGCCAATTAGGAAAGGGGGGAATGTCTACTACAACTCCCTAGTTTGTCTGAATCTCATATTCAACCGGTAAGAGACTCAAAAGTATCAAGCAACCAAAACAGCAACATTCAGCCGAACAGCTAGTTGCTGTTTTTGTAACGGTCATAACTTTTGCGTCTCTTATCGAAATTTAACCCGAGAGGTCAATTAGGAAAGGGGAGAATGTCTACTACAACTTCCTAGTTGGCCCGAACCTCAAATTCAGAGAGGAACACCAACTTCCAGTCCTTCAAAGATACTGCGACGCTAACCCCAAAACAGTAAGTTCTCTGTTTTGCTTTGTAACTCGCTATTTTGGGGGAAACGGTCGTTTCACCCAACAAAACTACTCCAAAAAATCCATAAAAATTCTAGCATGATAACATCACATAAAAGAACCCCTAAAATAAATTTTGGGTCAAAATTCTACTTTTAACACATGTAAACAAAATCAATCCCACAATCATAAAAATCGTTTCTTTATGCTTGATTTTAGTGTTCTACCACTTCTAACTTTGCATGCTCTTTACCCTAGACCCTATGCACATGAAATTAACTCCATACCACAGCATACAACAATAATAAACCTAATAATAGCTAAATAAACTCAAGAGCGAGAAACCCCCACCTTTGAAGAAGTGTAGGAAGGACTAGCTTCGCCTTTTCCTCCTTGTTCTTGCTTCTCCTCAAGAAAACCTCCATGAAGAACCCATGAAAACCTAGCTCTCTTTTCTTTTGATTTAAATCTCTTTTTATTTTTCTAAAACCAAAAATAAGTAGAAGTAGTAGTAGTAAGAAAATGAGATAGAATGAGATAGAGATAGGGGAAAACAACAAATGAAAGGAGGGTTTCTTTTGCCCTTCATCAACGGCCGGCCAAAATGGGAAGAGGGGAGAGGGCTTGGGGTGTTTTTATAAAAGAATGGGGGAATTTGAGTGGGTGAGAAGAGATCCAAGTGTCCATTTCATTTGTGATTAGAAACTTTTGTAGCTTAATTTGTAAATAAGTATTGCAATCAAACCCAATTCAATCCCTACCCTCCATCTCATCATGATGGATCAAAAATAAAATACAATTTTCCAAAATCATATACTACACGATTTGTTCAAATGCCCGAAATCGATACAGTTTGATTTCGTACGAATATCTGATTATACAGATATGTACGAATATCTGATTATACAGATATTTTTCATTAGTGAAAACGAACAAATCTGTACAAAAATAATTTAATTCCGAGAAAATAAAAAACCTGCTCAGAAGATTCCAGTATCAATTTGGTACAAAACATATATATACAGACTAATATCTGTATATATATAATGTTTATTAACAAAACCGGGTGATTTCCACCAAAAATATTTCATTTTCATAAGTTTGCCAATTCTTAACATAAAATGTAATCACCAAGTCAAAAATGTCCCCATTAACCCTACTAATCAGTCAGCCAAAAAAACAATAGGAAAAGGAACCGGAAAGTAACGAAAGAAACTGCGCGAAAACCTGAAAATGTGAAGGAGTTATTGCAGCTCAGAGTCCCCAGCAAACAGTGGTTGTGTTGTAACCAATTTAGCTAAAATAATTTAGTATTCAAAACAAAGTAAGAAACATTATAAACTTCTCTACTACTACTACTACTGCTGCTGAACTGATTGGAATTGAAAGGAGACGAAACTACATATTAAATATACAAGTAACAGACCAAATGTCAACTGGTGTCGAGTAGTGAGTAGCTCCAAGAAGCACTTCAACCTGAAATCAACCTGAAATCAAAATTAAACAGAACAAAGCTCAATCAGTCTGGAAACAACAAAATTTTTATTTAAAAAATATAGTAGGCTCAGAACACAAAATATCGAAAGAGACGTCGGGATGTCGGGAAGAAAGGGTTGAATGTGTAGTGAAATCCCGTAAATGTTCTCCAACACTATGGTAAATCTCAGTATTTGGGTGGAATATATCCCAGCCATCGATAAGAGATCCTACGGCTGAGAACTTTTGCGCACGATAAGGGCCTCTTCTCACCATCTCATAATAGACTTACTTATGTATATATATAGAGTAAAAAAAACCAGTAAGCACAGAACACACTATTCTCACTAGGGCTGCATTGGGGTGCCGTGCCAACTAGAATATGACGGATAAATAATCAAGCATAAATACAACAAGCTGAAAAAATTATTTAGATCATAAAGTATTTCGCATCACTTCCTACACCAACACACCGAAGGAGAGAATCAAACCCCAAAAGGCTTAAATGAGTATCTAAATCATACGCATCCAACGTGAGTTACAAAAATATAGTGATACGTTCAATCATTGTGTGTCATCGCTGCCCAAAAATCAAATGAATTGGGCTGGACTCAGATCACTTAAATGTAAGGTAAGTGTTGAGGGCATTGAGAATTCCACAACATTCATTCATTTCTTCCCCATCTTCTCTCCCGATCATTCCCCGAACTTTATTCAACTTTGCATAATTATCATGGCACACAACCAAATATGCTTCAAAACAATAATTTCAATTCCCAAAAATAAATAACCAACTTATATCAAAATGAATGTCATCATTGCCTACACACACAACCAAAAGAAAATACAAGAAATTAAACAGAATTCATAAAAGCATGTATGAGAATCAAACACTTCCTTCCGAAATCTGAGCCTGTAATGGTAGTCAAGGACAGAGAGCGTCAAGCATCAGCCAAACCCACCGCACTAAGGGGTTTCGATATCCACAAAATGCCCCCAATTTGAAGACAGATCTCACGCGATTTGGGTTTTCGATTTGGGTCGTCGAAGAGAGAGAGAGAACCCTACTGAGAGTAGAAATCGAAACCCTAATCGTGATTTGGGTTTTTCGTTGCAGAGAGAGAATCCACTAAGATAAGAAATCGAAACCCTAATCACGATTTGGATTTGTCGTCGAGAGAGAGGCAGAACCCAATGAGAGTAGAAATCGAAACCCTAACCTCGATTTGGGTTTCTCCTTGAAGAGAGGCTGAGAACGGTTTGTCGTCAAGGAGAGAGAGCCGATTCGAAGATTTGGGTTTCGACGAAGAGTCGGAGATAGAGCTGGAAGGAGAGGCGTCGAAGTAGGGTTTTGCTCGACGAAGAAAGAGACAACAGGAGGGAGAGGAGGTCGATTGATCGTGAGAAAGAAAGAGAGATAGGGGTTTTCGATTTTATCCCTTTTACCCCTCAACATTCTGAAGATAAGCGGGATCAAATCTGAGCCGTTTGATCGCGATCAATCGCGATCGAATGGCTGAAAACCCCAGCTCCTAATAAGGATTTCAGCTCCCCAGCTCTTAATAGACTATATATATATATATATATATATATATATATATATATATATATATATATATATAGAGAGAGAGAGAGAGAGAGAGAGAGAGAGAGAGAGAGAGAGAGAGAGAGAGAGAGAGAATTAAATAAATAAATGAGTTGTTTTGGGGGGAATTTGAATTTGAGTTTTGGGGGGAAACTTTTGGGGAAAAATGTGTTGTGTGAGATTAGATCTGGGTCTTTTATTTTGGGGGGATTGAAGGGTAGCCACTTGATAGCTTTCTTTGTATTTTATTATATAGATTACTGGACAACGGGTTAATGAATGGAAAGTCCTATAGTTTGTAGATTTACTAAATACTCTACAACCTGATTTCCTCACCCCGAAGGAATCCTCCTTCCATGATTTCGTGCATACTCACAGCAGCATTAGTTTTTACAGTTGGATCTCTTTGCGAAACATATTCTGCAATGCCCTTCTCGATTTTCAAAGAAAACCCCCTATACATTCAACACTTAATTGCTGTAGCCAAGGACGAAGCCAGGATTTTTTTTTTACCGATTCTCATCACATCTCTACTATTTTAATGAGAGACTTTGTCACCAAACAAACTTCATTTGTAACCAAATAAACACGCGCATTATAACCCAACAAACACGTACAATGCACATGCCTAATTAATATAAAGAAGGTCATAGGTTCAATACCAGACAACGTCGATTTTATATATATATATATATATATATATATATATATATATATAAAGACGTTCATCGCAAGTGTAAATTACTATTTTAAGTATAAAGTGATAAACAGAGGAAAAAACGTACATAAAGATATTATTAAAAAAATATGTAACTTATTAGCATACTACGCACGTCTTCGGAATGGTGCACCTGGTTTGATTATATAAAATAATTTTAGAGATCCAGAAAATTTATTGAAGTAGGAAACATATTATATGAGGAAGCCTCATATCTACCTTTAAGCTCAACCATCGCCTTTTTGATTATTAGCTTGAACTTACCTGGAATGCATATAGTTTGTTAGAAACAATGCATAAAGTTTTTTTTAACTTCAGCATCACTTTTAGATGTTTGTAATAGTTATGCAAGGGCATGATCATATAGGGTTTATAGAGCTTACTCTAATCCCATAACCACTATGAGAGACTTTGTCAACAAACAAACTTCATTTGTAACCAAATAAACACGTGCATTGTAACCCAACAAACACGTACAATGCACATGCCTAACTAATATAAAGAAGGTCATAGGTTCAATACCAGACAACGTCAATTTTTTAATATATATATATATATATATATATATATATATATATATATATATATATATATATATATATATATAAAGACGTTCATCGCAAGTGTAAATTACTATTTTAAGTATAAAGTGATAAACAGAGGGGAAAACGTACATAAAGATATTATTAAAAAAAAATGTAACTTATTAGCATACTACGCACGTCTTCGGAATGGTGCACCTGGTTTGATTATATAAAATAGTTTTAGAGATCCAGCAAATTTCTTGAAGTAGGAAACATATTATATGAGGAAGCAGCATATCTACCTTTATGCTCAACCATCGTCTTCTTGATTATTAGCTTGAACTTACCTGGAATGCATATAGTTTGTTAAAAACAGTGCATAGAGTTTTTTTTAACTTTAGCATCACTTTTAGATGTTTGTAATAGTTATGCAAGGGCATGATCATATAGGGTTTATAGAGCTTACTCTAATCCCATAACCACTATGAGCATGTCTAAATACAATGGTAACCCAAGTGCAGGTATGAATATATCTACAATACCAATAATCTAAATATTTATTTGTCTGAGACTCGGTTTGCAATTGAAATATCTCTTATTACAAAATGTAATACATGGAGTTCTCAAAACTCTAAGGCTCTGTTTGGTTGAAAGGAGGGAAAGGGAGGGGTGGTAAAGGGAGGGGAAGGATTTTAATCATATTTTTGTTGAAATATAGTAATTGCTAATGTGTGTATTATGTTTCCTAATCTATAGGAAACAGATTCCCCAAATCTCTCATCTCCTCATTCATCTTTCATTTCATTTTTTATTCTTCAAGAATGTAATTCTTATATATAGATGTATATAGTAGAGAAACAATGAATAAGAAAGATTATTTTCCCCAAATATGATTTCAATATTTCCACATGGTATCAGAGCCTAACAAGATCTGAGTTACGTGAAGAAGAAGAACATCCCGGTCCTTATTGTCGACGATTCCCGATCGTCGACCCCGATCCCCGATCCTCGATTCCCGATCCTCGTTCATCTTCATCGATCGAAACTCGGACCCCGAACTCCCCTCATCTTCCTCGAAACCCCGAGCCCCTTCACCGTCGACACCGACAGTCGTACCTAGTCTGTGCCTACATCTCCCTCGCCATCGCCCCTGCGTCTCCTCCACCGTAGTCGAGCCCCGCTGCTTTCCTCCCTATCGCCATTGCCTCCCGCGACCACCCTGAGCGTGTGCGACAACTGCAACCCCGCCGCTTCGACCCTGCTGTCGAGCTCCCCGAAACACCGAAACCCTTATCCCGTCTCCCGGTCTCACTGCCAACCGAAGCTGTTGCACCTCTCGCAGTTGATCCCAGCGACTGGATTTTTTGCTTTTTGCTTTTTTTTGATCCCGCAGTAGATCCCTCAATCGATCCCAATACAGAAGGTTGTTTGCTATTTTTTGCTGTCTTGGTTCCGATTTTTTTTTTTTTTTGCTAGTTTCTGTTAAATCTGTACTGATTAAATCTGCAGATGGCCGTGATTGGATCTGATCTGTTGTTTGTTGTTTGCTGAGTTGCTGAATTTGTTCATTTTGCCATTTGCTGTTCTTGCGCCGACCTGCTGTGTTGCTTATTGTGTTGCCGTTAGTAGTGCTTGTTGTGTTGGTATTTGCTGATCTTTAGCATGGGACCAAAAGTATTGTATGAGTCATGGAACTGTACTAATTGTGGAAAAAATCGGTCATACCAAAACCCGTTGTTATGAGATTATCGGCTAGCCGGAGAACTGGGATCATAGCAGGGATCCTCGTAAGAAGAATTGTAACCAATCCACTTTCACTGTTGGAGGTGCTGTTGGAGCTGGAAAGAGTACTGGACTCGCATCTACAGCTACAAGTAATGATGGTAAGGTTTTTAATATTTCAGCTTCTGTTATGAATAATGCATGGATAATTGATTCAGATGCTACCGACCATACGACTTTTGATTCTAGACAAGTCCAAAATTTTCAACCATCCACCAAATCAACTGTGTCCACTGCCAATGGTGATCCTGCCACTGTTACTGGCGAGGGTTCCATACCTCTCACAAACAACCCAACCTTAGATACTACCCTAGTTGTGCTATCCTTGAATTTTAATTTGTTATCTGTTGCTCAAATAACTACTGCTTTACATTGTATTGAAGTTTTTTGGCCTTCACATTATGTGTTTAAAGATATTTGGACTCACAAGACGATTGGTTATGGGGATAGACAAGGGAAGCTCTATTACCTGGATTTAGAATCTGAAAGTTCAAGCAAGTTGACTCAAGCTCTAAGTGTGGAAGGATCCGAAGGTGAGAAGAAGAAATCAGATATTTGGCTATGGCATCGACGTCTAGGGCATGTTTTTTTTGATTATTTGAAGAAATTATTTCCAAATTTATTTTTGAAGTTTGATATTTCTGCTTTTCGGTGTGATGTATGTGAACTCGCAAAAGGTCACCATGTCTCTTTTTCTCAAAGTCCAAGTAGAAGCTCTCTTCCATTTATGATTATCCATTCTGATGTTTGGGGTCCATCTAAGAACACTACTTTTGGAGGAGCAAAATGGTTTGTAAAATTTATCAATGATTGTACTCGTATGACTTGGATTTGTTTGATGAAGTCTAAAAATGAAGTTAGTAACTTATTTCATAAATTTCACAAACGGGTTATGACTCAGTATAAAGCACAAATTCAGGTTCTTAGGAGTGATAATGGCGACGAGTACCTGAGTTCGAATCTGCAACAATATTTGGTGGAACATGGAATTGTTCACCAGACTACATGCTCGTATACACCTCAACAGAATGGAGTTTCAGAAAGAAAAAAAAACATACATTTGCTCGAGGTGGTCCGTGCTTCTCTTATCCATGGTAATATGTCACTCATTTATTGTGGGGAAGCCTTTTCTTCTGCTGCATACCTAATCAACTGAGTTCCCTCTAGTATCCTAAACTTTCTCATGCCATTTCAAGCATTAACTGAAGTTATGAATGCACCAAAAATTATCAACTTGCCACCTCGTGTATTTGGGTGTGTTGCATTTGTCCATCTTCATCAACATGAACGTAATAAGTTAACTTATAAAGCTGTCCGATGTGTTTTCGTGAGATATGCCCAAGATAAGAAAGGGTATGGTGCTATCACCCACCAACTTAAAGAAAGTTTGTGACTATGGATGTTGTGTTCCATGAAGATGAGATGTATTTTTCCTCTGCGGTTGAACTTCCAGGGGAGTACCGAAGTGAAGTTCAAACTCTTGCCTATGATGAAGTGATTACCATTCAGACTGAATAATCAAATATAAGGGGTGAAAACCTGGATGTAAGCAGTGACGAAGAATTGGTTGAGGAAGGAGATCTCCATGAAGAACTACAATCAGTGTCGAACCTCCACGAAGATGAGCTGTCTCTACCACCAGCACCGTCAGAATCATCTCCATCACCAGCACCGTTAGAAGACTCAGAACCCCAAAATCAATCGTCATCGTTGTCTGAAGCTCCAAAAAGAGAACTCCCAAATCGTACTACTAGAGGTATCACAAAACCTACTTATAAGCCTAATCCCACTAGTAATATCAAGTATCCCATGAGTCATTATGTATCCACTCACCGATTGTCCGAACCAAATAAGTCATTTGTGAATCAATTATCTTTTGTATCTATTCCTAACAGTGTGCAGGAAGCCTTAACCGATCCAAGGTGGAAAGTAGCTATGGATGAGGAGATGAAGTCCTTAAAGAAGGATGAGACTTATGAGATAGTCGAATTGCCAACAGGAAAGAAGCCGATAGGATGTAGATGGATTTATATAGTGAAGTATAAGTCTCATGGTTCAATAGAGCGATACAAAGTAAGGCTAGTTGCCAAAGGGTACATTCAAACTTATGGAATTGATTATGATGAAACATTTGTACATGTAGCAAAGTTCAACACCGTACAACTTTTACTGTCACTTGCTGCAAACCTTGACTGACCATTGGAGCAATTTGATGCAAAGAATGCTTTTTTGCATGGGGAATTGACAGAAGAAGCTTATATGGATCTATCACTAGGATCAAACAGACCAGTCCATCACAGTAATAAAGTGTGTCGGTTGAAGAAATCACTGTATGGTCTCAAGCAGTCGCCAAGTGCTTAGTTTGGGAGATTTACAAAATCAATGAGGACATTTGGATATTGTCAGAGTAA
This sequence comes from Hemerocallis citrina, assembly GCA_017893485.1. Classification (NCBI taxonomy): domain Eukaryota; kingdom Viridiplantae; phylum Streptophyta; class Magnoliopsida; order Asparagales; family Asphodelaceae; genus Hemerocallis; species Hemerocallis citrina. The sequence goes on along the minus strand of CM030368.1, from coordinate 18,699,002 downwards.
CTCAGATCATACCATGTTCCTAAGAATGAAAGAAGATTAGATCATTGCTCTTATTATATATGTGGATGATATGATAGTAACCGGAAATGATCCTTAGGAGAGGAAGGCATTGAAGAACTACTTGTCACAAGAGTTCGGAATGAAAGATCTTGGCCCTTTGAGATACTTCCTTGGTATCGAAGTTTCTCGCTCCAGAAAAGGTGTATTTCTGTCTCAAAGAAATTATGCACTTGATTTGTTAAAGGAAACTGGAATGTCTGCTTGTCAGCCTATTGATACTCCGTTAGAAGAAAGACTAAAACTATGGAACGACCTTGATCAACTGTCGTATGATAAGAAGCGATATCAGAGATTGGTAGGATGACTAATGTATCTTGTACATACGCGGCCAGATTTATCATATGCATTAAGTGTGGTGAGTCCATTTATGCATGTACCTCGGGAACAACACATGAATACGGTGATGAGAATCTTGAGGTATAAAAAGTCTGCTCCAGAAAAAGGGGTCTTGTTCGCAAAACATGGTCACTTGAAGATTGAGGCATATACTGATGCTGATTGGGCAGGATCTGTTGTTGATAGGCGCTCCACTTCAGGGTATTTCACCTTTGTTGGAGGAAATTTGGTTACATGGAGAAGCAAGAAGCAAAATGTCATTGCAGGCTCTAGTGCAGAGGCTGAGTATCGCGGAGTGGCATTAAGTATAGTTGAAGTTTTATGTCTGAAACTCTTGTTGTAAGACTTATGTTGTGATCCAAATGAACCTATGAAAGTGTATTGTGATAGTCAAGCGGCGTGTGATATTGCTGCTAATCCAGTTCAGCATGATAGTACGAAATATGTAAAGGTGGACATATTCTTCATCAAAGAAAATCTGGATGAGAAAGTCATTGAGATATCTAAAGTGAAATCAGAAGATCAGCTCGCAGATATCCTAACCATGGCAGTTTCTAATCGGCTTTTCTTGAAATTTGTTGGCAAGTTGGGCATGTTTAATATTTATGCACCAACTTGAGGGGGAGTACTGAAATATAGTAATTGCTAATGTGTAGATTCTGTTTCCTAATCTATAGGAAATAGATTTCCCAAATCTCTCATCTCCTTTCTTCTTCTCCAAGAATGTAATTCTTATATATAGATGTATACAATGGAGAAACAATGAATAAGAAAGATTATTTTCCCCAAATCTGATTTCAATATTTCCACAATTTTCTGTTTGGTTCGAGGAGAGAAGGGAAGGGAATGGGAGAGAAAATAATTATCTTCTTGTTTGGTTCACAGAGAGAGGGGGGGGGGGGGGGGGGGGGAGGATTTTATAATTAAATTACTTATATACTCTTTTACATTTTATGAGAGCATATGCATTACTGTTTCTAATTCTAACTTGGTATTCTTTATTGTACTTCTTGTTAACTCAACTTAGCAAAAGAATACATGCAGGACTATAAGCAGATGCAATTATATGATTACTTTATAGCACTCATGAATTATATGATTATCTTATAGCACTCATTAATGAATGAATAAGATAATGGCAGGATAGCACTCATATTCAAACAGTATAATATAATTTTAAAAATCATGGTTACAGGGATGCTATTCATGAATAAGATAGTTTGAGGATAGCACTCATTTCGAACTGTAGAATTACGTGATTAAGAAAAATTATGTGATTACGTGATTAAGAAAACTTTGGATGAGAAAAATTACGATGATTAAGAAAACTCCATGATTACAGATAACCATCATGATAAAAAAAATCAGAGAAGGAGAATGCTTACCTGATTTTACAAAAAAAAAACTCAAACCCTAGTTGAAACGAAGAGGGTGTCTGTTTTTTTGGGAGATAAAGGCGCGTGTTTGTAATGGCATTTGATATTATGGTTTAGTTTTATATTAATATTTATAGATTTAAAAAGTACATTTTTGTATTTCACAATATTATCCAGGATATTTTAGTTTAATCACTTTAGAAAAATTAGACCCACTTTTCATCCCGTCCAAATCCCCCAAATATTGGAGGGGATCCAAAATTGGCTCAAGAGGGATTTTGCTCCCCTCCATTCCCCTCCCCTCACCTCCTAAAAAATGAAACAAACAAGAAATATTTTTAAAAAATCCCTCCCCTCCCTTCCCCTCCTCTCCCCTCCATTCCCCTCCAACCAAGCAGGCCGTAATCCAAGCTAATCATTTCTTTTATCTCCACTTTGTCTTCCCATTGCACCTTTAAAAAAAATATGGATCAATAACAAATTTACTTTAGCTGTCTTTCTTGAGTGGAGAGTTTGCACCCTTCATTGGTAAACTCCAGTATTCCCAATCATATATATATCCAAACATACACTAAAAGTTCTTATATGTTATGTTATCTATGGTTTCTAATAACCAATGAAGAAAATACTTCATGATAGTATATTCTCTTGTAGTAAAGAAATTAATATTGCATATTTGCCAAGTTATTTTAGGTTGCTGATCAGCTTACCTGTCCTGCTTTGGTTGGAAGCCCAAATTGAGGCCACCAAATAATTCATCTCTCACTTGCGTACACCTTAAATCAAAACCAATAAAAAAAGTCATCAAATAAATCACCAAATTAAAAAATTTTAAACCTAAAAATAAAACAATCATATTTCTCTGAACTTAGATCCCATGCACACACAAAGTTTGAGTCAGCAAAAAACTGAGTAATCCCCTGCACACAAAAAATTAAAAATTAGAATGAGAATTCGGTTAATGAGATAAAATTAGAGTCACCGCATCGCATGTAGAGGCTCTCGATTCGATGGAGGGGAGTCGCCGATACGGAGTCGCTTGATATTCGCGCTCAATTTGGTGGAGGGGAGTCGCCGATACGGAATTAGCAGCGGATCAGATATCGGCGACGACCTCTTGATTGGAGTTCGATACTAGATTTGGATTTAGATTTGCTTTAAGACTCGTGCTTGAGAGGATGATGGATGCTTTGCCAATGGAATGGAAGCGAATGTTTAAGAAAATAGTTTTAGGGATTTGGAGTTAGCGACTTTACAACCCCAGGGGAGAGAGAGAGAGAAATTGGTCCTCTATGGTTTGGTAATAGAGGGAGCAAACTGTTCTGAATAAGAGAGAGAGAGAGAGAGAGAGAGAGAGAGAGAGAGAGAGAAAGAAAGAAACAATTAAATAGATAAAGGAGTTGTTTTAGGGGGGATTTGAATTTGACTTTTGGGGGGGAGGGGGAATGTCTTTTGGGAGCTTAAATCTGGACCATTGATTTCCTTACTATTGAAGGAGAACCACTTGATAGCTTTTCTTTGTGTTATATTATATACATATAAGGTCTTCGATATTACTAACCATTAATAATTTTTTCGTTTTCATCTATATCGGCACAGCTGAGAAAGCGATAAAAAATATGAAATTTGTCAACAACCATATACTATTATAAATATGTATGATAACTATATTAGAAAGAGTTACTAACTAAATATAGGGTAGTGTTATACATACAACATTGACAACCTTATAACCTTAGGTGGCATAATCTCATTGGAAATATGTACAACCCACTACAACCTATTCTGCAATACATTTTCAATGAGATCGTGTCAACTGAGATTGTAAAAGAAAATGTTGTAAAAAAATGTTGTAGGTGTAGCATTACTCCTAAATATATATATTAAAAAGGATAGTAGTAAAAATCTAAGTATGAAAAGGGACCTTCAATGAATTTTTTGAGAGATAAAAGGGAAAGAAACAAAATATTTCTATAACTAAGAAGATTTTTTTTACTAACTAAATATATATTGAAAGGGATAGTGGTAAAAAAAATTAAGTATCATGTCGTTCTCCAGGGTTTCATGAGTTAGTTTCGCACCCTCTAGGGTGTTTATTGAAGGGACCTCTTGTATTATGTTGTTCTCGTTTTGATGCTCTTTTATGTATGGACGTTTGTTGTATTTGTATTTGTCTCACCCTACTATATTTTTTTAGGTTTTATGTTTTATTTCTGTTTTGTAGTTTTTTAAATTGAGCCAAGTACTTTTGGCATGTTTTATTAACGCCTTATTAATGAAACATGGAGTCTATATTCTATCTTTTCTTCAACAATAGAAAAGAGACAAGTATAAATAAGGGGGGCTTGTATGATTTTTTTTAGAGATAAAGAGGGCTTGAACATTTTTTTTTTAGAATTAAGGGATTTTTATAAAAAAATCCAGTGGTGCACGAGCCCTCATTGCCCCCAATGGGGTTTCGTCCCTGGTTGTAGCTAATTATATAATTGGGCAAAAATCAAAGTACCCTCCAAACGTTTGGTCTGAGTACAAAATACCCATATAACATTTGCATGAATACATTAAACTCATTCCGTCATTATTTTTAGAGTTGCTGTTAAATATGAATTGTGAAAAGACCATTATACCCTCTCCCCTATCTTCTTCATCCTCATCCCTTCACCATCTAAAGCCCTAGCCCATCTCCTACCTCGTCTATCCAGATGTGATGTATGCATTGATCTAGCCTAAAATTATACTTCAAATATATCATGCTTGTTTTATGTACATTAAGTGGCAGAACAATAAAATGTATGAAAAGTAAGTTGTTTTAATATACGATTTATAAAATTTTATATCCACTAAATTAGGTGTACAAGAGTTTCAGACTGTTAACATTATGATCAATCGTTTGTATTTTCCTCTCAAGTTTGCTGACTACTACTAGTCATTCTTTTATTATATAGACTATTTTACATCATTTACTCGTATAAAAAGAATAGATATTTCAAAATAAATCTCTACTATGAACATCAATATGTGGGAAGAAGTAATCTACTTTATTATCTCAAAAAAAATTAAGAGAGAGAGAGGGGGGGGGGGGGGGGGGGGGGGGGGGGGCAATTTGAAGGGTAAGGGTATACGTATTTTCATATTTCGTATTTAATGAAAACTCAAAAAATAACGAAAAATGAGTTTAATATATTCGTGCAAATGTTATATGAACATTTTGTATTAGAGTCAAAGATCGAGATGGTGCTTTGGTTTTTGCCCTATATAATTTTATCGCTTAGCTCTTTTGTGCGTAAATTCTCTGGCTTTGTCCAGGCTTAGACATCATATAAGCAACTTTTTCTGACACATTACTAATTCTTCTGGTGCAGACTTACTTGTTGCTAATAGATCGATAAAAGTATTGTTCTGATAGATAACTTTTCTACCGAGTTAATTAATATATGAACTTATTAGTTTAGCCCTAGCTATCTGAATAATTTGCCTCAACATGGAAAAAGGGAGTGGTTAGGCACAAAACCAGAGGTTTGGTTATACATTTGTTCGAATAATTCTTCACGAGAAACTTATATAAAGTTCTATAGGTCAGAGCATCCACAGTCATGATTGTGAGAAAATGCATAAATGCATTTTTACATATAGCATTTTGACAGTTTGTTGCAGTCGTCGAATGGTATTTTATAGCAATTTAATAAAAATAATAAAAAATAATATCAGACGGAGTTTGAAGTTGCATTGGAGGGATTTAATTATTTTTTAAATACGGAACTTAAATTTGTGTCGGAAGGAAAAAAAATACAAAACTTGAGAGACAGAAAGTGAATTGCCGCCCGGGATTTAGGGGGCCCTCAGACGGAACTTCAATTGCCGTCCGGGATTTTTTTGGGGTTTTTAATTACGAATTTTTTTTTTTGGGGAGGGACGAAAAGTGAAGCTGCGTCGGAGAATTAAAAAATAATTTGTTTCCAGTGGGACGGAAAGTGAAGTTGCGTCCTTTATTATATGTATTTATCTCATTTCTACTCTCATTTAAAGCAATCTACTGTCACTATTTTGTCAAAAAATGCATAAATAGCCAACGACTGCAGCTGATCGTTTGCTATAAAATACATTTTATGCATAAATAGCACACAACTGTAGATGCTCTCAGAGCATCCACTATCGTTCGTACTACATTATGCATATTTGGCATTTGACATTTAGAAATAAATTGGTTGCGCCACTATCGTTTAAGCTAAAATTTGGGTTGACGGAAGATAATGTTCCGTTTGACAATAATTTAATTTTTTTTTTTTGAGCCAGATAGAAGAAGATCTACTGTCTGGTCGCGCGAAAAATGAAAAAAAAAATTAAAATATACCTGGACGGATGAAGATCTTCCATCTTGGGTATTCTTTTCCTTTTTTAAAAACAAAATATGCCCAGTCGGAAGATTGTCTTCCGTCTGGGCATATTTATTTATTTATTTATTTTTGTGTGAAGAGAAGGACGAAAACATAAAGGAAAAAAATTTTAAATAGAAGAAAGGGACGGAAGATGTTCTTCCGACTCTTTCATTTATTTATTTTTTTAAAAAAAGTTACGAGACAGACGGAGGAACATGTTCCGTCTACTTTTATTTATTTATTTTAAATAAAGCCATTTTGAGAGACAAAAGATCTTCTTCCGTCTTTCAGTTTTTGACCGTTCAACGCTGTAGACGGAAGATCTTCCTTCGTCTATCTGAATTGTTTATTCGAAACAATTCCAAATTTTAACAGGCGGTAAATGATCTTCTGTCTTCTATATTTTCCAAATGCTATTTCACTCTGCTATATATGACAGAATACTGTTCACGAGTCAGCTATAAAATAAATTTATAGCGGACAATAGTGGCGCGTATTTTTTTATATTTTTCATTTTTTAGATCTATAGAAGATGATAGTGGATGATCTCATAGATTACATAATAAATGGATTTCGTATCCGACGCATTCCCAAGAGTCTGGAGTCGAGAAGCTTCTCTCATAGACTCATTGCACGTTTTAAAACTCAAAAGCAAGTATCTTCTAGAAAGTCCTTCAAATTAAAACTCAGTACGTACACTACCTACATTCTAACCTCTATGCAACCGAAACACCATCCGCTTTATGCGGTCATCCCGTGATAATTATTTTCCGAGATTTAATCATACGAACCATCGTTTTAACACCCTTGGATCAAGAAGATATACTAATCCAACGGCTGCGAACGGCCGGTCTAATAAACCCGCTTCGAGATTCTTCTTTTGAGAACGGCAAGGAAACTTAGACGTCGTATTTAACGCTCTTCAAAGACTTGAATCTTTTTTCGCCCAAATCTATCGAAGCGAATTCGTCCGCATTTCATCCCACATTGATTAAAGGTATTCCATCGATTAACTCTTTCCTCTTTCCGAATTCGATATTAGATTCGTTGTTAGGGTTTGTTAGATGGTCGGATTGCGCAATTAGGGTTTGATTGCGTTATTTGTTGCGATTTTGAGATAGAATTTGGTTAACCGGTGTTTTGTTATTGCAAATTTTGTGGCAAAGTTGTCAACTTCGGTGTGTATGTAATTGAATATTGCTTTTTTGCAGGGTACATTAAATTGAATTGAATTGAATCAAAGGGAGGCTAAGTCGTTTGGGAAAATGGCTGAGGTAAGATTTTTGATAATTGTATTGATAATGATGAGGATTTGATAATTTTAATAAGGGTTTTTTTCACATGGGTCACTAACAAATGTTTCAATTTCATATACATCAATCACAAATACCTAATTCCATATAACTCACTTACGATATCAAATCAATCCCAAATAACCACTTTTGTAACCAAAATTTAATTCCATATAACTCACTCAAAAGTACTTATATGGAATTAAATATTTGCGAGTGAGGTATATGGAATTAAAATATATGTTAGTGACCCATATGGCAAAAACCCTTTTTATAAATGAGGAAACGGAGCCTCATTTATATATTAGTCTGAGAAGGGCAGTGCTTTTTATGTGTATATTTATAGTACCGTCTTGAATTGCCTCTGAAGTGATCCTAGTTTGCATGGTGTTGTGGCTTTAGGTTTTGTGCTGTGTGCTTATATATAGGCAATAATTAGCAATCAGGGCGATAACTATATCCTTGAGAATTTGATGGTCTAGTAATCATGGTTTACGCAATGATCTAAAAAATGTTAGTATGTAATTTTTTAAAAAAAGGTTCGCCCATAATGCCACCCCAGATGCTATGTATAGTCTTGGCAACTGCCAATTGACATCTAAAATCGCTGTGTTAAATTTCAAACCAAGATAGGTGGAAATGACCTTCTTACCCTTGTTTTGTCATCACAGTGGATTGAGATTTTAGGGTGTAATGAAGGGGGTGGGTTAATGAATAAGGTGAAGGTTATATTAGGTTTTTACTGGAAAGCGAGGACATGTTGAATGAAGTAGGAGAGTGATTACCAAAAGAGAGAGGAATTGATGGATAGGATAGAAAGAGTAGACTTAAAAATAGTAGAAAATGATTACTATGGGTACTTTAGACATTAACTTCATAATAGGAATATTATTGGAGAATCCCTTGTAGTTGACGATGTTAGGTGTGTTTGGGAAATGCTCCCAGGTTTTAGGTACCGATTTGGAATGACAAAATTATGGTGGCATTATGGAAATAGTAAGATATGGGGTGTTATAATGGAAAAATATCTTTAAAAATTATCGATGGAGCAAATTATCAATTCTGAAACTTTCATTTTTATTCATCTTAATTTGCTTTTATAAGTTTATGAAAGAATCTATATTCACGAGGGAAATTAGTGGTTCTATGTGAATAAAACTGTAGGCTATGTTCAGTATTTTTTGTTCTCATGTTGAAAATCAATTAATTCCCGTATAATAACATTAAGGATTTGAAGGTCTTTTGTTCCAACCTATTGGAGATGTTTTACACCCCCTCCCCCCCCCCCCCCCCCCCCCCCCCCCCCCCCCCCCAAAAAAAAAAAAAAAAAAAAAAACGCACACACACAAGGTCTGTGCATTACGGCCTACCACCTGGCCAAATAAAAATTCATAATACGTGTATATAATTTAATAAGTTATTAAATTGACAAATCGACGAGGACATCGGTTTAAGACAATTCGGGCGTTTCTATCAGTGCAGACATTGTCTAGGATAACTACTTCATTAATTTAGTATTTTATTCGGTACTTATATTTGTTTTTGGCAATTATAGTCATATGTAGTAGTTTTACGATTTGCACCCTTTCTTTTATGCATTAAAATAATTTTGAGATTTGTATCAAAGTTTGTTTTGAGCCTATATATAGGCCTTGAGAATAATGAAAAGATATGCTATTTTTGATTAAAAAATCTATTGTGATTGAGTTTTTGCTCTTCATTCATCTCTTTTGTGTGAGACATTGAGATACAGTTTTAGGGTTTGCGATAAATTCTAAAACTACACCAAAATTCCATACAAATTGGAAATCCTAACCCCTTCAACACAGCCGCCATTAACCTTTCTCTCTCCTACTTCTCTTTTCCCTGCCAATCCCGAGACCCAAACCCTCCTCTTCATCTTCTTCTTCTCTCCTTCAACCCAACACCCTGAACTCCCCTTCCACTACCATCTCACCCTCGCTCCGACGTCGCCATTACCACCGCGCACCACGACCGACATCACCCATCCGCCATTGTCTCCCCCATCGTCCCTCACCATCACCGACCACAACTTCCCCACCATTCCCGACCGTCGTCGCCACCTCTCGAAACCCCATCATCTCCAAATACCTCAACCACCCCACCGCTAACCACCTCCGTCGACATCAACCACCACCACCAAGCGGCTGCCCTTGCCGTTCGTTGCCTCGATTCCACAATTTGACTACCGTAGATTGCCTCCTCACTGTTCAGCCACCGCAACCCTTTTCTTCACTGTACTCCCTATTTGCAACCCCGGTAAACTCTTTCCACTTCTCTAATATTTGTGTTACTCTTTATCATTTATATTATATTATTTGATTTATCCGTCGTCCACAAATATTAAGAGTGAGTGCTTCTATTTGCCTATTAGAGTACCAATCATTATTGCATCGTTTACTTGCTAAGAATGCTTTGGTATATAATTATTGATTGTTAGAACTGAGTCGTTAACTGGGCTTGTTAAACTATTTTATATCTTGAAATTCCATCAAACCAATCAATAGTTTTAATTTATGATGTAATCTGCATTACATGTTGGTAAATTTAATCATTTAAAATTATTGGAAATCCTCTATTTAGGGTTAAGTTTACATCACAAATATAATACAAAAATTAATTAGTGACTGCTCGAAATCTGTTACCTTAAGCTCAAGTTATATTTTATTTTACCGTCTTTAGGGTAGCTAAAATTTCATTGTCAGCATTCGGGGTAACATTGTCTTCACTTGCAACATGTAAATGCTTATATTATTTTGATTACATGTTTTGTTATTCAATTGGTTTGTCGATGGACTTCTCTCATTCTGATACTTCTTATCGAACACATCATCACATACGATTGTTACCCAGCAATTTTTCTTATGTGATCTCTTATTCAGACTTCTTGCTTGTATAAGAAGAGTTTTGACACCTTTTGATATTCCAACTAGGTGCATTTCCAGTGTAGTTGGCAAAAATTAACTAATATTTCTGTTCAGGATGGTTACAAGGTCACCTTGAACGTATATGATCTTAGCCAAGGACTTGCTCGCCAACTTTCAACAACATTTCTAGGAAAGGCTATTGAAGCAATATGGTAAGTTTCTTTTTGGTATATATCTTTGTATCAGTATATATTTGATTGCCGGACATTTTCTTTTTATATGTTTATAATATGAGTTTAGAAACAAATTTCTGACTTGTTCTCCTTATCTTAATGATGGATTATTTGCTTTTTTCCGTTGTTTGGTTTTTTTTTAACTGTCTTTAAACACGGACCCTGTGAATTTTATTGTTATGAGAGTAAGTTTGCACAGAAGTCACCGTTTGTGCTCATTGTTTATTTGTGGGAGACAATTCCTGTTAGTACCAATTTTCTAGCTATTAATGTACTTGCTTGCGTCAATTTGCTAACTGAATTAAGGTTTACAGTGTTACTTTCCAACATATAATTAAATTTTTGTGGACAGTTTACAAATGGAACTTTTTGTTTAGACCTTTTTGGCCACCCTTTCTCTCCTGAAGTATAACATATAAACTAATTGCTTGTGGCAGGATATAACCTAGCCTTAGGAACAAGTGAACTGTTCTAATATTTGGAGGACAATGTTTTGCTGCTTATGTGGATTGAAATAGTGGAGCATGCCCTGATTTTTGGAAATTATACATAAGAATTATTACATAAATCGCTCCCTGTTGCAAATCTAGATTTAAGAAGGAATCTTTCTTATCATTATCATATCTATGTATTGTAGTTGATGCAGATACTTATATGGAACTAGAATTCAATTTGATGCCGTTTCATTGAAACACTGAGTGTATTTGTCATTCTGCGTTAAGTCTTGTGAATCCGGAATATGATCTTATGCTCTTCAACATTTATTAGGACATCATCTTGGCTTTGTTGCTGAATTGATCGATTTGGGATGCCAAGTTATAGCAAGTATTGTATTCACTATAAGAGTATCATCTATCTCTATCAAACCTTGCAGCGTCTAGGCTTTCACTCGTATCTCCTTTGGATACCATTTGTGGGCAGGAAACACTACCTTGATGCCTTTGTAACACTTAACTTTCATACTTGGTTTATACTATTCATGTTCTTTGTTAAGTTTAAAAAATAACTGTGAAGGTACACTGGTTTCCTCTAAATTGTCAAGAATGCCCTGCAATCAGGGAGGTCTTTTGTTCGTAGGTCATGTGATTGACAATATTTCACATTATCAGCATATGAATCAAACTGCCCTGAATTTCTGCACATGATTGTTTACACTTTTAGAGGAATGACGAAAAAATTGTTACTTTATGACAACGCCATTAGGTAGTTTAGTGAAAATTGAGTTATTCATACTAGTCAGGTCAGTTCTATACATTGTTTGTGGAAGTTCATTGCAGTTGAGCTTTCTTATTTTTTTGTTGATTGATATGTTATCAACTTATCATATTCAAACCTAAAAGAGAATAACTCATAATTAGCCTCCCGCATTGAGGATTAGGGTTTTGACTTATTATGAATCTTATTGTCTCCTCAACCTTGAGACAATATGGGATATGCATATTACATTTCATTTTGAAGACAAGTCATGTCAGATACCAGATACATGTATTGGTCATGACATCTTTAATTGTGGCATTGCTGTTTCTATCTATTAGTGTGGAATTTGTTGCACCTTATGTCAATGGTGCTTGATAGGGTCGAGGATTAAAGTCTATCCTGTGTGGGGTTTATTCCATTGTTTATTTATATGTATTTTTTACTAGGAATAACATAATAGTGTCCCCCCTTCCCTTCTAATGGTTGGCTTGATGACAGGCACACGGGTGTAGTCGTCTATGGCACCGAGTACTATTTTGGAGGAGGAATTCAGCATGACCCAGCTGGAAGGACTCCTTATGGGACCCCCATCCGAGTAGTAGATCTTGGGGTGACTCATGTGCCTAAAGATGTCTTTGAAGACTACTTGCAGGAGATCAGTCCTCGTTATACTCAGGAGACATACAAACTCCTGAGCCATAACTGCAACAATTTCAGCAATGAGGTTGCTCAATTCTTGGTTGGCGCGACCATTCCTGATTACATCCTCCAGCTCCCAAGTGAGGTCCTTAACAGCCCAATGGGTGCTCTCATGTGTAAGTCCATTTACAAAATCTGCTGCAATGCGTAATTACAGTTTCAAATTACTCTTTTTAGTGCTTTTTCCACTTGCAAAATGTACAGTAGTTGATTGATTTGTTACTTCCAACTATTAGCTGTATTCATTTGTTTGATTGAGATTAAGATATAGTGAACCAGCTCAATCGACAAGCCCCAGTTGAGTGCCTGCCTTAAATCTGTTCTGGGCCGGCTAGATTTCCTAAGCTGCAACGATTATCGATAAATGATTAGCTTGCCTATCAGCATTCTCTGCGCGTGCCTCTTTCCTTCGTAAGAAGCTCATTTATTGTCACATGGCATAATAATTGTCATCAATTATCAATGACAAATAGAAAATTGCAAGATTGTATACTGTGAGGCCGCACATCAGTGTCCACTGCCACAAACTCAATTCTCTAGTTATAACAAGAAATATACATTTCAAGGATATAATTAGAGAACAAAATTGGTAATATGAAATGACTGAACAAACAGAAAAATCTTAGTTGGTTTTTCACTATTAACTTACCTTTATTTTAAGATGTATATATAGATAGTGGATGAAAAGGAGAGTTCAGAAGAAAGCATTACATAATGGTGATACATTCGTTAGTTAGAAGAGAAACCACAGACAACATCGCACAAAATTTTAAGGAGCCAAGGCCCGAGCCTACGCTGGCCTGAATCAATCGAGTTCGGATATGAGCCCAGAAATATCTGTGCTCACGTATTGTTCGTGCTTGGTTCATTAAGTTGTGAACTGATTCAAGCGAGCTTTTACTGAGGTAATACGTAGTTGAGTTTTCGAGCTTCGTGTGCTTTTTAGGGAAATTTAGTCGTAGTCACATTACATGGAAGAGCATTTTGAGTCTTTAGTTACTGGTTATGACTATTTAAATTTTTTGTTGGTTTCTCTTGCCAGTTCATGTCGTGCTTGTGCTGCTTAGCAGATAGAGAGGATATAATACTAGCAAAACAAACTTAGGGGAGTAGTTATGTTACAACTGCAACTTAATGAAATAAGCAGTTGCAATTATAGGAAACTTTTATTCTTTGTAATCCCAGTGAGAAGGGACTGTTAATGTAGCCTACCATTAGCAAGTGCTACTGTTGTCTAGCGGTAAGTCTCTAAGCTAGTGAGCAAGAGGTTGGGGCTTCAATCCCCTCTTACATCATCCCTTTATTTATTGAATTATTGAGTGTGTGCGTGTGTGGCTACGGGCCTTGTTAAAAACAAAACAAAACAAAAACAAAAAAAATGTAGCCTACCTTTACAGCTAGGGATGCTTTTGGTTTAGATATTGGCTTTACCAACATCCGTATCCACATTCTAAAAACGGATTCTGGATACGGATATGGATATAACTCGGAAAAATAATTATATCTGTATACACATATTTCGGATACGGATGAAAATCGGATACTGTGTATCGAATATGGATATGAATTCGGACATCAAATTAATTTTAAAATAAATACAGAAAAATACAAGAAAATGAATATAATATGAAAAAATTATCATATTTTAATGGGAGAGTTGGGGTTGTGAAACCAAATAAACATGTGCATTGCAACCAAACAAACACGTGTAATGCACACGCATAATTAATATAAAGGTCTTAAGGTTCGATGGCAGACAACGTCGGAATTTTTACTTAAAAGAATATATATATTTATGAAGACATGCATCGCACGTGGAAATTACTAGTAATATCTTAATCACAAAAGAAACAAGGATGTTAAAGAAAAAAGGGGGTCTAACTGAATATTCCTTTAGCTTTAATGCAATAAGGAAAAATAAAAGTCATAACTAAGAAATATTGAGGTCAACTGTGGGCTCAGAACTAAGAAATGTTAAGGTCAAACGAGGGGCCTAATTAGATTATCCCTTAGCTTTAATATGAAAGTCAACTGCTGGCCTAAGAACTGAGAAATATTAAGCTCAACCGGGGGAGCTTAATCTGATTTTCCCTTGGCTTTAATTGAAAAATAAAAAATAAATGGTGAGGACAAGGATTTGAACATGGGATATCATCGGTGGCAACTCAAGGGCTAAACCAACTAGCCACAACATACTCTATGTACAACCTTAGACATAAATATTTTGGATATCCGTATCCGATCTGGATATTTTGGAGGGATCCAAAATTGGATCCGGATCCGATTTTTGTTTGTTTGTTTGTTTGTTTGGGTTTGCTCTATGAATCCGGGCATATATGGATTTTTACTATCCGAATCCTCATAAATTCTCAGTTTGGATCGAATTGGATAAATTCGTACGGGAGAGCATCCCTAAGCACTACTCAATCCCTTCATATTGTATTTACCATATTTTATTTACCAAAATGAAATGAAATAAAATAATATAAAATAAAATATATAAAAATAAAATAAAACAAAACAAAATAAAAGCTTACTTCCATCAATGTTCTTATGCAGTGCCCATGATTCAAAACCTGGAATCAACACTGAGAGCTGGTGCTGTTCCTCAACGTCCTCAATTTAGTAGTCCCCCACTTGCTGCTACTTCTATCTCATCTCTACCAAGGACTTCGAACTCGAGTTCAACTACAGGTCAAGCTAATAAACCAAAAGCCCCAGAAACTAAAAGCACGGACTCAACCACTAGTCCAAATTCCATTGCTGATAAGCCCAAGAACGAAACTTCGGTCACCAATCCCTTGGGGGATGCACGAAGTAGACTGCAGGAAGAGATTACCAAGGAGTTTGCTGCGATCATGGCAACTGGGAATCTTAGAGCGAGTGAGGCTGCAGCTCTTGCCACAAGAAGAGTGATGGAGAAGCATGGAAGGTTGAGTGCTCCAACGAATTAGCGTGGTGCAAAAACTAAAAAAGCTTCTATACAATTATAATTCATTGGCATCCAAAGTTGGGTACTTGGCTTGCCGGAGCAGATTGAAGAGCTGATAAGAGTTTGTGTTTCTGTCAGTTCTGAAGAATTTAATTTATGACATTGTTTGAACTATTTATGTAACTTCTTGTCTGAGTTGTCTCTTATGTTCTCTCATTGTTAAACTATTGTATTTGTCTGGTTTCCATTCTGAATTGTTACACAGATTTTGCAATTATAATTGATCAAGGTTCCTTAATGAAATATGACAACAATATTGGTCCTGATTTATATGGAATGCTATATGTTATATATGTTTATGTTTAGCTGAGAGGAAGTTGAACCACTTCCAGTCTTCCATCTGTACTGTTTATGTACATTTTATAGTGGTAAGTTGAAGTGTTACCCGACATTAGTTTCTTGATTCTATCACACTTATCAATTCTCTTGATTCAGTTGTACTTATTCATAAAAATATGTTCTTGCTTCTACGATACTTAATGTACTTATTCAGATTTTAGTTTTGGTAGATATTTATGTAATTATCTAAAAAATAAAGATTGCAAAAATTTGCATTACTTCTCCATTTTGCAAATATTTATGTAATTATCCATTTTGTGCCAATATTCTTAAAGGAAATGCCAAGTGCATAACTTATCTTTACTACTTAAAGTTGTTTACATTTACATATAAGAGAAGAGCATCTATAGTCATTGGCAGCCAAAATTTGCATATTTGGCATTTACCCAATAGCTATATGACTTTCGTTTGCAGTCGTTGTTAGTCAAATTTTAGCTTTTGAAAATTTTGAATAGGTCAGACGGTGTATAATATTCCATCCGATCGTTATATATATATATATATATATATATATATATATATATAAATTCTTAATAAAAAATCAACCCTACTCTTATTTTTTAAGCATTTAAATTATTTAATACAAAAGATTGTCTTTGATAGTGACGTTTCAAAAAAAAAAAAAATCAAAAAAATAATTAAAAAAAAAAAATCCCAAATCTTAGGACGGGAACATTTCTCTTCTCTCAATTTTTTTAAGATTGAGATTATGGGACGGTGTATAATTCACCGTCCCAAATCTTTGGATTTTTTTTCCTATTTCGGACGGTGTATAATTCATCGTCCCAAACATTTATAAAAAAAAAATTTGGACGGTGTATGATTTCTCGTCCGATATTTTTATTAATATTTTTTTTTTCAGACGGTAGATCATACATCGTCCGATCAAAAAAGGGAAATAATGGTTCGTCGAGCTATTTTAACCATTTAGCCAAATTGTCTGCCAAATATAGCTGGGAACTGTTCACAAAAATAAAAATTTTGGCAAAATAGCCAACGACTACAACACGTTCCAAGCTAAATTTTGAAATTTTTGGCTAAATAGCCAACAACTACAGATGCTCTTAGGGAAGATCCTATAGTTTAGTATAGAAGAAATTTTCATCCTACAATGCATTAAAATTCAATTCCCGTAATCGAAATTCAAGATTCACGTCATTCAATTTGATCTTCATACCATAAAATATAGAGTGATACAAAATCACAACATTTGAACATATTTTGTTCATACATTAGTGAGGTTGCAAAATGATTGGTTGTTCAACAATATAACAATTGCTACCACTTAGGTCTTGTTTGGTTTGCATGAAGTGGACTGTAGCAAACTCAAATCCATGAATGAGCACTATAGCAAGGGTTTGCTTGACAGAATGTGGGTTGAATTTAGATTCGCACTGTAGCGCTACAGTAGTCATTGTAGCGCTAAAAGAAATCCACCCAAAACCTTCTGAATTCAATGTAAAGTTATTGTGGCGCTATTGTAGTGCAACTGTAGCGCTACTGTAGCGAATTAAAAATTGTTTCTCTCTCTTATACTTTTTTATTCTATCCAATCAAATAATTACACATAACCCTCTATATTAAATTCCTTTTTCTCTCATCTCTATCCTACTATACAATAAAATTACATTCAAACAAATCACATTTTTAGAACTCATTTCTACATATATCTTTTCTCTACAGTAATTATATATAGTTTTGAACCATTTTACAACCAACCAAACAACCCTTTAATGCATGGGCAAGACATATTCCCATCTCTTAAGTTCTATAATATGTTGAAAATTTTGAGCACAGTGGATTATGCATTAGGGATGTGAGGATATGATTTTTTAAAGTTTCATTTCTTCTTTGCCAACTTTTCTTTACATATAACTAGATTCGAAGAGATTTAGTCATTGTAAAAACACATTTACATTACACTTCTGTGGTCAACATTTTCTTGAATTTATTATACAGTAAATTACTAATTTCTATTACGTCATATTATTTACATGTAAACAGATATTTGTGATCAACATTTTCTTTCATTTATTAATAGTAAATTATTCATTTCTACTACTTCGTATTTGTTTACATGTCAATTAACTGATATTTATGGTCAACGTTTTTTGAATTTATTAAATAGTAAATTACTAATTTCCATTACTTCATACTGTCTACATGTAAACTGATATTTGTATCAACATTTTCTTGAATTTATTAATAGTAAATTACTAATTGCTACCACTTCCATATTTATTGTTTATATGTAAAAACATGGTAAGAGATTGTCAATGTAAAAACTAGCATCGGTATAAATACTCAAAACCCGGATTCGATCCGGACCCGATACGGACCCGGCATTGGACCGGAACCGACCCGGCCTATCCGGGTCCGGGTCCGGGTCCGCTCAAAAGAGACCCGACCCGGACCCGTTAAAAAAATCCCAAAAAAACGAACATAAAAATAAATATTCTATCCTCATCCCTCCTCTCTTTCCTCCTCAATTCTAAAACTTTCTCTTCCAAACTCAAAACTCATGCATTTTTCTTCTATCCTCTATTCTAATTCCTCCACTTACTGCCTCCGCTCGCCGCTCACACTCCCGCTACTACCCGAACGGGTAGAAATATTTTAATAGGACCCGGACCCAGTCCTCAAGGGTCCGGATCCGGTTCCGCGTCCAATTTTTGGATCCGTAGGGGACCGAGTTCGGATTCGGATAGTGAAGGACCCGACCCGACCCGATCCAATACCAATGCTAGTAAAAACATGTTTGTGGTAAACATTTTCTTGAACCTACTAAATAGTAATTAGTATTTGGTGATGAATATTTGTGGATAACATTTTATTTGATTTACTAATAGTAGTTACTAACTACTGTTGAATGTTTGTGCTCTACATTTTATGGGATGTACTTATAGAATGATGTGGTATAAATGATGTGATCAAATCTGGGCCATCGGATCTCCTCAGATTCTGCTCATCCCAAATCATCAGGACAATAGGTCCAACGGGTCTTCTACCACATCAGGTTCACAAACAAACAGGTCTGACCCGGCCCATTAGGGTCAGGTACCCGTTTGTCCCTGCCTATAAATACCAGGCCCCCTCCTCACTTTGAAAGGTAATCAATATTTCTCCACCTTAACCCTAGCTGCTCAGTCTCTTTTCCAGTGACTGACTAGATCGTCGGAGGGCCTGTCGCCGGGATTTCTCTCGGTGTTTCTAGGCCTTTTGCAGGTACCACGGCCGTTCAGGCTCTAGCAGCTCTTCCGAGTCAACCTCCAGGAACCAACCCAAGACGAGGTCGAGATCTGTCCCTTCCACTTCACAAATTACAAGAACTCACACTTGTTGCTCTCGCACCGAAAACAAGCAGCATCAGGTTGGCGCCGTCTGTGGAAAACTGACTGAATCGATCCCAAGCTCGGGTTTCTCCTGAAGCCGAGCCCTCCCATGGCTCCCAAAGCCAGAAGAGCCTTCACCGTTGGACGTCGTCCAGACCCCCATCCCTCTCACAGTCGTATGAACACTCAGGGATCAAACCGACCACCTGTCAATGGTACAACGGGACCGGGCCCGAGCGCTTCATGCTTGGTGGCCAAAGACTTACGACATATAATCAACCACCGGCAACCCATAAATGACCTTCAGCTCCAGCTTAGCCGATCAAGGAGCCGAGCAGTTCCTTCCGACCCGGCTTCGACACATAGCATTCTCCCATCCCGAGGTAGGGAGCATAACCGCAGCCGCTACCAGAGAGGTGGCTCACCTCCGCCCGGTCAGGGCGAACAAGCTCCAGTCACGAGGGCCGAGTTCCGAGACTTCAGGAACGAGATCCTTCGAGCCCTTGAAGGCGGCCCCAGTTTTGAACAACAAACTACCGGCCCAAGGCTCGAAGAGGGTTGGGGTCCCGAGTCTCATGATTTGTCCCAGCCACCACAGTAGAACGAAGCCGTCCTCCACCGCCTCCAGGAGATGGAGAATCGTCTCGCCTGCATTAACGAAGGAGGACCACAAACCGGTCGGGTGCATTAGCTGATTCGATTTCCATTCTCCCCCCAAATCCTAGATGCTGAGATTCCCAGGAATTTCAGGCCGCTTCAGTTCGAGACCTACAATGGTGAGTGTAACCCTTGTTTCCGATTATACGGATTTCTATCTCTTTTCTTTCTTCTCCATGTATTCTTGTATTTCAATTTCCGTATAAATTCTTTCCGATGCATTTAAATTCTTTTGAATCTCCTATTGAAACCCAAATTTATATTTCAAACTAGAATTTTGTCTCTCTTCTTTTATTTATTTACTTTGAAGTCCAAGTTAATCCATACTATCATTTTATTGATTATTTTGAATTCATGAGAAGCCCAACAATTATCATTGAATTTATTATATTTAATTAAAGCCCAAGCCCAAGCCCATCTCCTATTGGACTCTAACCCTAAACCCAAATCCACAAATCCATACACTCACCCGTATACAAATTTATTCACATTCTCCCCAACTGCACAATTCCCCGTATCTCCCAATCCCCCATTATCTCCAACTACCCACTATTATATTATATTATTATTTTTATTTTTATTAAACAAAACCCCACTCTCTTATCTCACCCCGTCTCCCTCTCTCTCCTCTAACTTCCCAAACCAAAACAAAACCCATCCCCAACCTCTCGCCCTCATCGCCATCATCAACCTCCACCTCGTCCACTCGTTGTCGACCCCCGTCTCCATCTCTATCGTCGCCATTACCGAACCCATTGAAGCTCCATCCCGCCTCTCGTTCAAACCCAAACTCCATTGCCGTTGAACCCAACTTCGCAACTCCAGCCTCGCCATTGCCGCTCTCCTACGCCCTCCTTCCTGCCTCGCCGCTCGAACCACCTCACGACTCTGCCAACATCCACCGAAGCTCTCCCTTATCGTCACACTCACCTCGTTGACACCATTGCCGGAACCCACCGTAGTCGTCTTCTTCCTCCTCTCGCTCGACTCAATCGCCATCACCACCGGAGTCCCCTCCTAGCTTCGAGCCGTTGTCCAAGCCCCGAGCGCGAGTCACCGTCGTTCCTCTGTTTCGAGCGGAAAACAGAGTTCGCTCTCGTCGAAGCGCCGTTGCTCTCGCTGTTACGTCGCTTCCTGACCACAGCACCGCCGTCGTCTTTTCGCCGCCTTGCCGTGGTCATCGTCTGCCGTAGCTTCACGACCGCAGCGTCGCGCCGCCAGTCGCCAATTCTCCCGCGCTCTCTCTCTCTCTCTATCAAAGGGAAGAAGAAGACGAGATCTGATTGGCTCGCCTCGGTGTTTGCTATTTTGGCTTGGTGGATCCACTACAAAAGAAAACGTCTTTACCGGCGTATATTCCCCGGCACTTTACCAGAAATGCCGGGGTAGGAAGAGACCAGGAATTGGGCATCAAACAGGATGGTTATACACCGGCGGCCTCTATAAAATGCCGGGAAATTATGATATTCACCGGCGTTTTTTATTAAAACGTCGGTGAAGTCGATATTCACCGGCGTTTTAATAAAACACGCCGGTGAAAGTATACAGGTAAAAAAATCTTCTCCCATTCACCGGCGTTTTTAGTTAAAACGCCGGTATAGGGTTTTGGAATAAATTTCCCCAAACCCTCTACCATTTTCTTATTCGATCGAAAAAAAAACCCCAAATTTTCCCGCTGTCTCGCGCTCTCCCGCTTTCCCCAATTTCCCCAAATCCTATACGTATACTTTCCCCAAAATTTTCATTTCTCTCCTTTCCCCATCGATGCCCCCCTCTCCCGCCGTCGTCGTTTTCCCCCTCCCCCGTCGTCGCCACTTCCCCCATCGCCGCACCTGCCCCCCTTCGCCCACCCCCCGTCCTCCATCGCGGCCCCCCGCCGTCCCCCTTCTCCCAATCTCTTTCTCCCTCTCAAAAACCGCCGTCCCCTCTCCCCCAATCAACTCAAGTAAGGAATTTCAAACCCAAAGTTTATTCTAGTATGAATTTGAGAATATGAGAATAGGTTAATTAATGATCGGTTCTTGATTAGGGTTAGGGTTAGGGTTTTGATCGGTTCTTGATTTATCGTACTAACCGGAATTGATTCTAGTCATGCTTTTGTTGTTTGTAGTTTTTTTGGGGTTAGTATGGTTTTTAGATGAAGTTGTTTTTAGATGAAGTTGTTTGAGTGTATAATGGAGAGTTTGTTTGGTTTCTTTGATATTGTTGTATGGATTTTGTTGCTGGTAGATGAGAATTAATAGAGTTGCGATCAAACATTTTGTTAGAATTTCAACATGGGCTTAATGGGAATTGGTTATTTATTTGAGATAAAATGTTATAATGTATGTAATGTATACATATACAATTCTGAATAAATGTGATACTCGTCTTTATTATTTGTGGTAATATGCGATTTCTTTTATCCTATTGTTTGTATAAATTTTTTGTTTTGGTAAATGAAATTGGAGGTTTAATGAAAGCTTCTCCACTCATCAATGTATTGGTTTGTTGATGATATCATTTAGTTGTTCTTTTGATGCTAAAGTATTAGTATGTAATTATTGTAGTTGTGTTAATTATAGCCGTTTCTTGGAGGTTAGTTATGGGTTATTGGATAGTACTGATTAATAATGGTTTTATATTGTAAAGTATATTAACAGCGATTTCATATTTGCACAGAATGAACTGAAGAGTGATTTTGTTTTTAGTCTCATGGGAGATGCAATTCTTAACTATTGTCCAGTGAAGGGATTAAAATAGGCTTTGTTGATGAAGGATGTGATGATGAAGAAGGTATTTGATGACAATGAGGTGGTTTGGAGGATTTGGTCAATTTCATATACAATTAAATCATTTTGGTAACTGTAAGTTCATGCTACTTTGCTACTTTTTTTGCTATCGGGTCACACTATTGACTACTTTGCTACTTTTTTTAAACTAGTGATGATGAGATGGGTTATGATTCTGAAGTTGCACACTACGAGTCATTGATTTAATGATTCATTGAATAAATGATTCATAGGAGTAACTAGTGATTTGTTTGAATGCTATCTGAGCTTTTTAATTTATGAACACTTTCGAGTGAATGAGTGATGATGAGATGCATTATGCTTCTGAAGTTGCACACTATGTTTCATGATTCATTGAATAAATGAATTATAGGAGTAACTAGTGATGATTGAATCCTATCTGAGCTTTTTAATTGATGATTGTAGTTGAATTTGTAATTGAATTTGTTTTGGAGCCACAGACATCAATGGTAGTTGGGATGAAGAAGTAATAGAGAAACATAAATGCTTAGATACTGGAAATTTTGATTTTCTTTTACTATTAAAGAAGCTGAAAACATGCATCTGATTGTCATCTTGGCATTTTTTTTGACCAAAATGGGTTCACTGTGAACTCAGGATGCTATAGCTGTATGCCAAAATCCTCCGGATATGTACAACAATTGGGTTTTAGATTTAGTTGGGCTAAAGAATTAGTAGAGCAACATATATGCTCAGATAATGGATATTTTCATTTTCAGATACTGTTAGAGAGTCTGATTGCCATCTTTGGCATGATTTTTTAACAAAAAATGGGTTCACTTCCAAACTAAGTATGCTGCTAGCATCCTCATCTTCTTTTACTGTTAAAGAAGCTTATTTCATGCATCTGATTGTCATCTTGGCATGTTTTTTTGACCAAAATGGGTTCACTGTGAACTCAGGATGCTATAGCTGTATGCCAAAATCCTCCGGATATGTACAACAATTGGGTTTTAGATTTAGTTGGGCTAAAGAATTAGTAGAGCAACATATATGCTCAGATAATGGATATTTTCATTTTCAGATACTGTTAGAGAGTCTGATTGCCATCTTTGGCATGATTTTTTAACAAAAAATGGGTTCACTTCCAAACTAAGTATGCTGCTAGCATTCTCATCTTCTTTTACTGTTAAAGAAGCTTATTTCATGCATCTGATTGTCATCTTGGCATGTTTTTTTGACCAAAATGGGTTCACTGTGAACTCAGGATGCTATAGCTGTATGCCAAAATCCTCCGGATATGTACAACAATTGGGTTTTAGATTTAGTTGGGTTAAAGAATTAGTAGAGCAACATATATGCTCAGATAATGGATATTTTCATTTTCAGATACTGTTAGAGAGTCTGATTGCCATCTTTGGCATGATTTTTTAACAAAAAATGGGTTCACTTCCAAACTAAGTATGCTGCTAGCATCCTCATCTTCTTTTACTGTTAATGAAGCTTATTTCATGCATCTGATTGTCATCTTGGCATGTTTTTTTGACCAAAATGGGTTCACCGTGAACTCAGGATGCTATAGATGTATGTCAAAATCCTCCGGATATGTACAACCATTGGGTTTTAGATTTAGTTGGGCTAAACAATTAGTAGAGCAACATATATGCTTAGATAATGGATATTTTCATTTTCAGATACTGTTAGAGAGTGCTGAATTTTCATTTTCAAAAATGGGTTCCGAAAAATGGGTTTTGATTATAAGAGTGCTGATTTTTTTTTTTTTTTGAAATTTTTTTTAAAAAAAATTAGTTACACCCGCATTTTGTACAAGCGCCGGTGTATCTTTCAGCAAGAATTTGGCTGTCTATACCGGCGTTTTAACAATGCCGGAGTAGGCGATGGTCGGAAATGGCACCCACACATTCACCGGCGTTTTTACGGCCGCCGGTGTAGTTTTAATCTTTACCGGCGGCCGTAGAAAACGTCGGTGAATGTCCCTAAGCAATAGCGACGCACGATTCAGCGACACTCGCACCGACGATTTATAAAACGCCGGTGGTGGCTACAGCGGCGTTTATAAACGCCGGTAAATGTGCAAAAAAACGCCGGTAAAGACCATTTCTTCTGTAGTGATCTGGATTTCGCATTTGCTGTTTTGCCTTGGATCCGGTGTGGAGTGGTTGCTGAGTGGTTCGTTTTGGTGTGTGGTGTTTTGGGGTAGCTAATTTGACATTGCTGTTTGCTGTTTGCTGTTTGGGTAGGAGAGAAGAGGTGGAGTTGTTGTTGGGTTTTGCTCTTATTGTTGGTACTTTGCACGCATCTTGCACGTACTCTTGGAGCGCTGCTCGGGATGGTGATCCCGTTATTCCTTTTTGCATATTCGAATTATCTACAAAAGGTAAGTCCACTTGAACTCATTGAATTTTTCTAGTTCAAGTTTATTGATCTCCCGCAAGTAGTTCCCTTCAATTATCGTAATACTGCTTTGTGTACTTTCGTTGGGGGTATCGAGTGTTTACACGAGCTAACCTGACATACTCTTGACATCGTGCTATTATTCATTGACTCAAACCTAAACCTATATACACACATGACATAAACAAATTGACTAGAACTTGCATATGAGGAAAATATATTATGATCGAATACATGTTGATTGATTGAGATCTTGTGACTTGAACTATGACATGATAAATTGACTTGTACACTGTAAAAATCCATTCTAATTGCTATACATTAGTGTTAATACATTTCATGATACAATAACATGTTGATTATCCACTTTGATGAACATAAATGTGATGACATTTTATGAATTCCTGCTGCCTGTTCTGTTTTGCACAGAGATTTCGACCCTGTTACCATAAGAGTTAACACAAATTATTTCAAGATGAATCGTAACCCTAAGTGTCTAGTTGCCAATAACATACAGAATTTTTGAATTCCAAATTGTAGTCTATGAGTTATCGTTGTTTTAGTGTTACTGTGTCGGCTGTTTTTAGGTTCACTACTTCATGTATATTATTATGCATTGTATCATGTTGCTGCATTCTTATCATTCCCTTGACATTCTTATACAAACTTGCATGAATATGAATGACTTAATAAAATACTAAATAAGCTGAGGTGAACACGGGTTGACTTATTAGTGGATAGTCTCAGAAAATGTACTCGGTAGGGCCCTTCTTGTTTACATGGAATCTTGACGTGGAAGGTAGAGAATTACTTGTGAACTTGTGAACTTGTGAACTTGTTACACCGAGTACACGCTCTGTAGATCCCACCGCTATGTCTAAAATGTACACTGTTTTGCGTGCACCGGACCTGTGGTATGGGACGCAGTAGTACGTGCACTAGATAGGAAAAACAACATGCTAATAAACCTAAGTTGACACGTATATACTTGATCGTGACCATTGTTTATTGATACTGTTATTGCTTTTGTAATTTGATCTTGATTCATATTCCTTAATGTAATACCCCAGATCTTGAGCGAACAGTCGACTGTTAGGGTTAGCAGTCGACTGGTCTGTGTACAGTCGACTGGTGTGTGTAGCAGTCGACTGCTACGCGGGATTTGTGAAAGGATTGAGAAATTTAGTCCCATATCGGGAATTTGCGAAGATAAATTGAGTATAAATACTATTGCCGAGGATCAAGAGTCACCAATTCGGTTAACCACCTTTTGAGAGGCAGCCTGTGGTGGGCAGTGGAACTACATAGTATTTATAATTTGTCTGAGCATTGGGGCGGGGCGTTACAAATGGTATCAGAGACGACTTTCGACACACCGGGTGGGGGTGTATCTACACGTCGAGAGTGCCTCCGAGGGAGGGGGCCTATTCGTGGGGTACATATGTTTGCGTGTTGAGGGTCTGCGGGCCTATTCACGGAGCATGCCGGGTGCTAGAAAGGGCAGTCCTACACGAGATGTGTGCCCAGTGCTCTCAGCGAGGACGCTGATTCCTAAGGGAGGGTGTATGTAATACCCCAGATCTTGAGCGAACAGTCGACTGTTAGGGTTAGCAGTCGACTGGTCTGTGTACAGTCGACTGGTGTGTGTAGCAGTCGACTGCTACGCGGGATTTGTGAAAGGATTGAGAAATTTAGTCCCATATCGGGAATTTGCGAAGATAAATTGAGTATAAATACTATTGCCGAGGATCAAGAGTCACCAATTCGGTTAACCACCTTTTGAGAGGCAGCCTATGGTGGGCAGTGGAACTACATAGTATTTATAATTTGTCTGAGCATTAGGACGGGGCGTTACACTTAATGAACTTTGTTCCCTTACTCTCTGCTTTTGACTACTTGCTGTCAGTACTTGCTCTAAGGACAAATTATTCTTTCTTTTTAGATGAACAAGTATAGGTGCACAAGGAGAATTACCAGAAGGCATTGGTGAGCAGTTCTTCTACGATTGGAGCAGGAGCTTGTCAAAAGGTATTTGTTATTTATTTCCAGTTGTTAGTTATTAAATTGGACTATTGCATGTTTAATCTAAGTATTTATTTATGTGATTATGTATTTATGTATGGTTGTGATTATTTCCTTGTCATGTTGTTGAGTTAAGACTGGTACAGCTTATGGATGATATGAGTTGGTGTACTTATATCATTCGCTGTGCCTCAGTTATGTGCTTGTGTTCCCGTATTCTGGGAAGTGGGGCGTGACAGTGAGAGTGATCCAGCTGATCACATGGAAGGGTTCAAAACCCTCATGATGATTCACAGCACATCGAATCCTCTCCTATGCCGCGCCTTCCCTACCACCCTGCATGGCCCGACCTAGGAATGGTTCTCGAAGCTCGCACCCAGTTCGGTTTTCTCGTTCGACCAACTCGAGGCAAACTTTGTTACCCACTGCCTGACCAGTCGGAAGGTCGAGAAGACAAGCGCATCCCACCTGGACCTCATGCAGAAGGAAGCGGAGGTTCACAAAAAAAATCATGGGCGGTTCATCCCTCGATCATTTGAAGGCCTTCTTGGCCAAGAAACTGCCCCTAAACTTTCCCGACCTCCTTAACAGGATCGAAAAGTACATCCGGGCCGAGGAAGCCCTGCACTCCGAAGGCCTAAAAGAAACCCCAGCCAAGAGGAAGAGGAAGACAAAAGAATCCGAGCCTATGAAGAAGGCCCAGAAAGATGTGTCTGCCTAGAAATGCTCCCCGCCGGTCCCCTGTTTCGAAAGGTACGCTCCGCTGACCCAAAATGTGTCAACCATCTTCCTGGAGATCGAGGAGAGGATCATGTCAGTGACCTCGAGGAGGCTTTTGGGGTCCTTCGATTCCACAACATGAGACTCAACCCCTCAAAATGCGCCTTCGGCATCTCCTCCGAAAGGTTTCTTGGGTTTGTGGTGAGCCAACGTGGTATTGAGGCAAACCTCAAAAAGATTCAAGCCATACTCCACATGGCCCCTTCTAGAAACGTCAAAGAAGTCCAAAGGCTCACGGGGCGACTGGCGGCCATCGGCCGCTTCCTGTCCAAGTTAGGAGAGAAGTCGCTCCCATTCTTCAAGGCCCTCCGAGGGGCGAAAAGATTCTAGTGGAAAACCTCTCAACATGAGGTGTTTGACCAGCTGAAAGCCTACCTTGTCAACCACCGATCCTCAACATGCTAGAGCCGGGCGAACCCCTTTTCCTCTACCTGGCCGCTACGGAACACGCGCTCAGTGCTGTGTTGGTTAGGGAGGAGGACGGGGTGCAGAAGACCCTCTATTATGTTAGCAAGGTCCTACATGATGCCGATGTCTGATACCCTACGCATTAGTGATGGTCGCACGAAAACTCCGACCCTACTTTCAGGCCCACTCCATCTGCATCCTTACGGATCAGCCTCTGAAAGTGGTCCTCAACAAGCCCAAGAACTCTGGCCGCTTAATCAAGTGTTCAATCGAGCTCAGCCAGCACGACATTAAAGGCCAGGCTGTCGCAGAATTTATTACCAAGTGCACCATCCCCGAGTTCCCAGAAATTCGGGAGGATGCCCCGGAATGAGACGTCTATGTGGATCATCATGCAAGGTGGGGAGCGGAGCTGGCAACATCCTTAAGGGCCCCGATGACTTTGCCCTCTAGTATTCTCTTTGACTCAATTTTCTGACTACGAACAACGAGGCAGAATATGAAGCCTTGATTGCTAGACTCACACTGGCCTACCGAGCATGGGCAAGATGAATATGGGTCTTCAGTGATTCCCAGCCTGTGTTCAATCAGATCATTAGGGAGTATGATGCTCGCGACCTTAGGATGACCCGGTACTTGGCACGCACAAAATGGCTCCTGGAGATCTTCGAGCCGACAGAGGTCCAGTGGATCCCAAGAGAACAAAACTGCCATGCAGACTCCTTATCCATACTCGCATCGTCATCCCTCGGAGGATTAGACCGCACCTTCCTAGTCGAGGTCCTCCTCAAACCCAGCATCAAAGAACCTGCAGTTCTTTGCCTCGTCTCCAGGGAGCAAGTCGAGACATGGATGGATCATATACAATAATTCCTGACCAACGATGAGCTACCAAAGGACCGTGCGGTGGCACGAACTACGAGGATCGGGCCGAAAGGTTCACCTTGATTGGGGACGTGCTCTTCAAGCGCTCCTACACCATGGATGACATGAGACCTTATCTCCGCTGTCTGAAACCAGTTGAAGCTGGCACGAAAAATGCTCAATCACGACTACTACTGGCCCACTATGTTGCAAGACGCCCATGACCTGATAAAAAGGTGAGGCCCCTGCCAAAGGTTCTCTCCTATCATGCGCTCGCCCCAAGCCGAACTAAAATCACTCGCCAGCCCTATGCCCTTTGCCATGTGGGGGATGGACCTGGTCGGCCCCTTTCCTAAGGCTATGGGCCAAAGGCGATTCCTCATAGTGGTCGTCGACTACTTCACCAAATGGGTTGAGGCAGAACCCCTAGCCACGATCACAGAATTTCAAGCCCAACAATTCTTCTGGAAACACATCATTTGTCGGTTCGGAATCTCGTGCGTGCTAGTCACCGTTAACGAAACCCAGTTCGCCGGCAAAAAATTTCGGAAGTTTTATGAAGACCTCAAAATTCAGCAGCGCTTCTCATCAATCTCCCACTCCTAATCGTACGGCCAAGCAGAAAATGCCAACCAGCAGATTCTTGACGGTCTCAAAAAAAGGTTGGACCGATCCCCTAAGGGTCTCTAGGTCGAGGAGTTGTCGAGCGTCCTTTGATTACACCGTACTACCTAGAGGATCCCAATCGGCGAGTCCCCATTCAACCTGGCATACGGGACCGATGCGGTGATCCCTATAGAAGTCGGTCATCCATCGTCTAGGTACATGGGCTTTGACGAGGAATCAAACTCAAGTGACCTCAGGGCGAACCTGGACCTCCATGAGAAGTCTGAGAAAGATCGACCATTCGTCGGGCCATCTATCAGCAGCAAGTTGAAAGGTTATACAACAAGAAAGTCTTTCCGAACAACATCAAGGAAGGCGACCTAGTTCTCAAAAAGCTCGTAATTTCCAGCCCACAACCAGAGGCAAGCTAGCCCCCAATTGGAAAGGCCCATATAAGGTCTCCCAAGTGGTCCATCCCGATACGTACCGACTCAAAGACCAAGGGGGCAGGGTGGTTAAGAGGCCCTGAAATGCAGAGCATCTCGTCAAGTTCCAAAAGGAAAAGTGAGGGAGAGCCTACCATTGTAATGCGCGATACGCGCCAATTCCCCTGTAAACAAACATGAAATAAAGGCATGAAATTTTTCTTAACAAGTAAAGTCTATGGATTTCTCAATTCCTCACGTCCTCGCCTCTTGGCTTGGACTTCGACCACCTATAAGGGATTCTTCAATCCCTCAAGTCCTAAACTCTCGGCTCGTATTTAGGTCAATCCCTCACATGTCCTCGCCCCTCGGCATGGAATTCGACCACTAATGAGGGATTCTTCAACCCTCAGGTCCTAGCCCCTCGGCTCGGATTTAGGTCAATCCCTCACGTCCTCGCCACTCGGCTTAGACTTTGACCACATATGAGGGATTCTTCAATCCCTCAAGTCCTAGCCCCTCAACTCGGATTTAGGTCGATCCCTCACATCCTCGCCCCTTGGTATGGATTTCGACCACCTATGAAGGATTCTTCAATCCCTCAAGTCCTAGTCCCTCATCTCGGATTTAGGTCAAGCTCTTATGTCCTCGCCCCTCGGCATGGACTTCGACCACCTATGATGGATTCTTCAATCCCTCAAGTCCTAGCCCCTCGACTCGGATTTAGGTCAATCTCTCACGATATCGCCCCTCGGCATGGACTTCGACCACCTATGATGGATTCTTCAATCCCTCAAGCCTTGGCCCCTCGCCTCGGACTTTGGCCACTCACGTTCTCACCTCTGGGCATGGACTTCAACCACCTATGAGGAATTCTTCAACCCTCAAGTCCTAGCCCCTTGGCTCTGATTTAGGTCAGTCCCTCACGTCCTCACCACTCGACTTGGACTTTGAACACCTATGAGGTATTCTTCAATCCCTCAAGTCCTATGTAATACCCTGGAAAATATAATGCTTTTGTGTGTGTGTATTCTTCAATCCCTCAAGTCCTATGTAATACCCTGGAAAATATAATGCTTTTGTGTATGTGTGTGTGTGTGTGTGTGTGTGTGTGTGTGTGTGTATGTGTGTGTGTGTGTATATTGTTTGTATGTATATATATATTGCAGTGTTTGTTTGATTGTATGTGTATGAATGATGATGGGGTGCATTTATGTTTGCGAGGCGGTTCGAGTGGGTTGTTGCGTTCTTGATGATGCGCGAGAATGAGAAGGACCGATACTAGTACATACACTAGTTTTGAGTACGGTACGTATGCAAATATGCAATTGTATGATGCTAAATGGGTATTCTTTGCATGCACTCAAATCTAACCTCTCATCTCTCATCTAGAGTTTGATCAAGACCCAAAATTTCAGCCAAAGCCTTGTCTAAAAAACAAGGGGCTAAAGACAATAGATTTGGGGAAAAACCACCTTCCACCTCACCCCCTACCCCTATCCTATTTGGCCGGCCCCCTTTCTCCCTCTTTCCCTCACTCCTCTCTTGATAAAACCCCTTCTTCTCATCTCTTGAGCTCTGGAATTTCAGAAAAGAAAAAGAAAGAAAAGGAAAGAGTGAAAGGAGCCAAAAAGAAGGAGTGTTCTTAAGCTTTGGAGTAGGATTTGGAGGAGGAAGCTCAAAACACACCCCATCTTCTCAAGCCAACCAAGGGTGGGGAGTTCTCTGAACTTGTTCTTGTTCATTCTTGTTTAATTTCTTGCATGCATGAGTATTATTAGTTGGGATGGTTGATTTAAGAGTAGATTGTTGGAAATATGAAACTAGAACCAGAAAACATGATCTGTATGCTTTAGTTTCAAATTTTCAGAGAGCAAATTAATTGGAATTTGATCTTCAAATTTTCACAGAATGATCTCATATATGTCTAATAAATGCATGCTTTATTTCGTATTTTTCTAATGATGTTTGATATTTTAATAAAATCCATTTTGAGAACTGAGCCGTAAGGCAAAGATTGGGTCTGTCTATTGTGATAACTAAACTTGGGAGAATTCTTATAATTAATTGACACGTGATCTAATTCTAAACAATTTACCATGTTATCTTTCATGCATCTAGAATCTACAAAATAATTATGAAATTATTTGGATGAATTTTGATGCATGTTCAAAATTAATTAATCGAGGGTAGTCAAGACAGTAACTGAAGAACAGCAAAATTTTTATGCATGTTTATAACGAATAGAACTTAGTGAATACTTGAAATTTTGATATGAAACTTTTTGCATGTTACACCTGATGATGTCTAGTTTCTGTAATGCAAATTTGTCGACCATTTGTTAAGCATATGATTTATGGTGAATATCTTAGCATGTACTGTGCTTAACTCAGTCGGTATTGATACTTTGATAAGATGGTACATTTGTGGCTCCGTAAGAGCAGAGTTGGAGGAAGTGTTCAACTAGGAAATTGTAGTAGACATCTTGAACTTTCCAAAGAGCCCTATTTGAAGAAATTCCTGCGAGTATATTAACAGATATGATTTTTTCAAGATTGGAAAGAAATCAGGTTTTGAGCTGAAGGCTTTGTTTGAGTAAGGCTTAGTGTGTGGTTCTGTATACCTGAGAGTAATGTCTGTTTTAGGGTGATCAAATGATATAATTTGGATTTGTAATCAACTAAAAAGTTTTAGAGGACATATGAACCTTTTCATAGAACTTTAATTTTTGCTATTCCGATGATCGAGTAGTTTTTTATGCTATCGGTAAGATGCAGCCAGTGTACGGGGAGTACAGAGGCTGAGGTTTGTGAGGCTATTTTGAGGATTTAGATGACTGAATATGAGGTGATGATCAACTACAAAGTTGTAGCATTGGTCTTTACCTTTCCAGATTGGACTTGAACACCCAAATCTGAGTTGTATTGTGGGAGTTATGATCTTTTTAAGTTTCAGGCAGAAGCAACATAGTTGCTTAGTCATGACTTTTGACTAAGTGTTGAAAGTACTATTTCCCCTCTTGTAGATAAGAGTTAATGGACTTGCTTTTGGGGGTAATAGGTGATATTCTTGCAACCAAGTACATGGATTAGAAGTTATGGACTAGTAGCGTTGCAATACTCAAGAAATCGACCTTATCACATTTGGAGTATGATTGTTTGTGTTTATCTCCTTGGTCTGTCAACAGTTTGGTGTTATAATTGACAGCATTGCCGGTAAAAGGTATTTCTTGGGCACCATTGTACCACTCGCTGAGGTTCACGGTCCGGGAAGTGGTCAAGGACCAACACAAGTGTGGCAGCCGATAAGTATCGACTCGCCAGATTATTATTTTGACAGATCAGACGGGGATCAATTGTTCGATAGAACTATGTGCATGGTTTTGGATGACAAGCATATTTTAGTAATTTTTATTTAATTAAGTTTCTTACTTCCTTTTAAGAACTAAGTTGGTATTAGGAGTGATTCTGTAGCGCCCCGGATCCCCGTTACCGGACATCCGTGACACTCCCCAGAATCTTTGCCTTCAAATGCATCTCAATACAGTAATAATATGGAAATTTAAAAACTTATATTTTCCAAATAAGTCGTTACATCATTGATTACAACCAATATCTTGTTCTTGACAAGAATACAAATTACATAAACTCAGTACATCTTATTACAACATACATCACTCCTTTCTGTAAAGTTAACAACGTCTCTCTCTCTCTGAATGGCAGTCGACGGCTCACTACCGAAGCTTCGCTGAACGGTCAATCTGCTTCCCTGGAACTTGCTCCTCGGCTGGAGTCTTCTGCTGCGCAACTTTGATATCTTTGCACCTGCTCGAAGAGTAGAATCGGTACCTAAAAGGTGGGGAACGTCAGTACTTCGACTGACGCAATACTGATAATACAACAATCCTCCAAACTGGCAATCACAAACCATCTTGAATGGAAAAGAAATCGTGCATCCTAAATTGTGTAGTGCTCGTGTATGCCATGATCTAACAACTAAATGCACCAATCACAAGCCTATTCTAAAGCAAACAAGACTTGGGAATCTGGATCCGCATGCATCTCATACTACATGCGTTCCAGACCCAAGCATGGCCTAATCTAATGCACAAACAAGAATACACACGATGCCCCTACTCTAATGCAATTCAGTTAGGAACGTATGCATCCCATACTACATACTTTTCCAAAATCAACTTCGATGGAAATGTATGCATCCCATACTACATACTTTCCAAGGAGTTCGCTTCTCCTGATTGTAGGGTTCAATCCCTCGCCATGCATCCTACCCTTGTACCCATCCAGTTCCCAATAGATTATCTATTGCCCAAGTAGGTTGCAGTGGGTCGGTCTAGTTACGCCTCTGCAGTGCCCAAGTAGTCACTACCAGTTGGTACCCGCGCATGGACTTCCTTAGAAACCGCGTTGAATCCGGTCCTACGAACATTTGACTCCTCACGTCCACCTATGGACTTACGCATGCGTGCTCACCCCAAGATCTAGTCATAAACCTTTATGCATGCATGTTCTCCCCAAGATCGAGTCATGAACATATACCAAAACACAAAAACCCGCGCATAGGGACGTAAGCACCTCGGGATGTCAAATCCTCCGGGCCTCCCGTACCTTACTTCGGCAAAGATTTGGGAATCAACAGATCGAGATACGATCCGAGGACTCAATCCCATGAGTGCCGAAAACGTATCCCTACGACTGGAAGGTACAATACTGACTATGGTTTACTAGGACTAATGCAATTTCCCAACCCCTTAGTAAACCATTCTAACCCCTGCCTTACTCTAATTACTTCGGGTAAGAATGAACTGCTTCCACACTTGCTTATCAACCTCTGGCCCCTGGCGATACCGGTCTGATTCGCCACTTCCTCGGCTTGGACTTGTCCAGCATAATGGCCTACGCCTACCGCTACCCCGGCTGTGAATGTATAATTGCCCCGTGAGCTCAACTCACTGGCATGCTCGGACGTCCTACGCTCGGCAGAAGTCTATAATATAGGGTGGATAGGTGCAGGGTATCCCTTACCCTAGTGACTAATTCGAGTCACACATCCCACTCTGGGAGCAACAACCTCAGTAACAGAGATCAACCATCCCTAGACACGATTCATCGACTCAGATAACACACAAGGAAAAATGTCTTCACAATACTTAGTCCAAACAAAGACTAAGCAACCTACGGGTTTCTGCCCAAAACTCAAAATGGTCATAACTCTCTTGATACAACTCCGATTGGAGTGTACGAGCCCAATCTGAAAAGGTAAGACCCTAGGCTACAACTTCCTAGTTGATCATGAGCTTAAATTCAAACATCTAAGTCCTCAAAATAGCCTCTCAAGCTCCAGCCTGCGTGCTTCCTGTGCACGGGCTGCACCTTACCAGTAACACAAAATCCTACTCGCTTCTCAGAACGTTGCAAACTCAATTTCTATAGAAGAGTGTGGGTGTCCTCAACAACTCTCTGGTTGGTGATGAGTCCAAATTATACCATTAAGTCAACCTAACACACTCATCTATCATCGATACACCAATTCACACAATTGGTCTCTCCAATTCAGAGCACTCAGCTCTACTCAAGTTCTCTGTCCAGTCTTACAAAAATCATAGTAAATCAACAGTTTACTGGAATTGCCTCAAATTGGTCTTGTTGGAAAGATCTAGGTGTCCACTACAACTCTATAATGAATCAGGTTCACAAAATGTGCCTCTAACAAGTCTCAAATTCCCAATCTCTACAGTGTATCAAAACTGGCTGAAAACAGCACTGTGCATAATCATAAAATCATAGTAAATTCCACACTTTTCCAAATGATATAAAATTTTTGGTGGTGAAACTAGATATCATACCCAACATCATGCAAAAGACCTCATTCAAAATTCTAATTATACAGTGAGTACTATCTATTGCAAATTTGCACAGAAACCATCAAATTCTCCAGTTCAACATCAGCTACTGATTAAAGCTCGATTTTTCTCATGTCTATAAACTCATCCAAATAATTTACTGATTGTTTTACATAATCTACATGTATGCAGGAGCATAGGGTAAAAATTTCAGATCAATGTAGTGCTTCAATAAATCATGAAAATTCCTACAATATCAGCCATTCTGTTTATCTTTGGCTGCATCTGCCTTACAACACCGTTGCATCTCACGATTTTATTAAAATATCAAATGACCATAGAAAAATCTGAAACAGATCATGAACGATCCTAACACATATATAAACAAACCCGTTAAATTTCATGGTCTAATTCATTATATTTTGCTCTCGGGAAAATCCACAAAATTGTACTCCGAATTAGTTTTTCTACTTCAATTCTGACTTCAACTTTCAACTCTTAGATGATCAACCATATACATTCTAACATACATGCATGCAATCAAAATAAATTAAAAGACAAGAAAATAAGGTTTAGAGAAACTTCCCACCCTTGGTTGTAGTAGATGAATGATCTTCTTCAAGCTTCCTTCCATGAAAATCTCTTCTTGAGCCTTCTTCTTCACTTTCTTCTTCTTTCTCTCCTATTTCTTTTGAAGTGGTCTTCTGAAATTTCCAGAGCAAAGAGGGATAATGAAGTGGAAAGATGAAGGAGAAGAGAGGGGGGTTAAGGCCGGATTTCACTAGGGGTAGGTTTTAGGGTGTAAGTGGTTTTTTTAGACCAAATCAATGGCTCATGGCCCATGGTTTTGGTGTTAGTTGTGTTGGCTGCCCAAATAAGCCTTAATGAGTTCCAACAGGTGCGAGACGAGCGGTTTTAACGAGCGCACGCAATATACATCTACTGTAGTATCATACAGTATTATATGTGCATGGGCGTCGTACCGAAAACTAGTGTGTATACTAGTATCGGTCCTCCTCGTTCTCGTGCATCTTTTAGAATGCAATCCCCCCATGAACCGTCCCGTAAACCTAACCACAAACCATGATAGCAAAGTCAACCCATAATACTGCAATCAAGTGCACGCATACGGACAATATACATACATACATATATTCAGGTATCGTACAATACGGGGTGTTACAGATTCCCTATAATTCGACTTGTTCTGAGGGCCAACACTAGGCGGTGATAACCAGGATTGTTCTCTTCCTTTCATAGGGATACGGGCTGTGTTCGCTCACTAGCTGAGCACACGGAAGCCGTATCTCGCTCTATTCGTACCTGAAGTGCCGTAATAATAATGGAGAGAAACTCTGTCGGCTAGGGGGCTTAGATCCTTGAGGCTGTCATGTTCTTATGTTGGTGGACATGAATGGATCATAAGGGGCAGTAGTATCATGGATCTTCGGTGCCATGGATTTGCAGAACGCATATCTGTATGATCGTCACGACATTTTGTGTGATCCAGACCGGATTGGGTACGAGTGGCAATCGGGGACACCACTGTGTTAGCAGTAATAACTGTAGGATTAACCAACCATGTGGTATCTATCAGGAACATGTTGAGTACAATAGTTGAATGCATTTGCACGGCGAGGGTTCGAAACCCTGAATTTGGAGAAGATGGCTTGATTTGGAGCGTATGTAGTATGGGATGCATGCGTATCCAGAGTCTTGCTGACATTAGATTAAGTGCATCTATTTCTGTGCCTTATATTATGCATTAGAATTTAGGTCATGGCATACAAGAACACTAGGAAATTAGGATGCACGTTTCTTTTCCCATTTAAGATGGTTTGTGGTTTTCAGTTTGGAGATCGATGTTTTTTATCAGCATTGCGTCAGTCGAAATACTGACATTCTCTACGTTTTAGGTACCGTTCCTACCTTTCGAGCAGGTGCAAAGGTGTCAGAGTTGCGCAGCGGAAGACTTAAGCTGAGGGACAAGTCCCAGGGAAGCAGATTGACTACTCAGCGGAGGTTCGGCAGCGATCGGTCAATTGCCATTACGGGGGACAGCTGATAGCTTTACAAGAGGAGTTGGTAATTATTTTGTAATAAGATGTAATGAGTTAATGTAATTTGTATTCTTGTTCAAGAACAAGATATTGGTTGTAATCAATATTGTAATGATCTTATTTGGCAATAAAATATTTTTAAATTTCTTTGTTATTACTGTGTTGAGATGCATTTAAAGGTAAAGATTCTTGTGAGTGTCACGGATGTTCGGTAATAGGGATCCGGGGTGCTACATCCTAGCCCCTCAGCTCAGATTTAGGTCAATCCCTCACGTCCTCGCCCCTCGGCATGGACTTCAACCACTTATGAGGGATTCTTCAATTTCTCAAGTCCTAGCCCCTCAGCTTGGATTTAGGTCAATCCCTCACGTCCTCGCCCCTCTGCGTGGACTTTGACCACCTATAAGGGATTCTTCAATTCCTCAAGTCCTCTCCCCTCGGCATGGACTTCGACCACCTATGAGGGATTCTTCAATCTCTCACGTCCTCATCACTTGGCTTGGACTTCGACCTCCCACAAGGGATTTCTCAATCCCTCACGTCCTCGCCCCTCGGCAAGGACTTCGACCACCTATGAGGGATTCTTCAATCCCTCAAGTCATCGCCCCTCGGTATGGACTTTGATCGCCTCACACGAAGGATTTCTCAATCCTTCACATCCTCGTTCCTCGGTATGGACTTTGACTGTAACACCCCTAATTGCAAATAAGACCGAATTCGAAGTTCCACAGGATCTTTACACTTCACTTCGTACAATTTTACAAGAAAATTTGAACTTTTCATCATACATCAGAGTTATTTACAATTGTTTACACAGCGGAAGATAAAATGAAGTACAACAATGAAAATAGTATACAATTTGAAACATTTTTAACATGTAATAAATCAACAGCGTCATATCAACTCTATATCTTCATGAAAGATCCAACTCCTGCATAATGAACTGTGGGCACGTCAGTTGCTTACAACTGACAAAAATGTTTATACCCGGCCATCCTCTCTATGCTGAAAATATAACGATCTTAATACTTTAACAAACCACAAATTTAAATGAAAATAAAGTGTTAAATGTGACTACACCAAACATGTAAGTGTATGCGATGTCATAATGCCTAATGCAGATATTTTATACTAAGATGACACTAATGCATAGTTGTTCGGATTCTATGCATCCCATTCTACATAGATCCGAGGGCAAGTACCTACGTGCTCCACATTAATGGGTTCGATCCCTCGCCATGAAAACTATCCAGTAATAAAGCAAGGTTTAGACATTCCACAAGTACGGATCCCAGTCCCGGAGTACACCGCCCGACTGTTACACAGACTCCTCATCGTGCGAACCTCCCACAAGTGCCCCTCTAGTCCCGGTATACGTATATACACTAGAGTACGGCAAACTATTTGCCCGACTACGTATAGTCCCGAATTTAAAATAAAAACTCATCTCCATCGAAGCAACCTCAGTCCCGAAGTACACCACCTGATTGGGTCTATAGTCCCGAAGTACATCGCCCGACTATATAAAGTGCCCCACTTACGTTTGCCCAGGTTTACTACATCTTCACTTATTTCCTAGTTCTTAAGTTCAAGATATAAATAAATTATCATACCTAGAGTTAGTCTTACCTCCTACCGGACTTAATCACAAATACCAAGATAACTCTATAGCCATATCTCAAAAATATATCTCAAATCTTTTAATTCAATATTGCCGGTACCCGAGGTCTCACTAAACTCTAGTTCACAACCTTTCATGAACAAGAATCCATGGGTAATCATACCCTTCAATAATCATGTATTAAACTCAATGTCTTCTTATCTTCAACTTATTCACAATTTGATCAAAGTTTTGTCTTAACATTACTCATGATTCATTTATTCATTCACAATTCAAAGTAAAACAATATCTCTTTTCATGAACAATAAATTTATTTATCTTAAGTCTCATTAACAATTCAACTCAAATAATATATCTCAACCACATCAAACATTTCTTAAACCAAATGAGTGTATGATTCATTAAGAGAAACCAATTCACATAACAATATTTTACTCTTCTTCTAAGATAAATGCCATACTCTTTAATAATTAATTTTTAAGTCAAAAACTCATTTTTCTATCTCAATTTCTCCTTTTTAATTTCTCAAATATACATGAAAAATTCTACAACTATTTTAAATAAATTCCATTTCATTTTATAGGAATTCTAGAATTTTTTCCCAAATTTTATTCACATAAAACCCCTTCAAAAATATTAAAAACATAAAAAGAAATCAAAATGTGGACACTAAAGTTTCAAACCCAAGCCCAACCCGCTGGCTACAGTATCGCCCAAACCACCACTGAGAACCACTAAGTCCAAGTGGACTTGGTGTCAAGAAACCAAACCAAAATCCCCATATACTATTTCTCGAGTTCGAAAACAAAACAAAATAAAAGGGTCTTAACAAGTTTCGAACCCAGGATCTCCCGACCAACATAGTGACTTATGGTGCACCCGCTAGCCAATAAATCCAGGTGTGATTACTGATATTGAATCATACTGATGTGCTTTTGTTCAATTTTACTGTTATTCAATTTTCTTCACAAAACTCAATTTTAGTGATGGCATTCGGGTTGAACGGGCCGGGCCGAGCCGGACCCGCCTGGGTTGGATGTTGACTTGGGCGGGTTCGGGCCGGGTTGGCGGCTTAACCGGGCCAGGTCGAAAAGTGGAAATGGTGACCCGCCCGACCCGTGAACCCTTTCGGGTCTAACCCGGGTCGGGTCGGGTCGGATCGCGGGTTGGCCCGTTTAGATATGTTTTTTTTAAAAAAAACTTAAAATAATAATAATAATAATAATAATAATAAACATTAAAAATCGTAATAATAATAATAAGATTGAAAGAGTGAAATTGCCAAAAAAATATTGAAATATAATTCATATGATTTCAAGTTATACAAGTTTCCCAATTTCTAATATGAAATAAAGAATTCACAATTTTGTTTTATTCACTAACATATTTCTTATATACAATTTCAATTTACTTCAATTTTTCTAATTTGAAATAACAAGCACAAATTTAATACAATTTTTTTATCTATTTACAATTGTCTTCAAGTTGATGGCCTTCAATTTGTTGTTGTTGACTTGTTGTTGTTGGTCTTGAATTCTTCATTTTGGTTACTATTGTTGTTGTTGTTGCTGTTGTTGTTGTCGTTCCGGCGAGTTGCTCCCACTTGTAGACGTAGATAATGCTTTTCCTTGTGTTCTATCTTCAGCCTTCAGCCAGTCTTCTGTGCAAACGAGTATCTCTAACGAGTCGGGCTTCAAGCGATTCCTGTAATCAGTTAGAACCCTGCCACTTGAAGAAAATGCACTTTCAGAAGCAACTGTAGAGACAGGAGGAGTTAGTAGATCTTTAGCCAAATATTTAAGAATACTATAAGTGTGTTCATAGTCTTTCCACCATTGTAAAATATCTAGTGAAGAAGTAAAAGACTCAGAATCTTGTTGATTATACCATTGTAATTCATTTGGTTGATTAGTCCTAAGTTTTTTGGATTGCTTTTGTGCAAGTAAATTAAATTTTCTATCATCAAATTTATTCTTACCCTTACCTTTGGAAGTAGCAGAAGAAGAACTAACTATATAAGTTGTACTACTAGATGCAAAAGATCTATCGTAATAATCATACAAGTTATTTAATGTAGATTCAAATTTAACTAAAAAAGAAGCGGAGTCAATTTCTATTTCTACATTTTTCCCAAGTAATGCAAAAAATATTTCAATCAAACTCTTCGTACCTTCTAACTTGATACGAGGATCCATAACAGTAGCAACACAAAACAATATAGGAGGAGGATTAAAATACTTTAAAAAAAAATTGAATGCAGGTTTTACAATATCACCAACAAAAGCATCATTTAACATTTCGTTAAATGTTTGCATCATAGTAACTATTGAAATGAAAATGCTACTAGAAGTAGATTCATATGATTTTGAAAATTTTAAAGTTGCGGTTTTAAAAGTTTCTAAAAATTTCAACAAAGATTCGGCATAAAACCAATCGGTGGGAGTCATTTCAAAATTTGGCATATTTTTTGCGATACAAAAATCATTGACAACTGCTTTATATTCGGTAACAAAATGTAGTAAATCAAAAGTAGAGTTCCATCGGTGTTTAACATCCTTTAGAAATCTTCTAAAAGGTACATTTGAAATCCTACACCAATTTTTCCATTCTTGAAATACGCTAGGACTTAATGCAATAAAATGTACATAATTTCTAATTTTAAGTATATATGGATTGGCTATTTTTAATGAATTTAAAATATGACATGCATATCTAATATGAAAAATATTGTCTGATGGAGGGTTTAATGCGGATTTTAAAGTAGTAATTGATGCACTGTTGTTAGATGCATTATCAAAACTAATACACATAATTTTATCGCGAATATAAAAAACATCACAAATTTCTAAAATACGGTTTGCTATTTCAGCGCCACTATAAGGATAGGGCAACGCGACAAGTGATATGATTCTTTTTTGAAGAATCCAATCATTGTCAATCCAATGACAGGTTATTCCCATCATTGGAATATTGTTGACACCCGTCCAACAATCCGAAGTTAAACTAACTCTACAAGTTAAACTCCATAAAATTGCAATCAAAGCATCCCTCATTTCGTTGTACATTTTAAAACAATCCGATTTTCAAGTATTTCTTGGGATTCTTCTAAAATAAGGGTTTAAGGCCGTTTGATTAAAATTTTCCAAGTTCCTACTCTCGGGATAGGAAAATGGTAACTCTTCCTTTATTACTAATCGGGCCATTTCCCGACGAACAAGATCGGAATCATAAGGGTGGCTATCAACTAGACCAGTCCTAGGGTGGATTTTTTGTTGGCCGGGTAGGTCAACAAGAATGTCTTTATGGTTATTTTGGATGTGTCTACTAATTGTACCGGTGTCATCATCCCTCTTGAATTTATATGCCTTAGAACATATTTTACAAACTTTCAAACCTATACCCGGAGTTTCTTTGTCTGGGATAAAATCGTAAAATTTATGCCAATCACTACTTTCCCCTCTACTTTTCCTACCACTACGGGGTTGTGTTGTTTCGGTTGGTTGTTGTTGTTGTTCTTCTTCTTCTTCTAATTGTATGTCTCCTACAACCTCATCGTATGTACCCCATTGTTGGGTAGGAGAATCATGGTACTCTTCGGCGAGCTCACTAATTGGGACAATTGGTGGCCTACGGGAAGTGCTGGTGGAATCTTGTCCACTTTGGCTACGACCGCTACCGCGTGATCTAGACATAATGTAGTAATGTATGTAAAAAAAAAAACTATACAATGTAGGAGCAATGAGTTACAAAAAAAATCTAGAAAACAAGAGGGTTGAGATAGAGAAGATCAAAAATCCAACAAACGGTTAAGATACGAAAAATTATAACTACAACAAAAATTAAATAAGAAGAAGAGAGGTATGAAATTTTGATACCGTTCACCGTGGATACGCGTATATAAAAAAATCCGTGAAAATAAGAATAGAATTAGAAGTAGAAATCCTCAAATTCGGAATTGAAGAGTTGAAGAGAGCTTGGAGGAGAGTTGAAGACTTGATCACTTGGAGTTGGACGGGAGTTGAAGAGTTGAAGACGTTGTTGAATTTTGATTTCGATATGATCGGAATTTGATCGTGTATATGCCTTGAAGACTTGTTTGTTCAATACTTCAATTGTTCACAAATTGTTTAGAAATGAGTAATAATAGTAGAGAGAGTAAAAGAGTAAGGTGTGAATTTTTTGATGGGGTTCTGGGGGTGTTTATAGGGTAAAAAAACAAAAAACAAAAAAAAACCAAAAAAACCAAAAAAAACGGCTCTAGGAGCCGTTTTTGCTCTCTGTTCTACAGTGCCGCCCAAGTGCCCAACGGCAGCCTCTTGCGACCCGTTGGACCCGCGGGTCAACGGTCGACCCGGGGTGGGTCAAACATTTGACCCGTTCGGGTCAAACGGTTCGCAGCCTGCGGGTCGACCCGCGGGTTGGCGGGCGGGTTGGGGAAATTTTAGCGGGTTCGCGGGCTGGGTTCGGCGGGTTCGATTCGCTATTTTCAAGACCCGGGTCGACCCATTACTTTTCACGGGTTAGACCCGAACTCGAACCGCAGTTTCACGGGCCGGGTTATATGAGCGGGTCGCGGGCGGGTCGGCGGTCGAACCGACCCATTTGCCATCTCTGCTCGATTTTCCTTTTGATCTAATCTTTCAAAAGACTACAATTATTTCATTTAGACTGAATTTTCTTTCAAACAGCAACTCGCAGATTTGTAAATGATATTTTAAACATTATATCTAAATTTCAATTTATTTGTTCTC
Organism: Hemerocallis citrina; assembly: GCA_017893485.1. Lineage (NCBI taxonomy): Eukaryota > Viridiplantae > Streptophyta > Magnoliopsida > Asparagales > Asphodelaceae > Hemerocallis > Hemerocallis citrina. Next base: position 18,654,681 of record CM030368.1, on the reverse strand, counting down.
TTTAATGAACATAAAATTGATTTCTTCAATTTAAATCAAAAGTAGTAATTTGTATTCTTACAAACAATTTGAATAGATCTATTAGTACCAATTTAACAACAAAAATTCATTTTTACTATAAAGGAAGTCTTTACAATTATTTTTACAATTACATGTCTCTACATTTGTAAATTAACATGCATATGGCAAAAACTCATTATTTCTTTTTTTCATTTCCAAACAACATGAAGGCAATTAGTTTCTCAATCAATAGCAAAATTTCTACAATTTGGCACACATAATAGCATGGATTTGTTCTCTAAATATCACATCAAATTTAATCTATACTACTTATTAATTATTTCTAGCATGCATGTCTTATATTTTAGAAAGCACAAGATCACTCATTACATTAATTTGATCTACATTACTAATGTCATATTCTAACATACTCAACCTATGAATTAAAAAGCATAAAGACCACTCACCTCTTATGAAAAATTTGAAACCAAAGAATGATGGAGCACAACTCCCAGTTCCAACAAGCACTCCTAGTCCTTCTCCTAGCAAGAGCACTCCAACAAGCAACAAGAACACTCTAACTCTCTTTCTTTCCCCTCTCTTGATTTCTTTTATTTTTGGTGTGAAATGAGAAGAAAAGCTAGGGTGTATTTATAGGACAAAGTGAAGGGCTAAAATGCAAAAACTCACCACCTAATAATTACCCACTCAACCTGTCACTTTCCTAACTCCTCCAACCCTTCATCTCTATAACCCCAACCCCTCTCTCTTTCACTACCCAAAACCGGCCACCCCTAACCTCTCATCTATTGCACGTGCAACATCTTTATTTGCATGATATGGCTACTGACGGTTTGTTTTCACTACAATAAGCTTCTCAAACCATCTCCAACCATGCTAGCCATCTTTCAATTTTAGCCAAAATAGCTAATATAAAGATAAAAATATGCTCCAACGGAACTAGCCAAACCACTCGCCAAAATAGAATTCTAATATTCACTCGCCAGATCTGGTGAGTATGTACCGCTCGCTAAACTTCTTCCCAAAACCACAAAATTGCGAAATCGCGGAAATCAATCGCGAAAATTGCAAAATCAATTGCGAAAATGGCGAAATCAATCGCGAAAATTGCAAATTCAATCGCGAAAATTGCGGAATCGCGGAAAATTGCTGAATTGCGACATTTATATTTCTGTTGTTGGAGGACTCGCGGAATTCAATCGCGAAAATTGCGAAATTTTATTTTTTGGCTTGGAAATTTTATTTTGTATTGGGATTTTTTATGGGCTTTTATTTTATATTTTTATTTTATTTAATTTTGGACTTTAAATTATTAATGATTATTCAAAATAGATAACATGGTTGGAGTGGAGACTTTTTTCGCTAGCCAAATTATCCATTTGTTATTAATTTTGGCTATTTTAGTTAGCCAAAATAGCTAACGTGGTTGGAGATGCTCTCAGAGGATGTTTTATCATAGAATTGAATGAAACATTAAATTGTGTGGCTAGTATATTCATGAATCATGGCCATCCAGAGAGACATATGATATCCATTGTCTAGAGATGAAAAATTCTTATACTGTAGGATGCATGTAAAAGTGGACATGGCAAACTGAATTCATACCTCCTTATATAATCTTTCATACCAAGAGATATGTCTTTTTCAATGGGGTGTTATATTTTGAAAGTGAACATAGATTTATCCTTTCTCTCTCTCCATTACACGTGCACGTGTTGTGCACTAGTGCACACACACACTTTCTTCAATTAATTATTAAAACATATAATATGTATGTAAAAATTAATTTAATTAAAAATTATAATTTTTCATGCACAAATAAAATAAATTCACACACTCCAAAATTTTATTTTGAAAACGAATATGCTCACATACGCGTACCGAAACACGTACTTCGCACGTACAAATACTGAGATACGAAAATTGACTCTATCAACGGAAATATATTAAAAATATAATCGAAAACAATATAAGAAAAATATATTTATCAATTTATACATTCCACGACGTAATCACTACGTATGTAGAAAACACGTGCGTTACACATATAAAATTATTTTAATCAAAATAGGGAGAAATAAATTTCTGTTTTATAAAAATTGATTTAAATACCTAAAATAAATAATTTAAACACATAGAAAATATTACACGTAGCGGTGGAAACTCATAATCGATACGTGCATCAAAAACACGTAAAAAGCACGTAAAAAATGAAGAGATTGAAATTTAATATTTGAGTTGATTTAAATAGGATAAAACATACGGAGAATGCATAAATAGTCAGTAATCATAATACGTAATGAAAAAACGTTACAAATATTACCAGTAACGGTACAAAATATACGTGCATAACACACGAGGGTAAAATTGTAATTTCCAATTTTTGCGGGGTGTTACATCGACAACCTATGAGGGATTCTTCAATCCCTAAAGTCCTAGCCACTCAGCTCGGACTTCGGTTACTAATGCCCTCGCCCCTCCACATGGACATCAACACATCACTTACCCAAAGTTTCAGTTTGATTTGCGGTCCTCACCCACAGCGAGGACCTCCTAGCCCCGCACTCCGAGTCAACCCCCCGTTCACCAGCTGAAAGCCAAGGGTAGGGCATACTTCGTCGCCGCTACCCCTAACTATTAGAAGGTGGAAGGAGAGCCACCGGTTGCACGATCCCTCATACAAGATTTTTATTTTTGACACTCACCTTCGGCAATGGCCTCGAGCCTCGCACTCCGTGTCGACCTCCCTTTCACCCGCTGGCAACTAGTGATAAAACGGCATTCATCACCATTACCCTTAATTGTCAGAGGGCGGTAGGGGAGCCACCTGTAACGAGAGCTCACATTAAAGTGGTGAATGAAATGAAGGGGGGGGAGGGGGAGGATTATATAGCCCCAAAAATGAGCATTTATGGCATGGGAAGTTGAAACGCCTATTAAACGCATTTATTGCATTGCAAGACGAAACTTCCTTTATTACTAGTCATTCGGGATCCCTCGGTCCCCTTGATGTTCCACAAGTCCTCACCCATCGGCTCGCACTCCTCCCTCGGCCCGAATGACGAAGAACCATCCTCGAGGTTCGGATGGATGTGAGCAACAAAAGAACCCCCAAAAGGCCAATACAATCATGTTCCCTTATTATTATTTAAACCAAAGGAAGTGTATCATTACAAGGAGAGACCTTATTACATCGTTCACACTTCACAATTGGCCTAGGGATCTTGTGTCGGAGCCGCAGGGTTAAAACAGACCAGCTCAAGGCCAGTCGAGCGAGTTGGATCCTCCGCAAGATCACCCGGGGCCACCAAGGTAGACACACCCGCGACCAAGCTCTGTGCGTCACAGGGCCTCGCTGACCCAATTCTTGGGGTCGGCAATGACGCTCCGGCGGAACGGCAAGCGCTTCCAAAAGAAACGGATCGAGACCCTGACATCCCGAGCATTATCTTGTACCGCTATACCTCTAACTCCTTCTCCACAATAACGTCACAAAGGAAGGACTCAGATGACGGTCGTCGAGCGAAAGTGCTGGTCATCGAAAATACAACCTCCGCACTTCCCAAGTCACGGTCGGTTATCAGCTTCTTCAAATGCGCCAGCTCCAAGCTAAGTCCCTTTGAATTATCCATAAAGTACTGGAGAGGCGCGTCTCGATCACGAGCCCCTTTGCGAAATCGGGTCAGAGCGGACTCTAAGTCCAAGACCTTACCCTTAAGTCGTGCCATCCCAGCATGACCGAGGTCTACTCCCGAGGCCACATCTATCTGGCAAAGGTAAACAGAGAAACATCATTTCAAGCCGTATATGTTTGGCTAAAAATTCAAAAAATTTCACATGACTGATCACGCACAAAATTCAAGTCAAAAGGTTCGGCCAAAAACTATTTTCATTACTCAAAAAATGTGTTTACAAAGATGCGGTGGCCAGTCTGCGTTCGGCGACTACAAAATACAAACAGAAAAATGAGGAAAAGAAAATAACAAATGCTACTGTTGGCCAACCTCTTCTTCGGCAGGCAGCTTAGCATTGGGGTCGGTTGTCGCACCGTCGTCATCACCACCACCCTCAGGAGTCAACAGGTGTTCAGGAAGCTCCATGTCATAACGAAACTGACTAAGATCCAACTCCGGGTGGTAGTGCTTAACGTGCTGGATCGCCAGGACATAGACCTCATCCTGGGCCGCAATGACTTTATCGATGCCGACCTGCTTAACCTTCCATATTTTTCTGTCGGCCTCCTTCCTCAGCTCGCTCTCCCTCCTCATGCTAGCATTGGTTTGGTTAGCCAGCTCGGCCTGAAGGGCCTGGTTGCGGGCCTCGAGCACCATGTGTGCTATCTTGAAGTCCTTCATCTCACGCTCATAGCGCTGAGCATTCCTCACCTCCCTCCTCAGCTCCTAATGGTGCAGCTTCATCAGCTGAGTGCCCTCCATGCAAGCCTGTAGCCGAGGAAATTTGACTTGGAAAAAATACATAAAGAGAACAAACTACAAAAGGGATGGAACGAAGGTACCTTCACGCTCGCCATAGCCCACTTCATGTAGATGGACTCGATGGTGTCGCACTCCCGGGCCTCTTGGTCCTAAGGTGGGGCGAGCTTCTCGAACACCTCGATGACCACGGGACCCTCCGACAATGTGTCCCCGACCCTAACGGCCCAGTCCGGGGCCCATGGTTAACGCCCCACATCACCTACGATTTCCTTGCGCTCCAGCGGGGGGGGGGGGGGGGGGGAGGAGGCCACTCTTCACCACTTCAGTAACCCTCAGGCTACTGGATCTTGGACCCGACTTGGAGGACTTCTGCTTGTTTGGGGTCGGGTGGAAAGGTTCCTCCGAAACCCCCTCGGAGGGGAATTTCCCTTGCTCGGCCCGTACGGCCTTCCTCTTCTTCAACAGCACCCTCCTCGCAGCGATCTCCGAGTCGTCCATATCTGCAAAAAGAGAAGCTTATATGACGAAGGAAAACACTTGAAGAAAAATTAGACAAAAGACATACTAGAAGGAGTAGGGCTCAGTCCGATCCGAGCCAGATGCTTCTCCGTCACATTCAGCCAACCAATGTTGTTGCCCGAACATATCTGCTCAACGTCTACCCACTCATCGGCCGTCAAATCGGACTTGCGAGGGCCCTTAAGGTTGGACTTATAAAAACTCCATGTCGTGGGTATCACCCAGAGAGTCAGGCTCCGAACGATAAAACATTTCCCCTTTCACCCTTTAATGGAGTCTGCATGCCCGTGTACCACCCTCCTCCCTCGATGAGGCGAGATGTAGTAGATCCCTTCGTACTCGCCAGACGAGCTAATACCCAAGATCGCTTGGAAGTATTTCAACCTCAGGGGAATGCCCCTTATCCTCGCAAAGAAGCTTGAAGAACATGAGCTGCTTCTAAGGGTTGGGCCTGTATTGCATCGGACTCAACAATGCCCAGTTCAGAACATTCTGAATAAATGGGTGGATCGATAGCTGCAAACCCGAGCTAAATGCGTCTGTTGGAAACATATAGAAACAGGGGGCCATGTTATCAGTGGGACGAAGCTCGGGGCTGGGGATTAACAGTTCGTACTCCTGACAGATGAAGTTGTTGGCTCGGATAACTGGAAGGTCGTCCGCGGTCAGTACAGTTGATGTTTTGTCCATGGATATTTTTTGTCGACTAGGCGAGGACGGTCCACCCCATAACGAACCAACTCCTCCACATCGTTCGGGTACATTCTAATGGAGCACGACTGTATGAGGAAGGGGACATCGAGTCTAATTTCAGGAGCCGTCTCGTCTGGGCTGTCCGGTAGGATCCACTTAATTTTTCTCGGTCGGACACGATGACCCCTCGGGAGGGGGGGTCGCCAAAGGAGCCAAATGGTCGCCCTCTGACGAGGGGTCGTCCTCCACTTCCTCGTCCCTCTCGATAACTTCAACTCCCTCACCATCCCCCATGTAATGCCCCTGCCCCGAGCTCAGACAATTTATACAATTTAGAAGACAAATTATTTATAGTATAGTACAACTGCCCACCGCAGGCTGCCTCTTAAAAAGTGGTTAACCGGATCGGTGACTCTTGATCATAGTCTATTATATTTATATATTATTTTATTATAGCATATTACCGATATGGGACAATAATCACATACCTTACCTTTTCTCTCCTCTCTTTTGCCGTGAGAAGACAACCGTGGGCCCCCTTGAAGGCCACGTCACCAGCACATTCAACAGTCAAGTAAAGCTTTTTTGCTGTTTCATACTTCGTGGGCCCCCTCCCATTAATACCATTTCAACATATTTGCAAATATATACCATCCATGCATATTAACAAACAGCCACTATTTTACTTCAACATATACTATATACATATATTTATACACTTTTGAAAACTACGAGGTGTTACACACACACCCCCTTCAGAAATCAGTGTCCTCGCTGAGCACGGGCATGCACAATCTAGTGCAGGATCTCCTTTCTAGCAGTTGTGGAGCATCTGCTCTTCTATCTGCCCGATTATTCATGATCCCGGAATCCACCGCCTGATCAATCATAATCCCGGATTTAATTGAGCCACCCTCCTATCCGCCCGACTAATTATGATCCCGGAATCCTCCGCCCGATCAACAACAGTCCCGGAATCCTCCGCCCGACTGGGTCTATAGTCCCAAAATTCTCTGCCCAACTATATAGACATGCTCCACACCCCGGTGTCGAAAGTCGGCTCTGATACCATTTGTAACGCCCCTGCCCCAAGCTCAGACAATTTATACAATTTAGAAGACAAATTATTTATAGTATAGTACAACTGCCCACCACAGCCTGCCTCTCCAAAGGTGGTTAACCGGATTGGTGACTCTTGATCATAGGTTATTATATTTATATATTATTTTATTATATCATATTACCGATATGGGACAATAATCACATACCTTACCTTTTCTCTCCTCTCCTTTGCCGTGAGAAGACAACCTTGGGCTCCCTTGAAGGCCACGTCACCAGTACATTCAACAGCCAAGTAAAGCTTTTTTGCTGTTTCATACTTCGTGGGCCCCCTCCCATTAATATCATTTCAACATATTTGCAAATGTATACCATCCATGCATATTAACAAATAGCCACTATTTTACTTCAACATATACTATATACATATTTTTATACACTTTTGAAAACTACGGGGTGTTACACCCCACTCCCTCAATCAACTCATCTTCCTCCACGTCACCGACAAATTTTTCCTCGTCACCCTCCTACTTGTGCATGCTCCCTTCTGAGTCGCTTAACTCCACTACGAATGACTTCCTGTTGCGAAGCATTGTGACTTCGAAAACCTTCTCCACTGTTTCCCATGACGTTGAGTCGGAGAGATGTGGGTCATCATCCCGACTCGATGTACTGGCGGACGAACCAGACTGAGCCATCGATATAATGAAAAAACTAACCTGTTCGAATTGCCGAGAAGTTGCTTAAAAAGATTGCCGCTGGTGACTGAACTGCGCTAGATGGCAAACTTGAGAACTTGGAGAGAGAGAGAAAGGTGAAAAATGAGGAGAGGGGTGGGGGATTTATAGTGAAACCATCGAATCCTCAAAATCCTCAAAAATGACGTCAACGTTACACGTGTCACCGTATGGGTGGCCCAGATACAGACCAATTTCTCCCAAAGTCCAAAATGCTTAAGCCCCGGAGCACACCTCAGACACGCCAAACATAGAAACAAGGATTTGGCTAGTCACCAAGGCCACCTGACTCGACACTCGTCATGGATCTCGAGAAGGCACCCAACATTTCCATAAGATTGCCTCAAAAGTAAGGCCACATGGCTCGACGCTCGGCATGGATCTCGAGCAGGCACCCAACATTTTCACAAAATTACCTCTAAAGCAAGGCCACCTGGCTCGACGCCCGGCATGGATCTTGTGCAGGCAGCTAACACTTCCACAAGATTGCCTCAAAATCAAGGCCATCTGGCTCGACGCTCGGCATGGATCTCTCGAGGCACCCAACATTTCTGCAAGATTGCCTAAAAAATAAGGTCACCTGGCTCGATGCTCGACATGGATCTCGAGCAGGCACCCAACATTTTCACAAGATTGCCTCAAAAGCAAGGCCACTGGGCTCGACGTTCGGCATGGATCTCGAGTAGGTACCCAACATTCCTACAAATGCGCCTTAAAAGCAAGGCCATCTGGTTCGACGTCGGCATGAACCTCCATCGAGGCACTCGGCGCCGCCCCCCAGCTCGGAGCTCGGCATGAACCTGGAGCATCGATGCAACCTTCTCTCACAAAATGCCTCCATCGAGGCGCTCGGCACCGACCCCCAACTCAGAGCTCGACATGAACTTCGAGCATCGATGCAGCTTTCTCTCACAAAATACATTGCTCGGCATGCTCGGTCTCGACTCTCCTAGCTTGATGCTCGGCAACGACCCCCAGCTCGGAGCTCTGCATGAACCATCGAGGCGCTCGGTGTCGACTCCAAACTTGGAGCTTGGCATGAACCTCGAGTATCGATGCAGCTTTCTCACAAAATGTGCCCATCGAGGTGCTCGGCGCCGACCCCCAGCTCGGAGCTCGGCATGAACCTTGAGCATCGATGCAGCCTTCTCTCACAAAATGCCTCCATCAAGGCGCTTGGTGCCGATCCCCAGCTCGGAGCTCGGCATGAACATCGAGCATCGATGCAGCCTTCCCTAACAAAATGGCTCCATCGAGGCGCTCGATGCCGACTCCAAGCTCGAAGCTCGGCATGAACCTCGAGAATCGATGCAACTTTCTCACAAAATGTCTCCATCGAGGTGCTCGGCACCGACCCCCAGCTCTGAGCTCGGCATGAACCTCGAGCATCGATGCAACTTTTTCTCACAAAACACCTCGCTCGGTATGCTCGGCCTCGACCCTTCTGGCTTGACACTCGGTACCGACCCCTCGAGCTTGGCGCTCGGCACAGACTTCGATCAGCCTGTATACCATGCTCGGCTCGACGCCGACCCCAAAACACTCCTCAGGAATTCACTCTCTCATCTTTGCAAAACACTCCCCTCCGCTCTTCCTACAAGAACAAACTACTCCTCTACGGCTGGTGCACATAGCCCTTAAAGAATGGGGGGCTTATGATGGGGTATAAATGATGTGGCCCAATCAGATCTGTCGGATCTTCTCAGATTTCGCTCATCCCAGATTATCAGGTCAACAGGTCCAACGGACCTTCTACCACTTTAGGCCCACGGACAAACGGGTCTGACCCGACCCATCAGGGTTAGGTACCCGTTTGCCCCTGCCTATAAATATCAGGCCCCTTCCTCACTTTGAAAGGTAATCAATATTTCTCCACCTGAACCCTAGCTGCTCAGTCTCTTATTCAGTGACTGACTAGATCGTCGGAGGGCCTGTCGCCGGAATTTCTTCCGATATTTCTAGGCCTTTTGTAGGCACCCCGACTGTCCAGGCTCCAACAGCTCTTCCAACCGACCCGACCCGAGGTCAAAATCCGTCTCTTCCACTTTACAAAGTACAAGAACTCACACATGTTGCTCCCGCCCAAAAAACAAGCAAAATCATAGAAATTACTAATTAGTCTTGAAGTAGTGTTAGTTTGAAAAGTAGTATATCAATAATGCTTTATTGTCAGTGTAAAAACACGTTGGCATAAAATGTATGTGGTCAACATTTTATTGAATATGTTGAAGGCCATTGAAGGCCAAAATCTTGTCTTGACTCGCTATTAACAATAGACTCCTTACTGTTGAGGTCCTCAATAAGAGGAACCTTGCTATAGGTCAGTTATGTGCGATGGCCACTCTAGTCACGAAAATTGATCATCTGTTCTTGCACTACGCCTTTACTAACCAGTTATGGAATTTATATCTTAAGGCATGGCAAGTTACCTATCTTCCTACCTCCTTTTTAGATATCTAGAACATTCACCTTGTCAGAAAAGATAATCACAAGTCTTGGATACTTTCGACCATGGTCATTGTTTGGGTTATTTGGATGAAAAGAAATAACCGCATTTTCAATCATTCTTCTAAACCTATTGACACTATTATAGACGAGTTTTTATTTTTTACGAAGCTGTGGCCCTCTTACCTTCCTTTTCTCAAGGTTTTGACCATGTATCTTCATCATATAGATGAAGCTGCACTTTTTTTTACGTTCTTATAGCTCTATTATTCCTTAATTTGCTTTGGTTTTTTCCTAATTATTAGTTGTCTCCTGACTTTCTTTGCCGGGCTGACTTTGTGGTATCATGTCTCTCTGTTCTTTTTGTGGGGTGGGCCGTTCTGGGGGAGATTTGAGGCCTTATCTCCGGTGCCCGACCAGCTTGCTGACTGCTTCCTTTTGATCATGATGTTTTTTATGCTCGTTTGCAATACTTTTTCTACTTTGCATTTTCCTTCTCTTTTCTTGTCTGCTAATGGTATATGTTCTTTTAACTATTTTGCTCTGTTACTTAGGTACTTTTGCTGTTATTTTTTGAGTGCCGACCGACTGCGATTGGCTATTTTCTGACCATGGGATTCACCTATCCTTATCGTGTTGTTGGTAGTGATGCTCCATTTCTCGATGTTCATCTATTCTGTTGTTTTTTTGAGCTGTTTAGTTTCAACTATTTGTGTGGGCAGGGCTATGGTTTGTTTTAGCTCTATTTTAGTGTTGGCTTGTTCATTATTGTCAGCTAAGGATCTTTGTGTTTTGTGCACGGAGATCTGAGGCCATTGCTTGCTGGCCTTTGTTGCTGGGTTCGTCCTGAGGGGCCTCGGCATTGGTTCAGCGATAGCCTTCCTTAGAGTGGCCTTTTTTTGGGATGGTGGCTCTCTCGTTGAACTACTGTTGTCGTTCTTTCAAGTGACAATGCATATCCTCACCTTGCGGCAGGCTCATGTCCTTTATTGTTGAGGCTTGGTTACTCGCTCTCTTGTGTTTGTTATTGCTGAGTTGTTATTGGTTTCAGGATGCTTTTGTCATTTTCCTGAGGCTCTTTGCTCTTCGTCTGTGCCTCTCGGTTCTGGAGCTCTGGTCTCTCTTCACCTTCTGGAATACCGGCTAGCTGCTGCTACTGCTTCAGCAACGCCTTCCCTGAGAATTTTGGTTCAGTTTTGAGTCGGTCTTTCTTGTGTTTTTTTAGTCTTTGTTTGGCAATCCCTCCCATTTCCAGCGGCAATGCTCGGCGGTGTATTTTTGGGTTTATTTTGTATTTTTCAGTTTTACTCCGTGTAAAATTGTATTGTGTTGTATTACCCTTTTTATAATAATATTGGGTTGGAGTCACTAGGCTCTATCCACGTTATCAAAAAAAAACATTTTATTGAATATACTGATACTAATTACTAATTATCAATTACTGTTGAAGTGGTACTAATATAAGAAAAGTATTATAATTAATACTACCATATTTTTAGTGCGAGAGTCTGCTAGTAATGCATGCAAAGTTTAGATTAGAATTTAAACTTGTGATTGTCATTCTATTTTAGGTAGAATACTAATAAGGCACATTATTACTTCATACTGTTTATATGTAAATAGATATTTGTTATCAACAATTTTCTGAATTTAATCTATTTTCTATTATAAAAGCAAGAATAAGAAGGAAAAAATCTGTCCAAAGAGAATCTCAACCCTTCGTTCATTTTGTTGATCAAATTGATCAGAGACTATTATTAATTTGTGATAGTTTATTTAGTGTTTATATTTAAAAACAAATATAATTAATAATAAATAACCTCAACCCCCTTCTCTCTCTCGTGACGGAGCTGGCCGGTCTAATCGCCGTTATTCGTCGTCATCTTCATCTTTCCCCTTCTCTCTCACGTGCAAATACCGTGATACCACAGTCGTCCAATATCTAGGTCTCTAATCTCACCGCTCCAGTAATAAGAAGAAGAAGTAGACGAAGAAGACGATGGCGGCGGTGAAGCGAATAGCCAACGGATACCGCTTTCATTCCCAAATCCGATATCTAGACTCAAATCAAGCTTTCTGAAAGGTATTACTACATCTCCAATTACCATTGATTTTACAGTTATTAAATTAGTAGAGTAAAACTTCTATCTTGAATTCTTGATGAATAGTTTATAGTTTAGCTTTTGATGTAATCTGTTTGCAGCTGTATGGTTTGTGGCATGTTCGAGGATGCGGCATCGCGAGCTTCCTATGTTGTTAAAAGGATATGTAAGGAGGCGAATTCGATGGAAGGAGTGGAAGGTGCGGAGATTGGGGAGATGATGGAGTTGGCCTGGATGGTGTATGTTCAATCATTTAAGGAATTAGGGAGGTACCAGGAAAGTCTTGGCATTTGTCATTTCGTCAAATTGTGTTGTGCCAAGCAATGTAATTTACTTCAGTTGGTTGTGAGTTGATGTTGGGGACCGTGTCATAGGTGTATTGCTTGTGCTTTTTTAGCGATGTTTCTTGTACTTATTGGAGACTGATGGCAATAGTGTGCATTAAGACAATGAAAATTGTAGCTGCCGCGGTTAGGAAAATTGATAGGATGAGCAGAAAAGGAGGACTAGGGGTAGACCAAAATGAACTTAGGTTAACTTCTTAATATGATTTGAAAAGTCTTAATTTGACTAAGGAGGAGAGCTGGTCCTAAATAGAGTTGAGTGAATAGGGTAGAAGGAATTAGGGAGGTACCAGAAAATTCTTAGCATTTGTCATTTCGTTAGATTGTGTTGTGCGTCAAGCGATGTAATTTACTTGGGTTGGCTGTGAGTTGATATTGGGGACCGTGTCATAGGTGTATTTCTTACGCTTTTTTAGCGATGTTTCTTGTACTTATTAGAGACTGATGGCAGTAGTGTGCATTGAGACAATGAAGATTGTAGCTGCCGCGGTTAGGAAAATTGATAGGATGAGCCGAAAAGGAGGACTAGAGGTATACCAAAATGAACTTGGGTTAACTTTTTAATATGATTTGAAAAGTCTTAATTTGACTAAGGAGGAGAGGTGGTCCTAAATAGAGTTGAGTGAATAGGGGAGAAGGATTCATGTAGCGGCCCCAAAATTGTTCTGTCATGCATTGAGACAATAAATGAGACCTTATTGGAGGAAAATTTTCATTGCATGTATTTATCATCGAATTTACTGAAAATGTGGTAAGATGTATTTATTGCTAACTGTAACTAAGCGTAGTAGGTATATACTTCAGAGATAGACTGGTAGAATATCAGAATATTCAAGTAAATACCTTTATTAAGAAGGGGAAACAGTGGAGCAGGATAGCACGGGAATAATGTAAAGAGACTTCTAATTCCATGCTTTGTTTGTACCTTGATTTAAACTGTGTAGAAAGATAAAAAGGTATGTAGTGCCTAAACAGTGGGAAAAATGTAGATTATGTGTATGATACCTGTTCAGACTTCAGATGGGAGTTGTAAATTTGAGATGTTCTTAATAGCATGAATGCTAACTTTTATGTTGCGTTGATTTTCTTTTGAATAGAGAAGGTTAATGATCTTTCTACTTTGGATAAAACGCAGGACGAGGGAACTAATTGATGAGCTTGCGGTGTTGTTTGGCTAAGTTGTAGCTATACCTGTCCAAGTTTTCCTTGCTGGGTATTACACAATGCCTATAATTTTGTGAGAATTTTAATTTAGTTATTTTTAAACTGTGTTTTTGAAACCCATAGTCTGTAATAAGTGAGTGAGTTTTTTTGATCGCTTGTGATTTCATAGGTCCTGCATGCAAATATCAGAGGGATATTCATCCAACCTAAAACCAAATTTTGAGAAGTTCCTTGAGAAGTGGGCTTATTTGAAAGATGAAGAAAATGCTTTGCCAAAAGCAGAACTTAGAGCCCGTCTTCTGAAGGATGCATATGGCAACCATTCATTCCTGTAGATAAGTATTTGGAGGTGGCTGACATTTATGCAGTGACCATCCTTGTTATGGTCCTAAAACATCACAAGTTTGCTATTTCATGGATAGATAAAGCAGGACTCCCTGAAGAAAAGCGTCAGGGAAAGCTATCATATATAATATATATTTTGCTAACGATTATAAACAACCAACAATCTTTGATTGAACTTTTGGTGGCTTCTAAATCGATATTTTCCTAAACATTATTGTTAGTTAATGGTCCAGATGGACCTCTTGATTACTTTAAGATTTATATTATAGTGTATGCAGAACAACAGAAGTCCAGGTGAATGTAACTGCCCTTCTAATTTGAAGAACATCTTTTGGTTCTTCCTGTTTTGTATTCTGTAGGATATGTTGGGAAGAATGCACCCTTTGCAAGCTTCAACTTCCAGATCTTCTGGTACAGGGACAGTTCCTACAAAATATAGAAATGAAAAATTATCTATTTCAGCGACTGGCTCAGCTGCTTCCATTGGTGAAAATTTACCTAATAAAGATCGATTTAAATCTGGTACTCAGAAATCTAAAGAAACATCATCTATGTTGAAGTTTGGCAATTTCCAGTTGGTCCTTCCTCATTGAAAAGTCATCTTTTGGAGTTCATTGATGCTTGTCACTTTCTATTTTCTCCGCAAGAAACGAGCTGTCTTGATGCGGTAATATAATATGCTTCTTCCGTTCCTTTCACTAAATTATGTCATTTTGCATCATGTTACAGTAAATTATGGCTGCTGGAAACTTATGGTTTCCATATATTTCAAACCTTACATGAGTGCCCATCCATATTTCTCACTTGTTTGGGTATGTAGGTAATGTCAAACATTCTTTTCATAAAGAGGTAGGAAATAAATGGGCTCCTTGGGCTTTTTCGTGGCAAAACTTTTTATCTATCAGTTTGCCTTGTTCATTTCTTCGTTATTTTTACAGGTCCTTGTACATAAAAACTGAACATTTAAAAGCATATAGGGTTAATATATGTACTGTAAGCTATGTATACACTTGTTCGGATGTTTTAAATTGGATAAGTCCTGAGTTTAGCATCATTTGTTCCTGATAGAATACATGACCATGCATCAAAATTCAAATGGTATTCTGTATGTATATGGATTATGGAATGGTATTTCCTGCCTATTAATGAACTTGGCGTTTACGATATCTAGAGGACATTGCAATCTTTGCAAAGTTTTCAGGTTATGCATTATTCAATTGTTTCTATTAGGATTTAACTAGAGAACGAAACATGGAATTTGGAAACCATGCAGAAAATTTGATGAAAATTATGGAGAAACTTCATCAAGAAGACAAGATAAATTATAGTATTGTAGTGATTCTTTGTTATCTACATAAAGGAAACATGGTTATAAAAATAATAGACTATAGTTAACTATGACATTTATAATTTTAACCATTAAATCTATGATGTGGTGTACGTGTATATTATAATATTGGGAGCACTTCATGTCTACTTTTCCAATCAAATTTGTTCACTATTCTTTTTCTTGTAAATACCTTGATTTGTAATGCAAATTTCAAGCAACCACTATTAATCATTGTCATGTATAGTGTGTTAGCCTCAATGGTATAATCCTGGCAACGGACAAGCTCGAGAGTTAAGAGAGAATGGAGAAAAAATTTGACAATTCATTTGGTAAAACAGAAAAGCTAATGGTTGAACAGCACGTACAAAGAGTATTCTTAAGAATCCCCCCTTACATGTTAATTGATCTCTAAACATTGTTAAATAACAAGAGTAATCATAGTAATATTGTTGGAGATCACAATTTGAATAATTTTTATAACTTATTTTGATAATTGTGAGAGTTTACATCGAGCTTTCGAACTTCCATTCTTCACAATAGTTGAGGCCTTGAGAGTGGTTCTATTGGCTGCACCAATTTTTAGTTGAGGGAGGCTTTATCTATCTTTCCAGTTATAGGACTATATATAATTGTTCTTATTTGAGAAAGGTGTTCGGCTGATAATATTATTCCTTAGTTATTCCGATCAAATGATGATGTCTCATATCTCATTCTCTTCTAGATCTAACAGAAAGCGTGTTACTTGGCTCACTCATGTTAGATTTCGATGTTATTTTCGCATGAAGAAACAAATTGGATCCTAGACTCCTTGTTTATTTCATTCGCTTCTTATTTTATGTACAAAATAAGTATTTAAACTGAATTTCATGTTTTCTCTTATTGGTATATATTGTAGTTTCATAGTTTGTTCAAACCAACAGGATAATTAACTGAGGTTTGCAGATTCCTTGATTAAAGTCTATACTTTGTATAGTATCTATGCTATCTTGAATTATCAGTTGGAGGTTGTTCTGGCATAGATATATGAAGTTGTGAACCATATGTGAAATCTCAACTATTGGATCGATCTGTCACTGTATCAATCTAGTATATGATTTCATACATTTTTGAATTGTGATTTGCATGTACATGTTCTATGTAGTAGCACTGGATTTGCATGTACCTGTTCTATGTAGTAGCATTGGTTGCAGCCGCAGCCAAAAAATTAATATAATAACCATAGTTTTTCATGCATCAAATGCTTCAATAAACAATTTAATTAAATAGTATTCATATGAATTGCCTGTTGCAGAACATTTCCATATGAATAAAGCATGCAAAAGAATTGTGGGTAGTGGAAAAATCATTAATGATGGGATTGAATTTTTTGGGTCACTTATGCGCATACATTGCATGGAGGAAGAGAAGATGTTGGAGTTTTATGAACACAAGTTTAAGACGTGTAGATTGGGAATCAAACCTATGAACTCATGTCAATAGGCTTTTGTTTTTGCCTTCCATTTGTCCACATTGTCAATGCAGTTTGTACGTCTAATACATGAATTTCTTCTCTACATGTTAAATCTTGTAGAATTGTCGCGAGACAAACCTCATCCAAAAGCTCTGATCGATGCTTGGCAGCTTGCCTTCTCAGTCTCGGTGAATCCACTCACCGCTGTTCAGTAGTTGCCCTCATCTGCACCAAGAGGAAGCAGGTGATGACTCTTCATCTTCCTGAAAATGGAGGCTTAGAAATTGGTGAAATTTCGAATAGTCGCTACTGTTGCAATAAAAAGACAAGTCTCATAGAAATAATTTATACAATTGTTACAAACCAATCATAAGGTTAGTCTCAATATGAAGATTGTCTTGGCTATATTTATACTTCATATGTATTATTAAACTGTTAGTGTAGCCATCAAGCTTGTCCCAAATATTTGGGTTGGATTTGTATATGAGTCAATAGGCGAACCTTTTTAGGCTGTTCTGCTTTGGTATTAGTGGTCTGAAATTTTTGTAATGTTGAACATGCTTAATATGAAGCTCAGTTTTGATAGTAATTTATTTTATATTTATGATTATTCTGTATCTCATACTGTTCTCGTATGTGTGATTTTCTAACAAGAGATATCGAATATTACTTATTATACATGTTTGTTGACAATGAGCTGTTAACAGTTCCCGAAGCATTTTTTGGTTAGCAAAAACTTTGGTAATTTCTAGGTTAATCATTATTAATTATAATTATTTTTAATAATACATAATTAAATTTCAAACGAGTATTGATGAAAAAGGATTACTTTTGTTATTAATTGGGTATGTTCCTGTTCAACTGCACACATGAAGACAACATTAGAAAATAATAAGCATACAAACTTTTGAATTTCAGTTAATGCCAATAATCAGAACAGATCAGCTCTAATTAGTTCTAATCAGTTAAAACCTTCTTCCTCAAGAACATGTCTCCAATGAGAGGAACGGTTAGCTTTTTCTTCAATAGCTTCACCTTCTTTCTTCCTTCTTCCTCCTACATAGTTATCCACCATGTCCTTGAGGGTCAACGCCTCAGCCAACGAGGGCAAGTACTTGAACGCAATCTTCTCCTCTCCCCACGACTATTCTATTTAAAAGCTAAGCTTACCTGTTTTTGCAGTTCTTGCTTCCTCAATCTCAGTCATCTTAGACATCTATATAATAAAATACAAAGAAAGCTATCGGTGGCTCACATTCAATCTATCTCAAAATCAATGGACCAGATCAACTCTCACAAAACATATTTTCCTGCCCACATTTCAAACCCCAAAATTTCAATATCTCTCTCTATCTCTCTCTTCCGAAATCAAACCGCCCCCTTTCTCTCTCTCTCTCTTACTGTCTGTCTCTCTCCCTCTCTTTTCTTCTTCTTCTTCCCCTTCCCCAAACCCTAACCCTAATCCCTTCGATGATTCTGATGCCATGGACGTCGACACCTTCTACGATGGATAACTCGCTGCCGTCGTCGCCCCCAAGGGCTCCTCCGCCCCCGTCGGCTCCGCCATAGCCCTACTCGCCGAATCCGATGAGGAAATCGAGCAGGGAAGTCTACATTTTTTCTTACATTTGCAAGCTAGATTTTCCTCCCTCATCCTGAGTTTATTTCAAAGTTAACAACATGAACTTCTTATGTGTCTGGTGTTTTCCTCCCTCATCCAGCTTAGAAATGTATTATTGCCTTATTAAATGTGTTTGTTTGCAGAAAAAAGAATAACACACTTGCTGCTCAAGAAAGATGCATAATTCGTCATCTCATATCCCGCCTAACAGATATATGGGCTTGAAAAGCACTCTCCCATTGCCACACTGGTATACTTTTCCATTTCTTTAGAGAATTTTGGATAATTGTGAATGACAGAAATCAAATATTGACTGATCTCCTAGGTTTTTCTGTACTTAATTTGAAGTAATTAAGAGATGTCTATAATGTGCGTTAACGTTGAATGAGTTTATAATGAACCCTAGACAGATGAGGCAGAGTTTTATTTTGATGATGGTTAGATGCTATCTGTATTTGAAGTGATTACTATCTGGTTTTGTAGGGGTGTTATCACATCACAAATAAACTTTTTTACTTCATAATAGAAGACTTTGTGTTCTACTGGGCTATATAAGCATGTGCACAGTGTTCACCATGAGTAAGTAACTTCAATCGCTCCTTTCAGATCTGATGTTTCAGGGGTTTTCATTACTTTATTTTCTTATCACATGAGAGACGATATCCAGAAATTTGTATGCTCACCCTGCTGAAATAATGTTTCTTGGATTTGCTGGACAATTTTTTAAAATTTTGATATTAAGCGTATCTTATTGATAAAAGAAATTTGTAGTTTTGTATGTTAATCGTCACAGTTTTTTATTGATTAGCTATTTTTATTCTCATATGACTACAAAATGGTTATTTATACTTGACATCTTCCTCTTTACTTTGTACAGAGGATTTAGCTGGTGTTAAGATCCTACATGGTCTGGATAAGGTAATTGAGGGTGGAGCAGTTGTCCTGACACTCAGAGATCAGAACATTCTTGCTGATGGTTAAGATTCTGGTGCTGATTTGTAACCTGTTGTTAAGATTCTGCATTCTTGCTGATTTGTAACCTGTTGTTTGGTATTTTATGTTGTGAAGGTACTATTTTTGCAACTGACCTATACACTATACATAACAGAGGTTGATATGCTTGAAAATGTGGAAATTGGGGGGCAAAAACAAAGGGATGAAGCATACAAGGCTGCTAAGAAGACAACTGGATATGAGGATACGTAAGATTTATTCCATTGAAATGGACCAACTATATTTTTGTTTACATTTCTTCTTTTATTTACTTTCCGTCTCTGGTTGTAGGTTTAATGACGACTTGAGTGCTCCAAGAATGATACTTCCACAATATGATGATCCAATCGAAGATGAGGTTGTCTTATGGACTTTTTTCTTTACTATGAATTTTAGTTTTTGATGTTGTTTTCCTTATAAATGTGTTGTTTTCAGGGAGTAACATTGGATGGAAGTGGCCGCTTCACTGCCTTAGAAAAAGCTAGAAGAGGTATTTATTCTTTAGAATTTTGTTTATGATTTCCATGGAAACTGTATACTAGTACTCGAGTACGTAAAATTATCTTCATACATCTATATAATAAAACGCAAAGAAAGCTATCAGGTGGCTCACATTCAATCTATCTCAAAATCAATGGACCAGATCTACTCTCACAAAACATATTTTCCCGTCCAAATTTCAAGCCCCAAAATTTCAATATCTCTCTCTATCTCTCTCTTCCGAAATCAAACCGCCCCCTTTCTCTCTCTCTCTCTTACTGTCTGTCTCTCTCCCTCTCTTTTCTTCTTCTTCTTCCCCTTCCCCAAACCCTAACCCTAATCCCTTCGATGAATTCGATGCCATGGACTTCGACACCTTCTACGATGGGTAACTCGCCGCCATCGTCGTCCCGGAGGGCTCCTCCGCCCCCGTCGGCTCCGCCATCGCCCTACTCGCCGAATCTCTCTCTTTTCTTCTTCTTCTTCCCCTTCCCCAAACCCTAACCCTAATCCCTTCGATGATTCCGATGCCATGGACGTCGACACCTTCTACGATGGATAACTCGTTGCCGTCGTCGTCCCCAAGGGCTCCTCCGCCCCCGTCGGCTCTGCCATCGCCCTACTCGCCGAATCCGATGAGGAAATCGAGCAGGGAAGTCTACATTTTTTCTTACATTTGCAAGCTAGATTTTCCTCCCTCATCCTGAGTTTATTTCAAAGTTAACAACATGAACTTCTTATGTGTCTGGTGTTTTCCTCCCTCATCCAGCTTAGAAATGTATTATTGCCTTATTAAATGTGTTTGTTTGCAGAAAAAAGAATAACACACTTGCTGCTCAAGAAAGATGCATAATTCGTCATCTCATATCCCGCCTAACAGATATATGGGCTTGAAAAGCACTCTCCCATTGCCACACTGGTATACTTTTCCATTTCTTTAGAGAATTTTGGATAACTGTGGATGACAGAAATCAAATATTTGACTGATCTCCTAGGTTTTTTTGTACTTAATTTGAAGTAATTAAGAGATGTCTATAATGTGCGTTAACGTTGAATGAGTTTATAATGAACCCTAGACAGATGAGGCAGAGTTTTATTTTGATGATGGTTAGATGCTATCTGTATTTGAAGTGATTACTATCTGGTTTTGTAGGGGTGTTATCACATCACAAATAAACTTTTTTACTTCATAATAGAAGACTTTGTGTTCTACTGGGCTATATAAGCATGTGCACAGTGTTCACCATGAGTAAGTAACTTCAATCGCTCCTTTCAGATCTGATGTTTCAGGGGTTTTCATTACTTTATTTTCTTATCACATGAGAGACGATATCCAGAAATTTGTATGCTCACCCTGCTGAAATAATGTTTCTTGGATTTGCTGGACAATTTTTTAAAATTTTGATATTAAGCGTATCTTATTGATAAAAGAAATTTGTAGTTTTGTATGTTTATCGTCACAGTTTTTTATTGATTAGCTATTTCTATTCTCATATGACTACAAAATGGTTATTTATACTAGACATCTTCCTCTTTACTTTGTACAGAGGATTTAGCTGGTGTTAAGATCCTACATGGTCTGGATAAGGTAATTGAGGGTGGAGCAGTTGTCCTGACACTCAGAGATCAGAACATTCTTGCTGATGGTTAAGATTCTGGTGCTGATTTGTAACCTGTTGTTAAGATTCTGCATTCTTGCTGATTTGTAACCTGTTGTTTGGTATTTTATGTTGTGAAGGTACTATTTTTGCAACTGACCTATACACTATACATAACAGAGGTTGATATGCTTGAAAATGTGGAAATTGGGGAGCAAAAACAAAGGGATGAAGCATACAAGGCTGCTAAGAAGACAACTGGATATGAGGATACGTAAGATTTATTCCATTGAAATGGACCAACTATATTTTTGTTTACATTTCTTCTTTTATTTACTTTCCGTCTCTGGTTGTAGGTTTAATGACGACTTGAGTGCTCCAAGAACGATACTTCCACAATATGATGATCCAATCGAAGATGAGGTTGTCTTATGGACTTTTTTCTTTACTATGAATTTTAGTTTTTGATGTTGTTTTCCTTATAAATGTGTTGTTTTCAGGGAGTAACATTGGATGGAAGTGGCCGCTTCACTGCCTTAGAAAAAGCTAGAAGAGGTATTTATTCTTTAGAATTTTGTTTATGATTTCCATGGAAACTGTATACTGGTACTCGAGTACGTAAAATTATCTTCATACATGTTCTGATTGTGCTGGCATTTTTTATATTGCCTTAAAGCTGCTTTATCATTACAATCTTTCATCTCTTTTGGTACTTAGATCAAAGCTTAACACTACGGTCATCTCCTATTAAATAAGTTCAAGCTATGTTTTCCCATGATCAGAAGAGTTACTGGTTTCATATCATTCCCTGTTGAAGAATACTAAAATTTATTTTTCTCCTTCCTCTCCATAGAAACTTATGTTCCATATTTCCCAGTGACAAGAAGAATTATCCTTCTGAAGTTTATATCTTTATAGTTTTTACCAATTAATTATTTGTCTGAATTTAAAATTTTAGAGACAAGACAAGAATGTTGCTGTAAAAAGTATTCTTGATTCATTCCCCCCCCCCCCAGCTGTGTAAAAGAATAGAAGGTGCTACACCATTTGGGATTAACTTCTGAGTATGCCCACCCTAATGAAATAATGTTTCTTGGATTTGCCACCATAATTGGTTCAGCCCTCATTTGGTTGTTTACATAGAAGACTACTCACATAACTACTTACGGTTGATTTTTTTGGGTGTAGGCTTCTCCTGGCTGGAACTTCAACCATTAACAGGAAGGAAGCATCAGGTAGTTAATTTTGAAACTAAAACTTATCACCGATCCGAGTGCACCACTATGTTTCGTCCTCTTTTAACTCTTTATTTAAATCTAATTCTTAAATTGAAGATTCGAGTTCACTGCGTTGAAGCTCTCGGAACTCCTATTGTCGGAGACTTCAAGTACGGCTGGAAGGCCTACAGGAACTGGGAGCCGATGATGCCTCGAGAGAAGCCCACTAACGAGCAGGAAACTAACCTTCCTTTTGGCCTTCAATCAGGAGGGGACAGTGTCTGTGAGAGGCAACCTCGCTTACATCTACATTGTCGACAAATGATTTTGCCAGATATTTCCCGTACAGTGAAGTATCTGGAGTCATCGTCATCATCCTCGGTAAATCTTGATTTGTCAAAGCTTGAGATGATGGACCTGGTTGCTCCAATTCCCTCATATATGAAAGAGAGCTGGTAGGTTTTTTTCCACTGTATAATTTATTTATTACTCTCTCTCTCTCTCTCTTTCTCTTAACTGATATGCATGTAGTATTATTGGTATTTTAGTGTTTATTTATTTTGATTTTGAATAGCTAAAGATGAGGTTTCCATGTCAGTTTAGAACCCTCAGTTAATCATCAGGCCTCCCATGGATTGCATACCTGGTAAAGCTCAAGACGCACTCTATTTCGTCAACAGAAAGTGGAACACTGCTTTAGTTCAGGTTAAATTTCAAATTTCCTGCAATTGAAAGTTTCCAGCTCAAAATGTAGTTGGCTTAAAGTTCTTTTACATTATGAACTCAACATTCTTGCTATGTAGCAGGCAACTTGCCCTCTACACTGGCCCCACAGGTATTCTTCGCAGTTTGAGTTCTAATTCTTTATTAGATGGAACATGTTGCAAATTTCTCATGCAATTTAGCTCATGCAATGCAGTTGGAGGCCTTTTAAATGCTACATTTGGAAATGCGACAGAGATGATAATATCTGTATATGCATTGAGAAATGGGATGGTTCGTGTAGTTCAACAATCATTATCAAATATGCTTAGTTCTAGGATGTGCTTTCTTCGCTGGAGGGACCATCAATTTTAACAAAGATCAAGTCTTCGACGAGGTAGATTTCTTAGAAAAGTAATATAAAATAAACAATTTCGTCCAATATTTTAATGTCGCTATATTTAAATATAACCAACAGGGAACAACTACGGTGAATTCTGGATTGCTGTCATGGGTGTTACATTTCCTGCTGTGCTTCATTTTACACACTTTGGTTGTTGCATGCATTTGGTTTACATAATTTTCACATATTTAATGTCCAAATATTAAAGCATAGCTAGATTCATCAAAAATTAATTATTACTACATTTTTTTTTTCCTGTACTAATTTTACTGGTATTTTTACTTGGTTGACGTTTTCTTTTGCTCCAGGTTTTGTCAATGAGTTTTCAGCTGTGTTTTATACGACTAGCATAAGTCTAACATTGTTAAGCATGCCTTTTCCTATATGCAAATTTTCTTTTATCATGATTAATTGTTTATTGTGGACAAATATGGTTTCTTGGTCATTTAAACAAGTCTTTTATCATGATTATTTGTTTTAGCATAGCTGGTGAGAGAGAGAATTTTCTTCTGCAATGCGGAAATGAAGCAAGGGAGCAAGCATTGGATCAGTTTACTTAAAAAGAACAGCATAGCTGGTGGATGAGAGATTACTCTTCTGCAACACTGAAATAAGGTAAGACTACACAAGTATTGCATCACTTAAAAATTACTACATAGCTGGTGGAGGAGAGATCACTCTTCTACAAGACGGAAATGAGTTAAGGATGTAAGCACTGCATCGCTTTAATTCAAATGAAATTTAAAAAGTAGGTAAAATATCACAGTAAAAGTGAATTCGTTGTTTATAAAGATTACGTACGTACATTGAATTTACTGTTACCATTTTCTTGCAATTGTGCTCAGTATGCATTTATTGTGCCGGTATAATCGCAAGTGTAGATTCACACTACATCCACATAGAGTATGAAGAACATGTATCCCCATATGCTGCTCCACACATTTTCCCTCTTTAGCTTTCATGGGGGAACTAAAAGAGTCATGTTTGATGTTATGCATGGGAAGCCCCAAATTAAGTCATCCCTCACGTAATGGATCTTTTGTTCTTTCATATTCTTTTTCTTCTTCTTCTTTCCAACAAAACATTCTTCAATGGCATAATTTTTTAATGCATCGACCAACCTATAGTCAAAGATTAGTTTCTCCTATAAAGGCTGGAGAGAAGATCAGTGATTAAGTCCCAAGAACGATAAGACTTTTATCTTCATCTGATGCACTGGACTTCCCAAATTGTTTATCGTGAAAAGTGTTATTTAATGAATTAGGCATTGACAGTTGGAAAAGTGTTATAAACTTCACATATTTTGTTCAGATATATACGCTTGAATTTTATTTTGATTTCATTTTACACAAAAACAGACATACACACATTCCATATGTTTCTTTCACATTTATGTTCATTTTTGCACACTACAAATGTTTAGTGGTAGCTTATTCCATATTAAAATTCTCTGCTCAGTTATTTTTCGTAATGCATGATGTATTCATTAAAAATATTTTTTTTTTCTTTCCATTCAGCTCCAAAAGAGCTTGATAATATATTTTTTTTTTCTTTTTGGCTTTTGGCCATAATATTTTAGTTTAATAGGATCACATGACTAATTAGAAAGTGATGGTTGATTGTTTTCTGTCACTATAGATTATAGAAAGGAATGCTGCATGCATTAAAATCAAGCGTGTCGAGAAGTTCATCCGGGAAGTTGGATTTTATGAAGAGAAGATATTTCAGAAAAGATATAATCTGCAACAGGTTAATTGTTATAATGACTTAACGATATCATTAATTGTTGTTTACTTACAGTGGGATACATTAGATCTACCTACCAATGCCAGTAAATATTCCACATCATGAATTTAATATATATAGGAATTCTTAGCAATTATATATATGGTCTTATTAAGGTGCTGGAATATGTGAATGCATTTAATCAACCACTTCTCAGTTTCGATTAGTTATATCCAGAGCTTGATAATTTACAATCAAGGCAATATTAAAGCTGATTGTGAGAACAATGTCAAATGTTAAACCCTATCAGAAGTTCCCAAGAAATTATGTTTTTCTTTCTTTCTTTAGTTCTGAAAATTTATGCTATTCCTGAATGGTTTTTGTGAATCCTTTCTTTTCCCTGAAGCAGAAGAGGGTGATGGTGGTCACCAGGATCGAATTGTTGTGGAACCATGGCAGTGGAACCAACTTGGAGCTAACAGTAAGGAAGAAATGGTTGTTGATGGAGTTGATTGATTTCTAACAAGTAGATGAATATGGAATCAAGTATCAAGATTAGTCTCTGTCAGTGTTAACAGCTCTTCCAATGAAGCATAGGTTAGCTTTGTTCAGGATAGTGGAGAGGAGGGATTCGTTCATCATAATTGCAAACTCCGGTTAAGACGCATGATTTGTAAGATGATTCTGTTATTCGAAAGTAATAGTGTAAAATTATGAAATGGTGGTAATGTAAAATATTTGTAATTCCGCTGAGGGAAGGGACTTGCCTGAACTAACTTCCCCTACCTGGTTTTGTGGTTTGTATATATGGCGGTGTTACCCTTTGCAACTGTTTATTTTAACTCAGCAACTAAGCTTGGCTGGATTGATAATTTGACAGCCGCCCTTGCGATTGCTGAAGCCAAGTGAAGATCTTCATTCTTGGATTTAATTTTGAACACAGTTTTTGTAATGTTTGGTTTGGTTTTAACAGTGTTTTTTTGGACTCTAAAAGCACTTTTAGCACTAGAATTATAGTTTATAGAGCCTATCTGTCGCTCACTTAAAGTCTTTTTAGCAATGCATTTCAAATATGGAACTCAAATTTGACCAGCAAACATCTTTAGCTATGGACACTGCCAAGGGCCATAACCCTGGAAGTAACAATACCAAAAGCATATTGTGCAGTGCCACAAATATTGGTTTAATTCCTACCTCTACCCGAGTACAGTAGCTAATTTGCTTTACAAATTGTTTCAGAAATGTTAATTTCTCAATAAAAATCACTAGCCCTTTTTGCGTGCAAAATCCATGGTTTTCTTTTTCTCTTTGTAGTAATAACCAATAGAAGCCACGTAGTATATACAATACAGAACAACAAGATCATACCCAAATCCAGATTATTTTCATATTTTGATACACTTCCAGCAAGCATTTTTGGATGGCATGCAATCCATAAATCACTATGATGATATTTGGCCTAACCCCTGGTTGAGTTCCTTGCCACTTAATAGATGCTCAAACCTGATTAATATGCAGGGTATGTATGGGATGAACAATGTGTCAGAGTTGAAAGCAAATGGGAGGTGGGACAGAGATAAAATCAAACTACTTATTTACTTAGAATCTATGATCAGATTGTATAAATCCCACTACTCGAGTGGAAGGGTTGGCAAAGCTTATGTGGATGCATAAACCTCTCTGTTCTCTGTTTCTACTGCTTATTACTCAGAAATTAACTGGGCTAAAATGCTCAGGTGGGAGTTTAGGAGATGGGTGGAAGTGGATATCTGTATCCATCTCGATGGACAACCGATTCCAAATTCATATTTTGACTAATGAAACCTGACCCGATGAACAACCCACAAGCTTGAAATAATTATTCAGATCATATAGTGTTTTGCATCATTGCCTACACCAACACACCAAAGGAGAGAATCAACCACCAAAAGTCTTAAATGAGAATCCACAATATAATTTCAAAGGAGGCCTCTATATAGTAGATGATTGTATTAGAAAGGTGGTTGTATTTGTTTACAATCAGTTTTTTTTTTCCTGTCATGGTGCATAGTTTTAATTAATGTTCTCACATTTCTTTAAAAAAATCTAGCTTTTTGAAGAATTGGATAAGTAAATATTTAGATATTTATGGGAAATAAAGATAAATTCCTAAAAAACTGAAACAATTTAACGAATAATTGTTAAAGATGTATAAAGAGGTATAGTGAATGACTTTTGATCATCCAACCAAAGATGTATAATGCATAAATTTATATGCAGTTCATCCAACCAAATAACTCCAAATAAATTTATATGCAGTTCCGAATACGTGCCGTAGGCACGTGCCACGGGCATACCTAGTAGTCTTATAAAGCTCGGCATTAAGGGATGCAACTACTATTTCTATCTCGGTCTCTCGCTCTTTCCGAGTCATCAAGTTAATCTTATAATATCTAGAACATTGTCCACATAGTTCATAATACCCGAAACTTTGACAATGGCATTTATGTGCATCAAGTACAAACTAAGAAGCTTTGGATAAGGAAAACTATTAATTATCTTGGAATCTTAGATTTCAATTGGAATGTCACTTTTAAATAACCATTATGGTCTTAATGATATTGTCATCATTTAAGGGGAAAGAAAGATTTTGAACTGAGTCTCCATTCTACTTAGCTTATTACCTTTTTTGCTGAAAATAAGTCAACTCCCTTAAATAAGATTAAGAGTATATGCTTCGTCCTCTCATCCTACTGTCTGCTGTAGAGATTTGTGTTATATCATGTAGTGATGTAACTGCCTATCATTCCTAGCTTGATATTGCACATGCACTTGCAAGTTGGTGTGTAAACTTTAAGTCCTTTGAGTGTCGTTTAAAAATCTTTAGTTATTTAGATTACTTGACATGTGAAATCAAAAGGCAAAACACATGTAATTATAAGAGATAATGATTAAATTTACTTTATTTATTACTGATAATATCGCTAATTTATGATCCAAAAATAATGTTGTTCATTTTAACTTGTTTAATGTGTATTTTCCAAAATTCATGTACTGAAGGAACATGTTGTAGTCATCTTTTCATTTTACTTATAAACTACCAATGTTTTTATAGAATGGTAGGTAAATTTTAAATATAGATATGGATATGGATTTTAATGTATCATGAGAAGTAAGAATCACGATAGTGATAAGAAATATAAGTTTCTTTAAACATAGTTTTAAAGTTTTCAGTTATATATTGATTGAAAATTTTCAACCAATAAAAGATTTGTTTTACTAATTTCAACAACTTTTTTTCTTTCCAATTTAGTCCTATAAAAGCACATAACCATAATCTTATTATTATTCTTCTTCATCGTCTTCTTTTTTGGTGGACTGTGGAACATCAAGAGAGAAAAATAATGATCGTCGTGTGACTAATTCTTCGTTAATGATGCTGATTTATTTCTTTACCAATATTTCTTTTGTTGAACTGGTAATTCCATTAGGTATCATTAGAGAACCATCTTGACTAATCGAACAAGGATCAACTAAAACTTAATTATGGTTTTACATATCTGATATTAAATTAAAACTACTTGATGTATCATACTATTTTCCAGTATATGAAATCGTAGACTTGCCTAACTCAATTCTTAGGAAATCACGAATCAGATTATTTACCCTTACTTCAACAAAGGAAGCATGAACTTCTTCTATAGAACCATTTTTTTCTTGGTCCCAATACAATACTTAGCAAGTTTGAACTAATTGAATATTTGTGTGATAAATTCCTCAAATTAACTTTCCATTTCCATAAAGAATATAACTGACAAATCTAAGTTGGACATTATCTTTTTCCTGCAAGAGATCTTGCGGGAAAAGTTTTGCAAAATTTATCCCATCAGCTATTTCATATGTGACTAGATCCGTTGGACATAGATCTTTTCAATAATTGTTCTTCTCGTAAAGTAAAATTAGTTGTAATAGTATTTGTCGCACTGTAGTTCATTGTAATTAGTATTTGATATCATGTTTTTGATGTATGCTTCTTCAATTCAGAAAAAACCTTCTGATCACACACTACAAACGAGTGACTAATTCTTCGTTATTGATGCTGATTTTTACATGTATTTGATAAGACTACTACAAAAATATTTGCAAAAATAGTACTCCAGTTATTAAATTTTGAGGATTAGCACAAAAAAAAGTTAATAAAAACATCATAGAAGAAGATGTCACATATTCATCTTTAATATGAAAAAATAAATATGAACTCTTATAACAAACTTATATGCACAACCACTTGAGATAGGTTATTAAGGAAGGAGTAGTCTAAGATGTGAATTTAAAAGGTTGTGTATAAGGTGAAAAAAAAAGGAAAAACTGAAGTTAAGGACTATATAGCCTATTCTGTTTTAGCCTAAGGTTGCACGAGTTATTATTGATTTCATATGAAATATCTAAGCTCGCTACTATGGTTTAGAGATTTGTTCTAAATATGTTGCCTTGAGTCCAGGTGATTAGGATACCTTTTTCGAATCATGCTAAAGGTTACTTTTTCTCAGGCATAGGTGTTTGATTGACTTTCTCAGGCCATGTTTGGTATTTGCTTTTGGGTAGCTCTCGAACACCTTTCGAAGGTGTTTTAAATTTGTGATAATTCAAATAGGTGTGAGGGTAATTTGAGTAAGAGTGTCCACAAGCATTATTTTCAAAGAATTATGGGATGCCTTTTAGCTGTTTGAAGAAGTGTTTTGGCCGAAAATCTTATGTCATACAATCGGAAGTATGTTTCAACCTTAGCAATTTTTTGCTTATGACATACCTGTATTTGCATCTTAATAGGCTTTTTTTACTTCTAAAGCCTTTGTCCAATTTATTTTGTAACTTTGTTCGACTGCTTTGGAATCTACTACCTAACACATTATGAGCACTTGTATTTGAAACTGGAGAATGATATAGGATTCGCAAGGAAATCCTGAAAAAAGATACCTTGGGAAGTTTTAAGGTCGATATTAGTTTATTCGACTTTGTCTTGCTTCTTAAACCAATATTGCACGGTAAATTGCCAACATGTTGTGTTCATATGCTTATATCCTGCACTTCTTCGATATATAACATGTTGTTGTTATATCTTGATGTTTTAGATGAAACTATTAGGCATATAGCTCTCTTTTATATCGTACGAATTTGATCCATTTGTGCTTTGTTTTGATTGGAATTGTGCAAGAATTGATTAAACTTGGGGTTCTTGATGCTTGCTTCAAATCTGATTTCGACGAGCTTATTGTCTTATGGAGTAATTTTGAAATTCATGGTTTGCTTATTAAGATGATCGACTAAGTTAAATTTGTAGTTTGGAGAAAAAAAGGTTTGCTAAATGCAAGTGTGCTTTGTCTAACTTGTCAACTAGAATAGATAAAATTTTCAACATTCATGTGCACCAAGCAATGTGCACTTGGTGCACGGTAAATTTCAACTAGTAATAGTAAATTACTAATTTTTACTACTTGGTACTGTTTAAACATACTAGTAACCTGCACGTGCAATGCACGTTCTAATTATTATTTTTTAATTTATTTTATAAAGTAAATAATAAGGTGTAATATGGCTTCGAACCTAAGACATCCTTTTACATGCTCTTTGTAAATTATTTCTAGTGCCACAAACTTTTATTTTAAATGAGTGGTACTTTTGAAAATAATTATGTTGTAAATAAATTTAAAATTTGAAGGTATTATGGTAACTATTGAGTAAATGAATGGTTAATATAATTCTCACTTAAAAATAAATAGTTGATATTAGATGATTGAATGTCTGTCTATAAATTAGAGGTTATTTATAAACTAGGTATGCCCGTGGCACGTGCCTACGGCACGTATTCAGAACTGCATATAAATTTATTTGGAGTTATTTGGTTGGATGAACTGCATATAAATTTATGCATTATACATCTTTGGTTGGATGATCAAAAGTCATTCACTATACCTCTTTATACATCTTTAACAATTATTCGTTAAATTGTTTCAGTTTTTTAGGAATTTATCTTTATTTCCCATAAATATCTAAATATTTACTTATCCAATTCTTCAAAAAACTAGATTTTTTTAAAGAAATGTGAGAAGATTAATTAAAAATATGCACCATGACAGGAAAAAAAAAACTAATTGTAAACAAATACAACAACCTTTCTAATACAATCATCTACTATATAGAGGCCTCCTTTGAAATTATATTGTTGATTCTCATTTAAGACTTTTGGTGGTTGATTCTCTCCTTTGGTGTGTTGGTGTAGGCAATGATGCAAAACACTATATGATCTGAATAATTATTTCAAGCTTGTGGGTTGTTCATCGGGTCAGGTTTTATTAGTCAAAAAATGAATTTGGAATCGGTTGTCCATCGAGATGGATACAGATATCCACTTCCACCCATCTCCTAAACTCCCACCTGAGCATTTTAGCCCAGTTAATTTCGAGTAATAAGCAGTAGAAACAGAGAACAGAGAGGTTTATGCATCCACATAAGCTTTGCCAACCCTTCCACTCGAGTAGTGGGATTTATACAATCTGATCATAGATTCTAAGTAAATAAGTAGTTTGATTTTATCTCTGTCCCACCTCCCATTTGCTTTCAACTCTGACACATTGTTCATCCCATACATACCCTGCATATTAATTAGCTTTGAGCATCTATTAAGTGGCAAGGAACTCAACCAGGGGTTAGGCCAAATATCATCATAGTGATTTATGGATCGCATGCCATCCAAAAATGCTTGCTGGAAGTGTATCAAAATATGAAAATAATCTGGATTTGGGTATGATCTTGTTGTTCTGTATTGTATATACTACGTGGCTTCTATTGGTTATTACTACAAAGAGAAAAAGAAAACCATGGATTTTGCACGCAAAAAGGGCTAGTGATTTTTATTGAGAAATTAACATTTCTGAAACAATTTGTAAAGCAAATTAGCTACTGTACTCGGGTAGAGGTAGGAATTAAACCAATATTTGTGGCACTGCACAATATGCTTTTGGTATTGTTACTTCCAGGGTTATGGCCCTTGGCAGTGTCCATAGCTAAAGATGTTTGCTGGTCAAATTTGAGTTCCATATTTGAAATGCATTGCTAAAAAGACTTTAAGTGAGCGACAGATAGGCTCTATAAACTATAATTCTAGTGCTAAAAGTGCTTTTAGAGTCCAAAAAAACACTGTTAAAACCAAACCAAACATTACAAAAACTGTGTTCAAAATTAAATCCAAGAATGAAGATCTTCACTTGGCTTCAGCAATCGCAAGGGCGGCTGTCAAATTATCAATCCAGCCAAGCTTAGTTGCTGAGTTAAAATAAACAGTTGCAAAGGGTAACACCGCCATATATACAAACCACAAAACCAGGTAGGGGAAGTTAGTTCAGGCAAGTCCCTTCCCTCAGCGGAATTACAAATATTTTACATTACCACCATTTCATAATTTTACACTATTACTTTCGAATAACAGAATCATCTTACAAATCATACGTCTTAACCGGAGTTTGCAATTATGATGAACGAATCCCTCCTCTCCACTATCCTGAACAAAGCTAACCTATGCTTCATTGGAAGAGCTGTTAACACTGACAGAGACTAATCTTGATACTTGATTCCATATTCATCTACTTGTTAGAAATCAATCAACTCCATCAACAACCATTTCTTCCTTACTGTTAGCTCCAAGTTGGTTCCACTGCCATGGTTCCACAACAATTCGATCCTGGTGACCACCATCACCCTCTTCTGCTTCAGGGAAAAGAAAGGATTCACAAAAACCATTCAGGAATAGCATAAATTTTCAGAACTAAAGAAAGAAAGAAAAACATAATTTCTTGGGAACTTCTGATAGGGTTTAATATTTGACATTGTTCTCACAATCAGCTTTAATATTGCCTTGATTGTAAATTATCAAGCTCTGGATATATCTAATCGAAACTGAGAAGTGGTTGATTAAATGCATTCACATATTGCAGCACCTTAATAAGACCATATATATAATTGCTAAGAATTCCTATATATATTAAATTCCTGATGTGGAATATTTACTGACATTGGTAGGTAGATCTAATGTATCCCACTGTAAGTAAACAACAATTAATGATATCGTTAAGTCATTATAAACAATTAACCTGTTGCAGATTATATCTTTTCTGAAATATCTTCTCTTCATAAAATCCAACTTCCCGGATGAACTTCTCGACACGCTTGATTTTAATGCATGCAGCATTCCTTTCTATAATCTATAGTGACAGAAAACAATCAACCATCACTTTCTAATTAGTCATGTGATCCTATTAAACTAAAATATTATGGCCAAAAGCCAAAAAGAAAAAAAATTATATTATCAAGCTTTTTTGGAGCTGAATGGAAAGAAAAAAAAATATTTTTAATGAATACATCATGCATTACGAAAAATAACTAAGCAGAGAATTTTAATATGGAATAAGCTACCACTAAACATTTGTAGTGTGCAAAAATGAACATAAATGTGAAAGAAACATATGGAATGTGCGTATGTCTGTTTTTGTGTAAAATGAAATCAAAATAAAATTCAAGCGTATATATCTGAACAAAATATGTGAAGTTTATAACACTTTTCCAACTGTCAATGCCTAATTCATTAAATAACACTTTTCACGATAAACAATTTAGGATGTCCAGTGCATCAGATGAAGATAAAAGTCTTATCGTTCTTGGGACTTAATCACTGATCTTCTCTCCAGCCTTTATAGGAGAAACTAATCTTTGACTATAGGTTGGTCGATGCATTCAAAAATTATGCCATTGAAGAATGTTTTGTTGGAAAGAAGAAGAAGAAAAAGAATATGAAAGAACAAAAGATCCATTACGTGAGGGATGACTTAATTTGGGGCTTCCCATGCATAACATCAAACATGACTCTTTTAGTTCCCCCATGAAAGCTAAAGAGGGAAAATGTGTGGAGCAG
The DNA here is from genome assembly GCA_017893485.1 of Hemerocallis citrina. NCBI lineage: Eukaryota > Viridiplantae > Streptophyta > Magnoliopsida > Asparagales > Asphodelaceae > Hemerocallis > Hemerocallis citrina. Next base: position 18,620,353 of record CM030368.1, on the reverse strand, counting down.
CATATGGGGATACATGTTCTTCATACTCTATGTGGATGTAGTGTGAATCTACACTTGCGATTATACCGGCACAATAAATGCATACTGAGCACAATTGCAAGAAAATGGTAACAGTAAATTCAATGTACGTACGTAATCCATATAAACAACGAATTCACTTTTACTGTGATATTTTACCTACTTTTTAAATTCCATTTGAATTAAAGCGATGCAGTGCTTACATCCTTAACTCATTTCCGTCTTGTAGAAGAGTGATCTCTCCTCCACCAGCTATGTAGTAATTTTTAAGTGATGCAATACTTGTGTAGTCTTACCTTATTTCAGTGTTGCAGAAGAGTAATCTCTCATCCACCAGCTATGCTGTTCTTTTTAAGTAAACTGATCCAATGCTTGCTCCCTTGCTTCATTTCCGCATTGCAGAAGAAAATTCTCTCTCTCACCAGCTATGCTAAAACAAATAATCATGATAAAAGACTTGTTTAAATGACCAAGAAACCATATTTGTCCACAATAAACAAATAATCATGATAAAAGAAAATTTGCACATAGGAAAAGGCATGCTTAACAATGTTAGACTTATGCTAGTCGTATAAAACATAGCTGAAAACTCATTGACAAAACCTGGAGCAAAAGAAAACGTCAACCAAGTAAAAATACCAGTAAAATTAGTACAGGAAAAAAAATGTAGTAATAATTAATTTTTGATGAATCTAGCTATGCTTTAATATTTGGACATTAAATATGTGAAAATTATGTAAACCAAATGCATGCAACAACCAAAGTGTGTAAAATGAAGCACAGCAGGAAATGTAACACCCATGACAGCAATCCAGAATTCACCGTAGTTGTTCCCTGTTGGTTATATTTAAATATAGCGACATTAAAATATTGGACGAAATTGTTTATTTTATATTACTTTTCTAAGAAATCTACCTCGTCGAAGACTTGATCTTTGTTAAAATTGATGGTCCCTCCAGCGAAGAACGCACATCCTAGAACTAAGCATATTTGATAATGATTGTTGAACTACACGAACCATCCCATTTCTCAATGCATATACAGATATTATCATCTCTGTCGCATTTCCAAATGTAGCATTTAAAAGGCCTCCAACTGCATTGCATGAGCTAAATTGCATGAGAAATTTGCAACATGTTCCATCTAATAAAGAATTAGAACTCAAACTGCGAAGAATACCTGTGGGGCCAGTGTAGAGGGCAAGTTGCCTGCTACATAGCAAGAATGTTGAGTTCATAATGTAAAAGAACTTTAAGCCAACTACATTTTGAGCTGGAAACTTTCAATTGCAGGAAATTTGAAATTTAACCTGAACTAAAGCAGTGTTCCACTTTCTGTTGACGAAATAGAGTGCGTCTTGAGCTTTACCAGGTATGCAATCCATGGGAGGCCTGATGATTAACTGAGGGTTCTAAACTGACATGGAAACCTCATCTTTAGCTATTCAAAATCAAAATAAATAAACACTAAAATACCAATAATACTACATGCATATCAGTTAAGAGAAAGAGAGAGAGAGAGAGAGAGTAATAAATAAATTATACAGTGGAAAAAAACCTACCAGCTCTCTTTCATATATGAGGGAATTGGAGCAACCAGGTCCATCATCTCAAGCTTTGACAAATCAAGATTTACCGAGGATGATGACGATGACTCCAGATACTTCACTGTACGGGAAATATCTGGCAAAATCATTTGTCGACAATGTAGATGTAAGCGAGGTTGCCTCTCACAGACACTGTCCCCTCCTGATTGAAGGCCAAAAGGAAGGTTAGTTTCCTGCTCGTTAGTGGGCTTCTCTCGAGGCATCATCGGCTCCCAGTTCCTGTAGGCCTTCCAGCCGTACTTGAAGTCTCCGACAATAGGAGTTCCGAGAGCTTCAACGCAGTGAACTCGAATCTTCAATTTAAGAATTAGATTTAAATAAAGAGTTAAAAGAGGACGAAACATAGTGGTGCACTCGGATCGGTGATAAGTTTTAGTTTCAAAATTAACTACCTGATGCTTCATTCCTGTTAATGGTTGAAGTTCCAGCCAGGAGAAGCCTACACCCAAAAAAATCAACCGTAAGTAGTTATGTGAGTAGTCTTCTACGTAAACAACCAAATGAGGGCTGAACCAATTATGGTGGCAAATCCAAGAAACATTATTTCATTAGGGTGGGCATACTCAAAAGTTAATCCCAAATGGTGTAGCACCTTCTATTCTTTTACACAGCTGGGGGGGGGGGGGGTATGAATCAAGAATACTTTTTACAGCAACATTCTTGTCTTGTCTCTAAAATTTTAAATTCAGACAAATAATTAATTGGTAAAAACTATAAAGATATAAACTTCAGAAGGATAATTCTTCTTGTCACTGGGAAATATGGAACATAAGTTTCTATGGAGAGGAAGGAGAAAAATAAATTTTAGTATTCTTCAACAGGGAATGATATGAAACCAGTAACTCTTCTGATCATGGGAAAACATAGCTTGAACTTATTTAATAGGAGATGACCGTAGTGTTAAGCTTTGATCTAAGTACCAAAAGAGATGAAAGATTGTAATGATAAAGCAGCTTTAAGGCAATATAAAAAATGCCAGCACAATCAGAACATGTATGAAGATAATTTTACGTACTCGAGTACCAGTATACAGTTTCCATGGAAATCATAAACAAAATTCTAAAGAATAAATACCTCTTCTAGCTTTTTCTAAGGCAGTGAAGCGGCCACTTCCATCCAATGTTACTCCCTGAAAACAACACATTTATAAGGAAAACAACATCAAAAACTAAAATTCATAGTAAAGAAAAAAGTCCATAAGACAACCTCATCTTCGATTGGATCATCATATTGTGGAAGTATCGTTCTTGGAGCACTCAAGTCGTCATTAAACCTACAACCAGAGACGGAAAGTAAATAAAAGAAGAAATGTAAACAAAAATATAGTTGGTCCATTTCAATGGAATAAATCTTACGTATCCTCATATCCAGTTGTCTTCTTAGCAGCCTTGTATGCTTCATCCCTTTGTTTTTGCTCCCCAATTTCCACATTTTCAAGCATATCAACCTCTGTTATGTATAGTGTATAGGTCAGTTGCAAAAATAGTACCTTCACAACATAAAATACCAAACAACAGGTTACAAATCAGCAAGAATGCAGAATCTTAACAACAGGTTACAAATCAGCACCAGAATCTTAACCATCAGCAAGAATGTTCTGATCTCTGAGTGTCAGGACAACTGCTCCACCCTCAATTACCTTATCCAGACCATGTAGGATCTTAACACCAGCTAAATCCTCTGTACAAAGTAAAGAGGAAGATGTCTAGTATAAATAACCATTTTGTAGTCATATGAGAATAGAAATAGCTAATCAATAAAAAACTGTGACGATAAACATACAAAACTACAAATTTCTTTTATCAATAAGATACGCTTAATATCAAAATTTTAAAAAATTGTCCAGCAAATCCAAGAAACATTATTTCAGCAGGGTGAGCATACAAATTTCTGGATATCGTCTCTCATGTGATAAGAAAATAAAGTAATGAAAACCCCTGAAACATCAGATCTGAAAGGAGCGATTGAAGTTACTTACTCATGGTGAACACTGTGCACATGCTTATATAGCCCAGTAGAACACAAAGTCTTCTATTATGAAGTAAAAAAGTTTATTTGTGATGTGATAACACCCCTACAAAACCAGATAGTAATCACTTCAAATACAGATAGCATCTAACCATCATCAAAATAAAACTCTGCCTCATCTGTCTAGGGTTCATTATAAACTCATTCAACGTTAACGCACATTATAGACATCTCTTAATTACTTCAAATTAAGTACAAAAAAACCTAGGAGATCAGTCAAATATTTGATTTCTGTCATCCACAGTTATCCAAAATTCTCTAAAGAAATGGAAAAGTATACCAGTGTGGCAATGGGAGAGTGCTTTTCAAGCCCATATATCTGTTAGGCGGGATATGAGATGACGAATTATGCATCTTTCTTGAGCAGCAAGTGTGTTATTCTTTTTTCTGCAAACAAACACATTTAATAAGGCAATAATACATTTCTAAGCTGGTTGAGGGAGGAAAACACCAGACACATAAGAAGTTCATGTTGTTAACTTTGAAATAAACTCAGGATGAGGGAGGAAAATCTAGCTTGCAAATGTAAGAAAAAATGTAGACTTCCCTGCTCGATTTCCTCGTCGGATTCGGCGAGTAGGGCGATGGCGGAGCCGATGGGGGCGGAGGAGCCCTTGGGGACGACGACGGCAGCGAGTTATCCATCGTAGAAGGTGTCGACGTCCATGGCATCGGAATCATCGAAGGGATTAGGGTTAGGGTTTTGGGAAGGGGAAGAAGAAGAAGAAAAGAGAGAGATTCGGCGAGTAGGGCGATGGCGGAGCCGACGGGGGCGGAGGAGCCCTCTGGGACGACGATGGCGGCGAGTTATCCATCGTAGAAGGTGTCGAAGTCCATGGCATCGAAATCATCGAAGGGATTAGGGTTAGGGTTTGGGGAAGGGGAAGAAGAAGAAGAAAAGAGAGGGAGAGAGACAGACAGTAAGAGAGAGAGAGAGAGAAAGGGGGCGGTTTGATTTCGGAAGAGAGAGATAGAGAGAGATATTGAAATTTTGGGGTTTGAAATTTGGGCGGGAAAATATGTTTTGTGAGAGTAGATCTGGTCTATTGATTTTGAGATAGATTGAATGTGAGCCACCTGATAGCTTTCTTTGTGTTTTATTATATAGATGACAACCCCAACTCTTCCACTATAATATTAAAAATTAGAGCTATTTGGGGTCAACATATTGAATTTATTAATAGCAAATTACTAATTTCTACTACTTCCTGCTATTTAGATGTAAACAGATATTTGTGGTCAACATTTTATTGATTTTATTAAATAGTAAATTACTAATTTTAATTACTTCATACTGTTTACATGTAAACGGATATTTGTGATCAGCATTTTCTTTAATTAATTAAATAGTAAATTACTAATTTTAATTACTTCATACTATTTACATGTAAACATATATTTGTGATCAATATTTTCTGTAATTTATTAATTGTAAATCAATAATTTCTACTACTTCATATTGTTCACATGTAAAAACATGGTAAAAGATTTAGTGGATATAAAAACAAAAACAATTTTGCATTAAAAGTTTGTGGTCAAAGTTTTTGAACTTACAAATAGTAATTAGTAATTTGTGCCCAACTTTTTATGGAATCTACTAATAGTGATTATTAATTAGTGTTTCTTTTTTAAAATATTTTATGCAATGTCGTCGCCGTATACACGCGTTCTTATAATAATCACAAAATAAATGAATAATGTAAGCGGAGATTGAATCTCGGACCGCTTACTCAGTACTAGTTAAGAGGGTTACCATTAGACTACAATAATATTTGTGAATAGTGTTGAAAGTAGATTAGTAAGAAAAGTATTATAATCAATACGGGTCTCTATTGGCAATGTGAAAACACGTTGTCATTAGATGTTGGTGGTCAATATTTTCTTAAATATATTGATAGTAATCACCAATTACTGTTGAAGTGGTACTAGTATAAGAAACACAGCATAATTAATACTACTCTATTTGTAGTGCGAGTCTCTAGTCCAGTACGAATGCATGCACTGTTTATATTAGAACAAATGGCCGTATACTAGTTCAGACTCGTGATTGTCGTTCAATTTTACTAGTATTTTCCACGTGTGGAACACGTTTTTGATAAAGAGTTGGAATTAAACATGTAATATGCGTAAGTTATTTTTGGATATTCTACGTCAAGACCATGTGAAATGGGCTCAAAGAGCCAAATTTCGGTGGCTCAAAGAGGGAGATTGCAATACAGCATTTTTTCATAACTTTGCTTCCCACAGACAAAGATGTAATCACATCTCATCAATCATTCACGATGGAATTGAACGTTCTTCTAACGAGGATATTCACCAATCTTTCCTCCTATTCTATAAAAATCTCCTTGGTTCATCCAAACCGAGGGCCCTGAGCCTGGATTGGACTCAACTGTACGGTGAGGTTCCTAACGATCTTTCTTCTCTTGATGCACCGTTCTCTATGGACGAAATCAAAGTGGCGGTATTCGCCTTAAAAAGCGATGCTGCACCGGGTCCGGACGGTTTCCCCGCTTTCTTTTTTCAAAAGTTCTGAAATTGGTTGAAAGATGACCTTTACCGGATGTTCGCTGACCTTCATCTTGGTTCATTCTCCTTCGATCGCATCAACTACGCGCATATTGCTCTTATCCCTAAAATTCTAGGAGCGAATACCGTGGCGAATTTTAGGCCGATTAGTCTTATCAATTCCACCTTCAAAATTATCATGAAGGTCCTCTCGGCTAGACTTGGAGAGGTTATATCTCCTCTTATCGATCCGGCTCAATCGGGCTTCATTAATGATCGATTTATACTTGACAGCGTGGCTTCTGCCCAAGAAATCATTTCCTTTTGTCACAATTCCAAAACTGAGGGTATCCTACTCAAACTTGATTTTCAAAAAGCATATGATAACGTTTATTGGGAGTTCCTTTTCGATATTTTAATCAATAGGGGTTTTGGCCCCAAATGGATTGCTTGGATAAAATCCAGTCTATATGCGGGTACCTCCTCCATTCTCATTAATGGTTCGGAGGGTCACAAATTTAAAATCGAACGTGGTCTCAGGCAAGGTGACCCTCTTTCTTCCCTTCTATTCTCGCTGGTAGCAGATGTGTTCAGTAAGCTACTCCGCAATGCTTGGGAAGCCCAGGTCATCAAAGACCTGGGGGAGTCTCGTTCCTTCAATGGCGTACTGAACCTTCAGTACGCCGATGACACCATCATCCTAGCCAAACCTAATTCTCATACCCTCAGAAATCTGAAACTTCTTCTCTATTGTTTTGAACTAGCCTCTGGTCTTACTATCAACTTTCATAAATCTTCTGTCGTTTGGCTGGGAGGATCGCCTAACAGGCAGGACGAAATCTTCAAATTTTTTAACTGCCCGGTCGCATCATTTCCTATTACATATTTAGGAATTCCGCTGAGGTGGGGTAAACTTCATAGATCGGATTGGTCTCTAATGATTGATAAGGAAGAATCCAGACTATCGGTATGGTCTGGGAGGCAGCTATCCCGTGGCGGTAGATTAATTCTGCTTAATTCAGTTCTCTCCTCGATTCCTCTGTACATGATGTCCTTCTACTTCATCCCTTCTTGGGTGATCAAAAGAATCGACCAGATCAGAAGTAATTTTCTCTGGTCAGGCTCTTCTATCTACAATCCCGGAACGCATCTTTGTAACTGGAAACTCATTTCGAAAATGGCTGGAGGTTTGGGGGTTTTAGACCTTAGACACCAAAACCTTGCTTTGATAGGCAAATGGCTCTGGAGATTTCTCAAAATGGAGGATCTCCCCTGGATCAAAAGTATCAAAGCCAATTACTGTGTGGCCAATGAATGGTGGAGTTTCCCGGAACATCCTCATAGGCAGGCCTCCCCTTTCTGGAAGGGAATATGGAAAGCTGCAGCGGCTTTCCATTGTGGTTTAAGCCACGATTGTGCCGATGGATCCATGACCAGATTCTAGACTGATATCTGGATCGGTAATTCTTCATTAGCTTCCGCTTTTCCAGCGATTTTCCGACTTGCTGCCAACCCTCTGGCCTTGGTGTCAAATTACTATAGCAACAATGAGGGTCAAAAGGAATGGTCGATTCCCCTCTCTTCCAATCTTCCATCCCATCTAACTCTTGTTTTTGATAACATGCTTGACGCTCTTAACAATGCAGTTTGGCATGAAAAAGAGGATTTCTTTTGGCGTTGGAATTCTTCAAGGAACTTCTCAGTTCATTCTTTCTATCTCTTTCTTAATTTTAAAGGGATTCTATTGCCATTCTACGATCTGGTTTGGAAGTCTTATGCACCGTTGAAGGTGAAAATCCTTGTGTGGTTAGCACTCAACAATAAACTCCTTACCGTTGATATTCTCAATAAGAGAAATCTAGCATGGGGGCAATTGTGTCCCCTGTGCGCCTCAGTTTCTGAGAATGTGAACCACTTGTTCGTAGAATGCGATTACGCTCGTTCTCTCTGGAAAATTACCGTACTGGCTTGGGAAGCGTCAGACATTCCGATCAGTCTGGTCGACTGCTGGACGAAGCGTCCTCCTAATCGTGCTTTCCACAAATCGTGGATCCTCTCTTTCCAGATTATTCTTTGGTTAATTTGGAGGGAAAGGAATCACAGAATATTCCGTCAGATTTATACTTCCCCTCGTTTGTTATCAGACGATTTTTTGTTTTTATTCAATTTTTGGTCTTCTTCTTTAAAAATGGAAGCTAGAGAAGCCATGAAGTTTGAGAGACTAGAAAAAGCTTTCCGTTGCCTTATTAACCTCAATGCTATTTAATGTTCACTGCACCTCATTTTTGAAGTTTTCGAGTTCAGCTTATGCATCTGTAGCTCTCAAAGTTTCTTTTCTGCAGCTCGTTCTCTCTATATTATTGCTTCTGTTTTGAGTTTAGCGGTGTGGCTTAACGCTATCTCCCTTGGTTGCTTTGTTTGCAGGATTAAAGGGTAGATATGCCTATCCTTATAATGCTTTTGGCAGCAGGTTAGACTGCTTTTTGGGCAGGTTTGCTTTTGGATCTGTGATGTAAGAAGTCCTGGTCATCTAAGGGACTGGCATCATCCTTCTCTCCATCCCGTTGGTACTCTAGTTCGTTCGTTTTATTTCTCTTGTGTATTGTCAGCTCGGTCTGATGTTTCTATTACTGATCTCATGTGTAAAGATCTTTTTGTTATGTTTTGTTTCGATGTTGTTCTCCTCCTGTTGGGAACTCTTGGTGTATATTCTTGCGATTAGCAGACTGTTGTGGTATCAGTTGGTTAGTGCTTTTTGGTTGGGGGATCGCTGTGAACTTGGTTTTAAGACTGATATTGTCATATGGCTCGTTCTCTTGTCTTGTTGATGTTTACTCAGTCTAGTTGTTAGACTGATATTGTCATATTGCTCGTTCTCTTGTCTTATTGATGTTTCCTCAGTCTGGTTGTATTTTAGGCCTTTGTGAGTTCTTGTCTACTGATCCTTAATTGCTGCTGTGAAGCCTTTCTTTTGCGGTAATAGCCGGTAGTTATTTCCGATTTTGGCGGAGCGTCTTTGCTCCTGGTTTGTTATTCAGCTGATTTGCATCTATCGGTGTCATCTGGATCTGTCTGTGTTGGGGAGCTTATCATCGTTACGCTGATGCAGTGCTTCGGCTTCACTCAGTATCCTCGTGATCGAAGGCACGTCTCTGAATCTTCGATGACAGATTTTTGGGTGCGGAGGAACCTTCATCATCCCTGGTCCTTCCGATCTGAGCCATCTCGTGAGCTGCTCTTGTTTCTGGCGCAGTCTGCTAGCGCAGCCAGCGTTTGTTATGTTTTTGTTGATCTTGGGATGTTGTCTTTATTTCCTTTTTGAGTCAGTATAGACTCGGTGTTGTATATTTAGGAGTAGTGACTTTGGGTTTCTTGTTTTACGCCTTGTAAGACCTTTCTAATGTTATTATTATGTTATTAATGCATGGCTGGAGTCCTTTGACTCTATCCGTATCATCAAAAAAAAAAAAGTAATTAGTACGTACGATAAATGCCTTAATTTTAAAAAAATGAAACTGAATGGGCGATACACGTATTTTTAAAAAAATTAAGAAGGAAAAACTTTGATATGTAAATGGAACTGAATGGGTGATACACATATTTTTTTTTAAATTAAAAAGGAAAAACTTTGATATGTACGTGCGATGCACGCGTTGACAAATATATTTGAGTTGTACGTGCGATCGTATGTTTGTTTGGTGGCAAAAGTGGTGTTTCTTTTGGAACAAAAAAATATTTAAAATTGTTTATTTGTGACGAACTCTTTCATTAAATAGTAAGTAAGTATATTATATTATAGATATACAGATGGATATTAATTTACACATGTGATGCATGTTTAATATATATAAAAATTTAAAGTAAAAAATCTGACATAGTAAGACTTCGAACCTGAGGCCTCCTTCATACTGCTTATGCACGTGCGATGCACGTGTTGGTAGATTGACCAATGATGCTAAGGTCTTCTCCCATTATAATATTAGAGGTGAGAGATTAGAGATTAGAGATGACGAGGCACATTATTTCAAGAAAATATTACTCATGTCTTGCATCTGCTTGAGTAGGGCTGTAAATCGGACCGGACGCGATCAGACAACCATATATTCAGGTTCGGACCGAAATAGTACTCAGACGGGCTTATATCCGGCTCGGTCTAGGTAGGACAAAAATTTTATAGCCTGGACTCGGTTCGGTAAAGTATCGGACCGCAATAATATTCGGACGGCCTTATGGCTGGCTCGAGCTTGGTAAAGAATCGGACCGAATAATTTGTTTAGGATCGGGTTCGTATAACAATTTGGACGGTTCACGGTCGGACAATTTTTCGAGCCGGACTCGAACGAACAACGGGCCGGCCTGTCCATTTTACACCCCTATGCTTGAGATCTCACAGTTGTTCATGAACTCGACCAAATCAAACAAGACGTGTAGTAGTTTTTGAGAATATCATTTACCTCCACGGTCTCACCTGATAACTATGCATTAAAACACTGCTTAACCTTTTGCTCTTAGGGTGCGTTTGGCCTAGCTTTTTTTAGCTTTAAAGCTACTTCAGAAGGAGAAGCTAGAAAGTACAGCTTTGAAATTAAAAGCTGAAGCTGTTTGGATAGTCAGCTTTTTTTTTAACTTTAAAGCTACTTTTAAGCTAGAAGTTGTTTGGCATATATCAATTAAAAGCTACTTTTATACATCATCTTCACCAAATCCCTAATCCCTAATCCCTAATCTCCACCAAATCCCTAATCCCTATGACACTAAGAGTGATGAATGAAATAATAGTAATAAAACATTGTGTTATGATTTTAATTTATCAAGCTTGGAATTAGATAAGAGTTTCTGTCAAAGGAAACTTCCTAACCTTTCAGTAAACCAATTATTTTCTTGGAGCTATTCAGATGCATGCCCGGTTTAGTCAAAGACAGTGTGCCCTTTCCTGCAATTTTATCAATCCTTTCATTATTAATAGTAAGTTTTGAAAGAACAAAACAAAGAGACTTCCCCCTTCGAGTCTTCCATCCATCGCTCCCTTACCTTTTTGCGACCAAAACATGAATGGCTCCATGCCGTCCTCCACCGTATCACCTTCTCCCCTCCCGTCACCGCCGTCAAGTTCTCCCCTAACGGCCAACTCATCGCCGTCGCCGTCAAGAGCCAGATTGTTCAAATCGAAGAAGAAGGGGAGAGTTGGGTTTTGATTTATTTTTTTCATTGTTGGTTTTGATCTAGAAGCTAGAAGCTAGAAGCTAGAAGTAGATCTTGGTAGCTTCTTTTAGAGCTCCTTTTTCTTCATAAAAAAAAGCTACTTCTCTTTTTGTAGAGCTTTTCAAAATATATGTTTGGCCCAGCTTCTCCTTCTAAATGAGAAGCTAAGCTAATTTTAAGCTGGGTCAAACACTACCTTAATATAGCACTCACATGGCTTGCCTACATCTAAATCCAGCCTTACGTGCGTCATACTTCTTCCACGTGTCAAGATCAAAGCCGTTGGTCCAGGTAATAAAGAAACGCTCACCTTTTCCCCACTTGAACGGCTCCGATCCTTCGATGAGCCCCACCAACCTTGACCGCTTATCCCTCGAACAACTTTTGTCCTCATCCCCACCGCACACCGCATCGCCTCTTCAATTTCCAGCCGTTCATTTCCGGAGTCGGACCCTCCGATCCTTCGCCAACTTGTTCGACCCTTAAGCATCCGTAGAAACGTCCAATTGTAGTAGTAAAACAAATCCTACTTTATCCAACTCACCAAACACCAAACCCCTCCACTCAAATCCCTCCGCGTAAACTTCATACATCCCTGTTAGTGTCCCACTTCACTGTTTGCTGTACTGCACCCAAACCGGATAAATGAACAGCTATCCGAACCCAAACAAAACAAATCGCATGCTTATTTAAAACACCAAAGATATAGCCCGTTCAATTTAATCTACGTGTCATCTAGGTAGTGGGTAGCTCTGCTGTTTGGTGTTATGTGATGGAACGGGATGGATCAACAGCAATCCGAAGCGGAGGCTGAGCACCTATCCCGTGGATTCGGATCTAAAAACACCAGAGGTTCGGATTGGGAGCCTGGAGGTTTGAAACCCGACCCGGAATCCAGCTCTGATTTGTTTTTCTCTCTCATTCAGGGCGGTGAAGAGAGAGAAAGAAAGAGAGAGAGAGAGAGAGGAAGACGAGCTCTCTATTTAAAGAGAGAGAGAATTGAGATTTGCTCTCTTTTCTTCTCTTTCATTATTCTAGGGTTTCGAAGTTTGAGAATTCGCAGACGCTTTCTGATTCCGAACAAGGTACTGATCTCAAGTCTCAGTCAAGTTCTCTGTAGTTGCTTTGAATTTCGCGTTGATTTCAGTTCTTGATGTGATCGAGTTGTTAACGAGTAATGCAGGCTGTGATTCTGAAATTAGTATAATTATAATGTTTTTGAGTTGAATCTTTTGCAGGTGGAGAATATCGAGAGTTATGGCGCAGAGTAATTGGGAAGCCGATAAAATGTAATTGTTACAAAAAAAAATGAATAACGTTATCAATTGATTTTTTTTTTTTTTGATAATAATTGTTTATTGTTTGTTAAGATGAAGTTTCGTGTGAGGTTTGTAGGCTGGATGTTTACATTTATGATTATCTGATGAAGAGGAATCTTCAGAACTCGGCGAAAGCGTTTATGGGGGAGGCGAAGGTTGCGCCTGATCCAGTTGGTAATGAACATTCCACTTTTGGTTTGTTACGATGTGGAATTGGTTGATTTTATTAGTTTCGTTTCGTTCGATGTTGGAATTGAATAATTTCGTAATGTAGATTGTTGATATCAGAGTGTGGTGTTAATTGTCTGTGGATTTTTTTTATAAAAATTTTTCGATTTATTTTTTTTAGATCTGCTTGTTTGGTGCATTTGACGAAACAACTTGTTTTGTCCGATTTTTTTTTTAAAGACCGGACAGTACATGTTGTACCACATGTTGTACCATCCCCCCAAAAAAAGAGGCCCTCGGACAGAACATGTTGTCCCGTCCGAAGCAAAAAAATTGCTGGGACGGGACAACCCGTCCCTAAATCAAGGGCCTTTTACCCAACTAAATTCACTTTTTAAATTAATTAATCATTAATTAATCTAATTAATTATTATCTTAGTAATTTAATAACTAAATCTAATACTAATTTACTAACTTAATCTAATCACTTTTTAACATTAAAAATAAAAAAAATTGAAGTGAGACGAGACAACACGGGACATGTTGTCCCGTCTGCTATTACTATTATTATTATTTTTTTTTTTGAGAAAATTATAACAAAGCAATTGCCAAATTGCTATTTCTATTTGCCATTTTGCCATATTTGAAGAATAACCATTGTGGATGCTCTAATGTCTGGTTTGGGTGACATCTATAATAATTTAGCATATTAAAGAAAACATTATTTTATTTTTATTTATTCGGCTATAGGTGGGCCACAATTTGTTTTGGGGAGGTTCAGGTGGGGACAAAACCTGTGTCTCTCATGTAGAAGTGGGAAGTGGGAAGATATGTCACTAAGCTACATGTTCTTCACTTTAGATTTTTTGGGGTTTTTATTTAGGTCAGCGAATTGTAAAAACATTCTCATGTATTTATTTGTAGATAGTTTGAGGTTGGGTTATTAACCATGAACATTTTTTACTCACATGCACGAACATGCATACACACATAATCACTGTTGATTGCCTATACTTTTTAAGTTCCAGGCACTTTAGCTTTTAAACTTGTTTAGCTTTCAAGTAGTGTGCTGATATGTATGCTTTGTTTATGGAAACTATTTGAGATATTTCCAAGTTGTTCCTCCATGTCGGTTCCATCTGTCATTTCTTTTATGTTCTAACTGATACGTGTTTCTGCATGAAGTTCCGAATTGCAATTTATTATAATCAGGGTTCTGAGTGCTGCCTTAACTTTTCTTGTATATTTTGTTATTTACGAACCTGTGCTGTTTAAATAACCAAGCATAGTGTTAAGAATTTGTCTCAAATGACTATAACCTTTAGCTTTGCCTTAGCAGCTATTGATGCTCCGGGGGGATTTCTCTTTGAATGGTGGTCTGTTTTTTGGGATATCTTCATTGCTAGAACAAATGATAAGCATTCTGATGTAGCTGCAGCATACATAGAGGTGAGCTTTAAGAAATTAGTGGTACTTGCTTATTTCCCCCTAATACATTATATTCATGTCTCTGCAATGTAAAATATTACTCGGGCCTTTAGACTCAACAAGCCAAAGCGAGGGAGCATCAACAACAGATGCAGATGCAACATTTGCAAGCTATGCAGCAGCGACAGGCTCATTTGCAGCGGGCCAATCCTAATCATCCTTCTCTTAATGGTCCTGTAAATGCCATAAACTCTGATGGCATTTTGGGAACTTCAACTGCTAGTGTTTTGGCTGCCAAGATGTACGAAGAACGATTAAAGCACCCTCACTCGATGGATTCTGAGCCGTCCCCACAACTTCTTGATGCGAGCAGGATGGCGCTTCTTAAGTCAACAGCAAACCATCCTGGGTACTTTTTTTTTTGTGTTGCACTATGCCTTTTTTATTTGTTATATTAATGTACTTTACATGTGGAGTCCTCATGCTATAATATAGTTGATATTTAGTTAGTTATTCTCTTATCCTTTTGTTCAATCAGACAATTAGGCCAGGCTAACCAGGGTGGCGTAAATGCAGCACTCCAACAGATTCAGACTCGAACTCAGGTAGTTGTACTATACCTGTACTTGATTCTCAACGTTCTAAATTATTTTTGTTGCTGACAAGTAGATTGCAATGTTCTTCTTTCTTCTTTTTGTTATCATCTTCTTGCAGGACATTAAAAGTGATGGTAACTTGGGTGTAGCTCAAAGATCTTTGCCCATGGATCCGTCATCCATATATGCGCAAGGGATTATACAGGCAAAATCTGGACTGGGCGGTCCTGGTAAGTAATTACTAGGAGATTTTACGTTTACTTTTATAGAAGTTGAAACTTTGGGATCAAGGCCAGTATACTACACACATCTGCAGGCTGCAGCTTAAATGATCTAACCAGATATTGATCATCTTCTAATTGTCTTTCACCACTAGACTAAATGCTAAATTGATCAATTTTTATATCATGAAGTTGCATGCTGAAATATTTATGTATTCTGTTATATGCAGAAAAATATTTTGTAAGTGAATATTGAGACTAGATTAACAATTTCAGTCATATGTTATACATACTTTTATGTTTTCTTTTACTGTCGAGCTGAGAAAATGTTGCAGATTCAATTCACTGTAAGAAACCAACTAAAAAACTCTTTATTTTAAGGGGGAACAATTTACTTATGCTATGTTTCTTTAACAAGCATGCTTAAGTATTATTTATCATTCACATGCCTGGTAGACTATAAAAGCTCAGAAACGGACACCAACATGACACATATGCAGATTTGGAAAATTCTCGAATATGATAGTGGTCACAATGATACAATAAAACCTGTAGCGTTGGATATGTATGTATGTCACTAGATGGCTTAGATGTGGAAGTCTGCATGCTACAGAGGTTGGATTAGGTTCAATTGTTAATAAGTGCATTGCATGTTTCTTCATAATGGTCGAGATGATAGTGTCTGACCAGGTTAAGGGTAGTTCAATTCTTTAATTTCCAAAATGTAGAATTGCAGGCATCAATAGGGAATAATATAATAAAAAGTAACTTATTTTATTCTCATGCAGAAAGGTTAGGTTAGGGTACCATTCCTTTTGGTTGCTAGTCGATAATCCATATTCCCTTATTTGTGTAGTTCCAACCATAAATGGAGAAATAATGGAGGGTGGAGTCTTAAGGAATTATTTGCTAACAAAAGAAACATATCTTGCATACAGTACTACTTTGAAAAACTTGTAATACACAGCTATTACAAGCCAAGTATCAATTTTATGATTGTATGAATAAAATAATTCAGTCATCTAAGAGTTGATTTTAAGATATGATTATTCTTATTTTGATTTTGTTGATATGAATCTCTGTGGAATTGAGCAGAGTCAAAAAGAAATTCAGGTCCTCATAACACGGATAGCTAATAATGTGTTTTTTGTTTATTTGCACTTCCATTTCAGCTTGGTTGAATTTTCAGGTTAACTGTAGTAACATGTTGCATAATGCACACGAACTCTGCATTCAATGTGTCCATTCATTTCACGTTAGTTTATATAGCAGAATATATAACAAATGACCTGTTCTCTTCTAGTATGTCTTGATTTGATTTTACATTAATAGCCAACATTCTTTTATTATAGCGAGTTTAATATTTTCATGATGGAAATTGTTCTTCTTCACACATTAAAATTATAGTTATGAGCCCCATGAACAGATCAACAGTCAATCAGTTCTTTCTCAATTTGGAAAGTAGAAGATTATGCTATTCTATAGATTTGGAGAGTTTGTAATGTAATATATGCGTGCTACAACTAAGTTTAAACTTCTCCGTCTTCATTACTTCTCTATCTTGGCAGGATTGAATCAAGGTGTCAGTGGTCTTCCATTGAAGGGCTGGCCATTAACAGTTAGTGCTTATGAAGTATTGGTTGTCTCTTATTTAGTTTAGGGGAGTTTTTACTTACTTAGTGGTTTTGAATAACAGGGACTTGAGCAGCTAAGGCCAAATTTAGGCCCTCAAGTACAGAGGCCCTTCCTTTCTGCACAGGGTCAATTTCAGCTTATGTCACCAGCACAGCAACAACAAATCTTATCTCAGGCCCACGCACACGGAAACCTTGGCTCTTCATCTACTTTTGGTGCTAGAGGCTTCCAAAGAGGCAATCTAAATGTAAAAGATGGCCAACACACTGGACCTGATGGATCTATTGGTTCTCCTCGTCAGGCAAGTTTACCTAATGTTAGGCCGGATCAAGCGGAATATATGAAGGTCAGCTTTTCTGTAATTTCATTAGAAAGATGTGTTGATAGCGAATCTGATTCAAATTAGACTGTTTCTCATCATTTGTAGCTGTAAGATATATGCAAGCACAGAACTCTAAAAGTTCATACTAAGACTTAATAGTCCATGTAATAACTTTATCTCCAGTTTGACTTATGCAAAAATACCCGTTAACTGTTTGATAATTTAGGATTGAACTGTATATTATATATGCCACTATATTATCATTGTAAGGATCTATTTAGTGTATATGCTACAGTTACGGAAACAATTAATTCATTCTGTCTAATTATATTCAGATTCAGAATGCTTGTGGTGGTTAAGATTGCTATTTAAACTTTCAGAGGAGCTGAAAAGAATTTTAGATGTAGGAACATATCCGTTTGATTCCTGCTTTATATGTGCAGTTATCTCCATAATGTATTTGTATTAGCCATATTAAGTTAACTGGTTTGTCTTTATTCTGATTTGCGTTTTCCAGCTTAATATATGTGTACTGCATGAGCCAATAATTGGCATGATGATTTTGTCTGTTTGTTTATTTTTTTTCTCGCAACAATAATAGGAAATGAGATCGTGGTTCCTTGGTGCATTGGTTTAGGGTGATTGATTTTAAATGTATTACCGGTGCTCATTTCCTTGGCATGAAAGTAGCCTATTAAATAAACATGATAGGGAATGATATGGCAATGTTGTTGGATCTATGGACCCATCAGTTCACGTTACTATCAATTCTTAAACTGGGAATGTATTTACTGTTGCCTATTCTTCCAATCTTCATTCTTTTGCGAATGAACAGATAGTTCATTCAAGTGATATTTTTTCACTGATTGTTTTTGTCTGTTAAGCATGTTGCAGATTTTTAAGTTTAAAAGTCATTCTCCCTACCCTTTTATTTGTTCTTACCCTCCAAATTGGTGGCTATTTCTTATTTCTTTATATTCCATAGGTACTTGTTATCTTGTACAAGGCTTAGTCTAGTAACTAAACCCAAACTTACAATTCAACGCATACATTTCTTCATATTGAACTGAAGCAGCGTGGCCACTATAGCCAGTTCAATGCCACAAATTTAGGTCAGCATACGCCTTGTATAACATCGTCATCTAAGTTCTTTTACCTTTTTTGTGGGAAATATTTAGATGATGAACTAGTCCTAGAGGAACCTAATTTCATTGGAACAATTTCATAGAACTGGTATGGTGGCCA
The DNA here is from genome assembly GCA_017893485.1 of Hemerocallis citrina. Lineage (NCBI taxonomy): Eukaryota > Viridiplantae > Streptophyta > Magnoliopsida > Asparagales > Asphodelaceae > Hemerocallis > Hemerocallis citrina. The sequence goes on along the minus strand of CM030368.1, from coordinate 18,602,057 downwards.
ATGGTTATTCAATTCAACATGGAGATGACTTGTGGGTTTTGATGTATCTCCAGTTCACAAGTTCAAGTCCTGTTTATTTTTTAATCATGTTTCAGTTCAGGCCATGAGGTGCTTAATTTCCCCCCCCCCCCTTGCAGTCATAATGTCAAGTATGGAATATTCTATCCATATAAATATATTACCTAACTGGCTTGCAACTGATTTTTGATCATCAGGCTGACATTCCAAGATGAAACATTTTTTTAATTTGTTTTTTCTTTGTGCACTGTTAATTGGAAGCCTGCAGGTTTCATCTTTTGTCTAATCCAACAGCCTACCGTATCTTTTCATCAATCAACCTTACATGCATCAGCTATTCATACAAGGTCCCAAAATAGGCACTTCATTCATATAATTATAAATCATATCCATTTATAAAGTTAAAGATGGATGTGTCATGTCATACTAAATTAATGCACATGCCAATCTAAGTAATTTAACAGAAAATATTTTATTTGTATGATCAAGTAAACAAAGGTGTACACAATAATTAAAACCTAAAAGAGGATGTGAGCAGTGTCCAAAGGTTTTCTAGGTCGTAGGTGGGGGCGGTGATGCTCAGCACCCCAGGTGTGGTCTATTTTTTATTTTAATTATTCAGTTTTATATCATTAAAAAAATTCAGAAAGTTATAACAGGTGAAAAACAAATGCGTGTATAAGCTAGTTTAGAAAGATTACTTTATTCAAGCCTCTTCAATGGTTGGGCCTCTTAATATCTCTTTTTAAGAGAAACATAAAATAGAAATAGAACATCAAGGACGAAGCCAGAACAATTTGTCGGAGGACCAAGGAAAAGTCTTATGACTATAGATAAATATATAGGAGCTTTTTCATAATTTTTAGGGGGACTAAACTGTAAAACTTAATAGCCTTCAGGTGGGTTTTTAAATTTTTTTTTTTTTGGGGGGGGGAGGCCTCCCGGGGCCCCCACTAAGCTTCGTACTTGTAAGAGGCTTCCCAAGTGAGATAGAATCAATAGTGCACTTGAAATCGTTGCTAGCTTTTTGTCTGTTGTTACTCGTTGCTACTATTGTTGTTAGGAAAGGAGGCAATGGGTAAGTGGAGGCGAGAGAGGATGGGACAGAGAGTTGACGTGAGAGAGAGTGGAGGAGAGAGAGAAGACAACGATGACAAGGCTGGATGCAATAGAGAAGGAGGTTGCAATGGTCTATATCGCTCTAATCAGTTTTTTTTATCGGCATCACTTCAATGAGATGATTCAAATCATTAGCTAGATAGTTATCCATAACAGGGTTGCATTCATGGTTCATGGCCATTATAAACTTTTGTATATATATATATATATATAGTCCCTTTCCGTTGTACACTAGGCCTCCGTGTGCACTCGGTCTCCCCGTCTTCGTATTGACGATCCGAACTGTTCACATTGATCTACACATCTAAATTAGTCTAAATATGTAAAATCAAATCATTTGAAATTCATTTGTCCATCCATCATGTGACTATAAAAAACAACGATTTTCAGCCATACAATTTTATAACACTTCAATGGATGGGCAAGTGAATTTCAAATGATTTGATTTTACATATTTAGACTAATTTAGATGTGTAGATCAATGTGAACGATTCGGATCGTCAATACGAAGATGGAAAGACCGAGTGCACACGAAGGCCTAGTGCACAACGGAAAGGGACTCTCTCTCTCTCTCTCTCTCTCTCTCTCTATATATATATATATATATATATATATATATATATGAGAACTCTTTTGGTGAGAACCACATGAGCACTTTTGTTTGGGACATTAGTTGAAAGATCTGAACCGTATGCATGGACAAATAAATTTCAAATGACTTAATTTTATATTTCTAGACTAATTTGGTCTTGTTAAACAATGTGAACGGTTTGGATCATCTATAGGATGGATATGCGTGGAATTCTCACCCGATCGCTACCCTATATATATAGGGAGATGATCTAGTAAGATACACATTTTGATAAGATAAATTAGATAATGATAGGATCTTCTTAGTGGAACATCCCATGGGCGATCCGAACTGTTCATCATGACCTACATGACTAAACTAGTGTTAAGAATATGAGATTAATTCATTTGAAACTTTTTTACCCATGCATCATGTCATTACAAAATAAATTATATTTTGGAACGTTTCAGGCATACAATTTTGTAACTTTTTAATGCATAGGCAAACAAGTTTCAAATGACTTGATATCACATCCTTATACTAGTTTAGTCATGTAGATCAAGTTGAGTGGTTCGGATCGTCCATGGGATGTCTCGTCACGGGATTTTTTATCATTATCTAATTTATCTTACCAAAATGTGTATGGAAAGAAAACCATTTAATGTACCGCATAAGCGGGGGCCCAATTTTCTTAGGCATGATTAATCAGGTTGGACCGCATAGGTGGAGCCCAAAATGCCTACTTGACAGATGTAGTTTTAGTGCATAGCTTACTGCGAACTCTGAACCCCATAACTTAGTGTGTGTGTGTGTGTGTGTGTGTGTGTGTGTGTGTGTGTGTGTGTATATATATATATATATATATATATATATATATATATATATATATATATATGGAAAGAAACCCATTTAATGTACCGGATATGGGTCCAATCCTCGTAGGCATGATTAATCAGGTTGGACCGCATAGGTGGAACCCAAAATGCTTACTTGACATATGTAGTTTTAGTGCATAACTTACTGCGAACTCCGAACCCCCTAACTCTGGGTGCTCTGCCCACTACCACCGCCTAGCTGATATGGCACCGCTTGCAAAATCACTGCAAGAATCAACATATGCTAACACTTAGAACAAAGAAGCGATATGCCAGTTAAATTAGAAGAAATGTCCTCCACATTATAGATGTTATATTGCTTTTTTATTTCTTTCTAGTATTGTCTCCTAAAAGCACATGATGAAAAACAATTGTAGTTGTATGATGTGTTTTACACTTGAGGATAATTTCATGACACTTTAATGACACAATAAGTCATACAATGATGTTAATATTGCCATTTCTAGCAGTGTTTCAAAATGACGTTAAGGTCTTCTATATGCCTTACAATCACGGAGTGAGGGAGAGACAAAAAGGGATACAAAGAAAATAAAATATCATCCCTAAGTTTATCTGGAAATATTTTGGAGGTATCTCCTTTATCCATATGTCCCCAATATATCTCATACATCCGCATCCGACATTAAAATTCGTAGGCCAATACAATTAGACATTTAAAACCTTGCCATTTAGGTTGTGCTCATGTCTGGGACACCAACTATCCCGAGCAAACAAAAAATGTCACTCCTGTCTAAAGTGAATTAGGATGATCGGTGTATTAAATTTATTATTACCATCTATACAGAAGTTGCACTGTCTTGAAATTCCTGTTCTTCAAGTCCCTCCCAAGTTCTGTTGTAAATTAATCCATACCTAACTCAATTTATTTTGAACTAAGTATTAAAATTTGATTTATAATATTGAGTCCTTGGTATAGTAATGATGTAAACTTAACCCTAAGTAGAGAATTTTCAACAATTTTTAAAAATTAAGTTTATCAATATGTAATACAGATTAAGTCAGAAATCAAACCACTAATTGGTTTGATGAATTTTCAAGATATGAAATAGTCTAACAAGTCGGCGATGGGTTGTAGAGGGGCAACGTCGTCGGTGGTGGTGTGGGTAGCAACAACAAGGTGGAGAAGGGGGAATTTAGGGTTAGGGTTTCGAATTTGAAGGGATTTGGCGTGGGAGTTCGGATTGGAATTGGATTAGCGGAATTAGGGTTCGGATTGAATTGGATTAGGGGAAGAGGCAACAAGGGTGGTCGATGAGGAGGGAAAGGGAGCGGTGGTGGTCATGGAGCGTCGGGAAGTAAGGGCGACGGGAAGAAAGCTTGGATTAGGTTTGGGTTTCAGGTGGGGAGGGAAAGGCAGCAAGGAGGCTTGGTGGTGGAGGCGTTGACGTCGGTTTGTTGTGGAGGTTGGATGGGTTTCGGGAAGTCAGAGGAAGAAGGTGAAGAGAGAAAGTGGGGAGGGTGTATTTTAGGATTTATCACAAACCCTAATTGTATCTTAATGTCTCACACAAAAAGATGAATGAAAAGCAAAAAAAAACACGATCACTGAAAAGATGAATGAAAAGCAAAAAAAAACACGATCACTGTAATTTTTAGTCAATCGGAAGCATTGCGTTTTCATTAATTTAGAGGCATATATATAGGCTCAAAACAAATCTCAATACACCTCCCAAAATATCATAATGATGTAAATTTAACCCTAAGTAGAGATTTTTCAAGAATTTTAAAAGATTAAGTTTACCAATATGTGATGCAAATTAAGTCAGAAATTAAAATTAATCATTAATTTGATGGATTTTCAAGATATGAAATAGTTTAATAAGCTAAATTAAAGATTCAATCCTATCATTCAATAATTATATATGTAAGCATTCTTAGCAAGTAAAATATGCAATAATGATTTATACTCTAATTAGCCAGTATAAGCGCACACTCACTTCATCGAAAGGTATAACCCATAACAATATATGTACGCAAAGCAAAAAAAACTTGATCACTGTAATTTTTAGTCAATCGGAAGCTTTGTGTTTTCATTAATTTAGAGGCATATATATAGGCTCAAAACAAATCTCTATACATATCTCCCAAAATATCATAATGATGTAAATTTAACCCTAAGTAGAGAATTTTCAAGAATTTTACAAGATTAAGTTTACCAACATGTAATGCAGATTAAGTCTGAAATTAAAACTAATCATTAGTTTGATGGGTTTTCAAGATATGAAATAGTTTAATAGGCTCAATTAAAGATTCAATCCTATCATTCAATAATTATATATCTAAGCGTTCTTAGCAAGTAAAATATGCAATAATGATTAATACTCTAATTAGCCAGTATAAGCGCAGACTCTAAATATTTGTGGACGACAGATAATTCAAATAATATTATAGAGACGATAGGCAGTAACACAAATAATGGAGAAGTGAGAAGAAGTTACCGGGGTTCGAAGCACATGGATCAACAAAGAGGAGGCTGCTGACAAGGGGTTGCGGTGGAGGAATTAGTCGTCGGTTGTGGTGCGGTGGCGCAACGAAGGAGGAAGGAGGGGCTGGCAATGTGGCATCGATGCCGGTGTTGGGGAATCGAGGCGGCGACAACAAAGGGAAGCATCGACGAGGGTGCTCGGAGGTGTGGGAACGTCGACGAGGGTGATCGGTGGTGTGAGTGGCGAGGGCAGCGAGGGTGATCGGTGGTGTGAGTGGCGAGGGCAGCGAGGGGAATCGGGGGTATTAGGGGTTGGAGGATGAGGCGACGCTAGCGAGGGGAGGGGGGGTTCGACAACGGCGAGGGAGTCGGATCGTCGATGGAGTTGGGTCTTCGACAGGGTTGGGCTTGGGGTTGTTGACGACTATGAGAGGGGGGGGAGGAGGGGGTTGTGATGGGTTTCGAGTTCCACAAAAAGCAAAGGGGAGAAGGCGACTGATGAAGGGGTGGGGATTTTGTATAATGGATTTAGGGTTTCTCACAAACCATAATATTTTCTCAATTGTCTTACACAAAACGATGGATGAAAAACAAAAACTCAATCACAATAATTTGAGTCAATCAAAAACATTATTTTTTTATTAATCTAGAGACCTATATATATGCTTAAAATAAATTACAATACAAATCTTTAAAATAATCTAATGCAGAAAATCAAGGGTACAAATTGCAAAACTATTATATATGGCTAAAATTGCCATAAACAAATATGAATGCTGAAAAAAATACTAAGCTAATAGAACAACCATCGTAGACGATGCCTGCACTGATAGAAGCGCCCGAATCGTCTCGAACCGATGTCCTCATCACCTAATGCATAAAATAAATGGTGCAAATTACAAAACTACTACATATGGCAAAAATTGCCAAAAACAAATATGAATGTTGAAATGAAAATACTGGGCTAATAGAATAACCATCCTAGACGATGTCTGCATGCTGATAGAAGTGCTAGAATCGTCTCGAACCGATGTCCTCGTCAAGTAGTTTTTTTGGATAGTTAATAGTTTGACTGTATAAGCCCTGGGGTCCTTTAGGTGTAAGAAAAGTGATGTCGATTAGTTTGGTTTAAATATTGAGTACATCACATTGACGTACTTGTTACTTTAACCCTTAACAATGTTTGTGGTTCTTTAATTTTCTTGTTTTGAATTATAACAGTGAATCTTCTCTTCTTAGCTATTTATCTTAACAGTGGTATAATTTGACTTTAGATGAAAGCTGCGCAGATGCAGCAATCCTCTGTCCAGCAACCGCATGAACAGGTGCAGCAACAACAGCAATTGCAGCAGGTATTTCTTATAACTCATCAACCCATTTCTCCTCTATCATCATCTCTGTCTTGTCAACTTTAATGTTTATTAGTAATTTCATGCTGTTTAAGTTAACTGTACTACCCTTGTTTATTCCTCAGAATAATAGAAAAAGGAAGCAGGGAACTTCCTCAGGGGCTGCAAACAGCACCGGTACAGCAAATACTGTGGGCCCTTCCAATTCTCCTCCATCAACTCCATCCATTCACACGACTGGTGATGGAGTGACAATGGCTGGAGCGATGCAGCGTGTTAATAGTATGCCAAAAGGTTTGATGATGTATGGAACAGATGGTCCAGGAGGACTTGCTGCTTCGTCAAATCGAATGGTATGATATTGTGCACATTTTGTTCACAATTCTATGTTATAACACATATAAAAGGTTCATTTTTTTACCATTTCTCATATTTGATTTACAGGATGACTTGGAGCATTTTGGAGATGTGGATTCATTAGATGATAATGTGGAATCGTTTCTATCCCATCATGATGATGGGGATGCAAGAGACATATTTGCTGCATTAAAAGGAAGTTCTGCAGAGCACAAGCCTGTGTCTTCAAAGGGTATATTTTTTCTTCATATTCAATTTGGAATTTTTGTCAGAGAGTATAATCATTGTGATACTATCATATCAGAGTTTACGTTCAATGAGTTTGGTGTTCTTCGTACAAGCAACAGCAAAGTTGTCTGCTGCCATTTTTCTTCAGATGGAAAGATATTGGCCAGTGCTGGGCATGAGAAGAAGGTATTACGCTTCAAGTTGTGTTTGCATTATCATGATAAATCTTGACATATGTTTGAGTTTTATTTGGTATTCATAGATTAAAATGATTAAGAAATAGTTACATTGTGTAATTATATTGACAAATTAAGCAGGACTTTGATAATTTACTTATTTTTGTTATCTATGTATTCCACATTATTAGTTACCTTCTTATTATGGAAATAATGAAATTTTATTAGTCACCTGTCGTATTACGCTTCAAGTTGTGTTTGCATTATCATGATAAATCTTGACATATGTTTGAGTTTTATTTGGTATTCATAGATTAAAACGATTAAGAAATAGTTACATTGTGTAAGTATATCGACAAATTACGCAGGACTTTGATAATTTACTTATTTTTGTTATCTATCTATTCCACATTATTAGTTACCTTCTTATTATGGAAATAATGAAATTTTATTAGTCACCTGCCGTCTTATTAAAAGTCCTGACTTCTTATTAGTCACTTGTCAGCTTCAGCTTAAACCGTAAGTGTACTTCTTTTCTTTCAAAGAAGGGGTGAAGTTATGAAACCCCTTAAAGTTTGGATCGGAAATTAAGAAACCTCCCCCATTAAATTTCACTCACTTTGCACTCTGCGGTTATTTCTCTCATTTCTGGCGGTAAATCTGAATTGTGTAATTACCTAATTACCCCCTCTTATATAAAAACACATTTCCGCATGTCAATAAGGGAGGGATAATTATGTAGTTACACAATTCAGATTTCATGCCAAAAATGAGAGAGTTAAGAGCAGGGTGCTACGTGAGTAAAATTTAACGGTGGGGGTTTCTTAATTTCATACCAAAACGTTGGGGGTTTCATAATTTCGGACCCAAACGTTGGGGGGTTAATGAATTTACCCCTTCAATGAATCTAAAGAAATATTTCGCTTGTCCTTTTGTTAAATGTCCCCAAAGTTGGCAACAACTGATTTTCTTTAAGGTGGTGTTTGCAACTGATATTGCATGAAATATCAGTGGTAGTTGGAAAGAAGAACTGTTATCGTATGATGTCAAAATTGGAGCTGTTGTGGTTGCAAGTGGAGGAGGGATGATGAGGTTGGCAGAGGATTAGGTTGCAGGAAATGTGGTGGTTAAAAATTGTGGTCAGAGGGGAGGTGGTTGATGGAAGTGGCATGGTTGGAGGACCCAATGGAAGAAGTAGAACGCTAAAGGATATGCAGTTGCAAGTTGCAAATCAACTTGTGCTTTTTGGATGCACTAGTCGAGAGCTGGAATGGGAAGGACGTGCAATTGTGGTTGCTGTTGCAAGAGCTAATTGCAACTGGCCTTTCTTTTGCAGTTGAAGCCAACCAAACTGTGTCTAAGCTAAATTTTGAGTTCTCTACATTTGCTATTCTAAAGATGTCCTGATGTCCGTACGCACTATTGAACATAATTGAGATCCGTATACACAAATATATGGTCAGGACTAGTAAGACTTGTTATATATGTGATTCACAAATTTGAGCTGCTAAGACATTTATGGAAGTTGTTGGATCTTTCCTTGATTTGAATTGACGAGTGTTAAAAGAGAATTTCTATTTATAAGTTTTGCATTTGCCATTATTGTAGAGAATTAGCAGAGATTAGAACTTTCCTTTAGACTTAAGAGCACTCTTGGTTCCTTCTTTATGCTTTCTAGATGGGGTTGGTTATGGAAACCTTTATTTAGTTAAAGCCGAGATGAAGGAAGTTGAATATTGTAGCCAGGGGGGAGGGAATTGATCAATTTTATGGAGGGTAGTAAATGTGTTGAATGAGATTGTTGGAAAAATAGTAGATGCAAAGTGAGAGAAGGGGTCTACTAGTAAAGATATGCCATGGCCTTTAAAGGTAATATAGAGATACAAATTGAAAAACGAGTTTAAAAAGTTTGAAGTTGGAAATATTTGTTTGAGTTTCGAATCTGTAAAGTAGATGATGTAAACTTAACCCTAAGTAGAGAATTTTCAAAAATATTAAAAGATTAAGTTTACCAACATGTAATGTGGATCAAGTTAGAAATTAAAACAGTTAATCGGTTCGATGGATTTTCAAGAATTGAATTAAGTTTAGCAAGCTCAATTAACGGTTCAGTTCTAACAATCAATAATTATATATCTAAGCGTTTTTAGCAAGTAAAAGATCAATAACGATTTGTACTCTAATTGACAAGTAGAATCACACACTCTTAATATTTGCGGATGACAGATAAATTAAATAATATTATAGAGATGATAAAGTAGTAACACAAATATTTGAGAAGAGAAAAGAGTTTACCGGGGTTGCAGGTTGTGTGTAATTACGGAAGAGGGGCAACGGGGTTGCAGGATGCGCCTGCAGGGCTTCGGCGGTCGACTGTGTTGGCAGCGGTGGTTGACGGCAGTGATCGTCGGCCGTGGAGGGTAGCGGCAGAGGTGCTGCAGGCGCTTCGGTTGGTCGCTGGCAGTGGTTGTCGGTTGCGGAAGACGACAGGGAGGCCGCAGTTGACGGAATGGGCGACTGGGTTGATGCAGGCGTGGGTTATCGAAGGTGGAGGCGAGAACAACGGTGAAGGAGGGCGACGGGGGGTTTGCGATGAGTGGCGCTGGCGCTGGTGCTGGCGCTGGTGCTGGTGCTGGCGCTGGCACTGGTGCTGCTCGGGGTCGAGAGGAGGAGGCGGCGGGCTGGCGAGGAGGAGGGGAGCAGTCGACGGAGGTGGGTGATGGGTTTCGAAGCAGACGGGGAAGATGGAAGGTCGGGGTAGGGGGATGACAGCTGAATAGGTATAAGTAGTTAGGGTTCAATAATTTGGGGGATTTTGGGGTAGGTTTGGAGTTTATCGCAAACCCTAAAATTGTATCTCAATGTCTCACAAAAAATATGAATGAAGAGAAAATTTCAATCATAGTAAAAAATTTTGATCAATAATAGCATGACTTCTCATTATTCTCAAGGCCTATTTATAGGCATAAAATAAATCTTGATACAAATCTCAAAAATATTCTTATGCATAAAAGAAATGGTGTAAATCGTAAAACGACTACATATGGTTACAATTGCCAAAAAAACAAATATGAGCACTGAATAAAATACTAAACTAATGAAGCAGCTTTCCTAGACGATGTTTGCCGTGATAGAAACGCCAGAATCGTCTTGAACCGATGTCCTCATTAATAGATGATGAGATTTGAGTGTTAGAGCAAGGAGAGTGGCTTTGTATTTCTTCAACATGTGGGGGAGGGAAATTTCCTAGTGTACAGTCAGCCCACAGGTTATACACTCAGTGACTCAGGTTTTCATTAAAGTGACAATTTTACAGTTATAATTGACAGTATTAGGCCTTCACTATGTTTCTTTGACCTGTTAATATAGATTTGTTTTTTAATCATAATTAGTTTATTATCTGTCTATATCTTTTTTATTTCTCTGTTATGGGTGAAAAACCTAGTAAGGAATTATGTACAAATGATTCACAAATTAGTTTGTTTTTCATGTTTTTGTAGGCTGTTCTCTGGAACATGGATACACTGCAAACAGAGAGCACCCCAGAAGAGCACTCTCTTATTATTACAGATATTCGTTTTAGGCCAAACTCAACACAACTAGCAACATGTTCTTTGGACAGAACTGTGCGGCTATGGAATGCAGCAGAAGTAACAATCTCCACTTTTAATAGTCGTCCTTTCTGTAATACAGTTTTTCTCAATATATACGTATAAATGGAATCATTAGACATTTGAAAAACTTGCATACAGCCAAATATACACGTAACTCAAATTGTTGTAACTCAAATTGTTGTAACTCAAATTGTTCAACAATCGGTAATTACATTTGGAATATTAGTTGTCAGTTATATGCCATTTAATTTGTCATTAGTGGTAGTCTTGTACGCTGGTAGTTTATCTCTATATAGTATATTTCATGATATGTTTTCTGACCTAACTAGAAAGAAAGTATTGGTCATTTTTCTATCTATTCCACTTCTACTGTAGCCTAATTATGCTATCATCTGCCTCTGTTTTGCAGCCAAACTATTGCTTGAACACATTTACTGGACACAGTTCCCAGGTGACATCTATTGATTTTCATCCCAAAAAGACAGATATTTTATGCTCTTGTGATGGTAATGGGGAGATTCGATACTGGAATCTAAGCCAGTATGCATTGTCACGTGTTTCCAAGGTTGTTACCCTGTTAGTACTTCATGCTTAGTTATTATTAACTAGAAATTACTGTAAGTACTAATGTATTTGTGGTTGATTAACAGGGTGGTTCAGCACAAGTGAGGTTTCAGCCTAGAATTGGACGTTTCCTGGCTGCTGCCGCCGAAAGTGTGGTTTCCATCTTTGATGTGGAGACAGACTCTAAGACACTGACATTGCAGGTATTTTGCACTTGCTTCTTATTCTATTGAATTTAGGAATAGTGATAATCTTGTTCTGTGTAAAGGGTGATTTTTTTAGTATTTCCTAGTGTCAAATATTTCCTATTATGCTCTACTAAAAAGGTTAAGGTCTTTTAGGACCCTCATTTACTGGTATCGGTCAAGAGATTTCCTTATTGTACTTGTCATCTGAAATTAATGCCAACATGGTTATCAATAAAGCAGAAAAAGGAACCGGCAAATTATTTCATATTTTGAATGGCAGATGAACAGTATTAATTAACTAGAGGGGGATATTCAAAATAACACAAAAATTTGAGGGGACCATCGTATATTAGTATCACCACAAAAGAAAACGCTTTTCCCGGCATTTTTAAATGCCGGGGTTGATACCCCGGCGGTTTGAAAAACGCCACCGCAAGCGCCGTCTATACTCCCGCCGGGGTTGAGAAGAGGTTACCCCCTGGCATTTGAATACACAGGGATATGCAATTTCTAGTTTTTTTCCATTAAATAATCCATCCCGGCGTTTAAAAACACCAGGATATGTTTTTTTTCCCCCAACATGTTTTTAGTTGGGTGGTTGTTTATTTTATCAAATCAAAATATCTATAATTCAATTCACAATCATTTTCAGGAATTCATTTTAATAATCTTCCACAAATACATGAATCAAGCATAATAAACAATAGAAAAGTACTTTCGAACACAAATTTCATTCCAATAATCAAACATAATAATTAAATAATTCATTCATAATCATCCACAAATTCAATTGATTTCAATAATTACATATTTGTACCAGTTCTTGAGAGCACAAAATCACAAAAAACTAAAGTGCGAAACCCCATGTGTACATCAAAGAAATTTTTTTAACTGTTTCAAAACGAAAACAATAAATGGAGCACTAACACTTCTAGGCTTGCACGTTGACTCGGGGTATTGTCCATTGCTTATAACTTCCTAGTTAAGGGATATCACCAAGACTAATGTCAGAATAAACAGATAGATACAGAACTTCTAATCGATAAAGAGAATGAAATAAAAATAATACCTTACTGAAGTATCGCTGGAGCAAACAATCCTTCACCAAGCCACACATTCCATAATAATACAACAAATTTGACATTACTTATGAAAGCAACTTCTTGTTAGAAGAAATACTCGGAATATTTGTGTTACAAAGATAATAGGTTATTCCAAATAGTGCTTTATTAAAAAAATTAGTTATTGAACAAAATAGAAATACAACGATGACCTCTGAAGCACGGATACTTTACGGAGGGTGTCGTCCTCGTATTCTGTACGTATCCGATACGGGATACGGCCAGATACGTACATGATACGGCTTAAACATGTTCTACATTTTTTTATTAAATGGATACGGCGGGTTTACGCGGCAGACACGGTGGAGATACGTCGGACACAGTAGGGATACGGCTCGGGGTTAAAATTGTTTGAATAAAATATTTTTTTTGTTTAATGAATAATAAAATAATTTTTGGGCTTAAACATGTCCTTTTTCTCTGCCGAATTGTCAGCCTCTCATTTTTTTTGTGTAGCCTTTATAGATTATCTTATTTATGTTTAATGAATAATATTTACCATTTTTTTATTAACAAGAGATATTATTTAGTTATATATATATATATATATATATATAAATATATATATATATATATATATATATATGCAACTGTATCCCTGCCGTATCCCCTATCCTACTTTTTTGAAAATTTTCGTATCTCCCGTACCCGTGTCTCCGTATGCGTATTGCCGTACCCGTATATATATATATATATATATATATATATATATATATATATATATATAGGGAAAGCTTCGGTTGAGCACTACTCTAGTGCTCACCACGTGAACACTAGGCTTTCGGGCATTCATATCGAAAATCCGAACCGTTCACATTGATCTACACATTATAATTAGTCTAAATATGTAAAATCAAATCATTTGAAATTCATTTGCCTATCCATCATGTGACTATAAAAACAATAATTTTCAGCCATACAATTTTGTAACACTTCAATGGATGGGTAAATGAATTTCAAATGATTTGATTTTATATATTTAGACTAATTTAGATGTGTAGATCAATGTGAACGGTTCGGATTTTCGATATGAACGCCGGAAGGCCTAGTGTTCACGCGGTGAGCACTAGAGTAGTGCTCAACCGAAGCTTTCCCTATATATATATATATATATGTATGTATGTATGTATGTATGTATGTATATGCAACCGTATTCTGTATCCTACTTTTTAAAAAAAATTTGTGTCCCCGTATGCGTATCGCCGTTCCCGTATCGGTGCTTCATAGACGATGACAAGTTTCAACAACTTTTGGTTATTTACATTTGGAGTGCATCAAAGGTGAAGGAGCAGTTGAGGCCAACCTCCTCTGCTCCTGCCATGGCCAGTCACATTTCTTTAGCTGCCTTCTGGCACTAGGAATTAGTATACATAACCTTTTAAACTACTTATAGTAACTACATGTGAAGGAAGGAATGATCACGTATGTCAGTTGTGCTCTCCATAAGCTTAGTTGAAAACCCACCATCATAATTCCTCGAAGATGGCACCTCGGCCATTACTCCAGGAACTGGATTGTAAGTATCTCTGCCACTATAAAGATTCATCAAAATATCAATATTGAACATCAAATCTATGGAGATGTGATCAACTTTACTTTGAGATTTACATACAAGAGTGGAATGAAAATGTGGAATAGCAAAGAAATCAAGATTTCATACAAAAAAAATTTACCTGATTATTTATCACATCACCACCACTTTAACATTATAGGCTTTTCATCACATATCTTTCGAGAGGGAAGCTAATATATAGTGATGGTGGGTGGCTTTAGTGTTCACCATGTAATTCATTTAACTTAAATGACCCCCCCCCCCCCCCCCTCTGAATGGGAGCAGGAAGCTTTCAGTTTCTTGCAGGATAATTTGTTGAAATTCTATCAATAACAATGGAAAAAGTTAACAGAGGACAATCACATTGTCATCCTCCTCAATATATATATATATATATATATATATATATATATATATGATATGGGTCAGATGACGTGGCCCCTCCTGGGCCACAGGATCCCCTCAAAAGGCGCCACACCCCCGATCATCCAGATCTGCCACGTCAGCCCTAAAATTGCCTGGGCTTTCGCCACGTCAGGCCTACGGACGACCGGGTCCAGACCCGGCTCCAAACGGGTCCAGACCCGGTTAGCATTGCCTATAAATACCAGGCCCTCTACCCCTTCAAGAGGTAATCAATCTTTCCCCTCTAAAAGACTCTAATTACTGTTACTCAGTGACTGACCAGATCGTCGGAAGGTTTGCCACCGGGACCAACCCCGGTGTTTCTAGACCGAGTGCGGGTACACGAGACCTCTGGATCCGAGCCTCTAGATCCGAGCCAAGCATTCGATCTCTACCACACTCCTGCCTGCTCCCGAGCCGTTCCCTCGGCTGAGGGTCGGGCGTAACATCCGTACTGAAGCTTCCGCAAAAATACAAATCGAGAAGAACTCACACCTGGTGCGGCCACCTCCAAAAACAAACAGCATCAGGTTGGCGCTGTCTGTGGGAAACACTTGGTACGGACATCAGTCCGAACCCCATCAACGGCATTACATCAACCCGAGCTCACATGGGACCCAAGCCCAGGAGAGCCGTCACCTTTACACGTCGCCAAGACGTTCCTCCTCAGGACGTCCTTGTCGACACTCATGGATCCAACAATCCGAGGATCAGCCTTGGACACCAGTTGGGTGCCTCTCGCTCGGTCGTACCCGACCAGTGCGGGATCATCCAGAGCCGACAGGCAAGTCGAACTTGGGGAGGGGCCGCTTCCAACTCGGCCCCGAACCATCCCAGACCTCCGCCTCAATGACGGGAGCCGGCGCTCAGCCGCATCGGCTGGAGACCGTTGCCCCAACGTAACCCAGCTGAACGGGCTCCGGTCACCCACCGGGAGTTCCAAGACTTCCGAAAAGAGATCATGGAGGCCATCCTAGGGACCTCTATCAACGAAACGCTACTCCGTTCTCACTCGCGATCGGATGTCGGGACAAGCGCGTCCCGCGGCCCGACAGTCCCGCCGGAGTATGACGAAGGCATCCTAAAACGCCTCCAGGAAATGGAGAACCAGCTCGACCACTTCGGGGACGGCGGTGCGAGACCGACTCAGGGTCACAGGCCGACCCGACCTTTCTCCGCTGCAATCTTACAAGCAGAAATACTCCGGAATTTCCGACCTTCCCAATTCGAGACATGACGGTGAGGGTGATCCTGCTGATCACATGGAGGGTTTCAAGACCCTCATGATGATTCACAGCGCTTCGGATCCCCTCCTGTGTCGTGCTTTTCTTGCCACCCTCCGGGGCCCGGCTCGGGAATGGTTCTCAAAGCTCGTCCCCGACTCGCTCTACTCGTTCGATCAGTTGGAGGCCAATTTTCTGGCCCACTTCGTTACCAGCAGAGAAGTTGAGAAGACGAGCGCGTCCCTACTGGACCTCCGACAGAAGGAAGGAGTCCCTCTGGCAGTTCGTCCGAAGGTTCATTATGGAGGCGAGGTCGGTCTCCTCCCTCGACGCCGGGGTCGCATCGGCAGCATTTCCGCACAACGTCCGGCACGACCAGCTGAAGGCATCCTTGGCAAAGAAGTCTCCCTTCGATTTTCCTGACCTTCTCAGCTGGGTCAAAAAGTACATCCGGGCCGAGGAGGCCTTAAATCCAGAAAGTGCCAAAGTCCCGGGGAAGGGGAAGTGAAAGGCCGACAAGGTAGAGCCGGTTAAGAAGGTCCCAAAAGATGGAACCATCACGAAGAGGGTCCCTCTGGTCCCATGCTTCGAGAGAGGTACACACCGCTGACAAAACGTGTCAACTATCCTCTTAGCAATCGAAGACAGGGACCTCGTCCAGTTCCCTCCTCGACCGGCCAACAAGAAAAGGGATCAGCGGTTTTACTGCCGCTTCCACCGAGACAATGGGCACGAAACCAACCACTGCCGCGCCATGAAGGACGAAATCGAGGCCCTCATCCAACGGGGTACCTTCGGGAATTCAAATGTGGAGACGACCAGAATCAAAGGGACATGAGGAACCGGAGGCCCTCGCCTCCGCTTCGAACACCCAAACCGCATCCCGAGCTGAACCCTGAACGTGAAGAAACCGAGGTCAAGCCATCTTGCATTGCGTCCACGGAGGGCCCATGGGAGGAGAGTCCAGCACTCACCACAAGGCGTTCGTCCGAGAGGTAAACGCCGTCCAGGGTCTCCCTTCCCCCCAGGTCCAGCAACTCCCTGTCTCCTTTTCAGGGGAAGACCTGGAGGGAGTCAGGCTTCTTCACTGCGATGCGCTCATCAGCCTCCGCATGGCGAACTACGAGGCTCGTCAGATCCTCGTGGACAACGGGAGCTCGGTGAACATCCTCTTCCTGGAAGCATTCGAGAACCTCAAACTCCTCCGGGATAAGCTAAAGTCAGCCAGATACACCCTACACGGGTTCTCTGACGTCCCGATGCCAATAGAGGGGATCGTGACCTTAGACGTCACCGCCGGTACGACCCCTCACAGATGGACCGAGTCGATGGACTTCATGGTTGTGAATGTTAAGGTAGCCTACAACGCCATCCTCGACCGATCGGGGCTCTGCTCCCTCCAGGCTGCCCCCTCGGCCTACCACCAAAAGCTGAAATTCCTCACCAAGTCAGGTGTCGGAGTCGTCCGAGGAAACCAGGAAGCAACATGGTCGTGCTACATGACGGCAATCGGGGGCGATGTATTTCCCCTAGACGTCGTCGAGCTACAGCCCAAGAGAAGCCAGCCAGAACCTAAGCCGACGGACGAACTAGAGCAAGTCTCGTTTGAGGCAGGGGACGTATCGAAGTGGTTCCGAGTGAGCTGCTCCCTCGCTCCCAGTCTCAAATCCGACCTTATCGACTGTATTCGCCGCAATGTCGACCTCTTCGCCTAGAAGCCCTCCGATATGCCCGGGATCTCCGAAGACATGATCATGCACAGAGAGCGTGATCCCCAGCTCGAAGCCTATCGTCCAGAAGCGACATAAGTTCGCTCCAGAAAGGCAGCAGGCGGTGAAAGCGGAGGTGGACAAACTCTTGTATGCTTGTTTCATACAGGAGGTCAGCTATCCTGAGTGGCTGGCGAACGTCGTAATGGTCAGAAAAGCGAGCGGGAGCTGGAGGATCTGCATAGACTTTACTGACCTCAACAAGGCGTGCCCCAAAGATCTGTTCCCTCTCCCCAGCATCAACGCTCTGATCGACGCAACGTCGGGTCATGAGCTCCTTTCTTTTATGGTCGCCTTCTCAGGCTACAACCAAATCCGAATGTACCCCCCTGATATAGCCAAGACATCCTTCGTCACGAACCAAAGTCTTTATTGCTACCGGATCATGCCATTCGAGCTAAAGAACGCCGGTGCTACTTATCAGAGGCTCGTCAACCGAGTTTTCAAAGATTAAATCGGTCGCAACATGGAGGTATATGTCGATGACATGCTCGTCAAGTGCCAGCGGGGCCAAGATCACGTCGCCGACCTGGAAGAATCCTTTGGGATCCTTCGGACCCACAATATAAGACTCAATCCGGCAAAGTGTGCATTCGACATCTCGTCGGGAAAATTTCTCAGGTTCGTCGTCAGCCAGCGCAGTATCGAGGCGAACCCCGAGAAAATCTAGGCCATAATAGACATGGTCTCCCCTAGAAACACCAAGGAAGTCTAGAGGCTCACGGGAAGACTGGCGGCCATCAGCCGTTTCCTCTCTAAGTCCGGAGAGAAGTCCATCCCATTCTTCGAGGCTTTGCGCGGAATCGGAGGCTTCGAGTGGGGTACACAGCAACAAGAGGCGTTCGCCCAATTGAAAGAGTACCTCGCCAACCTTCCTCTCCTCAGCAAGCCCAAACCAGGTGAGCCACTCTGGCTTTATCTTTCGGCCTTGGAAATTGTGCTTAGTGCTGTCCTCGTCCGAGAAGAAGACGGAGTCCAGAAACCACTATACTACGTGAGCAAGGTTCTGCTCGCAGCCGAGACCAGATACTCAAAAATGGAGAATGTAGCATATGCCTTGGTCATGGCCTCGCGGAAGCTCCGTCCCTATTTCCAAGCGCATTCAATTCAAGTGCTCACCGATTTGCCTCTGAAGGCCATGCTCTACAAGCCCGAGAGCTCCATATGACTAGTCAAGTGGTCGATCGAGCTCACCGATTTGCCTCTGAAGGCCATGCTCTACAAGCCCGAGAGCTCCATATGACTAGTCAAGTGGTCGATCGAGCTCAGTCAATACGACATTGTCCACCAGCCAAGGACGACATCAAAGGGCAGACCCTCCCCGAGTTCATTACGGAATGCACCATCTCTGAGCAACTTGAAAGCGGGGAGGTCGACCAGATGTGGGAAGTTTACGTCGACGGGTCTTCCTGCGAAGCGAGGATTGGTGCGGGCATCATTCTACGAGGCCCTGACAGTTTCCTCCTTCAATATTGCCTCCACCTCAACTTTCCAGCCTCTAACAACGAGGCTGAGTATGAGACCATAATTGCCGGGCTCTTCTTGGCGCACCAGGCAGGCGCCAGACAGATTAGGGCCTTTAGCGACTCTCAGCTTGTGGTCAATCAAATTACTGGAGAGTACGAGGCCCGTGACGATTGGATGATCAGGTACTTGGCTGTGGTCCTGCGACTATTGGCATCCTTTGACGAATCCACAGTCATAAGGATCCCCAGAGAGCAGAACGTCCAGGCCGACGCTTTGTCAAAGTTAGCTTCCTCGTCCTTTGAGGGTCTTGACCGCACCGTCCTGATCGAAGTACTCCTAAAGCCGAGTACGGACCTCCCCGAGACCCTCTGCATCGAAGAAGGAGCTCATCCTAACGATTGGACCACTCCCATCAAGAAGTTTCTAATCAAAGGAGAGCTCCCCGAAGACCGAGTCGAGGCTAGACGGATCAGGGTCCGTTCAGAGAGGTTCGCCATGATCAGCGAGACCCTCTTCAAAAGGTCATACACCATGATGGACGGAAGACCCTATCTCCGCTGCTTAACCCCCGACGAAGCAAAGTATGCTCTTAAGGAGCTCCATGAAGAAATTGGCGGGTGCCATATGGAAAGCCGATCGCTTGCGCGAAAGGCTCTGAATCTTCGGTACTACTGGCCCACAATGCTCCAAGACGCTCTGGCCATGGTAAAGAAGTGTGGCCCCTGCCAAAGGTTCTCACCGGTGAAAAGAGCTCCACAAGCGAACCTCTGCTCCCTTGCCAGTCCCATTCCCTTTGCTATGTGGGGGATGGATCTGGTAGGCCCATTTCCGAAGGCAATGGGCCAAAGAAAGTTTCTCATAGTGGCGATCGACTATTTCACGAAGTGGATCGAGGCCGAGCCTCTGGCCACCATCACCGAGCAGCAGACCCAACAAATTTTCTGGAAACACATCGTCTGCCGATTCGAGATTCCACAAGTACTCATTACAGATAATGGGACCCAATTCGCGGGTAAGAATTTTCGAAAGTTCTCGAGGATCTCGGAATCCAGCAGCGCTTTTCTTCGGTATGCCACCCGCAGTCAAACGGTCAGGCCAAGAATGCGAACCGCAAGATTCTTGACGGTCTCAAGAAACGACTTGATAACTCTTCCAAGGGGTTATGGGTCGATGAGCTGCAGAGTGTTCTCTAGGCCCACCGAACGACGAAGAGAATCTCCACGGGAGTCGCCATTCAATCTGACATACGGCTCGGAGGCCGTGATCCCCGTGGAGATCGGGCTCCCTTCGCCCCGGATCATGGCCTTCGACGAAGCAAGCAACTCGGCACAGCTACGTGTCGACCTGGATCTCATAGACGAAGTCAGGGAGAAGTCCGCCATCAGAAGGAACACCTTCCAGCGGAGGATCGAAAGGTTCTACAATAAAAAGGTGCGTCCCACCAACATCAAGTTGGGGGACCTCGTCCTCCAGAAGCTGGCGGTATCCAATCCCGGCCAAAAGAGGAAACTGGCCCCAAACTGGGAATGCCCATACAAGGTATCTGAGGTCGTACAACCGGGCACGTACCGCCTAACCGACCCGGAAGGCTAGACTGTCAAGAGGCCCCGGAACGCAGAGCACCTCATCAAATTCCTAGAAGGGGAGGGTTAGCCTCTTCACCCAATGTAAATGATGAAATATGTAATCGGCACGTCGTGCCTTGTTTTTATACAGTTCAAGTATGTTGTAATTATGCCAGCTTTCTTAAAACAAGCTTTGGCTTCGTATTAGCTTTCTTTAAAGAACACGTTTCGGGCTCGGCGCTCGGAAGAAACCGCGAGCCACAAAAAGCTTCTCTTACAAGCTTAGGGTTCGGCGCTCGGAAAAAACCGCGAGCCACAAAAAGCTTCCCCTACAAGTTTAACGCTTGAGGCTCGGATGTCACCACGAGCCACAAAAAACTTTCTCTACAAGCTTAACGCTCGATACTCGGATGTCACCGCGAGCCATAAAATTCTTCTCTTACAAGCTTAGCGCTCGGTGCTCGGATGTCACTGCGAGCGACGAAAAACTCCTCATACAAACTTGTGGCTCGGCCCCCAGATGGTGCCTCGAACTAGAAGAAATAATATACATCACTGGGTTCTCTAAGGCATGGGGACTCGGCATCTGCCTCGGGCATGGTTTGGGCTTGTTCAAGCCCATCAACCTACGCGCTCTGCATCTACCTGAGAACAGGTGTGGGGCCTCATCGTCGACCTCGAGCAAGGCGTTTGGCTTTTTTCAAAGTCACGCGACCTTTACGCTCGGTGACGACCTTCAGCTACGCCCATCACCGGCTTCTCTAAGGTATGGGGACTCGGCATCAGCCTCGGGTATGGTTTGGGCTTGGCCAAGCCCATCAACCTATGCGCTCGGCCGCAACCGCCAGCTACACCAGTGCTATCTACCTGAGAACAGGTATGGAGGCTCGTCGTCGACCTCGAGCAAGGCGTTTGGCTTTTGTCAAAGCCACGCGACCTTTACGCTCGGTGATGACCTTCAGCTACGCCCATCACTGGCTTCTCTAAGGTATGGGGGCTCGGCATCTGCCTCGGACATGGTTTGGGCTTGTCCAAGCCTATCAATCTATGCGCTCGGCGGCAACCGCCAGCTACATCCGTGCTATCTACCTGAGAATAGGTATGGGAGCTCGTTGTCGACCTAGAGCAAGGTGTTTGGCTTTTTTCAACGCCACGTGACCTTTGCGCTCGGTGACGACCTTCAGCTACGCCCATCACCGGCTTCTCCAAGGTATGGGGGCTCGGCATCTGCCTCGGGCATGGTTTGGGCTTATTCAAGCCTATCAACCTATGCACTCGGCGGCAACCGCCAGCTACACCCGTGCTATCTACCTGAGAATAGGTATGGGGGCTCGTTGTCGACCTCGAGCAAGGTGTTTGGCTTTTTTCAACGCCACGTGACCTTTGCGCTCGGTGACGACCTTCAGCTACGCCCATCACCGGCTTCTCCAAGGTATGGGGGCTCGGCATCTGCCTCGGGCATGGTTTGGGCTTGTTCAAGCCTATCAACCTATGCGCTCGGCAGCAATCGCCAGCTACACCCATGCTATCTACCTGAGAACAGATGTGGAGGCTCGTCGTCGACCTCGAGCAAAGTGTTGGCCTTTTTCAAAACAACGCGACCTTTACGCTCGGCGATGACCTTCAGCTACGCCCACATTATCCGTCAAGACGTGCATGTGAGGGATCGGTGTTGACCTCAGGCAAGGCCTTGGCTATTTCAAGCCATATCTTTTTACGCCCGGCAATCCTTCCCCCACGGCCGTTTCAAAAAGTTTTCATTAAGATTTAGGACGCTCGCCTTCGGCCAATGCCCCGAGCCTCGGACCGTTGGTTGACCCATCTTTCACCCTCGAGCAACTCGGGGTTTACGGATTTCAGAGCCAAAACCCCGAATTGTTCGAGGGCGGCAAGGGAGCCACTGACCCAGGACTCACATCGAGCCTCCGAACCAATTGATCGGCCCACCACTCACCAACGAACAACCCGGGGTTTACAGTCCTCAAAGCCAAAATCCCAAATTGTTCGAGGGTGATTGGTGTGCCACCAATCCGGAACTCTCGGACCAAAGTTCTACCTCTAGGACACCCACCTTCGGATGGTACCACGAGCCCTAATATCCTCCTCTATTCAACAGGAGGCTCGACGCTCGGATGGTATCTCTAGGACACCCACCTTCGGATGGTACCATGAGCTCCAAAATTCTCCTCTATTCGACAGGAGGCTCGACGCTCGGATGGTACCGCGAGCCACCAAAACCCCGAGCTTTTTCAACAAGTCAAGAGGCTCGGCGCTCAGAGGGTGCCGCGAGCCCCAAAATCCTCCTTTATTTCGACAGGAGGCTCGACACACGGATGGTACCGCGAGCCCCAAAATCCTCCTCTATTCGACAAGAGGTTCGGCGTTCGGATGGTGCCGCGAGCCCCAAAATCCTTCTCTATTCGACAGGAGGATCGGCACTCGGACGGTACCATGAGCCCCAAAATTCTCCTCTGTTCAACAGGAGGCTCAACGCTCGGATGGTACCGCGAGCCACTATGATCCCCTTGCCTTTCCAACAAGTGAGGGGCCTTGCCTACTGACCCCCTTACTCGCTCGGTCAAACAGCATCCGGGTCGGCGCTCGGTTAGCACCGCGAGCCCCAAAACTATCCCCCTAACAACGAGGGGCTTGGCTAACCACCCCATACGCTCGGCAAGAACTCTTGTTCCACAGATCTCGACGCCCCTTGCTTTTCCAACCAATAAGGGGGCTCGTCCGCCGACCCTCTATGCTCGGCCGGCCGAGCTCCGACGATCTGCATGACTGCAATAGGGGTTTCCTTCACCCTACCCCACTGACCTCTTCTGGAAGATACGGATCCCATTCTTCACCGTACACACCACCCCGCTCTTCCTATAGAGGCAAAAAAACCATTCCTACACGGCTGGGTCACCCAGCCCTCTAGGAGTGGGGGGCTCCTGATATGGGTCAGATGACGTGGCCCATCCTGGGCCCCAGGATCCCCTCAAAAGGCACCACACCCCCGATTATCCAGATCTGCCACGTCAGCCCAAAAACCGCCTGGGCTTTCGCCACGTCAGGCCCACGGACGACCGGGTCCAGACCCGGCTCCAAACGGGTCCAGACCCGGTTAGCATTGCCTATAAATACCAGACCCTCTACCCCTTCAAGAGATAATCAATCTTTCCCCTTTAAAAACACTAGTTACTGTTACTTAGTGACTGACTAGATCGTCGGAGGGTCTGCCATCGGGACCAACCCCGGTGTTTCTAGACCGTGTGCAGGTACACGAGACCTCTGGATCTGAGCCCCCAGATCCGAGCCGAGCCTCTAGATCTGAGCCAAGCATCCGATCTCTACCTCACTCCTGCCTGCTCCCGAGCCGTTCCCTCGGCTGAGGGTCGGGCGTAACATCTGTACCGAAGCTTCCGCAAAAATACAAATCGAGAAGAACTCACACCTGGTGTAGCCACCCCCCCAAAAACAAACAGCATCATTATATATATATATATTATATATATATATATATATGCAGAGTTTTCATTCTCTAAGAATCCCTGTAGAATCCTGTATCATTGTCTTTACATAGATATATATGAATTGGGCATGCTATTTAATTTTTGTGTTTGAGTGAAGGAAATTTCATGGAAGCACACAATGGTTGTTCAATACTAGTTGTACAATTCTATTTTGAATAAAGCTTATTGTACAGTTACATGCACATATCCTTTGATTGTCTGTACAAGTATTGTATTCTATTTATCGGGCAAATAATAAGAGTTATAAAAGCGTAAATGTAGACAAAACCAAGAGCTGAAAAAGATTATTAAATGGTACATATGTAGTTCAAATCTAACTGGGAATCACAGTTAATCGAGCATCCTAAAATAAACTGCCCCTTGAAAGGAGCCTATTGAAGAACTCTCACTTAACCAAATACTGAATCTAGTACCTCAATTTTGGGGTCTCTGTTTTGTAGAGCTCAAACCAAAAATTCACTTAAATTAACTACATGCCATCCATAGCATTCCCTTCCAGCGATTATAATCACTTTTTGGCAGTAACTATTATATACAAGACCAGATACTACAACAAATCATATATCAAATTAGGAACAAACATTCCAATTAATTCAAGAGCTGAAACAAAAAATTCAGTTAAAATTTCAATCTTTGATCCATATACACTACCTTCATAAGGAGAATGCGTTGATCCAAGAATCATAACATTGAAATACCACATGTTCTCCTCCGACGGTGACACTAATACCAGGAGCTAGAACAACAACAACAACAAAAACCCCAAATTCCTACCCTAAAAGAAAAACCCAAAAATCAAGAAACCAATCAGCAAATAATCGGTCGCCCGGTTCGCAAAAAACCCGCTGAGTCTCTTGTTTCGATCCTTTAAAAAAAATTTAAAAAAAATTAACAAATCGAAAATCGATGATCGGATCTCGTACCTTAATGATTCTTCGAGGAAGATTGCTATTATTCGCCATTAGATCGACGAATCGAAGCTAGGGTTAAGGTTTGGATTTTTTATTTTTGTTTTGATTTTTATATTAATTTTGGAACGTGGTTTAGGGGAGAAAAATGAGGAGGCACGGCAACGGGTGGGAGGGCAGACGACACGGGAGTTCCGGAAACTTAAAACCCCTCTACCCCAGCGTTTACACGTGAAAACGCCGGGGTAGAGGGGATATTGAAAGAAAAAAAAATCCTGACTCTCTACCCCGGCGTTTCTATGAAACGCTGGGGTAAATATGCCGGGGAAGACCACTTGTTTCGTAGTGTATTTATTGGAGGCACCTGATGTTATAAGGAAAAAAGCAATCCTTGTTCTAATAGTTCCTTATTGTACTGATCATGGAATAACATTGATGTCTGCAGGGTCATACTAAGGAGGTACATTCAGTTTGTTGGGACAATAATGGAGATTTGCTGGCTTCTGCGAGTCAGGATAAGGTAAAGGTGTGGTCTTTGGTGTCTGGAGAGTGTATGCATGAGTTCAGCACCAGTGTGAACAAGTTCCACTCGTGTGTTTTTCATCCTAGCTATCCTTCTCTCTTGGTTATCGGAGGGTACCAGGTAATTTTGATCTAATTATGTGCTTAGATGAATATCTCTATTTGCTTCAAGCTAGCCATTTTGACATGAGTCCTCTTATGATACCCTGGGGTCTTGTAACAAAAAATTTAAGTTCCGTCCTGGGGTTTTAAAATATATATCATATCCTTTTCCCTGAAGGCTTGTATTATGAACTTCCACCAAACGAATCTAACTTAGCTGATAATGCTAATGTAGTTTTTAATCTAGTTTTTTTTCCCATTCACTTATTAGTTTGAGACTTTGAAGATGTTGATAAGCCAGCCTTTGATGTAGTTTTCAGTCTACCATTAGCTTATTAGTACATAATAAATGTAACTTGTAAAATTTTCAATGTTTAACATCTGGGCTGATGCTCAGCCTTAGAGTGGCTCATTGGGGTAGGGCCAGGCCAGTTGCGGCCCTCTTAGACATGGGCTTGCCCAGACATAAATATAAATCTGTTGAACTTTTTCGGTGATCTCTAAATGCATAATCGTAGAACAATATTTCTGAGGTCAGATACAAATTTTACCTGCAGAATAAGATTTCCCTAGCTGAAAACAAAATTTACCTCGTATCATTTGCTTATTTCCCACTAATTCCAGCTTCTGATGTTTCTTTTTCTTTTATGGTTGTAGACTTTGGAACTATGGAACATCTCGGAGAACAAGTCAGTGTCGGTGCCAGCCCATGATGGCCTGATCGCGGCCTTGGCCCAGTCTCCTACCACCGGAATGGTTGCCTCTGCCAGCCATGACAAATCCGTTAAATTATGGAAATAGTTGCTGAAGGAGTTCAAGCTTAAAAACAGAGAAATTCAAAAAAAGAAAAAAGTGGAGATAGGAAATAGAAAGATGAATAAAGCTGGTATAACCTTCCAATTCACAGATATTTGGCTTAAAAACAATAGTTATGTTATGTATGTGTAAGAATAAACGGTTAATTGGGAGATTTATTTTTCATTAGAGGGTCTAAATATAAATAGGAGTACATCAATGGTAGTAGATGTGGTTTATGTCAGAGGGTAGAAGGTTGGATACATACAGAAAATAAATGACATTACAATGTCGCTGTGTTGTATGGTGATTGAAACTTATTAGATATATTGTATTAGTTATATTCTGGGCAGAGCCTGCTTATATATCTTATATATATACTAGACATCTTATCAAGTTAATGAGAATCAATAAGCAATAAATGTCTTTTCATGGTATTGCTGCCGCGGCCATTGACGCTACCCTGTTAGGGTTGAGTAGTGAAAAGCTTGAGCTTATAGAAGAATTGCATCGCAGCTGTAGTGGAGAATTGCATTTCAATTTACTGTTCTTTCT
This sequence comes from Hemerocallis citrina, assembly GCA_017893485.1. NCBI lineage: Eukaryota > Viridiplantae > Streptophyta > Magnoliopsida > Asparagales > Asphodelaceae > Hemerocallis > Hemerocallis citrina. Next base: position 18,575,047 of record CM030368.1, on the reverse strand, counting down.
GAATTAGTTTGTATCAGTTTATTTCTGAGATTAAAATTGTACATGAACTGCACACTATATTTCTTTTATTCTTTCATATGTTGCTTGGCAGGAATGGTGTGGCCAATTGTATCTTACATCACCTGCACGTGTTATCTGTTGTAAACGCCTATATAAAGGCTTAGTTGAATGGAAATAAAATCAAGAATTGAATAAACAGAATCTTTCCCAAATCATCTTCTTCTTCCTCCCAAACCCTAGATTCCTCTTCAATGGCCGAAATCAACCGAGCTCGAAATTCAATTCCGTTACAATTGGTATCAGAGCCAGCGATCATCAACGACGACTCGCGAGACATCGGAAGCACATCAGCGGTGAGGGAAGGGATCCGAGAGCTGAATTTGCAGATGAATTTGGTGATGAAGAAGCTTGATTACATCGTAGGGCAAATGAAAGAAATGGAGAACCATCTTTCATGGATTCAACCATCAAAACCTCAATCGATTCCTCAATCGACTTCTCATTGGAACCCATCAATCGAGGTATCAAACCATAACTTCACTCCTTTCAATTCTAGAGTTGAGATTGACGAGAGAATTCAAAGAAGTGAGAAGTTGGAGGTAGCTCAAAAGCTTGATAATCTGGAAGATGACGAGGAAGGCAGTGAGGGTGATGATGAATATAATTGCAATCTTTGTTGGAGTTCTTATTCTTATAAAAGATATCACTGCAGTAAATTGTTCGACTATGATTTGTGCTTCAATTGTTTTGCTAGCAAGAGATTTGAAGAGGGTTTGACTCCACTAGATTTCATCTTTATAGAGGATAATGAGAGAGAGAACAATTCTATTGTTGTAGATGAAGTGAGTGTGAATGATGTTGTTTCTATTGGAAAGAATAGAGATGGAGTAGTTTGTGATAATTTGTTGAATCTTGAAGTTGAAGATTATAGAAGTGACAAGTCATTGAAAGTGTTTGGTGAAATGCAAAATCAAGAAAAGGAGAAGAATTCGGTTTCGAAAAGTAGTATTTTAATGTCCATGCAGCCTTCAACTGAAGAAAGTGAAGGAGAAGTAAAGGAGGTGATTGTTGATCCAGTGGTGAGGGGTATTGTAGAGGATGATATCAATCGACAAGAGATCAACAAATTGTTTCGATTGCATTTCGTCAAGACAGCATGGGCGGTTTTGAGTTGTGCTCAATCTCTGCAAACAAAGAGTCAATCAAGATGCAGTAAAGGCAATAGTACTTATCTACAGTTGAAAGAATTTTTGAAGATGAGTTCACTAACTGTTTGTGAAAACGCATCAAAGAAATCTCTACTTGTTTGGTTTCATTGGTGGGAGGAGAATAGAGGAGGAGTGAAGACCCGTAAAGGAAGCAAAGAATTAGAGAAAAAGGAGGTAGTTTGTGTAACCGAGACATGTGGATTCTTAGTTTCATGGAATTTTAAGCTTCTTCTCACCAAAGGCTTCACAGTTCAAGGTATTGTTAGATATCCAAGTAATGGAAGATATGCTCAATTGAAGAAGCTCTTCCTAGTCTATATTTCAAGTGAAGATGATATTTCAACGCGGCTGGAGCAGTCAACTTTGGGGGACAAGAGTGCTGCTGAATCCATATCAAAATACTGCATCTTCTTGCATTTTGTGCATGGAAGCTTGGAAGCTCTCCATTTATCTGCCATATATTCCCAGAAATCATTTCCAAGCATCACTGCTGTTGGATACAATGGTGTAATGTTGTGGCGGCATGAAGGTTGTGTCAGTGTGGAAGAGTTTGCAGAAAGCATCGAGAAGGCTTGGGCATCACTGCATTTTTAGAAAAAAAATGCTAGTCTACTTACAGCATCACTCACTGCAAAGAAACCTGGTACCCTAAACCCTGCTACAGAAGGAAGTTCTTTAGCCTTAGAATTTGCAACAACTGCAGTAGTCAAATCAGCAAATTATTCCGAGCTACAAGCAAAGCAGATGGTTGCTAAACAAATTGATGATCAGAATGAGACAGATCATGGTCTAGAAACCTCTTCACAATCATCTACTGTCAAAGATGTAAAGAGAAAAGATAAAAAAATCTTAATCTTTGGCAGACCCATTACTGTCGATGCAGGGGCTCAGTTATACAAGGTATCAGTACTTTGTCAAGCATTTAATAAGGTATTAAAGGAGCAATTGGATGGAGGGGGACCTGGTGGTGATATAATATATGGAGTTTTACCTTTTCATCAACTTCCTGTTGTTCATCAACATGTGTCACACTTATTTGGTCTGTTTCCAGTCCATACAATTACACTGGAGAAATATCTCTTGAAACTTCCAATAATGGTCTAGATGCTAAAATTGATGTTCACTGGCCAAATGCTGTTGTCCCCATAATAACTGCACTTGACAGGGTTACAGATGAAGCTATGGAATCTGATTTTCAGCTTCGGAAGTATAATATGAAGATGTGGCAGTTAGATGAAGCTATGGAACCTGATTTTCAGCTTCAAAAGTATAATATGAAGATGTGGCAGTTAGATTTCAATATCAAGACAAATTTAAATTTGGCTAGATGTTTGCTAAGGAAAGAGATAGAACCCATGGCTCCTCCGCCCGCAGAATTGAAGAAAGGATTAACTTCAGACGAATGAATGAGTGTGGATCCTGAAGAAACATAACCAATTTGGATAATCGATGCTCAATGTTTTAGATGCATGGAGAAGCTCCTACCTTTGAGCATGAGACAAGCTCAATTTGAGGGGGAAGGAGTTGTTAGGGTTGAGCAGTGAAAAGCTTGAGCTTATTGAAGAAAGGCATCGCAGCTATAGTGGAGAATTGCATACAGTTCATTCTGAATTAGTTTGTATTAGTTTATTTCTGAGATATTAAAATTGTACATGCACTGCACGCTATATTTCTTTTATTTTTTCATATGTTGCTTGGCGGGAATGGTGTGGCCAGCTGTTAATTGGTCAATTGTATCTTACATCACCTACACATGTTATCTGCTGTAACCGCCTATATAAAGGCTTAGTTGAATGGAAATAAAATCAAGAATTGAGTAAACAGAATCTTCCCCAAATCATCTTCTTCTTCCTCCCAAACCCTAGATTCCTCTTCAATGGCCGAAATCAACCGAGCTCGAAATTCAATTCCGTTACATACCCGCAGTCTCGTTGTGGGACCTAGCTGCCGCCACCCCATTATTGTTGTTGTCGTTGCTGTCTTGTCACCACCGAAACCCACCATCACCCAAAATCCAAACCCGATCTAAACCCTAACCCTCGAAATCCAAACCAGATCCCAGCCCCTTTCCTCCTTTCACTCTTCCTGACATCCTCATCTTCTAGAAGCTTCTTGAAACTTAAAGAGGAAATTGGAATTTGTGATTTGGAGATTTTTTAAAAAATTACCAAACCTGCCATCAACCTCCTTGCCCTTTGATTGCCATTGTTGTCGGAGAAATCTACTCCCAACTCGTAGTGCTAATAGCAGAAATACACCACAAGCAATAAAAACTCCCAAGACTTAGATGAACCAAGAACAAGTCACTACAATATATGGATCTCACAAGAACACAACCAATATGTAGAGATAACCAATACTTCTTATTCCCAAAGAAATACAAAGATTACAAAAGAGATTACAACTCTCAATCTCTCTCTCTCACCTTTGAAACACTCGGCACAATCTCTCTTGAAGTTGGACAATGATAACGGCTCACCAAAAGATCATCAATGATAACTGTAACGCCCCGAATCCCAAATCACTGAATTCGAGATGTTCTACAGGATCTTTTCACTTTCTTTGAGTACAATTTTACAAGGAAATTAAAACTTTTCATCTTACATCAGAGTTTACATCATTTTACAATTACATTTACACAGCGGAAGCAAAATATATACAACATTTACATAAATGACTAACAACATGATAAGATCTTTATGCATCCATTCCTCTTTACATGTAATTCATCCTGCATACAGAACTGTGGGTACGTCAGTTTATTCAACCGACGATAATTATACATGGCAATCCTCTCTATGCCAGAAACAGTATAATGAATCTCATTTCTTAACAAATCACAAACTTGTTCAATATAAGCATGTAAAATAAAAGGGAACTCTTAATGATGTCGTGTCGTGATTGTGCACTTAATCCTTAATGCAATTTATTTAATTTACATGACACTAATGCGCACTTGTTCGAATTCTATGCATCCCATACTACATAGGTTCGAGGGCAAGCCTCTTAGTCGTTCTTCATTTTTGTAGGGTTCAATTCCTCGCCATGACTTACTCTACTTCTGTAATTACGGTAAGTATCTTAGATGATTCTATGAGTACAAGCATGTATCCTGGCCCCTGGAGTAGAATTTCGCGCCATGTCTTGACTCATCAAGCATACATTCTGCGACAATTCAGCCTCCTCCCTGAACACAATCCTCTTGCAGTCACCAAAACATCCCACAAGCGTGACTAAAGTTCGATCATTACTGAGTTGTGCCCGCGCCATGTCTTGACTCATCAAGCATGCATTCTGCAGCTCACACACCCGCACCGTAAACCCTAGTTCTCATACTCATGTTTTTCTCTCACCTTCATCACCTCTTCACTATGCACTATATATTAGAATTATGAATATAAATCAAGCTCTAGAGTTAGCCTCTCCACCAAACCGGACTTATCATTTCATTTCAATACATAACCAACCTTGGTCTTTCAATTCTCATTTCATTTCATTCATTTCGCTGCCGGGGGAGACTTAGCTACTCTCGGTTTCAATTTACAATTCACAACTTCCAATTGAGCACTTCAGCTCATAATTCAATTAGAGTCTCACAGACTTTCTCATCATGATCTTAGCCTTTCATATTCATTTAATTCTCAATTCTCATTTATGATTCATTTTACATAATCCACACAGCCATGAAAAGAGTTCATAGAATTCGATCATAAAGTTCACAATTTCTAACAGCAAATAAAATGAAATTCATACATATCAAAGTTCACTCTGTACAGTCGACTTGGAAGCACACCAGTCGACTCATACAGTCAAATACAGGTTCATCATAATGCTCGGGATAGTCGACTGCTGTACACAACCAGTCGCCTGTCCCGTAACTTTTCATATTCATAGTGTCATCCACATGACAGTCGACTGTTCATCCATCAGTCGTCTGTTCTGGGATTCTCAACAACACAATTCCAAGTCCAGCTCAGTCGACTTGCTACGCGCATTCAGTCGACTGATTAGTTCCATAATTCAAATTAAGAGATTATCTAATGGCTTTTATATATTCTTGCATCATGATATCAATTTACAATACCCATATATTCATATTTCATAAACACAGAGCCTCTGATTGTTCAGGAACAGCACAATCATAAAATTTCAAGTTATTAATATACTCTTTCCTTTGAAGAAAAATACTTTAAACATGCATTCATACTGCTTATAACTTTCTTACGATGATGAAGATATAACTCCCAAGTCATTATACTGGGTTAACACAACAGAACATCTCATTACATGACATTCCAAATAATCATAATTAAAATTGGAGCACCAGTCGGCTGAACACAGTATCAGTCGACTGCTTCGACAGTTCTTAATTTGTTTAATCATCGCTAGTTCTTTTTCATCCATTTATCTTCCCTCCATCATATGTGTCATAGGGAAATTACAACTCAGTAATCACACCATTTTGTCTATTTGCATTCAGTTTATCACCACATCACAGATCAATGGTCTCGTACTAGTCGACTGGTGCATGTGACAGTCGACTGTACCGACACTTCCGTTCTCATTATTAACAGCATGTTCAAGCAATTTCTAATACATCCAATTTACTTTTTATAACATGGTAGCAATCATAATAATCATGGTATAATCCCTACATTAGAAGTCCTGAGAAACACCCACCTTATATGAAGAAATAACGAAATCCCGCAAAAGCTCCTTAATATAGTGAACGCCTCCTTGCTCCTTGTTCCACACCGAATCCTCAGAATGCTACCCGGCATCCACAGGCACGCTCCCACACACAAACTCACAGAATGCCTCTCTTACAATAATAACTTTAGTGTAAAAGAGATAGGGAATGAGAGGGGTATTTATACACAAATTAGAGTGAGATGGAGGGTTAAGATGCATTAGGGAGTTGGAGATCAAGAGCTAGGATTCAATCGGGAGTTGAGAAACTACCCACTCCTAAAAAAAAAACTACCCACATCTCATCTCCACTACTCTCCCATCCGGCCCAAACTTGTGCCTTGTGCACGTGTACATCGAGTGCACGTGTACACACAAACCACCTACAAAAATTGTACACCAAGTACCCGGATAAATAAAAAGAAAAATGCCACACATTACAAGTGGTAGGAAATAATAAAAGGTTAGATTTATGGGCTTAAATCCATTTGGGCCAAAATATTTTAAAAGGAAAATAAACAAATTAACATTGGGCTTTTAAGAAAATGTTTTATAGAAACAATACACTTAATTCATCATGTTGCGAAATAATAGTCAACATGCTACACAAGCATAACATATATAAAAATAAGTAATTTTTCACATATTTGAAAAATCAGGGTATTACAATAACTAAACCCTAAAGTTTACGGCCATATATATAGCCCCCAAGTAAACCCTAAAAGATAAAAACAAATATAGCAATTGGGCCTTTAAACTCGTAAGCGAAAAAACAATCAGCCGCCGATGTCGGTCGACCGCACCCCAAGTGTCGGTCGACTGCAACGTGTAGAACCAACCCAGAGAGCTGACCAATCGACTGCACCCCCAATGTCGGTCTACTATCCTCTCCTCTGTTAGACCTGTACACTCGAAGAACTCTCAGTCGACTGGGTCGGTCGACCGCACGCCCAGGTCGGTCGACCGTAACCCTCCAGACTACTTCTACTTTGCTGCTTGTCTTCTATTGCTTCTTTGTCTTCTCCTCTTCTTCTCCAACTTCAAGTACCTCGTGCCTACTTGTATTTGAGGCCACAATTCCTAACAATCTCCCACTTGGACCAAATACACCACGTTTCAAAGTTATTGCAATCTTTCCTTGCATTATCTCTGCCATCTCCCACTTTCATGGAAGACCCAAGTACTCTCCACTCTCATGAAGAGCACCTCTACCACTCCACCACGTGGAGTGCACCAACCATCCCTCATCGCCTCATGAAGGATGTGCTCCACCAATCACATAGAGCACGAATACCGGAGAAACAATCTCCCGTGTCGGATTCCGTGTTATGAGACTCCCCATCTCGCAAAATTTCCATTAACACCGAACATGGTTCAAAACCTCTCAATGGACCCTCTGCACTAGAAACCTCCGTGGACGACACCTCCATAAACTCCGCAGACTGTTCAACCCTTATAGTCCCAATTCGGTTACCCTCATCGATATCACCCCGCATATCGATATCAGTGCTCTCTATCACACAAGAGCGACTTGAAGCTTCAACTGCTAATTCGCAAAGTAACCTCACTGCAGCAACGTCTTGCCCACTAGGATCACTTCCATGGCCAGCAGCTCTCACTAAATTAGTAACCTCCCATCCACAACTGAAAGAACTCGGTTGCACCCCACACAACCTACTACTCGATTCTGGCTGAGAGTCAACTACAGGAGAAACGCCCCTCACATCTCTAAGCAAATACAGCGTTCCCTCACACTTCCCTTTTGCAATAACCCTTGAACCTGCAGCTCTACACCACTCCCCACTACCAACTGTAGTAGACAACCCCTCTTTGTCTAGCCTTCCAATCGAGATAAGATTTTCCTTCAAGTCTGGAACATGCCTTGTCTCCCGCAAGACAACACTTTGATCATCATTGGTGTTTACGCGAACAGTACCAACCCCACTACAGGACACCGGTGACCATTCCCCATGATCACATCTCCAAAAGAACCCTCCTCGTAGTCATCAAATATTTCTCTCCTCGGAGTGTAATGAAAAGAAGCTCCCGAATCAATACACCAATCTTGAGTGCCCAACTCCTCCCGAGCTGATAAGCATAGATCCTCAACAAGCCCCACTTGAGCTTCCTTTAGAGTATCTTTCTTCAGTTTTTCCTGCTTCTTCTTCATATAAGCCTTGCAACTATGCATCATGTGACCCTTCTTGTGACAGTACCAACACTCAGACCCATGTCCCCCATCGTTGTGACCCACTCTCAGATGAACTACTCTGTTCCTTTCTTTTTTGACTGCTCTTAGATCTCCTACGTCTCTTCACAATGTACATGGTGGAATCTCTAGAAGATGATGATGGATATCTCCCGTTTCTCACCCTTCTTACCTCCTTGTTCAGAATGCTACTCACCACATCCTGTAAGGTCATCGAATCTGTCATAGTACCTGTAATAGTCTGTTCCACCGTACCATAACTATCGGGTAAAGTATATAGAAGTAACAATGACTGTCCCCTCTCTGAAAACTTCAAACGTGCAGCTTCCATCTGGTTGTAAACCATACAGTAATTGTTCACATGCTCTGCTACTGAACCTCCTTCCTTCAACTTCATATTAACCAATTTCTTCAGATGAAGAATTTGATTAGATGCCGACGGTTTCTCATACATATCCGTGAGAATCTCTATAGTCTCCTTTGTGGTCTTTGCCTTCGAGATATGAAATAACGCCTTCCTACTCAGCTCCAACTGAATCTGCCCTAGCACCTTCCTATCCAAATGATTCCACTCCACCAAGACCTTCGCATCCTTGTCTGCACCTACCGGCTTCTCATCAAACAACGGACCATCAAGATCTTTCTGACGAAGATACGCTATTATCTGAATCTTTCACATCGCGAAGTCACTCCCATCGAATCTCTCGATTTTCATCTTATTATCGGTCATCTCGAACCAACTGCTCTGATACCACTTGTCGGAGAAATCTACTCCCAACTCGTAGTGCTAATAGCGAAAACACACCACAAGCAATAGAAACTCCCAAGACTTAGATGAACCAAGAACAAGCCACCACAATATATAGATCTCACAAGAACACAACCAATATGCAGAGATAACCAATACTTCTTATTCCCAAATAAATACAAAGATTACAATAGAGATTACAACTCTCAATCTCCCTCTCTCACCTTTGAAACACCCGGCACAATCTCTCTTGAAGTTGGACAATGATAAAGGCTCACCAAAAGATCATCAAAGATAACTAAACCCTAGAGTTTACGGCCATATATATAGCCCCCAAATGAACCCTAAATGATAAACACAAATATAGCAATTGGGCCTTTAAACTCGTAAGCCCAAAAACAATCAGCCGCCGATGTCGGGCGACCGCACCCCAAGTGTCGGTCGACTGCAACGTGTAGAACCATCCTAGAGAGTTGACCGGTCGACTGCATCCCCAATGTAGGTCGACCGTCCCCTCCTCTGTTGGACCTGTACACTCGAAGAACTCTCAGTCGACTGATCGGTCGACCGCACCCCCAGGTCGGTCGACCGCAACCCTCCAGACTACTTCTTCTACTTCGCTGCTTGTCTTCTCTTACTTTTTTGTCTTCTCCTCTTCTTCTCCAACTTCAAGTATCCCGTGCCTACGTATATTTGAGGCCATAATTCCTAACAGTTATCCCCGCGGGCCGGTAGCCCCAAGCTGCAGCACCACTGTTGCCACCATGTGTGGTTGCTGTTGCTTTGAAATATGTTTTTTTCTCCTCTATCTGGGCTTGGAATTGAGATTTGGGTCTGGATTTTGTTGGGATTTGGAATATTGTTGTGTTTTTATTAAGATTTGTTGTGATTTGTAATTTGTTGTGATCGGCAGGATGAGTGAAGAGAGTGGTGATGGCTCAGATATGAAAGAAACTACTATTTCCCTTACCCCCCCTACCCCCCCCCCCCCCCCCCCAAAAAAAAAAAAAAAAAAATTCTTCAGGTGATTTAGTTTCGTACATGACCATCATTCTGGTTGCTTAAAGGTAGCTATCCGCTCTATCCGATGTATTTTTTTAAGGTACTCTTGCTTTCAGAAAGATTATAGATGCTACAGTCTTGAGTTGCGCCGTTGTTTTATCTCTGTCGATGTTACCTTTCATGAGTCCTAACCTTATTTTTCTTCATGTTCTTCTAGTCTATCTCTGCTTTCATCGGATGAGAATGAATCTGAAATTCTAAGATATCTTACATCTGTGGCATCTGCTTCTCCTGATTCTGCAACATAATACTCTCCAGTGATGCCCGAACGGTCCTCAATCATTGAAGTGTGTAAACAAAATTCGGACACCACTCACTCAGATTACGCCACTGTGCCCATTGTCCCATCAACTCAGGTCAATGAAACACTAATGTCCAAGCCTGTTACTGCACCCTTTCTTTCATCTACTGAGTCCATACCTATTGTTCCCTCGACTGGTCACTTTTATCATCTTGATCTTCTCTTTGCCATACGCAAAGGTAACTGCTCCACTGCACATCCTTTATATAGTTATCTTTCATATGCTCACGGTTCGTTTGCCTATTCTGCCTTCACATCTACTTTAGACACTTATCATATTCCTAAGTCATATAAGAAGCACTATCACACCCTGGTTGGAGTCAAGCTATACGAGAAGATATGTATGCTCTTGAGGAGAATGTTACTTGGGATATAGTTCCCCTTCCATCTGGCAAATGTTGTGTTGGTTGTAAGTGTGTGTACACTATTAAGGTAAACCCAAATGGTTTTCTGGCTCGCTTGAAAGCTTGACTGGTTGCTAAAGGTTATTCTCAGGCCTAGCTACGACATTGATTATGATGGGACATTCTCTCCAGTGGCCAAAATGCATTTTGTCTGTATCTTTGTTGCCTTATCTGATAGGTTTCATTGGCCGCTTCACAAATTTAATGTCAAGAATGCATTTCTCAATGACGTTTAACCCCCCAGTTTTTCTAGTAAAGCTGTTGTGGAAATATTGAAATTAGATTTGGGAAAAATGATCTTTCTTATTCGTTGTTTCTCTACTGTATACATCTATATATAAGAATAACATTCTTGGAGAAGAAAAAATGAGATTAAGAGAAGATTGAGGGGTGAGAGATTTGGGGAATCTGTTTCCTATAGATTAGGAAACAGAATATACACATGAGCACTTACTATATTTCAACACTCCCCCTCAAGTTGGTGCATAGATATTGAACGTGCCCAACTTGTCAATAAATTTCAAGAAGAGCCGACTCGAAACTGTCTTGGTCAGGATATTTGCGAGCTGATATTCCGACTTCACTTTAGATATCTCAATGACTTTCTCATCTAATTTTTCTTTGATGAAGAATCTATCCAACTCTACATGTTTTGCCCTATCATGTTGAACTGGATTGGCGAAAATATCACATGCTGCTTGACTATCACAATACACCTTCATAGGTTCCTTCGGACCACAGCCTAAGTCCTGCAACAAGAGTTTTAGCCATAAAGCTTCCGCTGTACTTAGAGCTACTCCGCGATACTCAGCCTTTGCACTAGAGCATGCAACAGCATTTTGATTCTTGCTTCTCCATGTAATTAAATTTCCTCCAACAAAGGTGAAGTATCCTGAAGTGGAGGGCCTATCAATTATAGATCCTGCCCAATCAGCATCAATATATGTCTCAACCTTCAAATGAACATGTTTCGTAAATAGGATCCATTTTCCTAGAGTAGACTTAATATATCTCAGAATTCTCATCACTGTATCCATGTGATGTTCCTGAGGTGCATGCATAAACTGACTTACCACACTTAAAGAATATGATAAATCTGACCGTGTATATATGTGCAAGATACATCAGTCATCCAACCAATCTTTTATATCTTTCCTTATCACAAGGACCATGATCAGATTCGTTGTAAAGTTTTAGTCCTTCTTCTAACGGTGTACTAATTAGCTGACAAACAGACATTCCAGTTTCTTTCAATAAATTGAGAGCATACTTTCTTTGAAACGGAAATATACCCTTTCTCGAGCAAGAAACTTCAATATTAAGGAAATATCTCAAAGAGCCAAGATCCTTCATTTCGAACTTTTGTGACAAGTAGCTCTTCAATGTCATTCTCTCCTCAGGATCATTCCCAGTTACTATCATATCATCCACATATATAATAAGAGCAGTGATCTTACATTCTTTCCTTTTCAAGAATATGGTATGATCTGAATTACTCTGACAATATCCGAATGTCCTCATTGATTTTGTAAATCTCCCAAACCAAGCTCTTGGCGACTGTTTGAACCATATATAGTGTCTTCCTCAACCGACACACTTTATTACTATGTTGGACTGGTCTGTTTGATCCTGATGCTAGATCCATATAAACTTCTTCTATCAATTTCCTATGCAAAAAGGTATTCTTCACATCAAATTTCTTCAATGGCCAGTCAAGATTTGCAGCAAGTGACAGTAAAACTCGAATGGTGTTGAACTTTGCAACTAGGAAAATATTTCGTCATAATTGATTCCATAAGTTTGAGTGTACTCTTTGGCAGCCAACCTTGCTTTGTATCGTTCTATTGAACCATTAGACTTATACTTCACTGTATAAATCCATCTGCATCCTACCGGCTTATTTCCTGCTGGCAATTCGACTCTCCCAAGTCTCATTCTTCTTCAAGGACTTCATCTCCTCATCTTGTAACACCCTAGAAATTTCAAATATGAATTTGGCATTAATAAATGATTATTTGATAATTCTTTGATTTATTATATATTTTTCTGAAATTTACATTTTTGCCCGTGCAAAACACGTGCAAATATTTTTTTTGTGGAAACTGAAAAATCAGAAATTTTATTTGGAAATCTTATATTTATTAGTAGATAATTATTCTGAATTTTCTGGATTTTTACGAATATTTTATGACATGTTTGCAAATATTACAAAAAGATAGACTTTTGTGCAAAATTACCACTTTGGTACAAATCCAAAAATTTTCAAATTCTGGGCTATGTTTGAGGGCCGGCCAACTCAGTGGTAAAAGGATTTGGTTTTATTTTAATTTAATTGACTTATTTAACTAGTTTTTAAAGGATGATTCATATATGTAAATAAATAAATTGTTAAAGGATATTTCCAAAAGAATTAAAAAATCCTAATTCTATATTGGCTGCTACAGCCGTTTCTTTTCTGCACTCAAACAAATTTATTTTTATTATTGACTTTCTTGGAGTTTTGAAGCTAGGATCTTGGATTCTTGCGAAGGAGCTTTTCTTATTATTATTTCTTCATCTTCGTTGGTTTCTTCATTAAGGTGAGTGTCATGTTTGATCTTTTGTTGTGCTATACATGTTGAATATGATGATTTGTCTAGTAGAATGCATGCTAAAAGATGGTATGTTGATATAAAGAATGAATTGATGGATGGATAATTAAAAATCGGACTTTTCATGAATGAATATGCAACTATATGGATGAAATTTACTATGTGGATGACTTAAGAATGTTAATAACTTAATAGAACTCATGGGTACGTTGTTTTCTTATTCTCTTGCTGATTGGTTATGAATATTAAGAATTGTATGAGGTATGATGCATGTAGCTAGATAAAGTGTAACACCCCGAATTCCCCATAAGACTGAATTCGAGATTCCACAGGATCTTTACTTCACTTAGTACAATTTTACAAAGAAATTAAAACTTTTCAATAATATATCAGAGTTCTTTACATTTGATTACACAGCAGAAGATAAAATAAATTACAACAAAATATAATTACAACATCTTTAACTTTCAATTAAATTTACAGCAGCATTTTCACTTTGAAATCTAATACCTGCATGTAAGACTGTGGGCACGTCAGTTGATTACAATCGACAAAATGTTATACACGGCTATCCTCTCTATGCCGAAGACAGTATAACGATCTCCATACTTTGACAAATCACAAAACTTAAATGAAATAAAGTGTAGGAATGTGACTAATTTAAACATGTAAGTGTATGTCATGCCTTAATGCCTAATGCCGATATTTTATACTAGGATGACACTAATGCATACTTGTTCAGATTCTATGCTCCCAACTACATAGGTCCAAGGGCAAGCACCTACGTACTCCACATTTAAGGGTTCGATCCCTCCCCATGAAAACTACCCAGTAATAAAACAAGGTTTAAATTCCACGAATATGGATCCCAGCCCCGGAGTCCACCACTGACTGTTATAACAGATTCCTCATCATGCGAATCATCCTGCAAGTGCCCCTCTAGCCCCGGTATACGTATATACATTGGAGTATGGAAAACTATCCGCCCGACTACTTATGATCCCGAAATCCACCGCTGATCAATCATCATAATCCAGGATTTAAAAAAATAAAGCCTGTCTCCCACGGAGCAACCACAATCCCGGAATCCACTGCCGACTGGGTCTATAGTCTCGGAATCCACCACCGACTATATAGAGTGCCCCACTTACGTTTGCCCAGGTTTACTACATCTTCACTTATGTGCCTAATTCTTAAGTTCAAGACATGAATAAATTTCCATAACTAGAATTAGTTTTACCTCCTACCGGACTTAATCAACAAAATACGAGATAGCTCCACGGCCATATCTCAAAATATATCTCAACTCTTTTCCAATTCAATAGTGCCGGTACCCGAGGTCTCACTAACTCTAAATCACAACTTTTTCATGTACAAGAGTTCATAGATACACATACCCTTCAGTAAACATGTCTTAAACTTAGATTATTCTTATATTTAACTTATTCACAAATGTGATCAAAGTCACACCATTCATTATTCATTTATACATTCTAAATTCTTTCCAAACAATAATCCTTCTCAAGAATCCATCTAATTTAGACTCCTTATCAATTTAAGCACATATAATAATCAAGTATTCAACATAAATGAAATAATCCTATCAAGACAATTTATTCTCATATCAACATTTTATTTATTTTTTTCTTCTAAGGATATAAATCATGCTCTTAAATAATTTATTTTTACGACAAAATCTCATTCTATCTCAATGTCTCTTTCATGATTCATTTATTCATAATTAATAAATCTTCTCAATAGCAAATTTAAGTTCATGAACAAAACTCAACTATATCAAGCACTTCTTAACAAAATAAATGTATGATTTCTTCAAGAGAATTCAATTTACTCAAGTCATTACTCTGTTCTCTTACTAGAATAAAAGTCATGTTCTTTGTTAATAATTTGTAGAAATTCCTTTCACTATCTATCTCAAATTCTCTTTAAAACTTCTCAAAATATACATGGAAATCTTTAAAATGAAGTTTCTATCATGTTTTATAATTACTAGGATTTTTCCACAAATTTTTAGTTGCATTTGAACTCATTAAAACCAATAAAAACCAAAACAAATAAAATATGCAGCCACTGGGTATCGAACCCAAACCCAACACAGCCATCGCCCAAGACTCACCCCAATAGCCACTAAGTCCTAGTGCACTTGATGTTCTAAAGCCCACTGGAACCAATACATACCAGTCTTCCACTGTTAGTTTAATTAAAAATCGAAACCAACAAAAAAAGAGGAGTTGCTAGGATTCGAACCCACGACTTAGGACCACAGGCGCGCTACAGTGAAGCTTTTAGAGCTCAACCGCTAGCCAATAAGTCCAAGCCCAACTGTTGTTACAAAAACAGAGGCTGGGGTTTTGTTCAATCCTTCAGTTATTCAATTTCCTTCACAAAAACTTGAATTTTCTTTTGATCTAATCTTCCATTAGACTACAATTATTTCACTTAGATTGAATTTTCTTTCAAACAGCAACTCGCAGATTTATAATTGATATTTTAAACATTATATCTAAATCTCAATTTATTGGTTCTCTCTAATGAACATAAAATTTCATTTCTTCAATTAATTCAACAGTAGTAATTTTTATCTCTATGTGTATCAATTTATCATCATAAAAAAATCATTTATTTTTTTTGCCACAAGGAACAATTTATCATACAATAACATATTTCTACATTTGTAGATTAACAAGCATATGTGTTCATGGCAAATATTCATTGTTTCTTTTTCTCATTTCCAAATAACGGGATAACAATTAGTTTCTCAATTGATAGCAACATTCCTACAATTTAACATACATAATAACATGGGTTTGCTCTCTAATTATCACCCCAAATTTATGTATACTACTCTTGCAATATATATTAGCATGCATTTTCTACAACTAGAAAGTATAGTATCACCCACCTCTAGTGAAGATTGAACAACAAGATGAGACACACTCCTAGCTCCAAAGCAACTCCCTCTCCTCCTAGCAAGATCAATCCAAAGCACAAGAACATTCTTTCTCTCTTTCTTTTTCTTTATCTTATTTCTTTTGTTTTTGGTGTGTGAAATGAGAAGAGAAGAGGAGTATTTATAGGACAATGCTAGGGTTCAATTTGCATAATTCTACACCTAATAAATTACTCTCTTAATTCTTCAACTCTTCACAATCCTAACTCCTAAAACTCCCAACCTTTCACTATTCGTCCTCTTTAATTCCCTAACTCTCACCTCTTCAATAACCAAACTCCCAACTCTTTACTTCCAAAACCCCCCATCCGGCCATTCCCATCTTCCAACCAGTCAAACAAAACTCCACTTCATGTGCAATTGTATCACCCTATTTACATAGATATATGCATGTACAAAGATATATACATGTACAAAGGACTATAGTATAGAGGTGCAGTAATGTAGGCACTGTGGAAATGGTCCATTTGCTGTTTTCAAGCACCATGGGCCCCCATCCACTATACAAATGCATTTCAAGTTATTTTTATAACATGCCATGCATATATTTGAACCAAACAGAACACTTATGTTATATATATACATATATATTTTTATTCTTTGGAAATTACGGGGTGTTACACACACTCCGAAATTTATTTGGAAAATAAATACGCTTGAATATGTGCACTGAAACAAACACGTGCGTCGCACATAAAATATCAAAAATATGAAATTCGACGTTATCAACAAAAAAATATTTAAAGATAATAAAAATACAATATAAGAAAATATATTTATTAATTTTACGACGTAATTGTTACATACGTAGAAAATACAATATAAGAAAATATATTTATTAACTTTACGACGTAATTGTTACGTATGTAGAAAACACGTGCATTATACGTATAATATTATTTTAATCAAAAATGAGGAAAGATGAATTTCAGTTTATAAAAATAGATTCGAATATCTAAAATAAATAATTTAAACACATAGAAAATATTACATGTAGCGATGAAAATACATAATCGACACGTGCATCAAAATACGTAAAACCCAGAGATTGAAATTCAATATTTTAGTTAACCCAAATAGGATAAAATGTGCGGAAAATGCATGAACAGTTGGTAATTAAAAATATGTAGTGAAAATACGTTATAAAATACACGTGCGTAACACACAAGGGCAAAATTGTAATTTCTAATTTTGTGGGGTGTTACATAAAGAGGAGTTCTTTACTGCTGATATATATATATATATATATATATATATATATATATATATATATATATATATATATATATATATATATATGATCTATTTTGATGAATCGGTGGTGTGGAAGATTATAATCATGGGCAATTTGACCTAATAAGTACATAGATGTGTTTAACGAATTGCAAGAGAAGTTCTTTGATCAAAAGATTAAGTTCTTATATGATGATGTATATTTGTATTTTTTGGTCTGTCGTTGTGCATGCCAAAAATTTTGAAGTTGGATTTTGTAAAGTTTTCAATGGATTTTGATTTATATTGATATAACTAGTTTGTATATGTGTTTAACAAGTTGCAAGAATGGTGTTTGGAATCGAAAGATCAAATTTGAAGTGTTGAACTGAGTTTGGATTTTGGGTCTGATATGTGCAGACCGAAGGCTGGTTTTTTGAGTTTTTATGAAGTTTTGATTGAACTTGGGTTTCTATTGTTACTGAGATTAAATTGAACAATATGCTACTCATATACCGCGATTCTTGATTGCTCTTACTAATATATATACACAAATATACACTCACAAATACAAACATTCCTGTTTCGAAGAATTTTTTTGAAAAAATGCTCTTTTGTGAAATTGTTGAAAGTTTGATTTGATTTATGAACTCCAGTATGTTAGACAAGTTGTATTTGATCATCTCAGAGTTTTAACTTTACAAATTCGTGTATTTAGAGATTTAAAACTACGTATCAGTGAAAAGTGCCCGAAATTTAAAGAAGCTGTTTTGGCATGAC
Source organism: Hemerocallis citrina (assembly GCA_017893485.1). Classification (NCBI taxonomy): domain Eukaryota; kingdom Viridiplantae; phylum Streptophyta; class Magnoliopsida; order Asparagales; family Asphodelaceae; genus Hemerocallis; species Hemerocallis citrina. The sequence continues at coordinate 18,556,875 of CM030368.1, read as the reverse complement.
AGTCGACCGCCTAAGAACAACACTTGAAATGACGGTCGACTGTCAATCGTTTGATTTTGGATTTTTAGCATGTCAGTCGACCGCTGCTTTTTGAACTAAAATGTCGGTCGACCGACAGTGGTTGTGCTGATTGTTTTGTTGAGGTTTTCTTTGTTTTCTTGAACGATTATTTCTTCGAACTTATGAATTATTGATCTACTGTTTCAGATGAAGTTTTTGCTACAAATTACTGTATTTTACAGAGAGTTATATTTTTGATTTATAATGGAATTTAACGCGTATTTCTTCGGCTTTAGAAAGTGAATTATATACGGAATTCTAGATATTGATGTTTTGCAACTTTCTATGATTTCGAATTGTGAAACTTAGTTATTTGAGCGAATTAAACTCATATTTTACTTCTGAAAATTTGTGAGTATTTAGGTAAACTTGGATTTGTTTAATTTAAAGAAGTTTTCTTAATGTGAACGAATTGATAATAGAATCAAGAGTTTAATGAAAGATGTGTGCTGATATTTGAGTTGGGAGTCTCTAGAGATTTAGTGGGACCCTTGTGTACCGGCAGTTATGATTTTTTGTGGAAGTTGACCAGTTGGGGTCGTCGTTCCTGGTGTTGTTGTGTTAAGTTCAGTTGGGCGTACATCAACTCTAGGAGAGATTGTAAATTAATTAATAATAACAAACATAAGGACAGGCACTAGTTGGAGTCGTGACGAAATATGAGCGAACATGGGTAGGAGGACCTCATATGGTCAGCGATGGGAGACAGTTTCACTGATTATCAGAGTGTGAGACACTTTTGATGTGGCTGGTCTTCCGGATTACCGAGTTTGAGACAACGTCCATGGGATGTTTGCGTGATGAGGTACCATGTGCTTTGGGGTGTGAGTTTCATTACCTGACCTTCGGGGTGCGAGCACTTGCCATTAGTTACTGTTGGGATTGGGGCGTCAACCAATGCCCGTTGTCGCAGCGGAACTAATAGAGCAATGAGGAAGTCAAAGTAGACGAGATGAATAAATTGAGCAAGTAAGTAGATCTACCAAACTAACACAAACACAATGATGACTTATCCCGGTTAGCTTTTGCTTAATCCGGGAGAGAAATATAAGGAGATCTGATATTCAACTAGAAGAGATTACAAGGAATTATTGATTCACTCAATACAATGAATTTAACTCACTCACCAAAAACTATCTCTCTCTCGAGCCTCTCTTTGTAATGGAGAAAAGAATCTATGAAGTACTACCTCTTATATTGAAGGAGTTTACAATATATATAGAAGAATAGAAAGAAATCTAGGTCTAAACTTGATTCTCAGTCGATCGATATAATCTGGAAAATAAGTAACTGAATAGGAGCCGCACGATCTAACTTGGAGTTGAAGAATGGGCTGAAACGACCTAATAAATCGAAGCCCAAAAATGAACACATCGTCGCGGTCGGTCGAACGTCCAACAAGACTGGTCGACCGTACCACTCTCTGACATTCCCTGTACTTCGAGCGATCGGGTGACGCGGTCGGGGGGTGCGGTCGAACGCAACATGGGATAGTCGACCGCAACTATACCTGCCCCTTGCTGCTGCTGTTTTTCCTTCTACTCACTTCGACACTTCGACCTCCGTGATTCATCTTACCTTCTTCTAATCCGAACCACGAGTATTCAAGACACAATCCTAACAAACTCCACCTTGGATTGCAAACGAGTGCTATCACATGATGTGTTACTCATCTCCAAACTCTAATGAATTCTACTTGCAAAGAAAACTTAGAACAATAGCATATTCTTCTAGTTGAACTGATCTCTATCCAATCTCACCAATTCTAGTATACCCCTTCAAGGGTACACCTCCGTAGATGTACTCACGAAGTTTCCAAACTCCGCACGAACTCCACCTACCCTTAGGCATTCTCCACCTCTTGATGATATTCGAACGTCATGGTCTCGTCTTGATGATTCTAGTTACGGCAAACTAGCTGAGCTTGCGGGAATAATGGAAAAAGAACTATCAACCCATGTGCAGAATTTTCGAATTTCCCAAAGCTTGTAGAGATTGTGTTAGCTTGGCCCAACCACTCTCATACTTCTAATCACTTCACGATGACCTTGAAAAACAGACAGAACTCCACCTCAAGCTGTGTACCTGTAGTCCCGTGCATCCCGAGTTCCCAAGGAAATCAGATTCCGTTTCAGCAGAGAAATATGCAAAACATCCCTTAAAGTGAACATATTTAGACCTGGCATATTAAACTCAACTGTCCCCTCGCCCACTACTTCACAGATCTCCCCAGTTCCCGTTGTCACACAACGCTCCGCAATAGACTTATAAGTAGAAAACAACTCCCTTTCGGAGCAAATATGAGAAGAACTCCCTGAGTCAAGAAACCAACTAGAATCCACTTCTAAAGAATTTGAAACAAGAAGACACGAACCACCTGAATCAAATGCACAAACCACACTAAACTCCTGTTCTTGGCGCTCTCCTGATTCTGCAATTTCTAACTGTCTTTCTTGATATGCCCTGGCCTCTTGCAATATCGGAAACGGATCGAATCCTTTTGCAAAGCACTTTGTCTTCTCCCTGAAGGACCATCCACTGCTAGACAACTTGTAGGAAAAGACGATGATGATTTATGGGTCTCCTTCCTAAGTTGATTTTCTTTCAATGTTTTGATTACACCATCTACCGAAATACTTTCCTTGGCAGATCTACCGTGTAGCATGGGAGTGATAAAAGGCTCGTACGAATCCTGCAGTGAATATATCAAGTTGAAAGCTTTATCTTTCTCACACTCATCTGCGTTGATCGCCTTAAGTTCAGATAATATTTTATTGAACTTTGTAATGTGGTCTTGGAGATCGGTACCTTCCTTCATAGATAAACGGAATAACTTCCTCTTCCAATGCATCTGATTTAATAACGACGAACCGAAGTAGTCAGCTATGAGTTTTTCCCACAAACTCGCCGCATCAGTTTCTTCAAGAAATCTGCACTTGACATCGTTTGCCATGGATAGTCGGATCAGACTTATGGTTCTTTCACGAATATCTTCTCAATCGTCATTCTTCATATCAGTTGGCTTTTCTTTCTTCTTAACGGCTAACTGCAAACGTTCTTAAACAAGAACATCATACATGTCAGTCTTTCAAAGATTGAAACTGATCTTTCTATCAAACTGCTTGATCTTCAGAATACTATGGCCTGTCATCTTAACTAAGGAACTCGGCAACCTGAAGCTCTGATACTATTTGTTGGGATTGGGGCATCAACCAATGCCGTTGTCGCAGCGAAACTAATAGAACAATGAGGAAGTCGAAGTAGACGAGATGAATAAATTGAGCAAGCAAGTAGATCCACCAAACTAACACAAACACAACGATGACTTATCCCGGTTAGCTTTTGCTTAAATCGGAGGAGGGGAGGGGAGGAAATATAGGGAGTTCTGATATTCAACTAGAAGAGATTACAATGAGTTATTGATTCACTCATTACAATGAATTAAACTCACTCACCAAGAACTATCTCTCTCTCGAGCCTCTCTTTGCAATGGAGAAAAGAATCTATGAAGTACTACCACTCATATTGGAGGAGTTTACAATATATATAGAAGAATAGAGAGAAACCTAGGTCTAAACTTGATTCTCAGTCATTCGATATAATCTGGAAAAGAAGTAACTGAATAGGAGTCGCACGATCTAACTTGGAGTTGAAGAATGGGCTAAAACGACCTAACAAATCGAAGCCCAAAAATGAACACAGCATCGCGGTCGGTCGACCATCCAACAAGACCGGTCAACCATACCACTTTCTGACATTCCCTGTACTTCAAGCGGTCGGGGGGCACGGTCGACCACAACATGGGACAGTTGACCGCAACTATACATGCACCTTGCTGCCGCTGCTTTCCCTTCTACTCACTTCAACGCTTCGACCTCCGTGCTTCATCTTACCTTCTTCTAATCTGAACAACGAGTATTCAAGACACAATCCTAACAATTACCGGGTCATGGACTAGATACTCACGGGATGTCTAAATCATAAAGTAATCACCGTAGTAGGATTAGTTGCATAACGTGGGATCGAACATTATAAAGTGGAGAACGATAAGGGCTTGCACCAAATCTATGTAGAGTGGAGAGCATAGCTTCGACAAGTGTGCATTAGTTTTCATCATATACATTTGTGATTTCTTTGACTCGGTTTATGCTTGTTCTTCTGTTTTTTACACTCGACACTTAGCCTAGTTCACTTGATGATTTATATTTTATTGTTATTTCATATTTCATTTTTATTACCATGATATTGTTCTTTATGTTCCATTCAGTTGTGTTCTTTTAAATATCACTCACTCCGTTATGGCTGACCCCTGTAGTTTTGGGGGTTAAGGTTATCTATAGCCTCATGTTTCACATGTAGGTACTGTTAGCTGGAACTTGGAAGCTTGTGGTAGAATCCTTTGTGTTATCATACATGCTGTAAAAAGAATGAGAGTAAATGTGTAAATGGGGAACTGTGTTGTAAGTTAAAATGTAATTCAAGGTGTTAATTTCCGTTGTGCTTTGTAAAAATTTGATGTAATAAAAGTTAAAATTTTTTCTATGTATGGCTATGTTTACTATTACAATGAGGTAGATGCTGGAAATTGTGCCACGTATTTCTGAATTTATTTATTGAAAATTCGGGACGCTACACTTCCATAGCTGTTTTTCTCCTTGGATCGGTTAAGGCTTCCTGCACACTGTTAGGAATAGATGCAACAGATAATTGATTCACAAATAACTTATTTGATTCAGACAATTGGTGAGTGGACACATAATGACTTATAAGATACTTGATATTACTAGTGGGATCAGGCTCATAAGTAGGTTTTGGGATACCTCTAGTAGTACGATTTGAGTTTTCTCTTCTTGGAGCTTTGGAAAGCGATGATGATTGGTTTTGGGGTTCTGATGGTGCTAGTGGTAGAGATGATTCTTACGGTGCTGGTGGTGGAGACAACTCATCTTTGTGGAGGTTCGGCACTAATTGCAGTTCTTCATGGAGAACTCTTTCCTCAATCAAATCTTTCTTTGGGTGATCGTCACTACTTACATCCAAAATTTCACCCCTTATATCTGATTGTTCAGTCTGAATGGTAACCACTTCATCATAAGAAAGAGTTTGAACTTCACTTCGGTACTCCCCCTGAAGTTCAACCGCAGAGAAAAAATACATCTCATCTTCATGGAACACAACATCCATAGTTACAAACATCCTTTGAGTTGGTGGGTGATAGCACCGATACCCTTTCCTATCTTGGGCATATCCCACGAAACACATCGGACAACTCGAGGAGTTAACTTATTACGTTCATGTTGATAAAGATGAACAAATGCAACACACCCAAACACATGAGGTGGCAAGTTAATAATTTTTTGTGCATTCACAGCTTCAGTTAATGCTTGAAATGGCGTGAGGAAGTTTAGGATATTAGAGAGAACTCGGTTGATTAGGTATGCAGTAGATGCAAAGGCTTCCCCCTAATAAATAAGTGACATATTTCCATGGATAAGAGAAACATGGACCACCTCGAGCAAGTGTCTGTTTTTTCTTTCTGCGACCCTATTCTGTTGAGGTGTATACGAGTATGTTGTAACACCCCACATTTTTTATTTTTATTAAAAAAATGCATTTTTTTGATTTTTGCACGTATGATGCACGTGCAAATTTTTATTCTCATTTTGCTACTCTCATTATCTATTTTTAGCATGCACAAGATTTTGATTATTTTTTTTTAACCCATGGACCCAAAAATGAAATCTAGCCCAATAGACAAATAAATTAGTTGATTAAGGGAAGCCCACTAGAATAATTAAGTTAATAAAATTAAAAGAGAGCCCATGGGACAAGCCCATTAATAAAATCCTAATTTAGGTTGAGCTTGGACTAATACATGACAAGTTACAACTTTTGTACACATTTAGGACTATAAAAAATTGTACTTAATTTGTATGTGCATGTGTGCATGCACACATAGTTGTTTGGACGGGTTGCCCCTAGAGTGGCCGGATTTTTGCTAGAGTGGGGGAGAGGAAAGGGTTGGGGTTATGGGAGTTGAGATTGTGAAAGGTTGGAAAGGTGAAAGGTTAGGAGTTTAGGAGCTTAGAAAATGAAGGGTTGAGAGAATTAAAAGAGAGAGTTATTAGGTTGAGAATTTTGTACTTTAGACCCTAACAAAACCCTATAAATAGAACCTCATTTCCTACTTCTTTTTTGCACCAAAACAATATCAAAATAAGAGAAAGAAAGAAAAAGAAAGAGAATAAAGTGTTCTCATTTTTGGAGGAGTTCTTGCGTTGGAGGCTTGCTAGGAGGAGAAGAACAAGGAAGTGCTTATGGAGCTAGGAGCTAGAAGGAGTCTTTTCATTAGTGGTTTTCATACTTCAATTAAGGTGGGTAATTTTATTATTTTCTAGTGTAGAATATGTATGCTAAAAAGAGTAGTATAAGAAGATATTGATATGAGAATTATAAGATAAAATTCATGCTAGTGTATCATGTTTTGAATGAGGATGATTTTGTTGTGATTGTAGATATCATGCTAATTAAAAAGAATAAATTCTTTATATCATGAATCATGTTAATGTGCTTGCAAAATTTTGTACTTGTTGAGTATGTGGAAATGTTATTGATAAATGTCATATGCAAACCATGTTTTAGGATCTATTGACTAAGAAAGAAGAAAGTAAAATTTTGTTAGTGTTGACATATGTATATTTTTGCTTTGTTACATTTGAAAAGAATAATTTTTCATGAAGGAGATTTTTGTGAAATTCTTGTTATGATTGAGACATGTTGGCATGCTATAAATTTCCAATTTGTATAAGAGGAAAATAAACAATTTTTTTCATGAAGACTATTTTCTTAAATTCAAGTTTTGAGAAATGCAAGTCTAGGTGTAAATCGAAAAGAAGAATTGTCTAAGAAAAATGGAAATAGGGATCAAAAGAATTTAAAATTTTTTGTTTATTTTTTTTAAATTCTAATCTCAGTCAAGGTAAAGTTTATTTCAAATTCCTAGGAAGATTTAGCTCTTTGAACACACAAGTTGCATAAAAAAGAACCACTTTCTGAATAGTTCATTAGTACATTTTCTAAACAGAAAATACACTTAGACTTACTGGTTAGCCAGCGTAACACAGTGCTTTGTGTGTAAAAGATCTTGGGTTCTAAACTTGCTAGTTACAATTATTTTTTTATCCTTTTAATTTTATCCCGAAACTAAGAGTCAGTATATGAGTCTTTCGGCTTAATAATTTGATGCCAAAGCCTAATGGGCTCACTGGCTAGCGGGATTGGGTTTGGGGCATTGACTAGGTGACCGAGGGTCATGGGTTCGAAACCCAGAGCACCCATTTTGTTTTTTTTAAAGGTTTTATTTCTTTTTCTCATTATGGAGGAATTTTTGATAAGAAAAATTCTAGGGATAAACTTCACTATTGATGATAAATGCAATGGAAAATATTGAGAATGTTTTCTTGTATATTTTGAGTTATAAAGAGAAATGGAATTTTGAGTATGGTACTTTGTAGTGAAGAAAAATAAAGTAATATTTTGTGAAGTGATTTTAAAGAGATTACACTTGTAGTTGTTTAAGAAATATTTTATAATGAATGGAGACATTGTGATAGCTTAGATTTGTTATAACAATTCATGTAGTGAAATTGTGTTTCTTGAAAGGAATGTTTGTTTAAAAAAAGAATATGGATAAATAACTAGATCATGAATAGTGTCGAGACTATGATTATTTTGTGACTAAGTTGAAAGAAGAAATTATCTAGGTTTAAGACATGTTTATTAAAGGGTATGTGTACCCATGATTCTTGTACATGAAAAATTATGATTTAAGAGTTAGTAAGACCGCGGTTACCGGCACTATTGAAAGAAAAGATTTGAGATATGATTTTGAGATATTGCCATGAGGCGATCTCGTATTTTGTGAACAAGTCCGGTAGGAGGTAAAACTAATTCTAGGAATGATAATTCATTCATGTCTTGAACTAAATAATTAAGCACATAAGTGAAGATGTCGTAAACCTGGGCAAACGTAAGTGGGTTGCCTCTATATAGTCGGCGGTGACTCCATGGCTATAGATCCAGTCGGCGGACTGTGGTTGCTGTGTGGGAGACGGGTTTTTTATTTTAAATCCGGGACTTAGCATAGTCGGGCGGATAGTTTGCCGTCTCCAATGAATATACGTATACCGGGGCTAGGGGGCACTTGCGGGATAATTCGCACGATGAGGGATCCGTTATAATAGCCAGTGAGGCTGGGACCCATATTCGTGAAATGATCTAAACCTTACTTTATTACTGGGTAGTTGTCATGGTGAGGGATTGAGCCCTTTATGGTGGAGTACGTAGGCGCTTGCCCTCGGACCTATGTAGTATGGGATGCATAGAGTCCGAATAAGTGTGCATTAGTGTCATCCTAGTATAACAATTCATGTAGTGAAATTGTGTTTCTTGAAAGGAATGTTTGTTTAAAAAAAGAATATGGATAAATAACTAGATCATGAATAGTGTCGAGACTATGATTATTTTGTGACTAAGTTGAAAGAAGAAATTATCTAGGTTTAAGACATGTTTATTAAAGGGTATGTGTACCCATGATTCTTGTACATGAAAAATTATGATTTAAGAGTTAGTAAGACCGCGGTTACCGGCACTATTGAAAGAAAAGATTTGAGATATGATTTTGAGATATTGCCATGAGGCGATCTCGTATTTTGTGAACAAGTCCGGTAGGAGGTAAAACTAATTCTAGGAATGATAATTCATTCATGTCTTGAACTAAATAATTAAGCACATAAGTGAAGATGTCGTAAACCTGGGCAAACGTAAGTGGGTTGCCTCTATATAGTCGGCGGTGACTCCATGGCTATAGATCCAGTCGGCGGACTGTGGTTGCTCTGTGGGAGACGGGTTTTTTATTTTAAATCCGGGACTTAGCATAGTCGGGCGGATAGTTTGCCGTCTCCAATGTATATACGTATACCGGGGCTAGGGGGCACTTGCGGGATAATTCGCACGATGAGGGATCCGTTATAATAGCCAGTGAGGCTGGGACCCATATTCGTGAAATGATCTAAACCTTACTTTATTACTGGGTAGTTGTCATGGTGAGGGATTGAGCCCTTTATGGTGGAGTACGTAGGCACTTGCCCTCGGACCTATGTAGTATGGGATGCATAGAGTCCGAACAAGTGTGCATGAGTGTCATCCTAGTATAAAAATGTGTGCATTAGGCATTAAGGCATCGCATACACTTACATATTTAGCGTAGTCACAATTTAACACTTTATTGTTCATTCAACTTATGTGATTTTGTTAAAGTAATGAGATCGTTATATGTACGGCATAGAGAGGATAGCCGAGTATAATATTTTCGTCAGTTGTAAGTGACTGACGTGCCCACAGCTTGACATGCAGGTAATGGACCTTGCCATGAAGATATTATGATGCAGTGATGATTTACATTGTTAAAATTATACAAATTGTATTTTATTTCATTGTTGTATTTTTTCGCTGTGTAAACAAGTGTATTGAACTCTGATGTATCATTGAAAAGTTTTAATTTTCTTGTAAAATTTGTACGAAGTGAAGTAAAGATCCGTGAAATCTCGAATTCGGTCTTATTTGGAATTCGGGGCGTTACATATGTAGTCTGGTGAACAACCCTATGTTCCACCAAATATTGATGCAGATTCGAACTCAGGTACTTGCCGCCATTATCACTCCTAAGAACCTGAATCTGTGATTTATACTGAGTCATAACTCGTTTGTGAAATTTCTGAAATAAGTTACTAACTTCACTTTTAGACTTCATCAAACAAATCCAAGTCATACGAGTACAATCATCAATAAATGTCATAAACTATTTTGCTCCTCCAAAAGTAGTGTTTTTAGATGAACCCCAAACATTAGAATGAATAATCATAAATGGAAGAGAGCTTCTACTTGAACTTGGAGGAAAAGAGACACGGTGACCTTTTGTGAGTTCACACACATCACACCGAAAGGCAGAAATATCCAAATTCAAAAATAAACTTGGAAATAATTTCTTCAAATAACTAAAAGAAGCATACCCTAGACGTCGATGCCATAGCCAAATATCAGAATTCTTCTTCTCACCTTCGGATCCTTCCACACTTAGAGCTTGAGTCAACTTGCTTGAACTGATTCTATATCCAGGTAATAGAGTTTTTTATGTCTAACCCCATAACCAATCGTCTTGTGAGTCTGAATATCCTTAAACACACAATGTGAAGGCCAAAAAACTACAATACAATGCAAGACAGTAGTTATTTGAATAACAGATAACAAATTAAAATTCAAGGATGACACAACTAGGGCAGTATCTAAGGTTAGGTTGTTTGTGAGAGGTATGGATCCCTCGCGAGTAACAGTGGTTGGATCACCATTGGCAGTGGACACGGTTGATTTGGTAGATGGTTGAAAATTTTGGACTTGTTTAGCATCAAAATTCATATGGTCGGTAGCACCCGTATCAATTATCCATACATTATTCATAATAAAGGCAGAAATATTAAAAACCTTACCATCAATACCTGCAGCTGTAATTAATGTAGATGCGAGTTCAATACTCTTCTCGGCTCCATCGGCAACTCCAAAAGCGAAAGTGGATTGGTTGCAATTATTCTTCTGGGGATCCCTGCTATGATCCCAGGACCCAGATCTCCGGATAGCCGATGATCTTGTAACAGCGAGTTTTTGTGTGACCGATCTTGCCACAATGAGTACACTTCCTCGACTCATAGGAGGAATGTTTAAAGCCTCATACAATACTCTTAGTATGCAAAACTTCATCAGTTTGTTAGTACAAAAGACAACAGATCAGCAGAGGTGACAAAATCGGCACTGTATGGACTCAGATCTGATTACTTTAATTAATCAACAGCGAAGCTTTCGAAATAAGCAGCAAAATCAACTCAGATTCCAGCAACTGGCAACTCAGATCTGACTTCGAAATCAATGATGAAGACTCAGATCAGATCTGGCAACGATTTCGAGGTGAAGGCAGTGGTTTCGATGGGAGAAAGAAGCTGGTAGGAGTTTCGAAGTCGAAGTTGAAGATCGAAGGTGGAACTCTGATCTGTTCTGGTAGGAGCTTTTGAAGTCGGTGGGAACTCGAGGTCGAAGTTGAAGATCGGAGGTGGAATCGGTGCCAGCTGGTGGAGTGCAGCGACGGGAATCACGTCGGGGCAGTTGATTTAGAAAGGGTGTGGTATTGCAGCAATAGGTGATGGCTAAGGTGGCGACGTGATGATATCGGTGGAGATGCATGTGATCGGTTGTCGATGACTGGTCGGGATCGGTTGTCGAGATCGGGATCGGGTGCGATGGAGGCGTCAGATCCGATCACCTCCGTCTCTTCTCCTTCTTCAACTAGCCTAGATCATTTTATGCCTTTTTACGCTCTGATACCATGTGAAAATATTGAAATCAGATTTGGGAAAAATAATCTTTCTTATTCGTTGTTTCTCTACTGTATACATCTATATATAAGAATTACATTCTTTGAGAAGAAGAAAAAAGATTGAGAGAATATTGAGGGGTGAGAGATTTGGAAAATCTGTTTTCTATAGATTAGGAAACAGAATATACACATTAGCACTCACTATATTTCAATAGCTGTGTCTACAAGAGTTTGTCACGTGAAAAGATCTTTGTGGGAACTCAAATAGTCTCCTCGTGCTTGGTTTGTTCATTTCACTAAGGTTGTCACGAATTTTGGTTTGAGGAGGAGCGATAGTGATCACTATGTATTCTATCGATATCATTAGGGGCAGATAATTCTTTTAGTTGTATATGTTGATGACATTATGATTACATGAGATGATCGGAATGATATTCAATATTTCAAGTTGTATATTCAACAAAAATTTCAAACTAAGGCTCTCAGACAATTGAAGTATTTCTTAGTGATCGAGGTAGCTCGGTCTAAGGATGGAATTTCCTTATCATAGAGAAAGTGTGTGTTTGACATACTTACTGAGAGCGGTATGCTGGGATGCAGACCATCACACACTCTTATGAACCCAAACTCCAAGTTGTTGCCAGATCAGGGAGTCTTGTTGAAGGATCCAGGGAGATATAAGAGGCTTGTGAGAAAATTGAATTATCTCACAGTCACTCATTAATATATTGCATATTTAGTCAGCATAGTAATTCAATTTATGGATTCTCCCCATACAAGCCATTGAAATGCATTATGAGAATTCTTCGGTATTTGAAGAGCTCTCTAAGCAGAAGATTGTATACTAATGGTGGACATTGTTGAATTGCAAGATTTTCATATGTGACTAGGCTGCCTTCCCAACGACTAGGAGATCTACCACTAGGTATTGTGTGTTTGTTGGAGGAAACTTGGTTTCATGTAAGAACAATAAACAAAATGTGATCTCTCGTTCGAGTGCGAAATCAGAGTATCGTGCTATGGCTGATGTCACGTCTGAGATGACTTGGGTCAATCATTTGCTTAGTGAGCAAGGGTTGTCGAACATGAGTCGATACGTATGTATTGCGACAGTCCGCCATACATATAGCTACTAATGTTGTGTTTCATGAACGAACTAAACATATTGAAGTTGACTGTCATGTGGTTCTCAACAAAATTAATGGCACTCCGTATAAGCCTCTGCAGATAGAAGCTAGACATATTACCACTTATCACCAACTAGCCAATGCTCTCACAAAGCCCCTTGCCAAGACATAATACAATTCATTAATGATAAGTTAGGCACGCATGATGTATATGCTTCAACTTGAAGGAGAATATTAGATATTGTATTAGTTGTAATATTCCTGGTAGATCCCGTGCTTCTGTATCTTATATATATACCAGGCATCTTATCCAGGTATTGTGAATCAATAAGAAATAAATACCTTTTCAAAACTATCAAGGGCTATATGTGGAACAAATAATGCAGATTGCGTAATTACTGTTATTTGGTAACCTGTTTGCTTTGGTGAATTGATTGTTGCAACTCCCTGTATGTTTGTTCTACCACATTGTTCATTTCATTGCTGTGAAATCTTTTTGCAGAAAGTTTTAATGCAAGTTGTTTGTAGGTGTTAAAAGTTAAAAACACTTCCAAAAAGTTCATTTCTGTTTCTGAAGGAACTCTTCATCGCTACTGAGCATGGGCAACAAAAGGCCAGGTGTAGCACTGTCACATTTACCCGATTCCCAGATCCGATCTGGACCGGATCCGGACCCGGCATTGGACCGGAACCGACCCGATCTATACAGGTCCGCTCAAAATAGAATGACCCGGACCCGTTAAAAATTACCCTCCAAAATATGGAATTTGAATAATAGGGTTATGGGCTATACATGTTGATATGGGTCAGGAATAAAGCGTGGCTCACCCTGAGCCACCAGATCCCCTCAGGATACGCGTCCTTCCTAATCCTTCAGATCAGCCACGTCAGCGCCGGAAAACCGCCCGGAGCTCTGCCACGTCATCTCGGAAACCACTCCGGCGCCTGCCACGTCAGCCCTATACCGCCCGACTTTCCACCGCTTCGGCCAATCGGGTAACCGGGTCCGGCCCAGCCCCAAACGGGTCTAGACCCGATTGGAATCTCCTATAAATACCAGGCCCTCTCCTTTCTTCAAAGGTAATCAATCTTTTCCCCACTAAACCCTAGTTACTGTTGCTTTATCCTAGTGACTGACTAGATCGTCGGAGGGTCTGCCACCGGAACCAACCTCGGTGTTTCGAGACCGTCTGCAGGTACACCAGAACTCGGATCCGAGCCACCTGATCCGAGCCCAGACATCCACCTCACTACCAGTCCGCCGCAGGTACCGCTCGGCCAGCCGAGGGTCGTCCGACTAGCAGCTTTCTCCTTCAAATACAAATCGAGCAAGAACTCACACCTGGTGCATCCACACGTCTCCCAGAAACAAACCGCATCAGGTTGGCACCGTCTGTGGGAAAGCTACTTCGAAGCCCGACCCGAGTACCATCGCCGAGGTACCTCGATCGCCGAACTCCCATGGCCTCCAAAGGCAAGGGGGCCGCGTCCTCCGTCAACCGACGGGACACACCCCCATCAAATACCATCGCCGGGCCGCGCACATCAAAGCATAGGGCTTCCCTTCAGGGGTCCCAGCGAGCCGCCACTCCTCCAATCCAACCCGACCTTCGAGGGGTAATCTCCAGTCGGCAGGCGGACCGCAGTAGGAAAAGGGCCGCTTCCAACTCGGCCCCGAACCACGCTAGGCCATCGCCGGAAGAACGAAGGCCAGCACTCAGTCGAGTCGGGAGGCGACCTCCGATCCAATCGGCCCGAGCTGAGGGAGCTCCTGTCACTCAACAGGAGTTCCAGGATTTCCGAAGGGAAATCCTTGTGGCTCTCCAACGGGCCCCCAGGGAGGAAGCACGCCGTTCCCAAACCAGGTCAGACGTTGAGGCCAGCGCGCCCCGCTCCTCAACAATCCAGCCAGAGGCCGACGGCGTGCTCCTAAGGCGCCTCCAAGAAATGGAGGACCGAATCGATCATATGGGCGACGGTGTCGGAGCCGGTCAGGGGTACAAACCTGTCCGACCCCCCTTTTTCGCCCTCATTACCCAAGCAGAGATACCGCGGAACTTCCGACCCCCACAATTCGAGACCTATAACGGCGAGGGGGATCCTGCTGATCACATGGAGGGTTTCAAAACCCTCATGATGATTCACAGCGCATCGGATCCCTTGCTGTGCCGAGCCCTTCCTGCCACCCTTCGGGGTCCGGCTCGTGAGTGGTTCTCGAAACTCACCCCCGGCTCCATTTACTCCTTTGATCAACTGGAGGGCAATTTCCTCGCACATTTTGTAACCAGCCGGAAGGCCGAAAGAACGAGCGCCTCCTTACTCGGGCTCAGACAGGAGGATGGGGAATCACTCAGGGTGTTTGTCCGGAGGTTCACAGCCGAGGCGAGGTCGGTCTCCTCTCTTGATCCAGGCGTCGCCTCCGCGGCATTTCGGCACAACGTCCGCCATGGACAGCTGAAAGCCTCTCTGGCGAAGAAGCCTCCGATCGATTTTCCCGACCTCCTCAACCGGGTTGAGAAATACATCAGGGCGGAGGAAGCCCTAAACCCGGATGAATCCAAGGAAGCACCCGGAAAAGGGAAACGGAAGGCCGAGGAAGTCGAGCCTTCTAAAAAGGCTCCGAGGGATGCCGGCGCCATGAAGAAATTACCACCGGTCCCGCGCTTCGAGAGGTATACCCCACTCACTCAGAATGTGTCCTCCATACTCCTGGCAATCGAGGACAGGGACCTCGTTCAGTACCCCCCTCGACCGTCCAACAACACTAGCAAGAAAAGGGACCAGCGGTTCTACTGCCGCTTCCACCGGGACAACGGGCACGACACAGATCACTGCCGTGCCCTGAAAGATGAAATCGAAGCCCTCATTCAGTGAGGGTACCTCCGAGAGTATAAGCGGGACGAGGCTCGGGGGCAAAGGGACACGAGGAACAGGAGAACCCCACCTCCTCCTCGAGCTCCCCTACAGCCCCCCGAGCGAGAGCATGAGCTCGAAGAGCCGGACGGCCAAGCCATATTGCATTGCGTCCACGGGGGGCCAATGGGGGGGAGTCCAACACCTCCCGCAAGGCGTTCATCCGGGATGTCAACGCCGTCCAAGGGCCTCCCCCCCCTCAAATTCAACAACTCCCCGTCTCCTTCTCAGGGGATGACCTGGAAGGGGTACGGCTCCCGCACTGTGATGCCCTCGTGATCAATCTCAGCATGGCAAATTTTGATGCCCGACGGATCCTTGTGGACAACGGGAGCTCGGTCAACATTCTGTTTCTCGATGCTTTCGAGAACCTAAAGCTGCCCCGTAGCAAGCTCAAGCCCGCAGGATACACCCTGCACGGATTTTCTGGAGTCCCGGTGACGATCGAGGGGATCGTCACGCTGGATGTCACGGCTGGCACGGCCCCAACCCGGAGAACCGAGTCCATGGACTTCATGGTCGTCAACATCAAGGCAGCCTACAATGCCATACTCGGTCGACCAGGGCTCTGCTCTCTCCAGGCTGTCCCCTCCGTCTACCACCAGAAGATGAAGTTCCCGACCAGTACCGGGGTAGGAGTGGTCCGAGGGAACCAGGAAGCCGCTCGCTCCTGTTATATGACAGCAATAGGAAGCGGAGTGTTTCCCCTCGACGCCGTAGAGATGCAGCCCCAAAGGACCCAGCCAGAGCCGGAGTCGGCAGACGAGCTGGAGGACGTCTCCTTCGAGACAGAGGATTCATCGAAACAATTTCGAATAAGTCGCTCCCTCACACCACGCCTAAAGTCCGATCTCATCACCTGCATCCGGCGCAATGTCGATCTGTTCGCTTGGAAGCCATCTGACATGCCCGGTATTTCCGAGGAGCTCATCATGCATAAACTTAGCGTGATCCCCAGTTCGAAACCAGTAGTACAAAAGCGACGCAAGTTCGCACCAGAGCGACAACAGGCAGTTAATGCAGAAGTCGACAAACTCCTTGCCGCGCGCTTCATCCAAGAGGTCAGCTACCCCGAGTGGCTGGCAAACGTCGTCATGGTCAAGAAGGCGAGCGGGAGCTGGAGGATCTGCATTGATTTCACGGATCTCAACAAAGCATGCCCGAAGGACCCATTTCCCCTTCCCAGGATCGATGCACTCGTCGATGCAACATCGGGTCACGAGCTCCTGTCCTTCATGGATGCGTTTTCAGGCTACAACCAGATCCGCATGTTCCCTCCCGACATCGCCAAGACATCCTTCATCACAGACCAGGGGCTCTATTGCTACAGAGTCATGCCCTTCGGGCTGAAGAACGCCGGAGCCACATACCAAAGGCTCGTCAACCGGGTTTTCAAGGAACAGATCGGGCGCAATGTAGAAGTATATGTTGATGACACTCTCGTCAAGAGCCGGCGGGGGGAGGATCACGTAGCCGATCTGGAGGAGGCCTTCGGGGTACTTCGGACCCATAACATGAGACTTAATCCGATCAAATGCGCCTTCGGCGTCTCAGCGGGAAAGTTTCTCGGTTTCATTATCAGCCAAAGGGGAATCGAAGCAAACCCCGAAAAGATCCAAGCAATCCTAGACATGGCCCCTCCGAGGAACGTCAAAGAAGTCCAACAGCTGACAGGGAGACTGGCGGCCATCGGCCGTTTCCTCTCCAAGTCCGGAGAGAAGTCTCTTCCCTTCTTCAAAGCCCTGCGTGGCACCGACGGGTTCGAATGGGGGATCCAACAGCAAGAGGCCTTCGCCCAGTTAAAGGAATACCTCGCGAACCCCCCTCTCCTCAGCAAGCCCGAACCAGGAGAGCCACTCTGGCTCTACCTGTCAGCCTCGGAGAAGGTGCTCAGCGCCGTTCTCGTTCGGGAGGAAGAGGGATCACAGAAGCCTGTATACTACGTCAGCAAGGTCTTGCTGGATGCCGAGACCAGGTACTCTCGGATGGAGAAAGTAGCGTACGCCCTGATCATGGCCTCGCGAAAGCTCCGCCCATATTTTCAGTCTCATTCTGTCCAAGTGCTGACGGACCAACCCCTGAAGGCCGTACTCTACAAACCAGAAAGCTCGGGTCGACTCGTGAAATGGTCGATTGAGCTCAGCCAGTATGACATTGGCTATCAACCCAGAACAGCCGTCAAGGGGCAGGCGCTCGCGGAGTTCATTACGGAGTGCACTATCTCCGAGCATCCTGCAAACACGGAAAACGACCAGACGTGGGAAGTTTACGTCGATGGTTCCTCCTGCGAGGCAGGCAGCGGGGCGGGCATCATCCTACGAGGCCCAGACGGTTTTCTTCTGCAGTACTGCCTCTGCCTCAGCTTCCCGGCCTCTAACAACGAGGCCGAGTACGAGGCAATGATCGCTGGGCTCACCCTAGCTCATCAAGCCAGGGCCAGGCAAATCAGGGCTTTCAGCGACTCCCAGCTCGTGGTCAATCAGATCACAGGGGAGTACGAGGCCCGAGACGATCGCATGGTTCGTTACCGAGCCGTAGTTCAACGCCTACTATCGTCCTTCGACGAGTCGGCTGTCTTGAGGATCCCACGGGAACAGAATGTCCAGGCTGACGCTCTGTCAAAATTGGCATCCTCTTCCTTCGAAGGTCTCGACCGCACGGTCCTGATCGAGGTTATGCTAAAACCCAGTATCGACATCCCGGAGGTCCTGTGCATTGAAGATGGAGCTCCCCCAGAAGACTGGACCACTCTAATTAGGCGATTTCTCGTCAAGGGAGAGCTCCCAGAAGACCGAGCCGAAGCAAGAAGGGTCCGAGCCCGAGCGGAAAGGTTCACAATGATCGGCTCAACACTCTTCAAGAGGTCCTACACTACCTCGGATGGTCGGCCTTATCTCCGCTGCCTCACTCCCGATGAAGCCAAGTATGCTCTCAAGGAATTACACGAGGGAATTGGCGGGTGCCACATGGGAAGTCGTTCACTCGCGCGAAAGGCTTTAAACCACGGGTACTACTGGCCCACCATGCTGCAGGACACTCTGGATCTTGTCAAGAAGTGTGGCCCCTGTCAAAGATTCTCGCCCATCAAAAGGGTTCCTCAAGCGAACCTACGATCCATGGCCAGTCCAACCCCCTTTGCAATGTGGGGGATGGATCTGGTAGGCCCTTTTCCTAAGGCAACAGGGCAACAAAAGTTTCTTATAGTCGCCATCGACTACTTCACCAAATGGATCGAGGCGGAGCCACTAGTTACGATCACCGAACAGCAGACCCAGCAATTCTTCTGGAAGCACATCATCTGTCGGTTCGGGATCCCCCAAGTACTCATCACGGATAACGGGACCCAGTTCGCAGGCAAGCACTTCCGCAAGTTCTGCGAAGACCTCGGCATCCAGCAGCGCTTCTCTTCAGTATGCCATCCCCAATCCAACGGACAGGCAGAGAACGCGAATCGACAGATCCTCGACGGGCTCAAGAAGCAACTCGATGATTCCTCCAAGGGACTATGGGTCGACGAACTGCCGAGCGTTCTCTGGGCCCACCGAACAACAAAAAGAATTCCGACAGGGGAGTCACCCTTCAACTTAACGTACGGCGCTGAGGCCGTCATTCCCCTGGAAGTAGGTATCCCCTCTCCCCGAATTATGGCTTATGACGAAGCAAGCAACTCCATGCAACTGCGAGCAGACCTGGACCTCATTGACGAGGTCAGGGAGAAGTCATCCATCAGAAGGAACATCTACCAGCAAAGAATCGAGAGGTTCTATAACAAGAAGGTGCGCCCAACAAACATTGCTCTCGGAGATCTTGTCCTCCGGAAACTGGCGGTTTCCAACCCCGACCAGAAAAGGAAGTTGGCACCAAACTGGGAGGGCCCTTATAAGGTTTCAGAGGTCGTACGACCGGGTACCTATCGCCTGACCGACACCGACGGCAAGCCTGTCAAGAGGCCCTGGAATGCGGAACACTTGATTAAGTTCTTAGGAGAGTAGCCTCTATGTAAAATACAATTGTAGTCGGCACGTTGGGCCTAGTCTTTTGTAAAGTCCTGTAAACGGCACGTCGTGCCTAGACTTGTCTGAAACAAGCATGTATTGTAAACATCAGCTTTCTTAAAACTAGCTTACGACTCCAATTCTTGTAAACAGATAAAGGACCCCTCAGGAACTCGGCACTCGGATGAAATCGCGAGTCCAAACACGCTTCTCGTACAAGCGTGGGGCTCGTCACTCGGATGAAATCGCGAGTCCAAACACGCTTTTCTTACAAGCATGGGGCTCGTCACGCGGATGAAATTGCGAGTCCAAACACGCTTTTCTTACAAGCGTGGGGCTCGTCACTCGGATGAAATCGCGAGTCCAAACATGCTTCTCGTACAAGCGTCGGGCTCGTCACCCGGTTCAAATTGCGAGTCCAAACACGCTTCTCTTACAAGCGTAGGACTCGTCACCCGGATTAAATCGCGAGTCCAAACACGCTTTTCTTACAAGCGTGGGGCTCGTCACTCGGATGAAATCGCGAGTCCAAACACGCTTCTCGTACAAGCGTCGGGCTCGTCACCCGGTTCAAATCGTGAGTCCAAACACGCTTCTCTTACAAGCGTGGGACTCGTCACCCGGATCAAATCGTGAGTCCAAACACGCTTCCCTTACAAGCGTGGGGCTCATCACTCGAATGAAATCGCGAGTCCAAACACGCTTCTCGTACAAGCGTGGGGCTCGTCACTCGGATGAAATCGCGAGTCCAAACACGCATTTCTTACAAGCGTGGGGCTCGTCACGCGGATGAAATCGCGAGTCCAAACATGCTTTTCTTACAAGCGTGGGGCTCGTCACTCGGATGAAATCGCGAGTCCAAACACGCTTCTCGTACAAGCGTCGGGCTCGTCACCCGGTTCAAATCGCGAGTCCAAACACGTTCTCTTACAAGCGTGGGACTCGTCACCCGGATCAAATCGCGAGTCCAAACACGCTTTTCTTACAAGCGTGGTGCTCGTCACTCGGATGAAATTGCGATCCAAACACGTTTCTCGTACAAGCGTCGGGCTCGTCACCCGGTTCAAATCGCAAGTCCAAACACGCTTCTCTTACAAGCGTGGGACTCGTCACCCGGATCAAATCGCGAGTCCAAACACGCTTCCCTTACAAGCGTAGGGCTCATCACTCGGATGAAATCGGGAGTCCAAACACGCTCCGCTTACAAGCGTGGAGCTCGTCACCCGGATCAAATCGCGAGTCCAAACACGCTTCCCTTACAAGCGTGGGGCTCGTCACTCGGATGAAATCGCGAGTCCAAACACGCTCCGCTTACAAGCGTGGGGCTCGTCACCCGGATCAAATCGCGAGTCCAAACACGCTTCCCTTACAAGCGTGGGGCTCGTCACTCGGATGAAATCGCGAGTCCACACGCTTCTCTTACAAGCGTCGGGCTCGTCACCCGGATCAAATCGCGAGTCCAAACACGCTTCCCGTATAAGCGTGGGGCTCATCACTCGGATGAAATCGCGAGTCCAAACACGCTTCTCTTACAAGCGTGGGACTCGTCACCCGGATCAAATCGCGAGTCCAAACACGCTTCCCTTACAAGCACGGGGCTCGTCACTCGGATGAAATCGCGAGTCCAAACACGCTCCTCTTACAAGCGTGGGGCTCGTCGCCCGGATCAAATCGCGAGTCCAAACACGCTTCCCTTACAAGCGTGGGGCTCGTCACTCGGATGAAATCGCGAGTCCACACGCTTCTCTTACAAGCGTCGGGCTCGTCACTCGGATCAAATCGCGAGTCCAAACATGCTTCTCTTACAAGCGTGGGACTCGTCACCCGGATCAAATCGCGAGTCCAAACACGCTTCCCTTACAAGCGTGGGGCTCGTCACTCGGATGAAATCGCGAGTCCAAACATGCTCCTCTTACAAGCGTGGGGCTCGTCACCCGGATCAAATCGCGAGTCCAAACACGCTTTCCTTACAAGCGTGGGGCTCGTCACTCGGATGAAATCGCGAGTCCACACGCTTCTCTTACAAGCACCGGACGCAGCACGCACCATCTCTCCACGAGAACATGTGCAGGAGCTCGGCACCGACCCCGAGCAGGGCGGGTGTCCCCTCCGGGGCACCGCGACCTGAACGCTCGGCGGCGGGGCTAAGCTACGCCTGCAGTTGTCTTTCTCACCGTTGTGGGGGCTCGGCACCCGTCCCTCGCTCGGTTTGACCTCCTCGGAGACCATCAACCGAGACTCGAGGCGACATCCGCCAGCCACTCCCGCACCGTCTCTCCACGAGAACAAGTGCAGGAGCTCGGCACCGTCCCCGAGCAGGTTGGGTGTCCCCTCCGGGGGCACCGCGACCTGAACGCTCGGCGGCAGGGCTAAGCTACGCCTGCAGTTGTCTTTCTCACCGTTGTGGGGGCTCGGCACCCGTCCCTCGCTCGGTTTGACCTCCTCGGAGGCCATCAACCGAGACTCGAGGCGACATCCGCCAGCCACTCCCGCACCGTCTCTCCACGAGAACAAATGCAGGAGCTCGGCGTCGATCCCGTGCAAGGCGAGTACCCTCTCCAAGGGCGCCGCGACCTTGACACTCGGCGGAGATACTCGACGCTGCCTTCCGCCTGATCACTCAACAAGTGTTTGAAAAGTTTTATTTAGGCTTTGAGGCATCCGCCTTCCGCAGACTCCCCGAGCCTTGAGTCGGATTATTGGCCACCCTCTCACCCACGAACAGCTCGGGGTTTACGGCTTTTGCCAAAACCAAAACCCCGAACTGTTCGAGGGTGGCAGGAAGGCCAAAGACTAGCGGCTCTCTCTCTCTCTCGAAGCGCACCATTCCGAGCCAGCTGATTGCAACTGCAAAGGTTCGGCCTGCCTCGGCAACTGCGCCTTCACAGTCACAAACAACTTGCCCGGAACGCCCTTCGTTTCTTCAGTCTCGGAAATGTTACATTTTATGGACGCCCGCCATGGACAGGCATCCGAGTCAAACGACTCACTGCTGGAACACTAAGGGGGGTGGCAATTATATAACCCCCTGAGGCCTCATTTATTACGCCTGGGAATGAGAAACAGCGGAAGGCGAAACATCGCCATAAATGTGCCTAGGAAGGCGAATCGTCGCGATTATTGACGCAATCGCATCAATTGCGACTCTTCGGAGATTTCGAACCAACTACATTCGGCATCCGAGGCAATCAAGGCTCCGGAGAACAAATAATCTTATTCATTACTCATTGCTTACAACTCAATGAATGAAAACGCAAATACAAGGAGGGCTCTCAACTCACTCACTCGGCCGGGAACTCGAATTCGGGGCTCCTGTGACGCTCGGCTATCCCAACCAAGGAGGACGTGCCCGCCACCGAGCTCTCCGCATCATCCGGCTGTGTCGCGACCGGCGAAGGCGGCAGCAACCTCCCCGGAGTGGAGTTACTTGCCTCTTCAACATGACCGGCACCCAGTATGAGCTTCAACTGGCGAATCTCCAATTCTTTCTCTATGACGGCCTCGCGAAGAGAAGATTCGGAGGCCGACCGCTCGCTAGAGGTATCCGAGACCGCCCAGTCCTTCTCAATGACCCACCAGTCCCGGTCGGCAACGATTTTTCTCAAACGAGCCACCTCTAGACCGAGCTCTCTGGACTTGTTCAAAAAGTAATTCTTGGCAGCCTCTCGGTCCCGAGCCAACTTTCGTTGGCGAGCTAGCCTCTATCAAAAGAAAAATACAAGTATCACAAAATGCAAGTGTTGTAGGGTCGGCCCAAAAAATTTCATATTTCATTTCATCTCAAAAAGTTCGATACAAAATTTGCGGTGGCCAGTCCGCCGAGGGCATTTACAACAGAAAAAGAAAAGAAACAAAAACATCTAGTCTTGAGGGTCGGGGTGCACCTCTTCTTCGTGGTGGCCTCCGTCGTCACCATCACCCCCTGGGGTCGGAGGCAGATCCGGCTTCCACCCGAAGCCGAGGTGGTCGACGTTACACTCCGGATAAATATACTTGAAGTGAGACTTGGCCTGCTCATAAGCCTCGTCTTGCGCCGTCATCAACGTCTCCCCCAAGGCCGCCTCCAAGTCTGCCAGGGCCTTCTGCGCCTTCTCCTTCTCCGCCACCTCGGCCGCGATCTTCTTCAGCAGGTCCTCTCGGTCCTACTTGTGGATCTTGTCCAAGGACTCTATCTGGGCCTCGTGCACTACCACCATGTCCCGAGCCTCCTTGAAGTCCTCCGTCGCCTTGGTCAGTTCTCGAAGGAACTTCTCCTTCTGCTTCTGCTCGTATGTAATCTCCTTCTCCAGACATTTGTGGAAGTGCTGACCGTGGAGCATCGACTGTCAAGAAAAATCAAACTTAGCGATAATTACAAGTTTTTACAAGTTTATTCACCAGATGGGCCTCGGACGACCTACCGAGAGGTTGGCTTGGGCCCAGCGCATGTAGGCCTGATCGGCCGTCTGCGCCGCCAAGGCCATTCCGTCCCGATCGGTGATGGCCTTCGAGACGAACTCCATCGATACGGGTCCGTCGAGGATTGAGTCGCCCTTCAGGATCGACCAATCGGGGGCGAAGGGCATCGTCACCATCCTTCCCACCAACTCCGCCGCACTCGGACGTACGGGGGGAAGCTGTTGTGACGGGGCTTCAACCGTTTTCCCCGATCCTCCCGCTGGGTCTCGAGCCGATCGCGAAGAATGGTGGTGCTTCTTCTGCTTCTTCGCCAAAGGCTGCTCCTCGGGCGCCGGGGGAGGCACGCTGGAGGGCCCTCCGGCTTGCGAAGGCTGAGCAGAAGGCTTCCGCTTCTCGGCAGCGAGGCGTTCCTGCTCTTCTTTCTTCTTCTTCTCTTGCCTCGTCTTCTCTGCGGCGGCGAGCAGGATCTGCTTGGCGTGTGCCTGTTGTGTCGTCATCCCTACAACAAAACAGAAAAGGAAGGCTAAACGTTAACACAAAGGCAGAAAGATGAAAAAATGAGGAAAGAAACATACTAGGGTCGGCGGGACTCAGTCCGGCTCTCGCTAGGTGAACCTCGGTCACCCGGCGCCACGCGATGCTGTCTCCCCTAAGTATATGTTCGACCCTCCCCCACTCCTGGGCGGTTAACTCATTTCTCTTTGGGGGCTTGCGCTTTGGCTTCACGAAATTCCACTGAGTCGGGATGTCCCATGCCCTTTCGGTCTTCACAACAAAATACTTATCTCTCCAATTCTTGATCGAATCCGGGAGGCCGTGCACCACTCTTTTGTTCGGTCTTGGCGTAAAGAAGAACACGCCCTCAATATCTCCGAGCGAACCAATGCTAAAGATTGCGCGGAAGTAGGAAAGCCTCGGCCTCACCCCTTTCTCTTGGCACTTCAAGATGAAGCAGATGAGCTGCTTCCAAGAGTTGGGGCCATACTGCATGGGGGACAGCTCAGCCCAGTTCAAAACCGTCTTCACAAAGGGGTGCAGGGGGAACCTGAGCCCCGAGATGAAAGCTTGCTCCGGAAATAAACAGTAACCCGGAGCCAACACTGTCGTGGGTCGAATACCCGGGCTCGGTTGCAGGAGCTCGTACTCCCTCGGAATGTAGTAAGCAGTCCTGATGATATTCAGATACTCCGGTCTCAAGACACTGGGAGTACTGTCCGCACGAATCTTCGTCCTTGTGTTTTCCCCAGGCACTGGAGGGATCGGCTGGATGTCCTTCACATCGTCGGGGTACATCCGTATCGACACAGGATTTCGGAAGGTAATAGGTGGAACATCAAGGCCCGTCCTCGGCGCATCCTCGTCAGGCGAAGAAGGACTTTGAGGCATGGTGAGGACTAGCTTCTTCCGTCGTGGCCGAGGCTTGCGCTCGGGCGATGGCGTCGACAAGGGGGGCAACGGAGGCAGATCCTCTCCGTGGCCGGCCTCCGGCGCGCCAACGCCCTCCCCTTCCTCACTCTCCGTGTCGCCCTGCTCTCCTTCTTCATCCTCTTCATCATCACCAGCATCAGACTCCTCATCCGACTCCTCGTCCTCATCATCACTATCCTCGTCCGCACCACCCTCTACCATCGGCTCCTTCCCTGGCCACCGAGCACTCAGCGGTTGCACGATTAAAGCTACGTCACTGTCGCCCTCGGAGCCATGTTCGGAGAAAACCTCCTCTTTAACCTGGTACTTGTCCAGAGACGATGACGTTTCCAAATCTGACTCCATCTCCGAGTGACCAGACGTTGTAGCCTCGGAACCAGACTGAGTACTCGACATGTCAGAAAAAAAGGAGAATTACTAACCTGATTCTTTGAAAGTTACGCTTCTCTGCGAAGAATCCGCCAACAGCGATCGAAATGCCTGCGCTAAAGCTGGAAAATTGGGAATTATAAAACGATAAGGTGAAAAAAGAAATGAGGGGGGTGGGGGTTTTTAAAATAGACAACGACTCCTCGATTTCCGCAAATGAGCATCTAGCCGTTAGATCTTATCTGACAAGATCCAACGGCTAAACAAACATTGATATTTGCGCCATAACGTCAGCAGAAAGGGTAAAATTCCAATACTACCCCTCCCTATTTACCAGACAGGAATCACCTCCTAGCATAAAGTGTGAAGTTGCGGGCAGTCAGAGATCTCGGATGGAGTCTCGTGCGATAGCGCCTTCTCCTCGAGCGGGGCTCGTCGTCCAAATAGGTGGGGCTCGACGTTCGGATGGAAACTCGAGCCAGGCAACCTTCTCCTTTCACAGGTGGGGCTCGACGCTCGGATGAAAACTCGAGCCAAGCAACCTTCCCCTCTCACAGGTTGGGGCTCGACGCTCGGATGAGAATTCGAGCCAAACCACCTTCTCCTTCAACAGGTGGGGCTCGACGCTCGGATGAAAACTCGAGCCAAGCAACCTTCCTCTCACAGGTTGGGGCTCGACGCTCGGATGAGAATTCGAGCCAAACCACCTTCTCCTTCAACAGGTGGGGCTCGACGCTCGGATGAAAACTCGAGCCAAGCAACCTTCCCCTCACAGGTCGGGCTCGACGCTCGGATGAGAATTCAAGCCAAACCACCTTCTCCTTTCACAGGTGGGGCTCGACGCTCGGATGAAAGCTCGTGCCAAGCAACCTTCCCCTCTCACAGGTTGGGGCTCGACGCTCGGATGAGAATTCGAGCCAAACCACCTTCTCCTTCAACAGGTGGGGCTCGACGCTCGGATGAAAACTCGAGCCAAGCAACCTTCCCCTCACACATCGGGCTCGACGCTCGGATGAGAATTCCAACCAAACCACCTTCTCCTTCAACAGGTGGGGCTCGACGCTCGGATGAAAACTCGAGCCAAGCAACCTTCCTCTCACAGGTTGGGGCTCGACGCTCGGATGAGAATTCGAGCCAAACCACCTTCTCCTTCAACAGGTGGGGCTCGACGCTCGGATGAAAACTCGAGCCAAGCAACCTTCCCCTCACAGGTCGGGCTCGACACTCGGATGAGAATTCAAGCCAAACCACCTTCTCCTTTCACAGGTGGGGCTCGACGCTCGGATGAAAGCTCGTGCCAAGCAACCTTCCCCTCTCACAGGTTGGGGCTCGACGCTCGGATGAGAATTCGAGCCAAACCACCTTCTCCTTCAACAGGTGGGGCTCGACGCTCGGATGAAAACTCGAGCCAAGCAACCTTCCCCTCACACATCGGGCTCGACGCTCGGATGAGAATTCAAGCCAAACCACCTTCTCCTTCAACAGGTGGGGCTTGACGCTCGGATGAAAACTCGAGCCAAGCAACCTTCCCCTCTCACAGGTCGGGCTCGACCCTCGGACGGAATCTCGAGCCAAACCACCTTCTCCTTGCTTAGTTGTGGATCAATATTCGGATGAGAACGCGCGCCACACCACCTCTTGTCAATCTCATTCCTTGGCTTCACTAAAGAGTCTAGATCTTCTTTCTGTTCATCTCCCAATTGGCTTCACTAAACAGGCGACTCGAACAAGCATCGCGGAATCAAAGTAGATCCTAGAAGAACTTTCGAAGAGGCAGTCTAGAACAAACATGCACCCGGGTGGGGCTCGACGCTCGGATGGAAATTCGAGCCACACCGCCTTCTCCTTTCCAGGAGGGGCTCGACGCTCGGATGAAAATTCGAGCCACACCACCTTCTCCTCTCCCAGGTTGGGCTCGGCGCTTGGATGGGAATTCGAGCCATGCCACCTTCTCCTCTCACAGGTGGGGCTCGACGCTCGGATGAAGACTCGAGCCAAGCAACTTTCCCCTCACAGGTTGGGCTCGACGCTCGGATGGAACTTCGAGCCACACCACTTTCTCCTTTCACAGGTTGGGCTCGACGCTCGGATAGGGATTCGAGCCATACACCTCCTCCTTTCCCAGTACGGACTCGGCGCTCGGATCGGAGTTCGAGTCTCATCCGCTCGCTCTCCGAACTGACCAGACGCTCGGATGGCCGACCTCACGACCTCGGACGCCGTCCCAACGAATGGCCTGGACAACCCCCCGCTCTTCCAACTAGCGAGGCAGTCGTCCGCCGACACTTTTTTGGTCTCGTCCGCCGACCCTCTAGTCTCGTCCGCCGACCCCCTGTGCTCGAGCCAGGCTGCCTCACCTCTTAATACGGGCTCGGCGCTCGGATAGGAATTCGAGCCATGCCACCTTCTGCTTTCATAGGCGGGGCTCGACGCTCGGATAGGAATTCGAGCCACACCACGTTCTCCTTTCACAGGTTGGGCTCGACGCTCGGATAGGGATTCGAGCCATACCACCTCCTCCTTTCCGAGTAAGGATTCGGCGCTCGGATCGGAGCTCGAGTCTCATCCGCTCGCTCTCCGAACTGACCAGACGCTCGTCCGGCCGACCTCACGACCTCGGACGCCGTCCCATCGAATGGCCTGGATGACCCCCCCGCTCTTCCAACTAGCGAGGTAGTCGTCTGCCGACCCTTTTTTGTCTCGTCCGCCGACCCTCTGGTCTCGTCCGCCGACCCCCTGAGCTCGAGCCAGTCTGCCTCCCCTCATAATACGGAGCTCGACGCTCGGATCGAAATCCGAATCAAACCCCTCCTCCCTTCTCGTTAAAACACTCGAAGCTCGGATCGAAGGACGAGCCACTCCTCTTTGCCCAGAAGGGACTCGGCGCTCGGATCGGAGCTCGAGTCTCATCCCCTCGCTCTCTTAAACTAGCCAGACGCTCGTCCGGCCGACCTCGCGACCTCGGACAAGACGAGCCCCATCGAATGGCCTGGACGACCCCTCGCTCTTCCAACTAGCGAGTCGGTCGTCCGACCCCCGGCGGGTTCGTCCGCCGACCCGTATGGGTTCGTCCGCCGACCCGAAGGTTCGTCTGCCGACCTCCCAAGCTCGGCCACCGACCTAGTGAGCTCGGCATTCGCACTACCAACTATCCCCTCCTAAGAACTTCACCCCACGCACATCCAACGAGGAGTCCATTCCTCCTGCCCCTGGCCCTCTTCGGGGAACAGCAGACCCTACTTCTTACCCTGACATCTGCCCTTCCTCCAAGGACCATGAGTCACCCCCGCACTGCTGGATCACCCAACCCTGCGGGAGTGTGGGGCTTGTGATATGGGTCAGGAATAAAGCGTGGCTCACCCTGAGCCACCAGATCCCCTCAGGATACGCGTCCTTCCTGATCCTTCAGATCAGCCACGTCAGCGCCGGAAAACCGCCCGGAGCTCTGCCACGTCAGTTCGGAAACCACTCCGGCGCCTGCCACGTCAGCCCTATACCGCCCGACTTTCCACCGCTTCGGCCAATCGGGTAACCGGGTCCGGCCCAGCCCCAAACGGGTCTAGACCCGATTGGAATCTCCTATAAATACCAGGCCCTCTCCTTTCTTCAAAGGTAATCAATCTTTTCCCCACTAAACCCTAGTTACTGTTGCTTTATCCTAGTGACTGACTAGATCGTCGGAGGGTCTGCCACCGGAACCAACCCCGGTGTTTCGAGACCGTCTGCAGGTACACCAGAACTCGGATCCGAGCCACCTGATCCGAGCCCAGACATCCACCTCACTACCAGTCCGCCGCAGGTACCGCTCGGCCAGCCGAGGGTCGTCCGACTAGCAGCTTTCTCCTTCAAATACAAATCGAGCAAGAACTCACACCTGGTGCATCCACACGTCTCCCAGAAACAAACCGCATCACATGTAAATAGTAATTGTTGAAGATAGATGTGTAAATATAATATTTATTCATGTACTTTGGTGTAAAAATTGTTAGAACTGTAGGGTATCGGGTGCAAAAATACTTAAGTGCAAATATTTATTCTCCGCTATCGGTCCCAATGGGTAGGTTTTTTTAATTAGGACCCAGATCCGGTCCGGACCCGGTTCTCGCAAGTCCAGATCCGGATCCAATTTTTGGACCCGTAAGATACCACCGGGTCTAAGTCCGGATCCGGATAGTGAAGGACCCGATACAGGTGTTTGAATTCTACCTTCACCAATAGCTTGTGGCCTGCATGTCTTGTCCAAAAACTAACAACAAATAAAAATAGTCGCAGCTTTCAATCTCTCTTCCTAACCAACCGAAACCTATAAATTTCCGCTATAGCATATATTCTATGTTCCCTCTAACTGCCTTCTATAAATATCGGTGTTGCCTGTTTGTTCTCTCTGAAACATTTTTTTTCCTCTGATTCAATTTTCCCTCTCCTTAGACTTTAGATCGACATGGCAAGCAGAGCTCTTACCAGATCTCTTCACCAGTTCCTTAAGGCATTCCCGCCGGTCGGGAGCAGCCCTGCTAGCCTGAGGGCTCTCATCACCGGCACTCCTACCTCCTCCGGACCCATCGAGGTGGTGAATTCGCAATGCAGGCTTTGTTCTTGTAGTCGATGTTTTATTTATTAGTACTATATTTATGGGAAAAAACGCGCAAGGCTCATATGTTTTTTTAAAATCTTTCATCATTCTTGATTCCGTTGGCAATTAAACGCTCCATTCACTGCCAATCGATACCAATTTTCATCAATCTTCCGAGAAATTAAATTTGCAAGAAATGAAAGAGCGTGCAATGCAAATGAGAATCACTACACTGCTCTAGTGTTGGAAATCAAAACAGTTGATTGAAATTTTAACATAAAAACGGTATATATGCATAAAATTTTACTATACATATATTGGCAGGGGGCTGATGCTCATATGAAAGATGGTACACCACCGGTCATGGGTGAGTCTGCGGCCAGCGACTCAAGGGGGATGGCTAGTGCGGCCGCAGTACAAACACACGAGGTAAAGAGGTTTCATTAAAAAGAAATATATATATATATATAAATTAGGGTAGCGATCCAGTGAGAACCGTTATGACGATAAGCTTCGTGAGAACTCCACGCCTATCCATCCTATATGGATAATCCGAACCGTTCACATTGTTTAACATAACTAATTTAGTCTAGAAATATAAATCAAGTCATTTGGTATTCATTTGTCCATGCATCATGTCCCTATAAAAAATAACGATTTTTCAGCCACACAATTTGTAACACTTCAATATATGGGCAAGCGAATCTCAAATGACTTGATTTCTCATCCATGGACTAATTGAGTCGTGTAGATCAAAATGAACGGTTCAGATCTTTCAACTAATGTCCCAAACAAAAGTTCTCACGTGGTTCTCACCAAAAGAGTTCTCTTTCGATCATTTCTAAATTAATATATATATATATATATATATATATATATATATATATATATATATATATATATATTAATATCTTTCTAAATTAAGAATTCGGCATCCCTAAACAATCAGGAAGCCGATGAGGACGACAAGATAGCGAGCCGAATGGTTGAGAAGGCGAAAGACATGGGCGAAAAGGCCAAGGAATCTGTGCAGGAAGCATGTGACTCGGCCAAGGAGACGACACGGAAGATGAACGAGATGACATATGAAGAAAAGGTCAAGGTTATGGAGATGAAAGAAAACATCGAAGAGAAGCTTCAGAACTCAGTTAGGCCGGAAGATTATCCGAGGCAGCAATAAATGCCACGAACAAGAAACAAGAGTGGCTAGTGCATACTGCATATATACGTATATCCATCATGTTTCAGTTGCTGTTGATATTTAATTTTGGTTGCATTACGACAATATGCGCACAGAATAAGGCTAAAATGTTACCAACTTGTAAATTTATGTATGTAACACAATAACACAATTTTGAAATGCCAATAATATAATCCAACATCTATACAATATATTATGCTCAGATCACTTTGGCTAAAAAAAAAATCTCCTTTTTTGGAAAAAAAAATGTTAAAAGGAGAGTAAAAGTAGGACTTCCCCTTTGAAAATTACAATTAAATTTCAAAACTAAGTTTTTATCCTCAAACACAATTAAAACTAACAAATCAGTTTTGAAAATCTTTAATCTTTAATCTTTAATTTATAATCTCTAATATTATAATGGAAGAAGGCCTTAGTGTGACAGTGTCATTTGTAAATCTACCAACGCATGCATTGTACATACATAACTAATAAGTAGGAGGTCTTAGGTTCGAGTCCTCACTACATCAGATTTTTTACTTTAATTTTTTTAATATATTAAATGTGCATCACACGTGTAAATTATTATCTATCTATAATATAATATATAATCTCTAATCTCTAATATTATATTGAGAGAAGGTCTTAGTGTCATTTGAAAATCTATCAACGCATGTGACGCACGTACATAACCAATATGAAAAATGTTTCAGGTTCGAGTCCTTACTATATCAGAGTTTTTATTTTTTTAAAAAGAAAAAAAATTAAAACGTGCATTGTCCATATATAACTAATGCAAAAGAGATCTCAGGTTCGAGGCCAGACTACGTCGAAATTTTTGTTTTAAAAAATATATATCTATTGAGACGTGCATCGCACGTGTAAATTAGTAGTTGATTTAAAAGGAAAAAGAAAGAAGAAACCCACGATTTCTCTCTCTCCCCCACAACCTCAACTCTCACTTCATACCTAAAACCCCAATAACCATCCCTCAACACAAGGCCTCAACTCCCACTTCACACCTAAAACCCCAATAACCATCCCTCAACTCAAGGCCTCAACTCCCACTTCACACCTAAAACCCCAATAATCCCTCAACTCAAGGCCTCAACTCCCACTTCACACCTAAAACCCCAATAACCATCCCTCAACTCAAGGCCTCAACTCCCACTTCACACCTAATACCCGAATAACCATCGTTGTCTCTCCTATTCCCTAATCCAACCTCTCCTCCGTTTTATCTCCACATATCTTTTCTGTTCCACAATCACAATCTCACATTCTCCAATGTGGTTTATGTGGGGGTAGTAGTTTCAATTGCATTTGACTTGAAGGTGGGGGACTATGCATTGAATGATAAAGGGAAGAGAGCATGGTCTCAGTAGGGCTGCAAACAAATCGAGCTATTCGTGAGCTATTCGGCTCGAGCTCGAGCTCAAAACTGTGCTCATTTTCTTAACGAGCTGAGCTCGAGTTTGGGGTTTTTTTTAGGCTAAGCTCGCGAGCTATTCGGCTCGAATACGGTCAAAGCTCGGCTCGAACCGAGCTCGAACTCAAAACTGAGCTCGTTTCCTTAACGAGCCGAGCTCAAGCCTGAAGGTATTCGGCTCGGCTCGGCTCGATTGTAGACTAGATCTCAATATGTATTGGCTGAAAAAGATGATGCACCATATTGAACCTCTGTTGCCAATTTATACTCTTAGTTGGTGATAAAGCATTAGGTAAAACAATTTCCTATATTTTTGTTTTTTGATTGTTTTGATTTTAAGAATTCGAGAATGCATTCATGTTGCTTTTGCAGTGAATCTTATTAAGGGATTAAGAATCTAGTCGTGACATCCTGGTGCATGTATCAGATTCATCATTATTTTGAAGAATTCATTTTCGAAATTAGGGTTTACAATTGGAGATAATCCTTCCTATTTCCTTTTTTTTTTAAATGAATTTGATAGGGGAGAGAGATAGAGAATAAAATTGGAGGTGGTTTTGTTTATTTGTACAACTCTATTAGCCGGAGAATAGTTAAGTTTTGGAAGAATCATATATGGTTATGACTGATCATCTACTTTAGTTTCAGTTTTCGTTTCTAAATTGTTTAATTAATTTGTTGTTCTCAGATATAAAAATATATAAAAACAAAGATCTAAGGATGAAGGTTCTCAAGCATCAACTTGGTTCCTGTCTTTTGCGTCAATGTATTGAATGAATATTTTAGAATACAAAAACCACTCTCATATATATAATTTAAATTTGGCATTTGAGGGATTGATACTCCCTCCGTTCTACAATATAAGCCGTTCTAGGTTTCTAAAAGACTATTTATGAACAACCTATGATTGTGTATTTATGGATTGATACTCCATCCGTTCTAAAATATAAGCCGTTCTAGGTTTCTACACGACTATTTCTGAACAACCTAGGATTGTGTAAGAGTACTGGACTATGATTAATGGACCTTTAATAATATTGTAAAATGTCATACTTACTCTTCTCTCTTACTACTTATCCTTCTCTTAGAAAATTAATTAATATGTATGATTTTGTTCCAATGACCAATGATTGGAATTGATATATATGATTGGCTATTAACTTTGCTCAAATCTCATAAGACCTGATGGGCTTTCAGCAATTAGAACGAGATTTATGTATTCAACTTTAATTTTTTTGTTATTGTTGTTGTTGTTGTTGTTGTAATTTATAGAAGTTCATGGAAAACACATACGATCTCTTGGTGATTCCTACTATTTAGAGCTTTTATGTCTGTGTTCTTTTTATAGTATAGTTTAGGGAAAGTATCATTAATAAGGTTTTAATTTAAAGTAATGAAAAATTTATAGCACCATTTTCTCATTTAAGTTATGATTGGTTTTGTATGATATTATTGAATTATTATTTTAGTTTGCTATATGTTTTGTTCAGGAGGTTCCCAATTCCCCATTCAAATTATACAGTTTCAGTGTTTTATTTTTTGAAATTTCTGGGAATTTTTGTTCCACATACATGTTCTCTTTTCATCTCCTACCTCTTAGTCTTTTTTCTCTTGCGCTCACAGCTTAAGATGAAATTCATACTTTTTGGGGTAGAAAAATTAAGACATTGTCCTATAGGTCTGCCCAAAGGAGCATTATGACAAGATATGTGTGTTCCTATCCTCATTAGATGTCGTACACTATTTTTGTTCACCTTGTTAGACTTTTCGTTTCCTTTTACCTACTTTGTGACATAACTTTTTGTTTCAGGAGAAGAAGGGTGATGACAGAGAAAACATTACAGATATTCAAACATGCACAAGAAAAGAATGTTATATGTATGGCAGTACTTTTGTCCATTTGATTGCCTTTAGTTCTTTAGTTTTATTTATTTGTTGCATTAATATCGACTTCTGATTTTAACATGAAATGTACTTTACTTTGATTCTGCAAAAATACTCGAAGACTGGGGCATGTGGTTGGGTTCATTTTCATGGTATATGCTTGAATGCCAATATATCTTAAATTTCTAAGGTAGTTAGTGTTGAAATGTAGCAAGTACTAATATGTATATCCTGTTTCCTAATTTATAGGAAACAGATTCCCCAACTCTCTCACTCCTCAATCTTCTCTCAATCTCCTTTCTTCTCCTCCAAAAATGTAATCCTTATATATAGAGGTATACTGTAAAGAATAAAGCATAAGAAGAATAATAATGATTTCTCCCGAAATCTGTTTTCAACATGGTATCAGAGCCTAACAAGATCTAGGCTAGTTGAAGAAAAAGAATAGACGGAGGCAATCGGATCAGACGCCTCCATTCCGATCCGGTCCCGACCAAACCCCGATCCCCGAACCTCCTCGTCGACCCGATCCTAGTCGACCCCGATCTCTCAGCCCCATCGTCCTGATCCATCTCCGATCAACCCCAACACCCCAAGCCTTCCCCCGTTCTTCAGCGACCCCCCTGTCCTCCTCCCTTCCCGTCACGTCAACCTCCGGTGATGCCACCCCGAGTGTCACCCTCGCCCAGACCCCCGTTGCCATCCCGTCAATCCACCCCCGCTGCTCTCCCCTTTTGTCGACACCAGACAAAAACCCCAGCGATCCTCCATTTCCCGCTTGACCTCACTGCCGTTCGCCTCCAGTCCCGTCGTTGACCTCCAATCGGCCACCGCCAGCCGCCATCGACGCCAGGCCACCGTTGGTCGAGCCACCTGTGCTGTGATTGCTTCTCTCTTCACTGTTGTTGCCGCTGTCTTTTATTGTACTGTTGCTGTTTGGTGGTTGGGATTCGGTGTGTGCTTTTGCTGTTTAGGTAGGGAGCCGTGGAGTTTGTGTTTGCTGTTTTATGAAGAAGGGAAGGGATTGATCCGGTGTTGGATTGTTGTTGTTTTGCTGTTTGTTGAAGAATTGGAGCTGTTCTTGTCCAAGTTGCGTCATTTCCTATTGGCTGCTGAAGATCAGATTAGTTATTTTCATGTGCCGCTACCATACGACAAACTGATGGAGCTGAGAAGAGTATTGGACTCGCCTCTACATTAGTTACAGCTGCAGGTAATGATGGTACGGTATTTAATATTTTTGCCTCTGTTATGAATAATACATGGATAATTGATTCGGGCGTTACCGACCATATGACATTTGATTCTAGACAAGTTCAAAATTTTCAACCATCCACCAAATCAACTTTGTCCACCGCCAATGGTGATCCTGCTACTATTACTGGCGAGGGTACCATACATCTCACAAACAACCTAACCTTAGATACTGTCCTAGTTGATCCTTGAATTTTAACCTATTATCTGTTGCTCAAATAAGTACTGGCTTACATTGTATTGTAACCTTTTGGCTTTTATATTGTGTGTTTAAGGATATTTGGACTCGCAAGACGATTGGTTATGGGTTTAAACACGGGAAACTCTATTATTTGGATTTAGAATCTGAATGTTCGAGCAAGTTGAATCAAGCTCTAAGTGTGAGAGGATCTGAAGATGAGAAGACAAATAAGATATTTGACTATGGCATCGATGTTTAGGGCATGCTTCTTTTGGTTATTTGAAGAAATTATTTTCAAGTTTATGTTTGAAGTTGGATATTTCTGCCTTTCGGTGTGATGTGTGTGAACTCGCAAAAGGTCACCATGTCTCTTTTCCTCCAAGTCCAAGTAGAAGCTCCCTTTCATTTATGAATATTCATTCTGATGTTTGGGTTCCATCCAAAACCACTACATTTAGAGGAACCAAATGGTTTATGACATTTATTGATAACTGTACTTGTATGACCTGAATTTGTTTGATGAAGTCGAAAAGTGAAGTTAGTGGCTTGTTTCAGAAATTTCACAAGCATGTTATGATTCAGTATAAATCACAGATTCAAGTTCTTAGGAGAGATAATGATGGAGAGTACTTAAGTTCGAATCTGTAATAATATTTGGAGGAACACGGAATTGTTCATCAGACTACATGCTCATATATACCTCAACAGAATGGGGTTGCAAAAAGAAAAAATTGTAATGCCCCGATTTTCATTTATGAAAATTATTTATTTATTTTGCACGTAGTGTGCACGTGCAATTTTTGCAGTATGAAATCTTATAATTATTTTTCATTATGGATGATGAGTATATATATATGTATATGTGTTCTTTAATTATTTTTATAAAGCCCATTTTTCTTCAAATAAACATAAGCCTTTCTTTTTAGCCCAAATCTAATTTATTTAATTTCTTTATATAAAACTATTATTTTGGCCCATTAATTAAAGCCCATGAGTTATTTTTATTTTAATTACAACTTGTAATGTAGAACATCTTTTAAAGATTATTTTTATAGTTAATATAATGTACAACCTTTTTAAATGGAGGACTAATGCATGCACGTGCATTGCACGTACACGTGCAAATGCACCACATGATGTATGGTCGGTTTTTACATTGGAGGGAAATGAAAAAAATTCAAGTGGAGTCATGGGTGGTGGTTACTTGATCATGGTTGGTTATTGTAACTCCTCCTTGAATCCTAGCCTTTTGTTTCTAACTCCTAGTTTGATCCTAGCATTCCATTTACCCAAATTTTTAGTATAAATACCCCCCCTAGCCTAGTTATTTTTGTACTCTTTAATTCTCCAAGACCTATAGCATAAAATACATTATTAGTAGTATAGCAAGTGAGTTAAAAGATTGAGAGTTGTGTGTGAGGAGTTTGTGTTTGCACTAAGGAAGGAGAGGCCGGCAATCAAAGGAGCTTGGGTTGACATCTTGGAGCTCATGTGCACATCGAGGAGGAGGAGGATCGCTCTCTTGGCAACGACTTTTGTTTAGGAGGTGTTGCAAATTATATTTCTCTCCAATTAAGGTGGGTTATTTTCCACATTTCTAATTAGAAAGCATGCTAGAATTAAATTGAAATGATGATGCATGAAAAAGATTAATAAGAGTACATTTTAATTGGAAAAATGGCTTATTAATTGATTGGAATGTTAATGAATAGCTTGTATGTGTTTTCATCATTTAATTTAAGTCGTGTGTAAATTAATTATAGCTATGGATTGTTAGAAGAAAAATTCATTACTAGCATCAAGAACTATATGCAAAAGTTAGTGGATGACAATGTTGCTTTATATGCTTAAATGGACTTTTGTGATATTGTTGAAATGAATGACTTAAAATACAATTTGTGGGTTTGTGAAATGAATAAAAACAGAGAATTGATATAGGGATTATTGAGATCACAATTGGATAAGAATTGTCGAAAAAGAAATGTGGTAGTAGTAGCTTATAATTTAACCAAATTGTATGGAAAATATGTGTTAATTATTTTGAAAAATTATTTTTAATACTGGAGTATAAATTATTATGGGAATAAAAAATCTGGAAATTTACAGTAAGTTAGTAAAAGCAAAATCAAATGAGAGTGTTTTGAACACCGAAATGTCTATTAAACAGAAAGAATTGATTTAATTAGAGTTCGAGTTGTATTATGACAACCTGAGCCTATAGCTCAAGTGGTCGGGAGGCTCCTAATCGCTACAGTGTTGTGCGGTGGGTCTCAAAGGTCGACGGTTCGATTCCCGTTGGCATCTTATATTTTGTTTTGTACATTTAAAATAATAATAATAAAGCTACAGCTGAGAGCATGTATAGTTCTCAGCCCCCTTTTATACCGCTTGGCGCGATCGGCCTAGTGGTCAGTGCTTGCGGCTTGGTTCCCTGTGGATGTTGGTTCGAAACCCGGTCTTGGCCAGGGTTTAAATTGTGGAAAAAATATTTTTTTGCGGTGGTTTTTGATAGTTAAAAATTATGAAAAAAAATATTATTATTATCCTAAAATTGTGTGGACTTATGAAAAATAAATTGGGAGTTATCAAAATAAAATAGAACATATTTTTGAGAACAAAAGTGTAATTGAAACTATGGTTCTACACTTGTATTTTTGTGAATGTTGCACTTTGTAAAAGAACTTGAAATAAAGTGTTAGAAAAGAAATATGAATAAGAAGGAAAATATATGACGTGAAGTGATGTGTATTATTCTTATTGAAGAATAGTGTGACAATAATGAGTTGTGGATATTTCTAAATTTTGATATGATTTTTAGATGTGGAAATAAATATTGAGGAATTACTTGATGAATAATTGAATTCTATGTATGGTTATAGACTCATGAATTATTTAGAAATCATGTGATTGGAAAAGAGAAATATTATTGAGTATGAATACTCAAGCATGTGAATTGTGAATTGAAATTGAAAAATTAGAGTGTAGCCAAAACTCACACCGGCAAGTGAAAGTGATGAATTATGAATATTGAAATTGAAAAGACCAGGTTGGTTCATTGTGAAACGAAAGTAATAAAACCAGTAGTAGTGAGATGGCTAACTCTAATAGATTGGTTTTGTTCATGATTTTTATTAAACTAAAAATTAGTGCATAGTGAAGAGGTGATGAAAGTGAGAGAAAAACACAAGTATGAGAGCTTCGAGTCTACGATGCGGGTGTGAGCCACAGAATGTATGCTTGATGCGTCAAGACATGGCGTGGGCACTACTCAGAATGATCGGACCTTGGCGATGCTTGTGGGATGTTTGGTGACTGCAAGAGGATCGTGTGTCATGAAGGAGGCTGAATTGCCACAGAATGCATGCTTGATGAGTCAAGACATGGCGTGAGATCCCCTCCAGGTTTTTTGTACACGAGCTTGTACTCATAGATCATCTAGGATACTTACCGTAGTTACAGTTATATATTAAGTCATGACGAGGGATTGAACCCTACAAGATGAAGAACGATTAAGAGGCTTGTCCTCGGACCTATGTAGTATGGGATGCATAGAATCCGAACAAGTGTGCATTAGTGTCATGTAATATAAATAATTGCATTAAGGACTAAGTGCACAATCACAACACGACATCAATAGGGTATTCCCTTTAGTTTGATATGTGACAAGTTTGTGTTTGTTAAATATGGAAAATCAGTTATACTATTTCCGGCATAGAGAGGTGGCCGTGTATAATGTTCGTCGGTTGAATAAACTGACGTACCCACAGTTTGTATGCAGGGTAAATGACATGATAAAGATTAAAGAAGTACAGATGCTTAGAGATTATTCAAATGTTGATGTACATTTATTTAAATGTTGTAAATTTGCTTCCGCTGTAAAATGTAAAGTGTAAAGTTTCATGTAAACTCGGATGTAAAGTAAAAAGTTTTAAATTCCTTGTAAAATTGTACGAAAGAAGTGTAAAGATCCTGTGGAATCTCGAATTCAGTTGTATTTTGAAATTCGGGGCGTTACAAAAATAGACACTTGCTCGAGGTGGTCCGTGCTTCTCTCATCTATGGAAATATGCCACTCATCTATTCTGGGGAAGCCCTTACTTCTGCTGCATACCTAATCAACCGAGTTTCCTCTAGTATCCTAAACTTCCTCACACCATTTCAAGCATTAACTGAAGCTGTGAAAGCACCAAAAGTCATCAACTTGCCACCTCGTGTGTTTGGGTGTGTTGCATTTGTTCATCTTTATCAACATGAACGCAATAAGTTAACTCCTGGAGCTGTCCGTTGTGTTTTCATAGGATATGCACAGGATAAGAAAGGGTATCGGTGCTATCACCCATCAACTCAAATGATGTTTGTGACTATGGATGTTGTGTTTCATGAAGATGAGATGTATTTTTTTTCTTCTACAACTGAACTTCAGGGTGAGTACCGAAGTGAAATTCAGACTCTTGGGTATGATGAAGGGGTTAGTGAAGTTCAAACTCTTGGGTATGATGAAGTAATTACCAGCCAGAATGAACAACTAGATACAAATAATGGTGAACACTTGAATGAAGACCTAGTAAGGGAGGAAGACCCTCATGAAGAAGTGCAACCAAGGGAAGGAGACCCTCTTAAAGAATTGCAACCGGTACCGAATTTCAGTGAGAGTGAACTGTCAGAACCCCAAAACCAATCGTCATCATTGTCTGAAACTCTTAGAAGAGAATTCCCGCACCGTTACTAATAGAGGTATTCCAAAACCCACTTATAAACCTGATCTCACTAGTAATGTCAAATATCTCATAAGTAATAATGTATCCACTCACCGCTTGTCAGATTC
Source organism: Hemerocallis citrina (assembly GCA_017893485.1). Lineage (NCBI taxonomy): Eukaryota > Viridiplantae > Streptophyta > Magnoliopsida > Asparagales > Asphodelaceae > Hemerocallis > Hemerocallis citrina. Next base: position 18,515,837 of record CM030368.1, on the reverse strand, counting down.
AAATAAGTCATTTGTAAATCAATTATCTACTGTATCTATTCCTAACAGTGTGTAGGAAGCCCTTACTGATCCAAGGTGGAAAGCAGCTATGGGTGAGGAGATGAAGTCCTTGAAAAAGAATGAGACTTGGGAGATAGTCGAGCTGCCAGTAGGGAAGAAGCCAGTAGGATGCAGATGGATTTATACAGTGAAGTATAAGTTTGATGGTTCAATAGAGCGATACAAAGCAAGACTGATTGCTAAAGGATACGCTCAGACGTATGGAATTGATTATGAAGATACATTCGTACCTGTGGCAAATTTCATTACTGTTCGAGTCATGCTATCACTTGCTGCAAATCTTGACTGGCCGTTGGAACAATTTGATGTGAAGAATGTATTTTTGCATAGGGAATTGACAGAAGAGGTTTATATGGATCTTCCACCAGGGTCGAACAGACCAGTCTAACATAGCAATAAAGTATGTCGTTTGAAGAAAGCATTGTATGGACTTAAGCAGTCGCCAAAAGCTTGGTTTGGGAGATTTACAAAATCAATGAGGATATTCGGATACTATCAGAGTAATTCAGATCATACTCTCTTCCTAAAAAAGAAAGAAGGTAAAATTACCGTTCTCATTATTTATGTGGATGATATGATAGTAACTGGTGATGATCCTGAGAAGAGAAAGGCATTAAAGAACTACTTGTCACAGAAGTTCGAAATGAAAGATCTTGGCTCTTTAGGATACTTCCTTGGTATTGAAGTTTCTCGCTCGAGAAAGGAGATATTTTTATCTCAAAGAAAGCATGCTCTTGATTTATTAAAGGAGACTGGAATGTCTGCTTGTCAGCCGATTAGTACACCGTTAGAAGAAGGACTGAAACTGTGCAACGAAGCTGATCATGTACCTTGTGATAAGAAAAGATATCAGAAATTTGTTGGATGGTTGATGTATCTTGCACATACACAGCCAGATTTATCATATGCTTTAAGTGTTGTATGTCAGTTTATGCATGCACCTCGGGAACAACATATGGATACGGTGATGAGAATTATGAGATATATTAAGTCTGCTTCAGGAAAAGGGGTCTTATTTACAAAACATGGTCACTTGAAAGTTGAGGTATATACTGATGCTGATTGGACAAGATCTATAATTGATAGACGCTCCACTTCAGGATACTTCACCTTTGTTGGAGGAAATTTAGTTACAAGGAGGAGCAAGAAGCAAAATGTTGTTGCGCGCTTAGTGCAGAGACTGAGTATCGCGGAATAGCTTTATATATAGCGGAAGCTTTATTGCTGAAACTCTTGTTGCAGGACTTAGGCTGTGGTTCGAATGAACCTATGAAGGTGTATTGCGACAGTCAAGCAGCATGTGATATTGCCGCCAATCCAGTTCAACATGATAGGACGAAATATGTAGAGGTGGATAGATTCTTCATCGGGGAGAAATCGGATGAGAAAGTTATAGAGATATCTAAAGTGAAGTTAGAAGATCAGCTCGCAGATATCCTGACCAAGGCAGTTTCGAGTCGGCTCTTCTTGAAATTTGTTGACAAGTTGGGCATGTTCAATAGTTATGCACCAACTTGAGGGGGAGTGTTAAAATATAGTAAGTACTAATATGTATATTCTGTTTCCTAATCTATAGGAAACAGATTCCCCAAATCTCTCACCCCTCAATCTTCTCTCAATCTCCTTTCTTCTCCTCCAAGAATGTAATCCTTATATTTAGAGGTATACTGTAAAGAATAAAGCATAAGAAGAATAATAATGATTTTCCCCCAAATCTGTTTTCAACAGTTAGTTTCCTGGCTAGGTTCATTTCAATAAGTATTTTATTGACTAGATCTTTATTTGGTGTGCATTTTTTTGTTTGGTATTTTGATCCAATATTGGTCATCTTTTAGATGTCTGATTCTAATTCTTGGATCTTAAGGCTGTTGTCATCTCAATGTTTGCACTCGAGCACAAGTTTAGTTGAATACTACTTTGGGAATACAAATTGGTTTAATGCATCGGGGTTAGATAAACCTTGCCTATGGCCTATGGAACCATATTGAGATATTTTACATTCATATCATTCAAGAACCAACTTGGAACTGTCTATAAATAATTTTAAGTATATTTAAGTGCGGTATATGGTATGTAGAACCATGTTAATGAAGAAAATAGTTGGTATTAATGAATATGAATTTTTGCAATGACGAGTTTGATTACGAAGGCTTTAAATTACAAGTGCTTTATGTATTATGGATACGCATTGTCGTTATATTTAATTTTCAAGGGTATAAGCACGAAAGAACATTTATAGTCTTTTTATTATTTGTTTCGGGGTAATATGTATAACTACAATTAAGATTTATATTTTCTTTGTACTTCAAGCATGTCATGCAATTTCATTTAAATTATGGCCAAATTTCCAGGTACTATGTATAGCTAGGGTTTTGATTTAAGTTTGTTTTTTTTTTTTTTTTTTTTTTTTTTTTTTTTTTTTTTTCTTCAGTTCAAGCATGTACAATGTTGGTTGAAGATCCGTACAGAATAAGCAGTGACTGGCCATGGATTTTAAAGAGAGCTTGAGTGAGTTCAATGGAGGACTTAGAAAATGTGGACACAATCTGTTCTTACGGAAGATTTTTTGTAGGAGGGTTAGGACAATCACAGCGGGCCTCAAATGTCCAATGCGTCATGAATATACCAATTATCAATTTAAATTTTTTATAGGTTTATCTTTTCAATTGTAATTCATTGAGTTGTATATGTTGCATAAAAAAAAGTATTTGTAGCATTGTTGCAAACCAAAATAATTTAAATATATTTTTTTGTTGTAAATTTTGTAATTTACACTTGCAGTTTTTATTGATTTCGAAGTTTGTGGGTTAGTCTTCTGTTTAGATGTAATACATCAATATTTTCAAATATTGACGCAGAGTGGCATGAAGTTATTTAGGATTTAGACGTGAATAAATATGATATATTATATGAAATTTGATAGTTTAGATATAAAATATAAATTATTAGTATTCAGTAAAAAGCTTCTTGAACAGATGAAACTTTGTCAATTTTAAGAAATTCATATATGGTTTCGGTTAATCATTGTTATTTCTATCCAAAAGAAATAAAAGATAACCATTGTCACTGTTAAAAAAAAATAAAAAATCCATTTAATGTTCTTATATGAAATCATTTACTTTGGTTTTAATATATTTAAGATCTATTGCAGTATTTTTTTATTTTTTATTTTTTATTTTTTTTGGGGATAGCTTTATCATTCTCTGATATTTTGAAAAATATGTGGGCAATATTGCATAGGGGTATAATAAATTGATAAACGGACGGTCAGGATGAGATCAAGGGCATCAAAAAAACACTTGTGTTCCCCTTAAGCCGAATTTTTTGCAGTGCTAGGCCACTTTTTGAAACTATTTGCGATTTTGGGCTACAACCCAAACTATTAGCATTTTTAGCTAGGCAGTGCCACGTCAGCAGCGGCCGCTATTGGGAATAGCGGCCTCTTCATAGCGACCAACACATTGGACTTCCACACTTGGCAGATGATAGAGGGTATTGTATAATTGCAAACCACTTAGTATAACTGAGGTCGCTATTGTCAATAGTGGCCTTGTATAACTAAGGTCGCTATTCCCAATAGCGACCTCAGGTGGGACTGAAACATATTGGGCCAACCTGTGGTCGCTATTGGGAATAGCGGCCTTAGTTATACAAAGTCGCTATTGACAATAGCGACCTCAGTTATACCAAGTCGTGTCCATTATACAATATCCTCTCTATAAGCTGACAATGGTGGAAGGTCGCTATGAAGAGGCCGCTATTCCCAATAGCGGCCGCTGCTGACGTGGCACTGCATAGCAAAAAATGCTAATAGTTTGGGTTGTGGCCCAAAATCGCAAATAGTTTCAAAAAGTAGCATAGCACTGCAAAAAACTCCCTTAAGCCACCTCCGCTAAAAATGGACGGTCCTGATCTCCTGTACAAAAGGGTCCCACATCTGACCTGTGCAACCTGCCAGTCCCGTTCGTATTATTTTTCCTCGCGATCTCGCAAGTTCTTCCTCTTCTTCTTCATCCTCGTCTCGAGATCGGAATCTAGGGTTTCTCGGATTCTCCCCCAAATTCGCACCCAATTTCGTCAGTTGGATCCAGGTTCGTTTCTGATCTTCATCTTTCATTAATCTCGAGTTTGCGAGTAATTAGCTAAGGAACTGTCTCGAATTGGAGATCGATTTGAGAAACTTAGGGTTTCGGTAAATGGTAGAGTCCTAACTTTAGAATATACGTGGTTGAGCTGAATTTCCAACTAAATGAATTTAGATATGTTTTTTTTCCTGATATGAATCATTAAATGTGTTAATTTTTGCAGGTAATCTTGTTCAAATCGGGGCGTTAAATCGATACTTGGTATTGGGAGCATGGTATGTTCTGCATAAACTGATCAAAATGTTTGTTAAGAATTGTATTTCACATGCTTTCTCATAGTTGTCGAAACATTTGTTCGCATCGGAATGTTGGAGCTTGTGGCATCATGTCAGGGGTGAAGCCAGAACAAATTTACCGGGAGGGCCAAGGAAAAATTCTATGACTACATTGTAAAAACATAGAGATTTCTTCATAATTTTTAGGGGGGCCAAACAATAAAACTTAGAATTCAGGGGGCCAAATTATAATTTTCTAAGGATTTATAAAATTTTCAATAGTGTGAGAGGGGTTTGTGAAAATTTTGGGGGGTCCGGGCACCCCCGGGCCCTCACTATGCTCCGCCACTGCATCATGTGTCGGCATAAAAGATAATGTCACACAACGTTTTTAAGCATTGCATGTGTAAGGGTTTAATGAAGCCACTGAATGGTTGGCGGTTAGCGCAGATTGATGGACATTGAGTTAACAAATTATGATCTTCAGGTAGTGGAATAAGTGGGCAGATGGCTACGGTAGATGTCTTTTAGATGATTGAACAACTTGCATTTGCACGTGAACAAAAAGTCAAATCTATGTAGAATGCGTGATCTATGTTTGGGTGGATGTCCGAGAGTGATAAAAGGAGATTGGATTAATTAGAAGAGGTGGTGGTTTGTGCACATGGATTTTATATGGAGCACATCATCAGTACTTAAGTATGCTTAGCGAAACAAGGTGTTAAATGGAGGATATTTTAGTCAACACCACAAATGAAACCAAATATGACTGGTTTGGTTGTAAATCTAACATCAAGTTGTTACCAATTTCTTAGCCTAAGTTGATATAAGGAAAAGCCTATAGGACCTTGATTGCCAGTTTGCAGGTAGATAATCATTTTTTTTTCTTTCTGCTGAGGCTATGCTTATCCAACCGATTAACAAGATTCACTGATATCCCTAGACAAGGAGAGCGTCTCTAATAGTACCGGATGAAGTAAGGTGAGATATGATCTGCTATAGGGAAGCATATTCACTTCTGAGGCAGAAAATAAGCTCAAGAACCAAATCAGATCACATTTTTCACAAGTACTAAACTAAACTGATGAGAAAGCTTTTATTTGTCCTGAATGAATTCAAGTGACTTTAAAGATATGGATTCAAGTGAATTCATGGTGGGGCGATTATAGTTAGGATCAGTGGTTCTGGTCTAGATGAACATAACAGATGGAAGTAAATTTGTTATTTACAAACTTCGAAGTAAATAATTACAACAAAGGAAAAATAAACAACAAAATCGATAGAGTATAACGAGAGCGATTTGAGTTTTTATACAATTTCTAATGTACTGAAAGATAATGAGTAAAACAGATAGTTTGATTTCGTTTTTCTAGGACAGAAGTTAGTCTCATATAGAGAATATTTTCAGGTGTTTACCTGGCTCGTTACATTAGTTCAATGATTTTCTGATCTAAAAATTGTAGCATGGGTGATTTAGGATACTAAGATAAAGGAGGCTATGTCGTTTCTTTATAAGATCTACACATTTGTAGATACTTTGACTAGCTCTGTCTCCATATGCTTGTATTTTGGCATAAACCATTGCTCGATATGCACTATATATCTAAATCTTCTTTTTATACTGCATTTTGACTTAGTTGTTGTAGAATGAGTTTAATTTTACAGTTTGTTATTCCAGAATTACCTTATTGGAGCATTCAAGTCCCCATGTAAAATCATCGTAGCATTTACCGACGGGAAGACTCGGAAACAGGTATAGCAATTCTCATGGCAATATAGTGTTGATTCATGCTGAGCATACTTAATATTGACATCATAGTACATGCCAACTCTGTCTTCACTATAACTGTTCTGTTGTACCTCCTTAATTTCGTAGACAGTTGTCAGGTAGCCAGCCTGTTACTTGTCAATGAATAGAATTTGTTGCTTCTTCTTTACCATAAAATTTTATTTATAAACAATCTAAGATTGAACTTTTTCCTTTGATTCTACGTATGGATACATTCTGGGATTCAAAAGACACATTTATAACTACAAAACTTTGTTGTAGCACAAGACACATAGTATAATATCTCAGTCCTTATGTAGTTATTGAAGTTCATTGTTGGTGTGGGGGTCAAACTAATGATGGTTAGTACCAAATTATTAAGAGTATTTCATTTCTGCAAAAATACTTATTTGTAACTGTAGACTGTAGAACTTTATTTATAACTCCTCTCTTTTGCGGCAGATGCCTGGCGTGAGATTATGCTTTTCAGCATAATGAATGATCAAAGCAATGTAGTGAATATGATACAAGTTCAATATTCTATAACAAAAACAGCATCAGGATCTTGCCATAGTATATTGAAAAATAAAAGTAACAGCTAATTTTGATGAAGGACCAGTGTGAGAAATAGTACATATGTGCTTCAAATCATCATGGATAATTGCATTATACAGATGTAAATGATTCTGTCCTATATTGTTGTGATTATGATTTATCTTTATTTCTATAATTTAGCGTCGTGAAATTTGCTGGCTCTACATATAACCATATAGTCGTGTTCATGATGGTCTCATTACCTTCATGTGGCATTCGCAAGGACAATAACCACAATTTTTATGCATCTGAAGACTATGTTTTGAAAATGAAGAGAGCTTCTTTGATTTCATGCCAAACAAACTGATGTTAGAAGGAGGAATTTATAGAGGCTGAGTATACTGTATAGATAGTACATCTTCTATCCCGTTAGCTGAGCCAGGACTGACACATAAGAGGGGCAAATTAAAAAATATTTTCTTTTGGAAAATACAGATATCTTTTTGTTTCTTTATTTTTGAAAAGAAGAGACACTTGAGGATTAGGGTTTCATGAGATTCCGGTTTAAATTTAAGTGCATGTTGGTGCATGTTGGTCAGTACGGTGAGGTTTAATTCCCTAATGTAGGTTGTTTGTCTTTTTTATGTTTTCCTTCACTTGCATTTATTAACCATGCTCCTTTGACCAGTAGGCCTTTGAGAGCATTAGCAGCTCCCAGAGCCAGGATTGATCGGGCGGTGGGGCAAAAATAGGAAAATGCATTTCATAAAATAAAAAAATTGCCATGATTTGAACCCTTGACCTCTCAATTATACTAACGCACACACTGGCCATTAGACCAAGGTAGCACTTATGATATGTTTATGGAGGGGCCGGCCTTTAACATTTTAAAAATTTTTACGTACTCCTTCTCCTTGTACCTAATGTGGTGTTTTCGAAAACTTTGCAGGGCTGGATCCCACCCAGGCTCCACCCCTGGTGGCTACTTATTAAATCTAAGATAGTGGGCCGAATCTTCAGATAAGAGGGGCCAGAAATTAATCACATGGAGGAAGTTATAATTTTTCTGTTGTACTTAGAAGATTTAACAAGCCATAAGTGGGCAAGCTGTCCCTCTTATGGTATATGTGGCACCACCACTGATTCCCGTATCGGTTGGTTAATATTTTGTAATTCCAGTCCACTGAGGGCCACCTTCTTTGCTAAATTAACTTCTAGCGTATCTTTTTTATTAATTAAGTTACTGGTCACATAGGTTTACTGTCTTTCTTTAAGGCAGCTGATCTGTATGGCTAGCAATCATGAGTAGTTCTTATGTAAAGTACTCTAATGTGGAAGATATAGATTGTAGAAACATCAGCTGGACTTGGGTATTCTGAAACTGAGAGCATCAATGAACTTGTGCTAAATTTTGTACTTCTGCATGATTTCATTAGTTGTCTAGTAAGATAGTAAGTGCTGTTTGCTTCTTGACTTAAGTATGATCAAATTAATATTCCAGATAAGAAGTTGGCTTTGTGGTCTTCTTATTCTGCTCTTATATGTTCTTGCAGGTTTCTTTAAAGAAGGAAAATGGTCAGGCTGCATTAGTCCCACTTTTTCAAAGTCATGAAAACATAGCTGGAGAGGTACTGTATATTTCTGTTGAGGACATATATGTTGATAATTTTCTTTAATATATATTATATTTTTTAAGCAGCTACATTTAGTGGTTTGCAGGTATCTATTGAACCTCATCATGGTAAAAAGGTGGAGCATATTGGTGTCAAAATCGAGCTTCTTGGTCAGATAGGTGTGTATAATTTGACTCTGTTTTATAGCCCGCCTCAATATGCGTTTAAATTTGGCTATTTGGTTTTTACTTTTTACTCTGTGCACTAGTTAATGTTGTGTCAATTTCCCTCTTCATCCAGCTCTATGATGATTTTCTAAGCTCTTGTTCTGCTTTGTGTCTATTAATATAATGCATATGCGTGCACTATGATGAATTTTGAACAATAATGATCAAGAAGTGAGCAAGGTCACCATTTTTGTTATCTAGGTTCAATCATTTATCATGGGTAGGAGTTGGAGTGGAAGATGCTGTCATCCATTAAACCAAAACAAGATGGCTAAAATGTTAAAGTGCTTATGGAGTATTATAACTAATGTATGATCATAAAGTACCCAAGGTTAAAGGGATAGATTTATATTTACAGTTATATGACTTGCCATGTAGGATGATGGCAATTAGAATGTTGAGAAAATGAGTGTCGGGCCTGTACGTAAAATGAGGATGTTAGGGTCAGGGAGTGACTACTTGAGAAAAGTAGCGAATGCAACCTTAAGAAATTAGAGGGAACTCTAATTTGGGATAGAATCAGGGAAACTAAATGGGCGGTCTGTGCATGTGCAATGGGAACTACTAACAATTCTATTTTGGGGTGACTGGGTGATATAATGGTAGTTAATGGAGGAAAGAGGACTGGGGAAATACCTAAGCGGGTTTCCTGGAGGCAACTGAGAAGGATATGATGAGTATTACTTTGACAGAGTAGTTATAGGTGACTCATAATAGAGCTAAATAGAGAAGACATTTCATGTCTCCACCTCCGAAGCTTTGGAGTGAAAGCTTCATTGCTAATGATGTATACGCCCGTTAAGACTATAGTTGCTGAGATGTTATGATAGTTATATTTAGTTTATTATATTCAGACTTTCAGTATACATGTTATTGCTGGCTGCAATGGTTGTACTTTTTGGTGGGCCACCTTGCTAGAAAATTTTGGTAACACTTATGTCATTGCATTTATTATAATTCATGGTAAATTCATCTCATTCATCATGTGTTTGAAATTCCTTACTTCGCGGAGACCTTCCCTATGCTCATTATGTTTTGAATCTTTTGATACCTCTGCGGGGCATTTTGTTGTCTTCCTTGCAATTGTAATTAAAACTACTTGAATTGCTACCATATCATACATCTTTATCTATTTAGATGATGTCAGATGTGCAGTCTGTGCCAGTTGGTCTTCATGTTTTTTTTTGCTACCTTACTATAACAATCTAATCCTTATCATTGTGTTCTTGCAGAGCTATACTTTGACAGAGGAAACTTTTATGATTTTACTTCCTTAGGTGAGTGATAGTTTTGTCTTCTTTCTTATTCATGCTAGCATGCTTGTTTATTATAGGATGTGGTTTACCATATGAATTTTGTACTAGTCATACTCTATGTTGACATCTAAGTTTGATTAGAAAATTGTACTTGATATCAACTGTTTCAAGTCATCTTCTGCCTTCAACCAGATTTGGAGTTGCTAAATGTGAGCAATATCTCTACCTCCCTCAAGCATTTGTTCTGGATCCTTGGGAGTCTAATTGCATGAGCACAACCTATATGTCTCATCAACTCTGACAAATCTCTTTTTACTTTCATCAAGCTACAGTTGTTATTAATCATCATGCTCATTAATTTGGTTTTATTTCCTGAGCTTGGCTACGTAATTAGAAACTGTAATTGCGTGTTTCAAACTATGGGTATTTTGATATTGCTCTGGAGGAGCCCAAAAGCACTTCTGGATTCTAAAAGAACCTACAGGTTTGAAACTACATGTTTAAAAAACCAGGTGTGTGGCTAAAAAGACCAAGTGTGTTGGGCCAAAGCACTGTGTCGGTAATGGGATCCCTTTTTTTTTAATGACATCTCAGGAGGTGTGTCTGGATTTTTACTGTGTTTTGCATCCCATGCCTGTACCTATGTCCATGCTTCCTAGACCTTATCTCATGCTATCTCTTTGTTGTTACAAGAAATTAAGACTCCAACTTCTTGAGCCTATTGCACTTTCTTTTCAGGGTTGATAATTGAGTTAAGCATGTCTCTCTTGGTTGCCTCCATTCTAAAAATTAATTTCTCCCTGTAAAAATCAGCAAAACAATAAATAAGTATCAAAAGGATGAGTTTCGTTTTAGTATTATCAAATCCTTCCAGTAGATTTCATTGCCTATTTTATGGTTTCATTGTCCAATTATTTGAGCCCATCTATTTCTTGTGCAGTACGAGAACTAGACGTTCCGGGTGATATATATGAAAAGAAGACATATCCATTCGAGTTTTCTACTGTTGAAATGCCATATGAGTCATACAATGGAACAAATGTGAGATTAAGGTAATTTTGGTATTATGCTGTTTGGTTAGTGATTTAAGTCAGGTTATTCTGCACTGTGTTTAGTAGATAGATTGAATAGTTCTCGGATGAAGGATAGTCTTCCATCCAGAATAAGCTCTTCAAATTTAACTCCTATGAAGAGTGAATTGCCATTGTAATAATCTAATTTCAATATCCTGGTTTTAAAACTCGCTAGTTAGACTTGCCAGTTATTCGTAACATGCTATTATCGGATGTATTAGAGTTTGATATGAGCGTTTCATCATAGTATTGATTGAGATTTGAAACCCTAGTTTATATGCATTAGAATTCGCATATCATTTTCCTATCCTTAAATCTTAATATAGTTCTCATTCATTGTCTGAATTTTGTTATAACTTATAAGTAGATATCCAACTTTGGCATGAAAATTTCAAAGCTTTAATTGCATACTTAAGTGGATATGGTTAACTTCAATTCTTGACAGTAAAATAAAGGGCCCAAAATCTTGCATGGAGAACATGTTAAGCTTCATATTTGAATGACAGATCCACCCACCTGATGATCTGCACTGTCCATGTAAGAATTATATGTAGTAAAGAATTGCAACTTCTGGATATTAGATATATACTAGGTTTGCCCGTTAACACGTGCCTACGGCACGTCTTCGGAACGGTGCACTTTGTTTGATTATATAAAATAGTTTGGAGGTACAGCAAATTAATTGAAGTAGCAAATATATTATACGAGAAACTTTTGGGAGTCCTGCCAAAAACATATTATATAATTTTTTTTCGATTTTTTGGAATTATTTTTAATGTTTTTAAATTTATAATTTCTTTATTTTTTTATTTTTTATTTTTAAAAATTTTTAAAAATTTTATTTTCTTAATTTTTTTTGAATAGAAGGAGGGAGAGAGAGAAAAAAAAATAATTAAATAAATATAGGAGTTGTTTTGGGTGGGGGATTTGAATTTGAATTTTGGGGGGAAACTTTTTGGGGGGAAAATATGTTTTGTGAGATTAGATCTGGGCCTTTGATTTTTGGGGGATTGAAGGAGAGCCACTTGATAGCTTTCTTTGTGTTTTATTATATAGATGTGTATGCACATAAATTTTATAGTGGTAAGTATGTTGACCATAGGGTTACTATATTGTTGTGCCTGTTTGTGGATCTTTGTATGTATGCACATGTATGTAGGCATTTGCCTAAATGCAACGCAGGATGCATTTTCCCAATTCTACCCTTTGCATATAAACCAATCATCTTCATCATGATTTAAGCCTTTTCTTATTAGAAGGTGGGTAGCAGTGAAGTAAGACACGAGCCTAAGTAAGCTCCACATACTAATTCATCAAGTTCATATACCTGTCGACAGCTTGACGTCAACCCTCTTCTTCTCGTGCAAAATTGATAGTCATGCAACCTGTGGTGGTTGTGGCCCTGCCCTGAAACCTAACTACTCAATAACTCCCCAGATTTCCGTAGACTAAGAAAATGTCTAGACTCAAGAGTTTGAACAAAAAGTAGGACAGATACATTCTGCTATAAGGTACTGCATTTATCTCAAAGCATACTAAAAGCTAAATGGGCAACTATATTGATACTTGTCTCTTATCCATTCATCTAAGAAAAGTAGTGGCTTTAGTGTGCTTTCGGATAAGTTTTTTAAATTGATCTCTCTTTTTTACATTGATATCTCTGTGTAGTTGAGACATTTTCAATCCATTTGATTTCTAGTCCAAATTAGTGTGTATTGTTTATTTAGACTGTAGGCCTCCACTCATAAGAGGAAGGCGCTGGCATGCATCCTTCCTATGTGAAAGGCGTCAAGGTTTCAATTTATGTATTCATACATTTATGTGTGTGTAAACTCATGCCTACATAGAATCATATAGCATCATTATAGCACTTTGGCATAATAAAATTCGGATGCATTACCTTCACCTGATTAGCTTACGACTGAAGTTTAGATTCTGGTTTTTTTCTTTCTTCCCCAACTTAAATTTCATATTTTGCACTTTTAATTAAGTTTAGATTGTACGTCTTTTTTTGCAGCCTAAATTTCATATTTTGCCTATTTACTCGATAGTGTTCAAGTTTATATGAAGATAATATGAGAGCAATGAGTATGGTTTTTATAATATACCAGTATTTGATAACTATGGAATATTCTTGTAAGCTTGCAGATACGTATTAAGAGTAACGATCAGTCGTAATTATGTCAGCAACATCGTGGAGCACCAGGATTTTTGGGTACTTCCATCTTAAATGTTTTTAATATTTCTACTTTATTAAATTCTGTGAAATTTGAGAAGAATTGAGTGGTTTATGTTTTTGACATATCCTGGACACAGTTTTTCCATCTACGTGTATCCATCATTCAACTTGTATCTATGCTAAAGATATATATCTGTCCTTTTGCGTGCATTTGGAATGTGGACCTTAGTCAAGTGTTGTATTCCTAATCATATATTTAGCCTCACAATTTTTTATTTTGCTATCTTAAGTGCTGATTTGGTTACATTAATTAGTCCATACATCTGCACCTTTTCATGAATATTTCAGCAACAAAGAAACTATGAATATATAATCAGATTATGTTTTATATTCTATTATTTCCAAATTCATTTTAGATGTCTGGGTCTCGTGTAATCAAGAGACTGAGATGCATTATTAATCTGTATCCTCTGCTTCATTTTTTGTTTTCATCAGGTTCGCAACTATACTCCACTCCCCACAATTAACAACAGCATTAAGGTATGTGAAGTACACTGAAATTGTGTAAAAATTGGATTGTTGATAGGTTCAGCTAACTATGGATTTTTAAAGAAGAGAATGTTTTTGCAAAATAACAATGGGGAATGGTGGCACAACATTAAAAATATAATTTTCGATTGATTGTCTGAAAGTACATCGACGATACTTTAGCAGTACGAAATTTATATGCAAACTAAGGAAAAAAAATTCTACGTGACAAACATTAGAATCACTACTTAAATTTTGTCTCCCTGTGCATCCGTTGATCTCTCCTTGCAAACTGTATCTTTTTTCTGCACTGTTTCATGAGAATTGTTTGATTGTGTTGTGAAGATAAATTTATTTTCATGAATTAATATTATATCAAAGTGATTGCCTGTTTCTGCTTGTATGTCTATTAAAGAGCCTTAAATGTTTTAGGACTTGCTCTAATATGGAGGTAGGTTAACTGAAGGTATACAAGGGTATCAAACACACTTCAACCTGTATGGTTTACTGAGAGAAAAAACTGCAACATGGTTGGGATTATTTTAAAAAGAATGTTCTTAATTAGATTATGGGTGGAGGAAAAGGCATGCAAACTATATTGGTGTAACTCTTACCTACGCTTTTGACTGTTATCCACATCAGACAGAGAAATATAGTGATAGAAACTCCTACCTTTTGAGAATTTACTAAAATTTGATGACCATTGACTGAGGATGGTTTCTTTAGGAGCTGCTATATTTTGCTTAATGACATCGAAACAATCCAGTTAATTACATTAGTATTTTGCAGATGGAGGTGGGTATTGAAGATTGTTTGCACATTGAGTTCGAATACAACAAGAGCAAGTATGTTCCTTCTATTAACTAGACAAGTTTTTGTTTGGTTAGATTCTGTAAAATAATGTTTCTTTCTTAATTTGAGCTGATGCATCCAGGTACCATCTGAAGGATGTTATCATTGGTAAAATATACTTTCTTTTAGTAAGAATCAAAATTAAAAATATGGAGCTCGAGATCAGACGTCGAGAATCTACAGGATCAGGGCCCAACACTTATGTTGAGACCGAGACCCTTGCTAAATTTGAGTTGATGGATGGCGCTCCTGTTAGAGGTACAACCACCACTAGTATTGCCATGTTACACTTCTGCGTTGATAAACCTCGTAATTTAGCTGCTAATTTTTTTCTTCATGTTAATCATTGCTTGTAGTCTGATATGATGTTTGTGGCCAGAGTCAGATCATTTGTGGTGTAGTAAACTAAAAAGACACAGCCATGTACACAGCGACACTGAATATTGTGATATGACACCGAGACAGAAATTTTGAAAAACTAAACTAATTTAGCTAGTGTCGTGTCAGATTTGTGTGTCCAATACATCTCTCGCTATACAGGGCTATCAAAAAAAAGTTTCCGTATTTCATTGGTAATAAGTGCATTCTCAAGGCATACCCAGATATTAAAGTGTGGCAACTTTGTTTTTGCAAATAGGTGAAACTATGTTACTGAGGTTGCTTAGGAATGAGTGACAAGTTTCTTTTCATAACTGAGGTTGTTATAACTGAGGTCGTTTTATGATTATAAAAAAAACCTACCAAACAATATATTTTCATCTTAAATCTAAGGATTAAGTAGATAAACCATTTATTTTATCCCGCTGCTTTTTCTGAGAATTCATTAGAATCTTGTTGCTTCTACTATCTACTGAAGTGCTTACTAATTCTGTCTTTTCCAGAGCATTCAGTAGAATCTTGTTGCTTCCACTATCTACTGAACTGCTTACTAATTCGTCGTTTTGTACTCTCTTTACAGGAGAATCAATACCTGTAAGACTATTTCTTAGTCCGTATGAGCTGACACCGACATACCGCAACATCAACAACAAATTCAGCGTAAAGTACTACTTGAATCTTGTTCTCGTAGATGAGGAAGACCGACGGTACTTTAAGCAGCAAGAAATAACTGTCTACCGTCTTCAAGAATCTTGATTTCCTTCGCCAAGTGACGTCTCATTTCATGCGAAGTGTTAATTTTTCTGCTGGGCCCATGAAGAAGTGCGAACTCCTTACCTGAAGCGATTCTAGTTCTAGGTGCACCTGAGCATTCCAGACAACCTGGCTATAGGATTTCAGAACTGTTTATGTGGTTTTTCTTGTGAGAACTATAGATTTCAGAACTTGTACCGTGGCGTGTTAAAACAAATACAAAATTGTACGGGGCCAAAAACACAATATTGAAATTTGTGAGTGTCAGTTTAATAATAATCTTCAGTGTCCTACATGATTTATAAAGTTAAGTATGCTCAAAGCACGTGCAACTCTCTTATCTGAGTTATCTCTGGTTTTAAAATTATTTTCAAACGATAAAGTATCATACATAATAAATGTTTTTTCTCGTAGGAACCATGTGAAGTACTGTATTTCATATATTTATGCAAATTTTATTTTTGAAGAAAATGGTAATAGATTGAAGTTTCGTTTGTCTTGATCAATATTTGTCGATACATGTATCTATCTCTCACTTCACTTATTCTCTTTTTTACATGATATATATTATTTCAATCTGAATATTAATGTTGCAACATAATTTTATGCACCTAGTAATTCAAAAAAAAGGTATGGAATATAAGCGAATAATATGCAGATTCTGAGCTAGAATGTAATTTTTTTTTTTTTATCGACAATCATGAATTTGATTGACAACCATGAATCTGCTTGAGCTAGAATTTGAATATTGGGCAACTTAAAAGTCATCAATCGATTCCAAGACAACCCATTGGTTGTTTTCAAGTAGCTTCTGATGATGTAGCTTCTGATGATGTTGCTGAAGAGTCTTTAAGATTTCATCCTCTATCGTGGTTCTTTAGTGTTAGCAGAGAAAGGACATGCACAAGGTCACTCAACTCTAGGATTAGGTAGTCGATCAACTCGCTGAATCTTTGACATAGATCGACATCTAGGGGTGGTCCAAATTCAAATCTTGTGATGTATAATGATGAGGCTTGTGCAGCATACCACCCACCGGTCACAGATTCTAATGAGACGGTTGACCCTCACAGCTTCCCCAAATTCTCCCTAACAAAGTCTGCAAAACGAGAAATCTACATCCTCTGAAACTAGCATAACCGGCTTGGGCTAAAGTAGAGATTGTGTTAGTGAAATTTAGAATCAAATTCGAGCAAATTGGGGGTGGGCTAGCTAATATAAATAACAAAGTAACAGACCATATTTCCGAGTTTCATAGTATATGTATCATGGAATGATGTAAACTATTATTCTCATAATATTTACGACTAAATTGCACAAGCAGAATGACTAAACCTGGACTCGGCATCGGGTTTTGTAGACCTCGTAATCTTCATTTTCTCATAAAATCGAGTCGTGTGCACTACTAGTAGTGTACTAGTGTTGGGATGCCGGTGGCGCAATAGAACTGATTAGAACAATGAGGATGTCGAAGTAGATCCGACGAATCAATTGAACACCCAAGCAAATAGATCTATCAATCCAACACAAATATAACGAGGATTTATCACGGTTAGCTTTCGCTTAATCCGGATGATAATTATAGGAAGATATAATATTCAACTAGAAAAGATTATAAGGAGTTAATGAAGAAGAACAGAGTACTCAGAATGTTGGTTTAAATTCAATTGTTCAATTCATCTCACAATGGGGGGATATATACAGGTACATGAGTAATCTAACTATAATAGGAATAACCTCCTATGGAAATAATCTCCTATAATTACTATCTATCTTTAATAGGAAACAATCTCCCATGATTACAGGATATCTTAATAAAGTATAAATCCTAGTTATATGCAGATCTCCGGCTAGTCTCCAAGATTTACAACAATTCTACACTCCCCCTCAAGTTGGTGCATGGATGTCTATCATGCCCAACTTGTCAACCGAGCTGTCGAACACCTTTCTAGATACTCCTTTAGTAAGAACATAAGCTAATTGCTCCTCTGAGGTTACAAATGGAAAGCGAATGACCTTTCTGTCAAGATTCTCTCTAATATAATGACGGTCAACCTCCACATGTTTTGTTCGATCATGCTGAACTGGATTATGTGCAATCTCAATGGCAGCTTTATTATCACAATGCAAATCCATAGGCTTGTTAAGTTTGTAACCCAGTTCTTTCAGGACATTATGGATCCACAATATTTTGCAAACTTCATGTGCCATACCTCGAAATTCAACCTCTGAACTTGATCGGGCAACCACTTTCTACTTTTTACTATGCCAAGTGACGAGGTTCCCTCCAACAAAAGCGAGGTACCCAGATGTAGATCGTCTATCAGTTTTATCACCAGCCCAATCTGCATCTGTGTATCCAACAACTTCCAATTTAGCAATTTTCTCAAACAGTTACCCTTTACATGGCGCCATCATCAAATACTTCAACATACGAATGACTGCATCCATATGCTCTTCACTAGGACAATGCATAAACTGACTAACAACACTCATAGCATAAGCAATATCAGGCCTAGTATGAGAAAGATAAATTAACCTTCCTACAAGACGTTGATACCTCCCTTTATCAGTTGGAACTTGGTCAGGATAAATTGCGAGTCTATGATTCATCTCAATGGGTGTTTCGATTGGTTTGCAGTCCAGCATCCCCGTTTCAGCAAGCAAATCAAGAACATACTTTCTCTGTAAAAGTGAGATCCCCTTCTTAGACATTGCAACTTCAATACCCTGAAAATACTTCAGTTGTCCTAGATCCTTCATTTCAAATACCTTTGACAGATACTTTTGTAAGTCATTCATCTCTTTCGGATCATCCCCTGTAATGATCATGTCATCAACATACACAATCAGACCTGTAATCTTACCATTCTTGCGTTTGATAAACAAGGTATGGTCAGAATTGCTTTGCTTGTATCCAAAAGCCCTCATAGACTTCGTAAATCTTCCAAACTAAGCTCTTGGGGACTGCTTCAGGACTTACAAAGACTTCTTCAATTTACACACCTTACCAACGTCACATGGGTTATTCTTAACACCTGGGGGCACTTCCATGTACACTTCTTCCTCCAAATTCTCATTGAGAAACGCATTCTTCACATCAAACTGGTGCAAGGGCCAATCTTTATTCGCTGCAAATGATATTCGAATTCAGGCAGTATTGATCTTTGCCACAGGTGCAAAAGTCTCCTCATAATCGATCCTAAAGCGTTGTGTGTATCCCTTGGAAACCAACATCGCCTTGTATCTATCAATAGTTCCATCTGCATTAAGCTTCACAGTAAACACCCAACGACATCCTATAGTCTTCTTTCCAATAGGCAAGGGTACTAGCTCCCATGTTGCATTCTTCTGAAGAGCTTCCAATTCTTCATTCATCGCTTTTGTCCATTTTGGATCTGCTAATGCATCCTGCACGTTACTAAGAATAGATACAGTAGATAATTGATCAACAACAAGTGCATGTAACTTGGACAGCCTATGGTTAGACATATAGTTAGCTACAGGGTATTTGGCTTTGGCTTTGATATCTGGTTCATATTGTTTCTTAGGAACTCCCTTGGTAATCCTTTCTGATTTCCTAGGCTCGACACTTTCTAACTCAGAGGACTCATTAAAGTTTAGGGGTATCTGAGGTGGACCATTCTGAGTGGGATCTTAAGTTGGTGATGCGGAAAGGGGAATGTCATGTGTGTGAGCTTTAGGTACGTCTTGATTTTGATCCAAACAATCCCAAAAAATAATCTTAGGAAACGATTGATCGCTGGGAACCAAGCAGCCATTGGAAGTTTCTAAATGATGAAACAATTGATCGTTTTTTTTGCTGGGAGTTTCCGTCTCACACGACGATTGATCGTTTTCGGTTGTTGAAGAAATTTTTTGTCACACCCTGCTTCCCAAAAACACGGAATACGAGAGCGTGACGAAGCACAGCGAATGATTTTAACATCATTCATAAGCTGTAGGATCGACTCCGCATCCCAACAAGAACATAACAAGAGATATATATAACCAAGCATGAATGAAAAATTTATTAGCAACAGAAACAATTGGAACACAATAATAATATCCAAATAGTTTCAAGTCTGGATCAAGTTAAAACTCGGGAACATCAGCCCGTTACAAGTCTTAAGTAGCAAGAATTAACAACTCAAGAAAAATAAATAATCTAAGAAAATCTTTTCTCCACTTGAAGACTAAAATCTCTGCTCACCAATCCCAGCAGGTAGCACATCTCCAAAGTCTGCTTAATAAATATAAAAAGGAAAAAATAGAGAAAATAAGAGAAAACGCCCTTAGTACAAGATAGGGCCATAAATAGTAAAAACGAGTACAAGTAATGTGGAACAAGAATTGGAATCAACAATGTAACAGGGATACAACAAGTAGTGGAAATCCAAGAACTAGCTAGCAAGAGGGACAACTCAAGTAAACAGGCTGGATAACAAATACTAATAGTGGAGTAAGTGACAAGTGAACATGTAGGGGTATCTAACCTCAAGTGACAGGCATCAAGTACAAGTGTCAGGTATCAAGTATCAAATCTAGTGTCAAATTGTCAAGTACAAGTATCAAGTTGTAAGTGTCAAGTATTATATTCAAGTATCAAGTCTCATGTAACATGTCATCAAATATCAAGTAAACATGTATCAAGTTCAAGTTTCATGTTTCAAGTCTTGAAGTATCAAGTAAATATGTATCAAGTCTTGTAGTTATTACTATCTAGGTAGCACTTCATGCATCCATCCTTTTACTACATGGTTGCTACAGACAATGCAATTTCGTTTAGGCCTAGTAATGGATTTTATAGGGCAGTGTACTCAGGTATCAAGTATCAAGTATGCACGGTTCATGAATACGAAAATAAATAACAGGTTCACGAAATAAGTTCGTGAATACTAACAGGTTCAAGACTCACACAGTGGGTTCATGAATACAACAGGTTCATGAGCCAAGTAACTGGTTCCATGAATACATCAAGGTGCAACAGGTTCATGAACCGAGTACTGGAAAACACGGGCCTCCTTCCGAGTACACTTACCTATATTATCCACTACTATGGTCTTTCCTTAAATCCCGGCTTGTTACTTTTATTAATTTTTATCAAGCAAGCATGAAAGTGTGTGAAACAAGCCAAGAAAATCATAATCATGAACATGGAACAAGTTTGAGATATTTATATAGTATATTCGAGGGTCAACACGAAAAAATATCACGAACAACGAAAATCTCAAATTTGGACAGCACGACGTTGCTGTACCAAAACTGCGATTTCCGCTGCTACGAGATAGCAAATGTGGGTCCGTCAGAAGATCAAGAAACTAGACTCCTGCCCGGTTCCAACGTATATAATTAAGGTACGTAAAAGTTGTGCTAACATATGTCAAAACAGCAAACTATACAGCTATTGTGTTCAGGCAGAATTTGTGAATCTGAATTTATTCAAGTGAAACAGGGTTGAAACATTGTTAATTAATTCTGAGAAAACTTGGGGATGTTCTCTAGGGTGTCCAGCAACAGCATGTAAAATTTCAAGTCAAACGCTTACTGTTAACATAGTTAAATTAATTTGCAAACTAAAAATGTGCAGCAGTTTTGTGAATCTGCGACTACCGACACAGTTGCAGTAAAACTGCGATATCTCCTAGACTGTAACTCAGAATTCGAAAATTCAGGATGCTATCGACCTCTAGACATCTAGAGCTATATTTACTGTTCAGGGCTCAGGTTCAGATTCTAATTTTTAATGGGTCAAAACAGCAAGTAAAGTTCAGGACAGCAACAAGTGTGAATGTCTTTCATGTATAAGTTGCATGATAATTGGTTGTTAGGCGTCTAGATTAATGTGTGATACAAATGCGGGTGTAGTGGTTATCAAATCAGCAAGCAACATATATTTCTCAACTCAAATGGGTGCAAGATCATCACATCCAAGATACAACACAAATCTACAAATTTAGGGTTTCTTAATTTCATATGTTCATGTGACTAGGGGATAAAATGAGTCCAAGTAATTTTTAATTATAACAACGAAGGTGTTGTGACTCTTAAGATTAAGGAATCGACGATAAAAATTCAAGATCGACAATTGATAAGACAAGGAGTCACAACTACAACCTATTTGCGGTATTTTCAATCAAATGCTTGTACTAGGTCAATAAATTGTACAAGGAGAATACTTGCCTTGATTGGATGAGGGCATTGATCGACGATCGAGATCGGATGGATCCGATCGGTGTGGATCTTGATGGAAGATCAAGATCAAGACGATCGGACGACTGGATCTGCTTGATCTGAGCTGATGATCGCGATCGATGGATGGCTGAGATCTGATCTAGCTGTGGAGATCAGATCTGATCAAGATCACAACCTGATCGAATTCAACGGCTGAGATTCAGTCCCAACTCTACTCTTCTTCTTCCCTCCTATACAGTAACAGAGAGAGAGAGAGAGAGAGAGGGAGAAAGCAGTGGCGGCACCGGCGAGCGGCAAGGCGGCGCAATGCGGGGCTCGCAACGACGAGAAGGACGGCAACGCGATTGTGGCGGTGCGATGTCGAGGAGCGACGCAGCGACGGGGCGGAGCAGCAAGCTCTGTTCTTGGTTCAGAACAGAGGAGCAAGAGACGGACGGCGGGAAGGGTTTGGGGGTGCTGGCGGTGGCTGGCGGAGGTGCTGGGGTGAGGAGGCGACGGCGAGGGGGTGGAGTGGATGGGTTACGGAGGTTGGGTAATGGCGGAAATGGGTTTCGAGGGTCGGGGACGGTGATGGCGAGAAGGGTTCGGTTGTCGGAGGGCGAGGGGATTGGGACTGAGGTGGGGCGATGGTGGAGACGAACGGAGGTGACAAAGGGAGTGGCGACGGTGAAGGGAAATAGGGACGCCGATCGAGGTGGGTTCGATGAGCAAAAGAGGAAGGGAACGGGGAGAGGAGGCAGCTACAGTAGTTGGGGTTTAAACAGTATTTAGGTTTAGGTTTAGGGTTAGGGTTATATAGATAGGGTTTGGGTTAATGGGTATTTAGGTAGCGGTTTTGAGGGGGATCCAACTGGAGTTTTGGTCAAAATTCATTAAAAATGGGGAAAAAGAGATAGATGGAATGAATAGTCCATTTCTACATGAAGAACGACACAAAAGAGCAGAACGAGCAATACAATTGAATTAGATATTGACACAAAAAATTGAGTTGAAACCAAAGAATATTTTTATTCGAACTGAAACAAAATGTAGGATCTCAATTTGAATACAAAAATAACAGGAATGAAAATACAATAGAAGAAAAAAAAATACCGATACAAGAAATAGGAGTTACATTTTTCCTTCAAATCGTTCCTCTAAGTGTTCCAAGTCTTCAAAGACATCAAAATCAACAATAGAACAAGGATTCCCTTGACAACCTCTCTCCTCCTGAAGGGAAGACTGAGAAGCTTCCCTTAAGTAATACGGTTCAGATTCACGGAACGAGACATCAAGAGATACATGTACCATGGTGGTAAGTGGGTCATAACATCTGTACCCCTTCTGAAGCTCTGCATAATCCAAAAAAATACACTTCTTGGCTTGGGGGTCAAGCTTGCTTTGTTGAGGCTTTGGTATATGGACATAAGTTGTGCACCCAAACACTTGGGGTTCCAAATTCGACATTGATGGGATGGACAAGATTGTATGAAGCTTCTGATGAGGATTATGGAAATTAATCACTCGTGAAAGAGACGGTTAATGAGATATGTTGCTGATTTTATTGCTTCTCCCTAATAGGAACGAGGTACATTCATGCCAAACAAGGAAGCACGAACAACTTCCATCAACTGCCTGTTCTTCCGTTCTGCTAAACCATTCTGTTTGGGAGTATAAGAATTGGAGGTTTGATGACGAATTCCATGTGACCGGCAAAAATCAATCATAGGGCCATTTACAAACTCTCCACCATTGTCAGACTGAAAAACTCTGATGGATTGTTGATACTGAGTCGCCACCATTTTGTGAAATTCGGTAAACATTCCAAATACATCACTTTTATTCTTCAATAATGATACCCAAGTCATGCGAGTGCAATCATCAATAAAAGTCACATAATATCGAGCTCCAGACTGAGAAGGAATTTTCGCAGGACCCCAAACATCGGAGTGAATTTTCATAAAAGGAACAAGGCATTTATTAAGACTTGGCAAATATGAAATACAGTGGCTCTTGGCTAGTTCAAAAATGTCACAATGGAAATCTAAATCGCTGACAAACGAAAACAAATAAGGGTGTAGCTTCTTAAGATAACTAAAAGATAGATGGCCTAAGCGGCGATGCCATAACCATACAGCTTCTTTCGCATTCTTTACCCCAATGACCTGATTAGCTTGCCCCAAAAAATGCTTTTGTTTCTCTCCAGTCTCTGTCAGATCCAAGTAGTACAATTTCCCCCTACTAACACCATAACCAAGAATCCGCCGAGTCAGAATGTCCTGAAACACACAAAAAGACGGATAAGAGGTCACAATACATGCAAGTGCTAGAATAATTTGACCAACAGACAATAGGTTATAAGCTAGTGATGGAACGACTAAGACAGACTCATGACTTAAGGTATCAGATAATACAACAGAACCCTCTCCAGTGACTGGTGTTGGAGTACCCTCAGCAGTAGAGACAACATTTTGAGGGGAAGGTCTAAGACTTTTCACAAGGTTAGGGTCATTCGTCATATGATCAGATGCACCTGTATTAATTATCCATGTATTATTTAAAGTAACCTTACCCTTCATACCTGACTTCGCTATATTAGTGGAAGCAATCTCTAGATGCTTTTCCTTTGTAGTAGCAATGGGAGCCTTGGCCAGATTCTTTCGTGGTTTCTTGGTGAAGTCCCACCAATCAGGATAACCAATCACTTCATAGCATCGCTCCTTGCTATGACCTATCTCTCCACATGGCATACACTTTCTGTTTGCATATGGGTTAGGCTTACCTACAGGACGACGTGAGGGAGGACCAGAGAAGACTGGAGGATGATCCTGCTTGCTTTGAACAACCATAACAGATGATTCGGTAGATACTGACCGCCCCATAGCCTGTTTCTTTGATTGCACCTTGCGAATGTAAGCATAGCTTTGCTCCAAGGAGAATTTAGGTTCCTTGCGCAGGATTTCTCCATGCACTTGATCATACTCTGAGTCAAGTCCACTAAAAAACATATGAATACGCAATCGTGACATTGCCGAAGTCTCTTGAACTACAGCAGCAACATTATCATTCTGAGAGGTCACCCTTTGATCAATCTCCTGAAACATGGCCACCAATTCATTGTAGTAGGCAGGAATGGGCCGTCCATTCTGTTTTGCTTCAAAACACTTTTTGTTCAGTTCAAAGATCTGTGTTTCATCAGTCATCGTAAAAAGTTTTCTCTACAGCTTCCCAAATATCTTTTGCAATAGGAAGACGAATATACCTATTCATAAGAGAGGACTCCATGGAGTCAAAGAGCCAACTTTTCACCTTTTCATTATCCGTGGCCCAGGCTTCATATTTTGCAGAATTCATGGCGGGTTCAGCCTTCACTCCAGTCAGATAACCAACTTTTCCTCGTGCTCCGATGCGCATCCGCATGAGGGGAGCCCATATGGTGTAGTTGGATTCATTCAGGACAACACTGTTTGGGAACGCATAGTTGTCTTGTTGGGTAGTGTAGTGGTGATGGATGACTTGAGATTGCTTCTCTGGCACCATTGCATTCTCGAGATTTGACTAATCGCCTTCAAGTACAGGTCCTACCATTGAGGAATTTGGGATTTTGCAAGGTTGGGTTTTGATTCAAAGTTCAGGGATTCAAGGATGGTTTGATTTCAATGGTGGTACACAGCGGTTTTGTGGTGTTTTTGGGGATTCAGGATTCAGGATTCAGGATTCAAAGGATACAAAACAAGTTCAAGGGATTGAACCTGCTCTGATACCAAGAAGAACAGAGTACTCAAAATGTTGGTTTAAATTCAATTGTTCAATTCATCTCACAATGGGGGGATATATACAGGTACAGGAGTAATCTAACTATAATAGGAATAACCTCCTATGGAAATAATCTCCTATAATTACTATCTATCTTTAATAGGAAACAATCTCCCATGATTACATGACATCTTAATAAAGTATGAATCCTAATTATATGCAGATCTCCAGCTAGTCTCTAAGATTTACAACAATTCTACAAATGATTCACTCAATACAAGGAATTAAACTCACTCACCAAGAACTATCTCTCAAGCCTCTCTTCGCAATGTAGAAAATATCAATGAAGTACTCTGCCTCTCATATTGAAGGCTACAACAATATATACAAGAAGAATATAGAGAACCCTAGGTTAATCTTGATTCTTAGTCGTATGGTATAACATGTAGAAGAAGTAACTGAATATGAGCCGTACGATCTGACTTTGAGTTGAAGATTGGGCTGAAACAACCTAACAAATCGAGGCCCCAAAAGAACACAGCGCCGCGCACGGTCGACCGGTCCTGTTGGATGGTCAACCGACCTCCTCTCGGCTAAAACCTTGTACAATTGCGGTTGGGTGTGTGGTCGACCGACCAATCGACCGCTCCTCTCTGACTGCTGTTGTTGGTGTTTTTTCTTCTACTCTCTTTGACGCTTCGACCTCCGTGCTTCATCGTACCTTCTTCTAATCTGAACCATGAGTATTCAAGACATATTTCTAACAATCTTCATATTGGATTGCATACGAGTGCTATCACATGATGTGATTATTCATCTCCAAACTCTACTAAACTCCACTTGCAGATCAAACTTTGAACAATAGTTTCTTCTACTAGTTGAACAAATCTCTCCCCAATCTGACCGATCAGTATACCCCCTTAAGGGCACATCTCAGTAGGCGTTATCACGGAGTTGCCAACCTCTGCACGAACTCCACCTACATCGAGACACTCTCCATCTCTCGACAAATTAGATGATGCTAGTTGCGACAAACTAGATGAGCTTGCGAGAATAACAAGAAAAGAAGCAATAACACCTGCGCAGGTATTTCAGATTCCCCAAAGCTTGTAGAGATTATTTTGGCTTGGCCCAACCACTTTCATACCTCTAATCACCTTACGAAGACTCTGAAAAACAGACAGAACTCCACCTCGAGCTGTGTACATACAACCCCATGCTTCAAGAGTTCCCAAGGAAATCAGACCCGTTTAAGCAGAGGAATATGCAAAACTTCCCTTAGAGTGAATATGTTTAGACCTGACATCATCAACTCAGCTATCCCCTCACTCACTACTTAACAAATCTCCCAAATTCCTGTTCTCACACAACGCTCTATAGTAGACTTATAAGTAGAAAACAACTCCCTCTCAGAGCAAATATGAGACGAACTCCCTGAATCAAGAAACATACTAGAATCCACTTATAAAGAATTTGAAACAAGATGACATAAATTACAAGAATCACAAGAACTAATCACATAGGCAGTAGATTTTTTTATCATTTGCGCTCTTCTGATTATGCAATTTTCAACAGTCTTTCTTGATATGCCCTGACCTCTTACAATATCAGCAACGGATCGAATTTTTTTGCATTGCACTTTGTCTTCTACCTGAAGGACCATCCACTGCTACACAACTTGGAGTAGAATATGAATTTTGGGTCTCCTTTCAAAGTTGATTTTCTTTCAATGCTTTGATTACACCATCCACTATAATACACTCCTTGGCAGATTTACCGTGTATCATGGTAGTGATCAAATGCTTGTATGATTTCAGCAGTGAATATATCAAGTTGAAAGCTTTATCTTCCTCAGTCACATCCGCGTTGATCGCTTTGAGTTCAGATAATATCTTGTTGAACTCTGTGATGTGGTCTTGGAGATTGGTACCTTTCTTCATTGAGAAACTGAATAACTTCCTTTTCCAATGCATCCGATCTAATAATGACGAACCAGAATAGTCAGCTATGAGTTTTTTCCCCACAAACTTGCCGCTCCAGTTTCTTCAACAAACTTGCACTTGACCTCGTCCGCCAATGATAGTCAGATTATACTTACTGCTCTTTCACAAATATCATTCCAAACATCCTCTTTTATATTAGATGACTTTTTCTTCTTCTTGACGGCTAATTGCAGACGTTTTTGAACTATGACATCATACATGTCTACCTTTCAAAGATTGAAGTTGATATTTTCATCGAATTGCTTGATCTTTCAAGGACTGTGACATGTCATCTGAACCAAGGAACTCGGCATCCTGAAGCTCTGATACCACTTTGTTGGGATGAGGTGTCTACAAACACACCGGTGGCGCAACAGAATTGATTAGAGCAACGAGGATGTCGAAGTAGAGGATACGAATCAATTGAACACCCAAGCAAATAGATCTGCCAATCCAATACAAACACAACGAGGGTTATCTTTCGCTTAATCCGGATGAGAATTATCAGGAGATATAATATTCAATTAGAAGAGATTACAAGGAGTTAATGATTCACTCAATACAAGAAATTAAACTAACGCACCAAGAACTATTTCTCTCAAGCTTCTCTTTACAATAGAGAAAATATCAACGAAGTAATTTGCCTCTCATATTGAAGACTACAATAATATATAGAAGAAGAATAGAGAGAACCCTAGGTTAATCTTGATTCTTAGTTGTCCGATATAACTTGTAGAAGAACTAAATATGAGGCATACGATCTCACTTGAAGTTAAAGATTGAGCTGAAGGACCTAACAAATTAAGGTCCAAAAAGATTACACAGCACCGCGTACGGTCAATCGTTCAACATGACCGGTCGACCGACCTCCTCTCAGCCAAAACCTTGCACAACTACGGTCGACTGTGCGGTCGACTGCTCCTCTCTGACTACTGTTGTTGCTGTTTTCTCTTCTACCCTCTTCGACCTCCGTGTTTCATCGTACCTTCTTCTAATCTCAACCACAAGTATTCAAGACATATTTTTAACAACTAGTCGTTTGCAACCTACATATTTCTTTATCGATAGTACGTAGGATGAAACTCTCTACCATTGACATCTAATATGGGTACTCGATCTAGTTTATCAATTTATACTATGTATGGAACAGAACACGATCGTTTTTCATGATGTTAAGAGCAGTACACTCAGCATTTTCCGGCATATTCCAAAAAGAGGAAGCGGTTGAGGAGTGAGTTAGTCCTTACAAGTTACAAGTAGAGCAGATTATGGATCCATATGGTCCTTCTATATTGTAGACAGCAAGTTGGATGCTACTGTTGTCACGTACACATGCTTACTTCGACTGATTTCAAATTTTCGTCATCATGATTGTTGTATATTAATTTGTGCTTGCAGTAAGGAAACTTTAGCTGCTGGTTTCTCAGTGAAGAAGAAAAGAGCAGAGATAGGTCTCTTTCTTTATTACCTCTTTGCTCCTTGTTCGCATAGTAATGTAAGTTAAACGTGGTAGACAATATAGTTAATATATGGTAAAATTTAGCTGTATAAACTTGATTTGCATATTTGTATATATAATGAACTTGATTACAAAATAGTTCCTTGTATATTCCTCAGATGGTTTTTTACTTTGCCCCCAAACTTGTGGGAGCAAAAATCTTGTTTACGGTCTTCCTTTCGCGTTTGTTGTTGCTATGAGAAAACCCAGCATTTCCCTACGTCCGAATGTCGCACTCTTCATAGACTACACAAAGAGTCCACAGAGCCAAAGAAGCTATACAAACTCGACAATTCAGAAACACACTAACACAAGGGACCCAATTTACTTGGCGACTGTCCTCAAACTGTCATCCAACACCCGAAATTCCCTACTGGGTTCGCACATTCATGCTCATGTATTCAAGCTTGGGCTTTCGAATGACATCTTTTCGATGAACAACCTGTTGTGGATGTACTCCAAATGCCAGCTGTTGGATACTGCACTCGGAGTATTCGCTGAAATGGGCGAAAGGAGGAACCTCGTGTCGTGGACTTCCATGGTCTCTGGATCAGTGCAGAATGGTGAACATGGATTGGGTGTTGAGTTGTATCTTGAGATGATGAGATACGGGTATTGCCCGAATCAGTTCGCTCTTGCCAGTGTGTTGACTGCCTGCACTGCACTTGGGGTTAGTAGATTCGGTTGTTCAGTTCATTCGTTTGCTTTGAAGGTTGGGTTGGATAAGAATTCTTTTGTTGGTAGCTCGCTTATTTGCTTATATGCTAAAAATGGAAACGTTGAGGCTGCAGAGATTGCTTTCGGGTGCATAGAAAATCGAGATTTGGCTTGTTGGAATGCAATGGCAGAATGCTACGCTTCAAATGGCTATGGCTATGATGCGATGACAAGTGTAGTTCTTATTCATCGAAAGGGAGTACTAGCTGATCGTTTCACCTTCTTGAGTGCTATCAAGGGGTGTTTGATCACCAATTGCATAGATTTTGGGCGACAGATTCATAGCTTGGTTATTCATAGTGGGATTCAATGTAGTAACCAAGTGATGAATTCACTTTTGGATATGTACTTTGCAATGGATATGAAGGATTTTGCAATGAATGTCTTCAGCAAAATTCGAGTTAAGGATTGCATCTCATGGAATACCGTGATTAATGGTTTTGCTCGTGAGGGAGATATGAGGGAAGTCATGTGTTTGTTTACTCAAATGCTACGAAGCAACATAAGCCCGAACCAGATTACTTTCTCCATTCTATTCAGATTATGTGGCGCTAGAGATAATCTTCTTCTTGGTCTTCAGTTTTGTTCCCTCGCTTACCATCTTGGATACTTTCATGATACGGCTGTTGTTGCAAACTCACTTGTAAATATGTTCTCAAAATCTGGTATGATGAACTTGGCACATTCCTTGTTTAGTTGCCTCCATAACAGGAATATCATCACATGGAATGAAATGATATCGGGTTACAACTTGAATGGATTCAGTACCCAGGCTTTACAACTCTTCTCAGAGTTGATTAACACCGATATCAAAGCAGACGAAGTTACATACTTGAGTGTATTGGGTGCTTGCCAGGGGATTGAACTTCTAAATGTAGGTGAGCAAATCCATTCTACTATCATCAAATCTGGTTTTCACTCCTATTCCTACATGCAATGTTCATTGATCAGTGTGTACAAGAGATTCGGTTTAGTTTCAAACTGTTATAAGATATTCCAAGATGTACAAACCTTGGACATGGTAACATGGGGAGCTATGATCTCTGCACTTTCCAAGAACGGTTGTAGTAACGAAGCCTTCTCACTTCTGAACTCATACAGAGAATCCGGTGAAAACCCTGACGAGTTCATTTTAGGAAGCTCATTGAATGCTTGTGCTAACAATTCAATGCTTACCCAACTGAGAGGTCTCCATTCACTTGTAGTCAAGTCAGGATGCGAGAATCACTTATGCGTTGCCAGTGGTATCATAGACGCATACGCTAAGTGTGGCGATATCAGTTGTTCTCAGAAGGCTTTTGAAACCGTTCCTAAAGATAGTGATGCGGTTATCTTCAACACTATGATCACAGCTTACGCACACCATGGTTTGATCGCAGAGGCCATCCAACTATTCAAGAGGATGAAGCAGGCTAATCTAAATCCTACTCATCCCACCTTTGTCGCAATAATTTCGGCTTGTTCTCATCTGGGTTTAGTAGAACAAGGCAGGTTCTTCTTCGATTTGATAAGTTGTGAGCACGGGATGCACCCTTCCAAGGATAACTTTGCTTGCTTGGTTGATATGTATGCACGAAATGGGCTATTACAGAAAGCTAGAGAAGTTATTGAGAGCATGCCTTACGAACCCTGGCCGGCTATTTGGAGATGTTTGCTCAGTGGTTGTAGGATTTACGGGGATAAAGAGATGGGCGAAGTAGCTGGTTGTAAACTACTTGCACTGTTGCCTAGTAGTGATAGCGGGTATGTATTGTTTTCGAATGTTTATGCTGGGGGTGGAAGATGGGAAGACGCAGAGAAGGTGAGGACGAGAATGGAAGAAGAGGGTATTCGAAAGAAACCTGGGTATAGTACGACAGAGTTGTAGAGAAGTAACTTGTATGTACTTAACCGAATAAGCTCCCTATTCCTTCCTTGTACTAGTAAGTAGTAACCTGTTTTTCATTATTCAAAATTTGAACTTATACCTTGAATAAGGAACTCTGAAATGTGTATGTTTGTTTATTATACAAAATTTTACCTTTTACTTAACTATTAACAGTTTTTTACTTTACTACCTCCATGAACTTGTTTTATCTTTCTCTTTACTGCCATAAAGATGGTTTCATATTTTACGTTACTGTCATGAACTTATTTTATCATGCATGTCTACTATGAACTTACTTTATTATACGCATCTATTATGAACTTGTTTTTGGCTACCATGAACTTTCTTTACCAATGCATATTTACTATAAACTTAATTTATTATGCGTGCCAACCGTAAACATGTTTATTACTATCATGAAATTGCTTTGCGATGAATTCCTACTATGAACTTGCTTTATTATGCGTGCTTACCATGAACTTGAGTTTACTATC
Organism: Hemerocallis citrina; assembly: GCA_017893485.1. NCBI lineage: Eukaryota > Viridiplantae > Streptophyta > Magnoliopsida > Asparagales > Asphodelaceae > Hemerocallis > Hemerocallis citrina. The sequence continues at coordinate 18,483,768 of CM030368.1, read as the reverse complement.
ATAAACTTGTGCCTAATATGAGCTTGAATTATTATGCATGTAACATGCCTACCATGAAATTACTTTATCATGTGTATTTACACCATAAACTTACTTTATTGTGTTTGTCTATCATAAACTTATTTTTCCTTTCACTGACTATCATGAATTTGTTTTTTTTTTAAATTCTACTACCCGACAATCTGTTTTACTTTTTCACTTTACTGGCATGAATTGTTTTCACTTTTCACTCTACTATCCCATTAACTTATTTTTTCTTCCTCTTTACTACCATAATACTTTTTTCGTTGTTACTCTACTACGAAGATGAACTGTACAGCAAAGCAAACTTTAGAAGCAAACAAGTTTATAGTAGGCAATTAAGTAAAAAAGTAAAATAAGTTAAGTTCCGCGTTATCTTTAGGTACATAAATCTTCTATTTCTGAAATAAGAAAGGACGAATTTGCAAATTTTTATTTAGTTTAAGACTAATGCTACATCCACTACCTATTTCACTACATTTCACTTTACTACCTTAGGTGGCACACTTCAATAGGTAGAGAAAGATAGAGTAGGTGGGGGAACTCTCCAATAAGAGTATGCTAACTAAGGTAGTGAAAAAAAGGTAGTGAAATTGGTAGTGGCTAAAGCATTACTCATATTTTAAACTATCACACAATTCAAAGATTACGGCCCAGCCCACTTGCCCCATCTCAGGCCCAATTCAATCCTCACAAAACCCAACCCATTAAGCTCACTCCAATTAAATATCAAACCTCAGCATTCCTGAACTTAAACAAGCATCAACAATGGCGAGCAAGGCCGCAGCAGCAATGGCGGCGGCGGCGGTGGCAAAGGCGGCTACGACTGCGAAGGCGGCGGCGGTGGAGAGCGCCACCCCCACCGGCTACCAGTATCCTTGGAAAGAGAAGCTCCAGAAGTTCAAAGGCGAGCTCTCGAAAGGCGTTTGGGGCTACTGGCATCTCGGAGCCTGGAAGCCCCTCGCCCTTTCCGCCCGTAAACGCGCCCGGATCCGCAAAGAAGCGCTCCTTGCCGGCGAGTACGTCATCATCTTCTTCTTGTTTGCTATTTTTTTTGGCTTTTGTAAAACCATGATTCGGGTTTTGAATTTTTTGGGGGTGAAATTTAGGGATTGGCCGTACGATCCGCCGAAGGGGGAGATGAGGACGAAGAGGAAAGGTCACAAATGCGATCGCATCTCTGCTGAGAAGTCAGATTTTTATTTTATCCCATCGTTCTTAATTCTAGGGTTTTGTTTTGAGATAGTAATGATAATAATGTCTTGTTGATAATAATAGGAGGGCGAATACTGCTGAGTTGATGAAGAAGATGCCGGATATGCTACTCGATTATAAGGTTGTGATTCGAAAAACTTGCATTACTTTTTGTTTTGTTTTGTTTTGATTTAGTTGAAGTGAGTAGTTTCATAGAGAATAATGTAAATGGAGTTAAGCTAGGATAACTGGAGTTTTGTAGTGATATCTCTTCATACACTTTGAAATGAACTTTAGCTAACGCAACTTTGTTTTCTAACATACCCCGTGTTGGAAATTGTGGAAAAGGTATGGTCTTCTTTGTTTGTGAAATAGGACATAGGCTCCATTTGGCATTGCTTTTGGAGTGAGCTTTTGGGTATGAAATATCTTTTAGGCTCAAAATAAGTGTTCGACAAACTTAATTAAAAGTGTGTTTAGCCGAAAGTACTTTTTCTAAAACTACTATTTTCCCCCCTTTTCTCAATGCACCTAAAATGATGCGTTCAGCTTTTCGAAAAGTGCTTGTACTTACTAAGAATATTTTAAAGTTAAAAATTATTTTTTCTACAGTACTTTTGGTGCCAACAATTTTTAGTGAAAGCACTTTACGTTTACTGCAATGCGAAACAAGCAATACCAAATAGAGCCATAGCCTATAATTAGAAACATGAATCATATTGAAGAGAGAAAAAAGGATGTTAGAATCAACTTAGCTTTATTTCATTCCTCACAAACTCAGGCTTGTGTAGAAGAATAATGGAAATTATGGTTTAGGCATGCTTTGATCTTGGTTTTATTAATGAAAATATTAACAATGTAATGGTAGTGTGTATGAATCTTGATGTGTACATGATATTTGTATTATGATACGAAATTCGGTAAGAAATTGAACGGGTTGCTTTCCTAGGTCTTCATTTCGTAAGTTAACATGTCTTCTTTGAATGAGGTATTGGCTTATTTTTTAGTGTGTTAATTATGTCCAGTTGTTTTTTGACGATAATTTGTATGCGTTGTAGATGTGTGACATGTAATTTTTGCCATAAGCATGGATTGAAGCTTTCACTGATAACATTTTGATTGCTCATGTTGTATGATTTTTATTGCTTTGTTGATGGCTTCATAAGATTTTTAGTTGGCCACAGAAGTGCAAATATGCGGAAAAAGCAATGAGAATTATATATATATATATATATATATATATATATATATATATATATATATATATATATATAGAAATGTTCCATTGTGCACTAGGCTTCCATGTGCACTCGGCCTTTCCGTCTTCGTATCGACGATCCGAACCGTTCACATTGATCTACACGTCTAAATTAGTCTAAATATGTAAAATCAAATTATTTGAAATTTATTTGCCCATCCATCATGTGACTCTAAAAAACAACGATTTTCAGCCATACAATTTTGTAACACTTCAATGGATGGGCAAACGAATTTCAAATGATTTGATTTTACATATTTAGACTAATTTATATGTGTACATCAATATGAACGGTTTGTATCGTTGATACGAAGACGGGAAGGCCGAGTGCACATGGAGGCCTAGTGCACAACAGAGCATTACTCTCTCTTACCCTAAAAAAAACATTACTCTCTTTCTTTTTCTCTCTCTCTCTCTCTCTCTATATATATATATATATAGTCTTCCACTGTGCACCACCTATGGTACACACGGCGTGTGCACTCGGCCTTCCCGCATTCGTATCGACGATCGAAACCGTCACATTGATCTACACATCTAAATTAGTCTAAATATGTAAAATTAGGGTTGACATTCGGGTCGACCGGGCCTGGTCGGGTCGGACCTGCCCGGGTTGAAGGCTGACTTGGACGGGTTCGGGTCGGGTCGGTGGGTTAACCGGACCAAGCCGGGCCGGGTTCAAAATTGAAATTTTTGATCCGGTTGACCCGCGAACCCATTAGGGTTGAACCCGTTTCGGGTCGGGCTAGGTCGCGGGTTGACCCGGTTTGATTTTTTTTTGACAACACTTTAAAAAAATATATAATAAGTATAACTGTATAAAAGTGAAAAAATGCATATATTATTGATTATTCATTTCTTTGTTGCTTGTTTCTTTGTTGAAAAAACTTGATTTAATTGAGATTTAATTGAGTAGTAGTAGACTAGTAGTAGAGGGTAAGAGAGTAAGGTGTGAAATTTTTTAGATTGAATTAAAGGGGGTTTTATAGGGGAAATACAAAAAACAAAAAAATAAATATATAGAAAGACAAAAAATCCACGGGTCAAACGGGTTCAAAACCGCGGGTTGACGGGCAGGTTTGACTTGGTCAACGGGTTGGGCGGGCCGGGTCGAGCGGGTTGAGTTCACGATTTTTCCGACTCGGGTCAACCCACGGGTTCGACCCGGACCTGAACCGAATTATAGCGGGTCAGGTTCGTGTGGGCGGGTTAGCCCGGTTCGGTTGCCATCCCTATGTAAAATCAAATCATGTGAAATTCATTTGCTCATCTATTGAAGTGTTACAAAATTGTATGACTGAAAATCATTGTTTTTTATAGTCACATGATGGATGGGTAAATGAATTTCAAATAATTTGATTTTACATATTTAGACTAATTTTGATGTGTAGATCAATGTGAACAGTTCGGATCGTTGATACAAAGGCAGGAAGGCCGAGTGCACACGGAGGGGTGGTGCACAATGAGAGATTTTCCTCTCTCTCTCTCTCTCTCTCTATATATATATATATAGGGTAGCGATCCGGTGAGAACCGTTCTCACGATAAGCTTCGTGAGAACTCCACGCCTATCCATCCTATGGATAATCCGAACCGTTCACATTGTTTAACATAACTAAATTTGTCTAGAAATATAAAATCAAGTCATTTGATATTCATTTGTCCATGCATCATGTCACTATAAAAAATAACGATTTTTTAGCCACACAATTTGTAACACTTCAATGCATGGGTAGTCGAATCTCAGATGACTTGATTTCTCACCTATAGACTAATTGAATCGTGTAGATCAAAATGAACGGTTCAGATCTTTCAACTAATGTCTCAAACAAAAGTTCTCACGTGGTTCTCACCAAAAGAGTTCTCACTCGATCATTTTCCTATATATATATATATATATATATATATATATATATAGTCCCCTTCGGTTGCACACTATTTTTGGTGAGCACTCCGTGAGCACTCATGAAATAGAGCACCTATGACAAATCCGAACCGCTCATATTGTTCTATATACCTTAGATAGCCTAACAATAAAAAATCAAGTAATTTGAAGTTCATTTGCCCATCCATCATGCTGTTCGAATTTTCAGCCATACAATTTTGTAATGATGTAAATCATGGGCAAATGAACTTCAAATTAATTGATTTTTTATTGTTAGGCTATCTAAGGTATATAGAACAATATGAGCGGTTCAGATTTGTCATAGGTGCTCTATTTCGTGAGTGCTCACGGAGTGCTCACCAAAGTAGTGTGCAACCGAAGATTTCTCTCTCTCTCTCTCTCTCTCTATATATATATATATATATATATATATATATATATATATATATAACTGTAGCTTTACGCCCAACGACTTCATTATACCCTAGGCCATTGTTTTAAACGACTTCAGTGGTTTGCACGCATTTGCATGATACAATGCATTTGCAATCGAAGATCCACACACACACACACACACACACAGATATATATGCATGAATACTTCATGAAGGGTGCCGTCCCCCTATTCTGTATGTATCCGATACGGGATGTAGCCGGATACGTATAGGACATGGCTAAAATGTGTCATGTGTTTTTTTATTAAATGGATATGGCGGGGATACGCGGCAGACACGGTGGGGATACGGCTCGAGGTTAAAATTGTTAGAATAAAATAATTTTTGGGTTTAAAACATAAAAAAATTGAATTTGGGGGTTAATTTGAAGAAATAAGAAAAAATAAGTTAGGTTTTTCTTACCTTATTTTCATACTTTTCCCACTATTTGATTTGTTTGATTTGTCTGCTTATGTTATCTATATAATAAAACACAAAAAAGCTATCAAGCGGCTCTCATTCATTTGGAATAAAATCAACGGTCTAGATTTTTGCTCCCAAAAGATATTTTCCCTTGCAAATGTTTTCCCCCCAAAATTCAAATTCCTCCCTCCCCCCAAAAACAAAACAACTCCTTCATTTATTACTCTCTCTCTCTCTCTTCCCCCTCTTTTCTCCTTTTTCATAATTCTCTGTCTCTGTTTTTTTTAAAAACCCAGGTATGTCAACCAAAAAAAATATATTGAATATTTTTTTTGGTTATGCAATTTCGGATTATGCTGCTTTTTATTATTTCAAATTTTTAATTATGTTTTTTTTTTGGGATTATGCTTTCATAACTCAATAACATTCACTTCCATTTAATTGCTTTTGAATTACCATATTTGGTCTGATTGTATTATACTTCACTGAATAATTGTTTTATATTAGAATGCTTCACTGAGTTAATTTTGATTAGAATGTTTTTTTTATTATGCAATTTCGGATTATGTTTTTTTTTGAGTATTTGGGCATTTGCTGCTTTGAAAGATTGTGCTTTTATGGACAAATCCATGCCTAATCTCTGTATTTCGGGTTTTTGTAGCTGCAAAATTGTATCTTGATTTACTTTACTGCAATTTCACTTCACGTATACATCACAACAAATTTTCTCTTTTAATTTCATACATGGTTAACTACATAAAAAAAACAAACAAGAAGGAACTAACTCATGTAGTTTGAGGCGTTAACCGTAACTTATGCAGTTAGAAAATGAATTGCTACTTATGTTCGACTCCAAATCAAAAAAGAAATCTCTTATGATCAAGTCACACGCAGCAAGGAATTTCCGATTCACTACTGTTGTAGATTCACAATACTATTTTTGAATTCCGAGCTGCTGACAAATAATCCTGCAATATATAAACCAATAAACATCAAGGTCACTTCATAATCCTATTTCAAAGTACATCAATACATCAACGTCCACTAGCAAATAAACATCTATATAAATCACCCCTTATTGTTTACATGATTTTGCATATGTTGTATCGTTCTGAATACGTGCCGTAGGCACGTACCCACGGGCATACCTAGTATCCTTATATTGCTTATGAACTTGCTTTGTTTGCTTATGTTATTGCATATGCTTATGAACAATTATTGTAGTCTGTATGGATTATCTTATTTATGTTTAATGAATGATATTTACTATTCTCTTATTAACAAGAGATATTATTTAGTTATGTGTGTGTGTCACTAGTATTTTTCACGTGTGATGCACGTTTTGATAAAGAGTTGGAGTTAAACATGCGATACACGTAAGTCAACAGTAATTAGCACGTGCGATGAATGCCTTAATTTTAAAAAAATTGAGTTGAACGGACAATACACGTATTTTTTTAAAATTACGAAGGAAAAACTTTGATGTGTACGTGCGATGCACGTGTTGAAAATAAATTTGGAGTTGCACGTGCGATGCACATGTTTGTTTGGTGACAAAAGTGGTATTTCTTTTGTGACAAAAAAATATTAAAAATTGTTTATTTATGACAAACTCTTCAATTAAATAGTAAGTAAATATATTATATTGTAGATTGATAGATGGATAATAATTTACACATGTGATGCATGTTTAATATAAAAAAAAGTCTGACATAGTGAGGACTCGAACCTGAGACTTCCTTCATATTAATTATGCACGTGCGATGCACGTATTGGTAGATTGACAAATGACACTAAGGCCTTCTCCCATTAATATCTATATAATAAATTACAAAGAAAGCTATCAAGTGGCTCTCATTCAATCTCTCCTAAAACCAATGGCCTAGATTGATTCTCACGAAACATATTTTTCCGCCCAAAAATTTCAAATCCCAAAATTAAAATTTTCCCACCAAAACTAAAAAATCCATTACTTTATCACTATCTCTCTCTTCTCTCTTCACTTTTTCATATTTCTCTCTTTCTCTCTCTCCCTCTCTCTCTCCCATTCTTTCTTAACTTATTTAGAAATTTAGATTTTACGATTTCAGGTTTGTAAAATTTTCAGAATATTTATATTTTTTTATTGCACATGTTATATTGAAAATAGCAAATATCTCTTCAACAAGTTTTTTTTTGACTGGTTATCTCTTCAACATGTTAAATTTCATCATTTTCCACTCTTAAAGTTTTAAGAAGTTGTATTTTACACCCTCATTTATAATTATTTTTCAACACATACTAATAGAAACATGGAATTTTATTTATAACTAATTATTGTCATACTATTCAAACTTGAACTACATAATTGTTGTTTTACTGTTTACAGAGCTTTTCGTGTGTTGTATCGTTCCGACGACGTGCCGTAGGCACGTGTCCACGGGCAAATCTTATATATATATATATATATATATATATATATATATATATATATATATATAGGCAGGTACATGCAAAAAGCCACATTATGGTATTTGAGCAGCAAAAATAACTCATGTTGCCCTTTAATTTTCTTCACTTGATCACCTCCAGGGTATTTGGAATTACTAAATTGCTCAATGTTGTACCATATAAAATGAACAGAAGCAATATCTGTTGGTTGTGAACTTGTAGTTTATTCTAGGAAAGGAAATAATGCTACTGTATTAATGGAGACTAATATTGATGTAAAACTAACTCTAAAATAGAGAATTTCCAAGATTCTTAATGGATTAATTTTACCAACACGTAGGTGCGGATCAAAGTTGGAATTTTTAAACAATTAATTGGTTGGATGGATTTTCAAGAACTGAATCACGTTTAACAATCCAATTCATAATTCAACTCTATAATCAATAATTAAATCCCTAAGTATTTTAGCGAGTAAAAGATTCAATTTTGATTCGAACTCTAATCAAGCAACTGGAACACTCAACCTCAATTGTTTTTGTGGACGACAGAATATCAAATAATATAATAGAGATGAACGGCAGTATAACACAAATACTTGAGAAGGGAAAGAGTATACCGAGGTTCGAAGAACAATTGCGTAGATCTCGGGTTGAACAGCGGACGGGGTCGCGCTGGCACTGGCGCTGGTCGGCTGAGGTGGCGACGGGCTGACAGATGGGAAGTCGCCGGTAGGGGCGTGGCACCGCAGGAGGGTGTCGCTACGGTGGTCGCGATGGCGGGAGGCCGCTGCTGTTGTCGACTTCCGGAGAAGGGAGAGGAAGATCGGGAGGCGCTATTGCTGGGCTGTAGGGCGGCGGCGACAGGAGGTGTCGGGAGGTCGTTGTCGTGGCGATATGGTTGTGCTGTGGCGTCGGGGTTCGGCAGGGGCACAGGGGGCGCACGGGATGAGGTCGGGGGTGATGACAGGATGCTGAGGGTGATGGGTTGAGAGGTGATCGGGAGTTGAAGAGGTAGTGAAGGGGTATAGATGACGGTTGTATGTATGAATAGGTGAATTAGGGTTTTAATGATTTGGGAATTTAATTTGGGGGTAGATTTTAGAGTTAATCACTAACCCTAAAATTGTATTAGGATTTATCACGAACCCTAATAATTTGAATCTCACTTGTATCACATAAAGAGAGAGATAGGAAGAGCAAAAACTCAACAATTTTTAAAATCAAGAATGGCATATCTTTCTCATTAATCTCAAGGCCTATATATAGGCTCAAAACAAATCTTGATACAAATTTCGAAATATTCTCAAAATCTCAAAAATATTCTAATGCATAAAAGAAAGATTACATATGGCTATAATTGCCAAAACCAAATATGGTACTGAAATAAAATACTAAACTAATTAGAATTAATGTCCTCATCAAATATATTCCAAATCAATCTTAGGAGTAGATCTGTGAAGTTAATATTTTGGCATATTCTTTAATAATCAAGGGATTCGAGTAGTTGGCTTATACGATATACCAGGTAGTCAGGTGCATGCAATAGCGGAACCACACTTCGAATAAGGGAGGCAGTTGCCCACCTTAATTTTTTTTCCTTCCAACTTATATTTCTAATAGGGAGCTGGACGTCATTATATGATACTCTATGCTGGTCCCTCCCTTCAATATTTATACTAATACTACCTTGTCCATAGATCTGGCGGTCAGGCCTAACAACACAAGCCTACTACTTACTGAAAAAAAAAAACTTACAAGACCCCGGTGGGTCTTTCTGGCTATTGTTTAAAGAAAGAACAAACTAAAAAAATCATAACTGCCTAAAGCATGTCCTCATCCTCCAAAAAATATTAAGCACAAAAATTGCTTCTCATGTAGAAATGCTGTTTGTGGAGGAATTAAATGCTGTAACATGGCGATAGGTGAAGTACAGCAGGTTCAGTGCTATAAGGGGGCATTATGATATTGAGATGGGGTGATCACAGATAGGTCCCATGTCAGTGACTGGTAATTTAATTTTACTATGGGACATCAGATATGAAAGTGTTATGAGTTTCTTGCAATATTTCATGCGCTAAGTTACTGTAAATGTTCATGCATAATTGCATATTTCTTTACATTTTAATTCATCATAGATTTGCCATCTGATGGTACCCGATAGTCAGCGGTGTTGTATATTTTTGAATGTACTGTTAAATTATTCATTTGTCATGGCTTATTTTCTATTACTGGAAATTCCAGAGTTAAATTGGTAAATGCATACAATTGGATAGCATAGAATTGTAGACCAAAGTAATACAGTGCTTTCATTTGTTTTTGTAATGGAAACTCATTTGTTTTTGTAATGGAAACTAAGGGAGGGAGGTATAGTAGGGAAATAAGAAATTGCAAAAGGCAACAGGTAATGCACTCTAGAGGATTTCTTGTGGTGGCCATCATTCAGTTTTTCCTATATGCTGACTATTTAACTAGTTGAAATGTAAATTTTGTCTAGGCCATCTGTTTTATTGAAATTTAGTCATTTGGATAATTTATGCTCTATGATTTAACTAGAAAGCATATGCATGTGGTTGTCTAGGCCGGCTGTTTTATTGAAATTCTGTCATTAGGATAATTTCTGCTCTACGATTTAACTAGGGAAGCATATGCATGTGGTGCTAGCAGTGTTACTGTAGGGCATTATCCACCTCAATTTGTAATGTTAAAATATGCGGTCCTCCAACTTTACAGTTAGAATAAAGAGACATGATCACAGATTATTCACTAATAACTCACGTGTACATAAATTAGTAGCAGAAATCAGGGTGACCAAAACGTGTAGTGCATATGCCGATTATCTGAACTACTCGTAGCTTTATCACTCTTATCATATCTCCCTCTAATATCATGTTCAAGCTCCTGGCTACAATCGGGCTTATATGTAATTTTCTTCTAAAATATATTTCTATGTTGAGCATTTACTGATTTATGCCCTCGTCTTCCCTTTCCTATATCAGAAACGAAGGTGGGAGAAAAAAATGAAAGAAGAGGAGGGTAAAGATTGAACTCTGCATACTGAAAATTGCTGCTTTCTTGTCATCAATCCTTGCCTAGCAATGAAAGGGGTGGTCACGGTGATTGACTTCGTCAAGTAGTTATACTAGTTTTATATGTTATCAGTCGCCTGCATTAGACTGGAGCATTTGTTGGTTTTCTAAATTGTTGAAGTTGTCTTCTTTAGAATCATACTTTTGTTGTTTATATACTTCCAGTTACCAATAAAAGCTTTTGTTCTATGTGGCTTTACATGAATGAAGATCAGCTTTATCAGCTATATATTTCTTGACAAGTGATATGTCTTTCTTAATTATGCTCAAAAGTTGTTTCCTTGCTTCTTTATTTGCCACTTTCATATTGATTCAGATGTTTACTCTTCAGTTTTTTGCTTACATTGACATGGCTCAACTTAATAGCTGGTGGTCTTAATATATTCGTATTATTGAATCCTGTTTTGTTTTGTTGATATTGATACTAGTGTTTGCTATAGGAGATTTTACCTGAAATTAAGACTCAGGAGCTTGAATAATTTCTATTATGTGCAAAAGAAGTAAATGATGATTCATTCTGTCATAAGACTTGGCAAGAAACATGAATCCCGTTCTTCTAACTAGTCATAGGTATCCTGATATTGTTAAAGAAATTATGCATACTGTTACATCAGCATGCTATTTTTAGGAAAAGGAAAAAATGAAAATAAGGTGGTGAACACTTCTCAGTCTACTGATTTAATCATATAGTGTCTTTCTAGAGATTCTATGAATTTAGCTTCTTTGTAGAATGTAACAAAATGCAGATGGAGGATGAAATTTAGAGTACCTTGAGTTCAACAGCTTTTATGTCGACCTCATAAATGGCTATTCTACAGAGGAGAAAGCTCATCTATTTAAACTGTGAGTCATCTCTTTCATCTGCGGTATATGTAAATTATTAGAGGTAGCTTCTTTTTCTCAGTCTGATTTTTGGTATTTTCATGCTCGCTGTTCAAACTGTCATACATGTCCTTGGTTCTTTGTTTGTGATGCTTTCTTCTTAACTTTTATTGTTCCCCTTGCCTCATTATTTCTCTAATTCTCTTTAATAGGACAAGCATATTTTCCCCCACTTTATACTTTATATAAAAATAATGAATTCTTCACAATGGTAAAATAAAATTCCATTGTTTTTCTTGCTCCATGATCAGGATACAGTGTGCTTTCTGCGCAAGATGAGTATCATGATGGGTCTGTGGAAATGACATTGCTGAACTAATTGAGGTACATATTTGACTTTAAAACTTAACGAAGAATTTAATCCAATTAAATCAACATACATTTATGGTTGAAATATCCCATGCCAGCAAAACATCAAGTTGCTATAAGAGAGATCAATCTATACCACAAATTCAAATGTGATTACTTTATTGATGCATAAGATACGCCAAGTTACATTACATTAGTAAGTTTTAGTCGGAAGACATTGATTTAGTTGGTGCACATTTATAGGCATATCAATGGAGTAACTGAAAAAAGTACGGACATGAAGATATTGATGATTCACTGACGCCTGGCCACTGTATTCAGAGACACCCAACCAGCTTGTATTCAGGTACAAACTCGTCTGAACTAAGTAGTCTACTGCAATTTCACTCGATCAAACTGTGATTTGTACTAAATCTTCTCGAGATTTATTGACATCTAAATTTCGATGAATGAAAATTGTGTGTTTTGTGAATTAGGACAGTGTTACGAAAATATATGTAGTAAATTAGTAATAGATTGAGGTCACTTGATGCACATTCTAATTGGTGTCATATACTGATCTTTATCATATATATTATGTAGGTGATGTCTGATGTGAGAATGTTTTATCAATATCTCACAATTGAACCTATTAGTTGGATCTCTCAACTCTTATTCCAGTTACATTAGCACAATCTCAAAGAATTCCATGGACTTTAGTGAGAACTGTGACAAGGCCTTTTTCATTCATGTTAATTAAAAATACACACTAGAAGGAGAGGGCTGCCAAATACACAAGTAATTGTGAAATTTTATCATAAAAATTGAAACAGCAACCCTAGTTGCCATCTCCATATCTGGTATACTTGTAAGCTTTACGGGGTTTCGCCATATATACAGCTTTTGGGCCTGTAGTAAGAGGAGCAGATGAAACTTGTAGACCATCCCCATGGGGGCGGTGAAGGGAGAGCCCCAGTTGGTAGAAAACAACCCATAATGAAATGCTTTTTAGCTGATTCCATTTTGATGGAAAAAGATTCAATAGGATTAAAAAGTTTGTATATGCTTGATGTATGTTAATGAATAGGTTTCAGTCATCTGAAGGTAACCTAGAGAAGTATAATGATGAGTTAGGGCATTCATTCAAGTTATATATATATATATATACTAGGTTTGCCCGTTGACGTAGGCACGTCTTCGGAACGGTGCACCTTGTTTGATCATATAAAATAGTTTTGGAGGTCCACCAAATTAATTGAAGTAGCAAACATAGAGCAAAAAACATATTATATGATTTTTTTGATTTTTTTTGAATTATTTTTAAAGTTTTTAAATTTTTAAATTTTTTAGTTTTTTAATTTTTTTAGTTTTTAAAAATTTAAACAAATTTTATTTTCTTAATTTTTTGAATAGAAGATGGAGGGAGAGAGAGAGAAAAATAAATAAATAAATATAGGAGTTGTTTTGGGTGGGAGATTTGAATTTGACTTTTGGGGGGAAAATATGTTTTGTGAGGTTAGATCTAGGCCTTTGATTTTTGGGGGATTGAAGGAGAGCCACTTGATAGCTTTCTTTGTGTTTTATTATATAGATAGACTAATTTAGATGTGTAGATCAATGTGAACGGTTCGGTTGTTGATACGTAGGCGGGAAGGCCAAGTGCACACGAGTGCACACAGAGGGGTGGTGAACAATGGAAGATTTTCCTATATACATCTGTGTGTGTGTGTGTGTGTGTGTGTGTGTGTGTGTGTGTGTGTTGAGATAGAGATATAACTAGAAAATTAAATTATGTTGAGAGAGATATAACTAGAAAATTAAATTATAAATACATTAGTTAGTTACGTTTTGTAAATAAAAGAGAAACAATCAAACTAATGAACTAAATGAACTAAATCTTGTCAAAATAGTGAAATTTCGATTATAAATACATTAGTTAGTTACGTTTTGTAAATAAAAGAGAAACAATCAAACTAATGAACTAAATGAACTAAAATCTTGTCAAAATAGTGAAATTTCGATTTCTCAAAATTAGCCTAAAAAAGTGGACAACCCTCAAAATCTATATTTAAAAAAAATCCCTCAAAATCTAGTAAAAAATAGTGAAATTATGAATTATTTATAATGGACTAAAACGATGGACTATAGACAGGAGATCTTGCGAGAGTAGTGAAATTTCAATTTTCTCAAAATCGGCTGAAAATGGTGGATATAGCCCACAATATCCAGCCCACAAAATGTGGTCAGAATAATAAAATTATGGATTTCGCAAAAATCGGTGGTCGAAATGATGGAGCCCATAAAATTAGGCCAAAGTGGTAAAATTCCGAATTTCACAAATTAGCCAAAAATGGTGTTTTATAGCTCAAAAAATTTAGCAAAAATAGTGAAAATCCCGAATTTCGGAAGACCGACCGAAAACGGTGGGCCCCTAAAATTCGGCCAAAGCTGAAAAAATTCTGAATTTCGCAAACTTGCCTTAAAAGTTGAGACAATAGTCTATATAATTGGGCAAAAGCAGTGTATTCCATTCCGAATATCATGAAATCGGCTGAAAACGATGGACAATAGCCTACAAAATTTCGGCATAAGAACAAAAGTTCTCACAATCAACTGCAAAGGTGGGCCCACAAAAATGAGACAACATAAAATGAAATTCCGCTTAAATCTGCCGTAAACAATGAACTATATCTATAAAATTTGGCCAAAGTAGTGAAATTTTAAATTTCTTAAAATCGGTCAAAGTTGGTAGACATAGCCCACAAAATCTGGTCAAAGTAATCAGTCATTTTTCTCAAATCAGTCACAAAACAGTGGGCTAGCCGGACTACAACCTCCACGATGGTTAAATTCTAATTTTCTCAAAGTCCAGCCAAAATAGTGTGGACCACAAAGGCTTGCCAAAATGGTAAAATTCTATTTTTTTTAAAATTCAATCAAAAACGGTGGATTACAACCTCCAAGATCTAGTCAAAATTATGAAATTTAAATTTCTTAAAATTGGTTTAAAAAGTTCAGTTAATACAATGGAATTTAGAATTTTCCAGAATTTCCCGAAAATGGTAAACTCTTATGATTCAAATACAACGGAGAACTATTTCCCACTAGATTCTTAATTTCTAAAAAACGTCCAAAAATGATGGCCAACCTATAAAATCTGGCCAAACTTTATTTCTTTAAATTTCTTAAAACGGGTTGAAAACCATAGACCAAATGGCAGCAACTAACAAGCATTTACATTATGCATAAAGTAAGCTACTAATTTATACCGTGAGTGCACTCATTAAAAGTTTACAGACATCTTCCATTATGCAATGTTGTTCTTGGTCAATATGAAAGGCATACATAACATTTCAGTGAAAGCACAACTTACTGACGAGAACTAAGTTAACGTGATTGAAAAAAAAATATTGTGTCATTAGAGATACTACATGGACTTTCGGCAGGCTATTTTAAAATGGAATCTATACAGTATATATGCTAAGACTACTTTTGGTCCAAGAATTTATCTCCCCTTATTTTCTTTTTAACAAACATAAAAGGGAGAGCAAATGTAGGAGGCGACCCTTCTACTTCTTCTCCATCCAAATTTTGAATTGGAATCCTATCCCTTAACGAAACCTAAAAAATCGTGCAATATTGTATAGAGGTTATTAGATAAAATTTTCAAAAATAATTTTGTTATTTTCTTACTTTTTTGAAAATTCCGTGCAATATTGTACAAAGCTATACTATTGATTGCTCTCTAATCTCTAATATTATAATGGGAGAGTTGAGGTTGTCATTTGTCAACATATAAATCCGTGCATTGCACGAGCAACTCCAACTCTTCTATTAATTACAACTCCAACTCTTCTATTAATTACAGTAAAAACAAACAAATAACACGTGCAACGCATATACAAAACAATTATATATATATATATATATATATATATATATATATATATATATATATATTTTTAACACTAAACATACACATGTTGCATGTACAACTCAAATTATACTTATAAACACGTGCATTGCACGTACAAATTGTGGCTTTTTTTTTTCCAAATATTTTTTCCAATTACGTGTTCAAAACTATTTTTTGACACGTACATCGCACGTGAAAATCTTCCTACTCTTATCAAATGGTGCATAGCACGTGAAAAATACTAGTTATGTTAAGGCCACTTCTAGTTCTGATCCAATGATTTTTTTTTTTTCTTTTTAAACAAAAAAAGGAGGCAAATGTAGGAGGCAACCACCTTCTCTTTCTACATCCAAGTTTTGAACTGGAATTGTATCATATAATCAAATATAAAAAAATCATGCACTATTATATAGATGTTATTGGATGAATTTTTTAAAAGTAGTTTACTTATTTTCTCATTTTTGGAAAATCCTGTGCACTATTGAACACGATTATACTAGCTATTTTCGAAGTATAAGTTTGATAGGGGGAGTTGACGATTTAAACCAAACAAATTGGGTTCTTCTTCTTTCCAAATGTTATGCCTACAACATTTTTAGGATGAATCATATCTCAATGGGATGTATGAGATTTTTAGGGAGAAAACATTGGGAAAATAGGAAAACAAAATCTAATCGCTATGTAACATAAAAATTTTGGCCTCAATTTTTAGAGATTTTGTGATACTTTTTTGTTCGGGAAAGATTTTGCGATACTTGGAAAGTAGAACACATTCGGATTCGAGGAAAAAAGACAAATATAGTACCTCTCCGATATTTGGAAAGGTGAATGCATCTGAATTAATCTAACGGTAGAAAAAAGTATGCTTGGAAAAATGAACACATCCAGCTTAATCTAAGGCGACAAAAAAAATAAAATAAAACATAATACATGTTCTCTTCTCTGTTACAGTCCCTATCCGATTGAGTGATGGATCATTGTAACTCCTAATAACATCCATGAGTCAAATAAGAAAAAGGAAGAAAACAGGGCAAGGAGGAAGAAGAAGAAGAGAAGGAAGAAGAAGATAGAGGATATAGCTTAATTCATATTCATTCATAATTTGGAAATGAAATTACAATAGGTATTAATAGAGAGATGCCTAAGCCCGTGCACCACCCGTAAAACTAGCAAAAGAACTTTATTACAAAATGACTACTAATTTTGCAGATAAACCCAACAAGGAAAGAAGATACTAGAGGGGCTGATACGCAAATATCTAGATATAGTTAGATACAGTTTTGGGACTGTATCAATCCTTCCCCCTTAAATTGACCTTGTCCTCAAGGTCAATGTGACGGCCTTCATCAAGATTAAGAGACCCATCCAAAACATATCTAAATATGCGACCACGTGTCTTCCTCCTCCCGGGTCGAAGATAAAATTCTTTGCAAGTAACCAATCGAGTGCTACTGTCTTGGTGATATTGCCTTCGATGATCGAAACGAGATGAATAAACATTGGCACTCCGATTTTTTTGCTATTTTCTTCAGAGATGTTTGCCTTGTACTGGCGGCGAACTCTTTGGAGTTCCATTGTCTGAGGGAATGAACCAACACTGGTTGGTGGTAGAACTGGAAGATCCAACTTCTTCTGTTGAGCATCCAACCTGGTCTTATTCACATGGTCAACAGCAATGTGCAAAAGTGAGCAAGAAGTTGACACAACAAGCTTGCCTTTGCCTACAGTAGTCACAAGAGCCGCAAGAATAGAGAGGGATGCAACAAGGTAATTGACCAAGATGTTCCTTCTGTCTACGACTCCAGCAAGAAGATACTTTCCGGAGGGGAAGCTGGATTTGTGCTTAGCAAGACAGATATCATATCCTTTGATCAAAGATTTGGGGCTTGATCTTGCTTTGATAACCGCATCTTTTAGCTCAGATTTGTATTTTAGTAAATAATCTTCATCTCCACCTCTACTGTAGCTTCCGTGTGTATAGAGAATAATGACTTTTCGGGCATTTATTGAACAACCATCTTGACCAAAATAGTGAGATTGAGCAGATTCATCCTGATCATAGACTGGATGGGTCTTGATCACAGGTTCACCTGAAGACATTTCACTACTATTTTTCCAAGTTTCCATAGAGCCCGCAATTATTGTAGGAACAGAGCTTAGTGATTTGGCATGAGTTTTGGTAGATGAACACAATTTGGCATGTTTGACACGTTCCAGATCATATTGGCATTGAATTATCATTTTCACAACTTTAAATATGCCACTGTCTTCATTTACAGTTGGTCGACTTGACATTTTTTGCTTCCTGTTTATCACACCTTTGATGAATTCTGGGATACTCTCAACATATCCAGTTTCATTTAGCATTTTTAGGACAACCTCATTTGCTCCACCATGGAGGGGACCATACAACACTCCAACAGCTCCAGCTAGAGCAGTATACACATCAACGACACTTGAAGCAAGATGTCTTGCAGCAGCAGTAGAGCGTTTCATTTCATGTTCCGCATGCAACATAAAAAGAACATCCAGCACAAGGTCAAGTCGAGGAATAGGTTTGTAGGCCTTATTACCCATCGAGTCCAACATATACAAGAAGTTATCTGAATAAGAAATGTTGTTCGGAGGGAGCACTGGAGGCCTTCTTCCAGCTAGTCTCAAATAGGAAGCTGCAGCAATTGTTGGTGCCTTCCCTAATACCCGAGTAATTTGCTTGTTTCTCACTTCGTTTGACTGATAGAGATCTTGGTCTCTGGTAGCAGGGTTAGCATCTGTTTGGCATATATAGAGCGCACTCATTGCAGTGACAAGTACTCCCATAGGGTGTGCATCATGAAGCACTGCTTGAATAATGTCCAGAATACCTTGAGGTACAACAGAATGCTGAAAAATCGCAAACGCCCAGTCTGCCAGCTGACTCTTTGAAGGCAAATTTCCATACATTAGGAGATATGCCACCAAGAAATTAAGGAATGTATCGGTATCTATCGATTGGAACTTGAAGAGGCCAATTTTCTTTTTCAGAAACTCATCAAACGCAAGATGACCAATCTGTAGTTCAATTCCCCAGAGAAATTGAAACCCTTTTTTACATGGCACTTGAGAATAAATATCATCAGGGTCCACTCCCTTCTGGTTAGTCTTGAGCTTTGTTAACCCCATATTATCTTTAAACCTCTCCATCTCAACATCATATGTTACTGATAGCTTTCCTTTTTGGCTGCAGCATACTCCCATCAATGCTAGATTATTTAAGAACTCGCTTTCAAGAGCACCAAACCCACCATTTCTAGCATTATTAGTATGCATATGAACATCACTGGCTTCTTCAATATACGATTTCTTCATTCCCAGTGATATGCGGTGCTTGACCCCAGCAAGCTTCAAAACTTTTGCAATAGCTATTCTCTCCACATACAAGTCCATCAATAGATAGAGTTTGTTTCCCCATGAAATCAAAGAATGATCAGCACATAGAGAAACATTAATCAGGTTAGATTCTGGGGAACCTTAGGCCGCTTTAGCATCTACCTTCGACCATGTCAATCTTTTCAAATCCAAACCCTGAAGGTCACTAAGATAGCGACCATTGTGGTTACCACTAAACACATACATTTTATCTTGCATTAAAGCTGCCCCATGCTCGTATCGAGGCCTTGGACGTTGTCCAGATACGGAAAGTGCAATCCATTGATCATAAATACCAACTAAACCAAGCCCCTCCATTATAACATCTTTATCCTGGGTCTTTAGCATGCTTCCATTTTCTGTTGAAATAGTTTTAGGCTCTGCAAAAGAATTACCATTTGCATTTGGGATGGCTGGCTCAATAGTTGACTCCACTTTTGGGCTATGCATTTCAACATCTATGACTGGTTCCACTATGAATTTAGGCACCCTTGAATACCAAGCAGATTCTTCTTCCGTGCTTGAAGCAGCACCTCCTCCGGGATCATAGATATGACAAAGACACACACAACTTCAAGTAGAAGCCTATGGCATTTGGTTGAGTACCTGGTGAGTGGTTGGAGCTTGAGAAAATAGGGTTGAGGTTTAAGGAGTGCATTTCCTATTTCTCTTGGAGATTTTGTCGAACACATGGTGAGGTGCTGAATTTTGGAGAGGACCCAACAAACATTGAAGAGGTGGAAGTGGTGAGAGTGGAGAAAAGTGTCGGAAACAGAGAACGGGTAGTGGTAGGGGTGGAATGAGTCGAGGATCTTACGGATCCAGGGAAGGGAGATGAGAAGGAGGTCATTTTCGGAGTTGGTTGTAGTGGTGCTGATGGGGAATAGCCCATGGTAGGAGGCGATGCAGCAGTGGATGAGAGAGAAGTCGACGCTGTTGGGGAAGTCATGGAGGGAGATGGAGCAGGGGAAGCTGGGCTCAGCGGTGGGGTAAGAGAAGACGCAGCAAATGAAGGGGGAGAGCTCGTCGTCGTAGGAAATGGCAGCGGAGAGCTGAGCGATAAGGTTTCGCTATGGTTGGTGATGGCGGAGCGGTTGCAGTAGAGGTTGTGGTTGGTGATAGTGAGGTTGATGGCGTCAGTGAAGTGGGCTTTGGCTTCGTCGGCCATTGATGAGGGATTTGGGGGATTTAGGGTTTGCAATCTAGGGGTTGAGGCATATGGGGCTTCTTCTTTGTTTCGGGAATCCCCTTCCACGAGGAGGCGCAACCAACTTAGAATATCATCACTTTGCAACTGCAAATCGATCACCTGATCTTGTAGGCTACCCATCGAAATCTCTATATTCTTCACTCTTTGGCTTAGATCGATTGGCTCTGATACCATTGTTACAGTCCCTATCCGATTGAGTGATGGATCATTGTAACTCCTAATAACATCCATGAGTCAAATAAGAAAAAGGAAGAAAACAGGGCAAGGAGAAAGAAGAAGAAGAGAAGGAAGAAGATAGAGGATAGAGCTTAATTCATATTCATTCATAATTTGGAAATGAAATTACAATAGGTATTAATAGAGAGATGCCTAAGCCCGTGCACCACCCGTAAAACTAGTAAAAGAACTTTATTACAAAATGACTACTAATTTTGCAGATAAACCCAACAAGGAAAGAAGATACTAGAGGGGCTGATACGCAAATATCTAGATATAGTTAGATACAGTTTTGGGACTGTATTATTCTCCATTTCCTTGATCTCAACAACTGCTTGATCAAATAGAGTTTCTTGGTTGCCCGACATTATTCTTCTTCTTTCCAAGGTATTATGCCTCCAGCTTTCTGTAAGATCTCTTTTGCTTCACCTCATCTAGGGTTTCCAACTTTTATTCTATAGTCCTTTGCTATATTTGGAAGAGAAAAGAAAAGAGGGATTCCTAGTGTCTATAGGATCATTATGTTGTATTCCTAGTGTCTATAGGTTCATTATGTTGTAGGAGAGTTTGTATCACTTTTGGCAAAAATCGTTGCAGCCATTGGATGTTCGAGATATTGATTCACTGAACCAGTGATATTCTTGAGAGCCATTTTCGCATAAAAGAAACAAAAAAATCACGATGGTATGGGGGGGGGGGGGGGGGGGGGGGGGGGAGCTAGTCTTCGATGAGTAGATATCCAACGGAAGAAACTAAGATGCACAAGAAACATCTCGATATCTGCAGCAATGATGGTGGCAGGACTCCCGCCACATGTAATATTCATTCGCGGAAGAATTTCACTAAGTATGGGGACTTGTCTGACCGATCCTTTAACACTGCACTGTGTATCTTTATAGGCTTTTTGCTTGAGGTGTCGTTCGAGCCATCCGCAAGAAGCGTGCCCCTATCTTTATAGATATGGTGCTCGACGTGTCGTCCGAGCCTTTTACTAGAACACACGTATCTTAATAGGCTCAGTGCTCGACGTGTCCTTAGAGCCCATTGTAAAAAATGTGCCTATCTTCATAGAGTCGGTGTTGGTCGTGTCGTTCGAGCCCTTCATAAGAACACGCCTATCTTCATAGAGTCGGTGCTCGACATTTCATTTGAGCTTTTCACAAGAATGTGTCTATCTTCATAGGTTCGATGCTCAACGTGTCGTTCGAGCCACTCATAAGAACGTGCCTATCTTCACAAGAATTTGCCCATCTTCATAGGCTCAATGTGTTGTTTGAGCTCTTCGCAAGAAAATTACCTATATCCTAAATTCGGTGCTCGGCGTGTCATTCGAGCCTCATGCAAAAATGCACAAAAATCTGAAGCTTGATGCTCGACTCGATCGAATGTTGTCCTCGCCGTGTCGAACCCCCTTGGGTTGGCCTGGTCGTGCCCGTTGGAGGTCGGTGCTCAGATATGTCGTTTGAGCACCCTAGCGCTAAAGCGCAACAGGGCCCTCGGACCCCCCCCCCCCCCCAAAAAAAAAAAAAAAATCACGCCCTCCTTTGATTTTTTTGATTCAAATTCCAAAAAATAATTATAAATTTGAAAAATTAATTAAAAAATACAAAATATAATTAAAAATGGAAAAATGAATTGAAAATTTCTAAAAAAGTATTAAAATTTTCGAAAAATATAATTATGAGTTTAGAAATTTTAATTAAAAAATCCAAAAAATTAATTATAAATTCAAGAAAGTTAATTAAACATTTCGAAAATTAATTAAAAATTTGGGAAAATTTAATTAAAAATTCAAAAAAAACTGGGGAAATTACCTTGAAGTTCTGAAAGACAAATACTACCCAGAGAAGCTCCGAACAAGACTCGAAGCATCCCCGAAGATCCTTTATGCTCTCTTGATTGCCTAAAACAGAGTAGACTACTCATCGAAGGTTGTTACACGATCTTCAGGAGTGGATGGCTTATGATATGGGTAAAAGCAGAGCCACTAGGTCTCATCGATCTTCAGGATGACTTATGATATGGGTAAAAACAGAGCCACTAGATCTCATCATGCCTCTCAATGCTTTTCAAGGGCAGAGTAGTAATTTCACGATAATTGCAGTTCCGCAAGAAGAACCTAGCACCGCTCATGTAGAACCCCGTATTTTCAAATATTATTTTATTATTTGAAAATGGATTTAAATGAATTTTGAGGATTTAATTGATATTTTCTAAAAGATTTATCTTTGGAACACGTGCGAAACACGTGCAAATAATTTTGGTGTAAATATACAATTTGATATTTTTAATAAGTTTTCATACTTATTATGGAGTGTATTCTAAATATTGGGATTTTTCTGAATAAAGAAACTATTTTAACAAATATCTCGAAAGAGAGGGGCTTTTATGTAAAAAGTCGTTTGGATCTTAAATAAACTATGAAAATTCGTTTTTACTGATATTTTGGTTCTCCATGGTTAGCATTTAAATTTAAATATATTTAGATTTCATTTAAAGTCGATTTGGTGAAGATTTAAACAAAAAGGGTGTTTTTGCAAATATGGAATTTATGTAGAATCTAGTGCAAATGTTTTTCTGGAAGGTAAAAGTCAAATATTTTTATTGGAAACTATAATATGTATTATTAGATATTATTTCGGATTTTTCTAGATTTTTATAAGTATTTTATGATATATTTGCAAATATTACAAAAGGGAGGGCTTTTGTGCAAAATTGCCACCCTGAGTGTAAATCCGGGATTTTCTTATCTCTGGACCGTGCTGGATTATTGGAAAACTTTGTGGTAAAAGGATTTTATTAAATTTTGATTTATTTAACCTATTTTGACTAAGGAAGGTTATATATGTGAAGTAATAAATTGGAAAAGGGACTATTTTGCAAAAGTACTTCAAAACCCTAATCTCTTTCAATCCCGGCCTGTATAAAAGAGGGTGTGCAGCCGTCATTCGCTGCACAACTCCAGATTTAATATATTACTATTTTTCTTGGTGATTGGAGAAGAAGTTCTTGGATCTAGCAAAAGAAGGCTTTTTGTGGATTCTTCTTGATTCTAAAAGGTGAGTGATATGGACTTGTTTGTTTATGTGTATGTTTGTATGCTGTTTTGTTTGATATTTTTGTATCCTGTATGAAATCGATGCCATGATTGTTATCCTTAATATGTATGTGAAATCCATAAAAGATTAGTAGATCTCATTGACAATTCTTGATTGCTTGAAACATGATAAGATTTGAGGATAGTTATGAAAATGAGAAATTTGATGGATGGATCTCTGGATCTGATGAATATGAATCGGATTAGATTTGAGTTGAGGGAGAGATTTAGTATTGAGATGGACACCAGAATTTATTATTTGATTTCAGACCTAGTTGGTGAGAATCGTAGGCCGACAGTCGACTGGTCCATGACTCAGTCGACTGGTACGACCCTGTTATTGTATTTTCAATCTTGAGTAATCGATCGGGACAGTCGACTGGCTCTAAAATCAGTCGACTGGTATGCTGAGTAAAGTTTTGTTCAGTCTTTTCGGGACAGTCGACCATGACTCTTATGAGTCGACTGTTAGCACTTGGATTGTTCTTGAGAATTATTGGTAATTGTTTCGGGTGAGTCGACTGATGGTCGATTAAGTCGACTTACTGTACTTGTTAAAATCTTGGATATTGGTTCTCGGGGCAGTCGACTTATTATAGTATAAGTCGACTGGTGCTGAATAGTTTTCATGATCTTGAGTGTTCCTTGTTATCTTTGGTATTTTGTAGATGAATATGTTCGTCGGTGTCTTGGCATACCGGGTTCGTATTCGATCTATACTCTCTTAGTTTGTTTGTAGATGAATATGTTCGTCGGTGTCTTGGCATACCGGGTTCGTATTCGATCTATACTCTCTTAGTTTGTTTGTAGATGAATATGTTCGTCGGTGTCTTGGCATACCGGGTTCGTATTCGATCTATACCCTCTTAGTTTGTTTGTAGATGAATATGTTCGTCGGTGTCATGGCATACCGGGTTCGTATTCGATCTATATTATCTTTAGTTTGTAGATGGACATATTGTTATCCGATCTATGGCATTATTGGTGATCGATTGTTGGACATACATTGTGGTATTGAGATTTATTGATAGTTGGGCATATTCTGAGATGAGAGGATTACTGTTGGCTTGTATCAGTCGACTGGTGCATTATACAGTCGACTGTACCGTACAGTTGAGCTGTACTGTTTTTGAGAAGAGATTGATTGATGGATATTTGATCGTTGGTATTGTTTCTCGACTTGGTTCATGCTTGTACTGGCCTATCGTTCTTGTTTCAGATTACACGTTCAGTTTATGTATTTTTGTTCAGTACTTGTTGTTGAGAATTTATGTTCATTGTTTATTTATGTTTGTTGTTTATATCACTCACACCAGTTATGGCTGACCCCGTAGTTTTGGGGGTTAGGGTTCAACTCTAGCCTCATGTTGCAGGTTGCTTAGAATTGGAGGCTTGGAAGCTAGGGTTAGCTGCAGAGAGTTAGAGTGATTATAATAGAGCCTTGTGTAACATTGTAAAGAATAGTGTTGTAAAAGAATTATTGTAATGTAAGGTGTTTGTATTTCCGCTGCAATTGAAAAGATTATTGTAATTAAAGATTTGGAATGAAATGATTTGAGTTTTTGGTCTATGAATATTGTTACATTGAAGTGGATCGCTGGGAAAGTGCCACGTAATTTTCTAAGTTTCGTATTAGAAATTCGGGGCGCTACAGATTGGTATCAGAGCGTGCTTCAATAGTAATAATAGACATAGTACGAAAACCAACCTAGGTGTGGACACTAGAGAGTGAGTACCTAGGTGTGGACATTAGAAGTGTGAGTATCACATAGAGTTAAACATGATGTCTTGGTTTGTGGTATTGTTATGGTTTTACCATAGGATATTGATGTGAGTTTGAATTGTGTGTGTGATGCTCTAACTTTACCCTCGTTTTGCAGTATTCGAAATGGTTGCACGCAGGGGCAGGAATGGAGGCAACAATGAGGATGGGTCTGGTAGTTCCCAAGGAAATGGGATCGACCTTGAAGTTGAGTTTGCCAAAGTATATCAGACGTTGAATACGCTGATGGCACTCAATGTGGCGCAGCAGCAAGCGCAGCAGCAGAATCCGCCGCCAAATCATGGAGCTGGACATGGATTGGTGAATGCCGACCCCATTAAGCAGATCGAATCCTTTAAGAGGATGAGGCCGCCAGTCTTCGAGGGGCAAGCTGATCCAACAGCAGCAGATGATTGGATTAGGAAGATGCAGACGATCTTCGAGGTGTCAGAGACTCCTGAAGCTAGCAAGGTGAAGTTAGCTTCGATGCAGCTGGAGAAAGATGCAGGAATCTGGTGGGAGTCGCTGAAGAGGAATTTGGGAGATCAGCAGCTGACATGGGAAGCCTTTCTGGAAGAGTTCAGAGATCGCTTCTTTCCTCTTGATGTTCAGGAGAAGAAGGCGACTGAATTCTTGAACCTTCAGCAGGGGAGCATGACTGTTCGGGAGTATGAGACGAAGTTTGCTCAACTTTCAAGGTATGCGCCAGAGTTGGTAGTGGACGAAGCAAAGAAGGCCAAAAAGTTTGAGCAGGGCGTGAGGCCAAACTTGAGGTCAAGGATGGTTCCATTGGGCATCAGAAGATTTGACAAGCTGGTCAGGAGAGCAGCTATGACCGAGGAGGATATGGATCAGTCTCGGGTAAAGCAAGAGACTTGGAACAAGAAGAAGAGGCCAGCAGACGATCAGGATGGAAATGAAATTCCAGTGAAGCAGAGCAAGTCCAATGATCCAGTGCAGAAGTCACCGGCAACTCAGGAGGTGACTTGCTTTTTCTGTAAGCAGGCAGGACATAAAAGGAGGGAATGTCCAAAGTTGGCAAAGCAGACTTGCTATCAGTGTGGTCAAGAAGGGCATATTCGACCACGATGTCCACAGCTGAAGAGAGAGAATGCAGGGATGGACAAGGATCCGAAGCAGGGGCGAGTGTTCGCATTGACTGAAGAGGATGTGGGCAACCCAGAAGTATGATCTGTGTGTGCAAGGATTTTTAGAATTTATTCTTTTGTATTAAGTAAAACTTTATTTTGGAATAATTGAAGATAGAGTATTTTCTTCATGTAACAAGTTTATTTGGATTAATGGAATAAAGACAAAGTTTTATTTAATACTGTTTTCTTGCATGCAATTTGTGTCGCCCATTTATTGCTAGTCTTTGAGGTGTTTCCAAGCAAGGTTTTGAGGTGGCTATCCTTAGTCATGTCCTTTCTAAGGAGGGAGTGGCCACTGATTCTTGGAAGGATGAAGCAGGAGGTCAGAGTTGGATGCAGGAGTTCAGTAGTTGTTGCAGTTGGCTTCCGATGGCAGATTATCAGAGTCGCGCAGCGGAAGATTGATTTTCTGAATTCTTTGCATGATTTGTTTCCTATGTATGATGTGTTTGTTTTGTTGGAGTGCATTCTTTGATGTGATTGTATTTCATAAAGTTATATTTCTATCTATGAGTTTTCGAGTTTTGTTGGTGGGTTTGTTTGGACCTCATTAGCCGTAGTTCTGAGGACAGAACTCTTCTAAGGAGGGAGTGATGTAGAACCCCGTATTTTCAAATATTATTTTATTATTTGAAAATGGATTTAAATGAATTTTGAGGATTTAATTGATATTTTCTAAAAGATTTATCTTTGGAACACGTGCGAAACACGTGCAAATAATTTTGGTGTAAATATACAATTTGATATTTTTAATAAGTTTTCATACTTATTATGGAGTGTATTCTAAATATTGGGATTTTTCTGAATAAAGAAACTATTTTAACAAATATCTCGAAAGAGAGGGGCTTTTATGTAAAAAGTCGTTTGGATCTTAAATAAACTATGAAAATTCGTTTTTACTGATATTTTGGTTCTCCATGGTTAGCATTTAAATTTAAATATATTTAGATTTCATTTAAAGTCGATTTGGTGAAGATTTAAACAAAAAGGGTGTTTTTGCAAATATGGAATTTATGTAGAATCTAGTGCAAATGTTTTTCTGGAAGGTAAAAGTCAAATATTTTTATTGGAAACTATAATATGTATTATTAGATATTATTTCGGATTTTTCTAGATTTTTATAAGTATTTTATGATATATTTGCAAATATTACAAAAGGGAGGGCTTTTGTGCAAAATTGCCACCCTGAGTGTAAATCCGGGATTTTCTTATCTCTGGACCGTGCTGGATTGTTGGAAAACTTTGTGGTAAAAGGATTTTATTAAATTTTGATTTATTTAACCTATTTTGACTAAGGAAGGTTATATATGTGAAGTAATAAATTGGAAAAGGGACTATTTTGCAAAAGTACTTCAAAACCCTAATCTCTTTCAATCCCGGCCTGTATAAAAGAGGGTGTGCAGCCGTCATTCGCTGCACAACTCCAGATTTAATATATTACTATTTTTCTTGGTGATTGGAGAAGAAGTTCTTGGATCTAGCAAAAGAAGGCTTTTTGTGGATTCTTCTTGATTCTAAAAGGTGAGTGATATGGACTTGTTTGTTTATGTGTATGTTTGTATGCTGTTTTGTTTGATATTTTTGTATCCTGTATGAAATCGATGCCATGATTGTTATCCTTAATATGTATGTGAAATCCATAAAAGATTAGTAGATCTCATTGACAATTCTTGATTGCTTGAAACATGATAAGATTTGAGGATAGTTATGAAAATGAGAAATTTGATGGATGGATCTCTGGATCTGATGAATATGAATCGGATTAGATTTGAGTTGAGGGAGAGATTTAGTATTGAGATGGACACCAGAATTTATTATTTGATTTCAGACCTAGTTGGTGAGAATCGTAGGCCGACAGTCGACTGGTCCATGACTCAGTCGACTGGTACGACCCTGTTATTGTATTTTCAATCTTGAGTAATCGATCGGGACAGTCGACTGGCTCTAAAATCAGTCGACTGGTATGCTGAGTAAAGTTTTGTTCAGTCTTTTCGGGACAGTCGACCATGACTCTTATGAGTCGACTGTTAGCACTTGGATTGTTCTTGAGAATTATTGGTAATTGTTTCGGGTGAGTCGACTGATGGTCGATTAAGTCGACTTACTGTACTTGTCAAAATCTTGGATATTGGTTCTCGGGGCAGTCGACTTATTATAGTATAAGTCGACTGGTGCTGAATAGTTTTCATGATCTTGAGTGTTCCTTGTTATCTTTGGTATTTTGTAGATGAATATGTTCGTCGGTGTCTTGGCATACCGGGTTCGTATTCGATCTATACTCTCTTAGTTTGTTTGTAGATGAATATGTTCGTCGGTGTCTTGGCATACCGGGTTCGTATTCGATCTATACTCTCTTAGTTTGTTTGTAGATGAATATGTTCGTCGGTGTCTTGGCATACCGGGTTCGTATTCGATCTATACCCTCTTAGTTTGTTTGTAGATGAATATGTTCGTCGGTGTCATGGCATACCGGGTTCGTATTCGATCTATATTATCTTTAGTTTGTAGATGGACATATTGTTATCCGATCTATGGCATTATTGGTGATCGATTGTTGGACATACATTGTGGTATTGAGATTTATTGATAGTTGGGCATATTCTGAGATGAGAGGATTACTGTTGGCTTGTATCAGTCGACTGGTGCATTATACAGTCGACTGTACCGTACAGTTGAGCTGTACTGTTTTTGAGAAGAGATTGATTGATGGATATTTGATCGTTGGTATTGTTTCTCGACTTGGTTCATGCTTGTACTGGCCTATCGTTCTTGTTTCAGATTACACGTTCAGTTTATGTATTTTTGTTCAGTACTTGTTGTTGAGAATTTATGTTCATTGTTTATTTATGTTTGTTGTTTATATCACTCACACCAGTTATGGCTGACCCCGTAGTTTTGGGGGTTAGGGTTCAACTCTAGCCTCATGTTGCAGGTTGCTTAGAATTGGAGGCTTGGAAGCTAGGGTTAGCTGCAGAGAGTTAGAGTGATTATAATAGAGCCTTGTGTAACATTGTAAAGAATAGTGTTGTAAAAGAATTATTGTAATGTAAGGTGTTTGTATTTCCGCTGCAATTGAAAAGATTATTGTAATTAAAGATTTGGAATGAAATGATTTGAGTTTTTGGTCTATGAATATTGTTACATTGAAGTGGATCGCTGGGAAAGTGCCACGTAATTTTCTAAGTTTCGTATTAGAAATTCGGGGCGCTACAGATTGGTATCAGAGCGTGCTTCAATAGTAATAATAGACATAGTACGAAAACCAACCTAGGTGTGGACACTAGAGAGTGAGTACCTAGGTGTGGACATTAGAAGTGTGAGTATCACATAGAGTTAAACATGATGTCTTGGTTTGTGGTATTGTTATGGTTTTGCCATAGGATATTGATGTGAGTTTGAATTGTGTGTGTGATGCTCTAACTTTACCCTCGTTTTGCAGTATTCGAAATGGTTGCACGCAGGGGCAGGAATGGAGGCAACAATGAGGATGGGTCTGGTAGTTCCCAAGGAAATGGGATCGACCTTGAAGCTGAGTTTGCCAAAGTATATCAGACGTTGAATACGCTGATGGCACTCAATGTGGCGCAGCAGCAAGCGCAGCAGCAGAATCCGCCGCCAAATCATGGAGCTGGACATGGATTGGTGAATGCCGACCCCATTAAGCAGATCGAATCCTTTAAGAGGATGAGGCCGCCAGTCTTCGAGGGGCAAGCTGATCCAACAGCAGCAGATGATTGGATTAGGAAGATGCAGACGATCTTCGAGGTGTCAGAGACTCCTGAAGCTAGCAAGGTGAAGTTAGCTTCGATGCAGCTGGAGAAAGATGCAGGAATCTGGTGGGAGTCGCTGAAGAGGAATTTGGGAGATCAGCAGCTGACATGGGAAGCCTTTCTGGAAGAGTTCAGAGATCGCTTCTTTCCTCTTGATGTTCAGGAGAAGAAGGCGACTGAATTCTTGAACCTTCAGCAGGGGAGCATGACTGTTCGGGAGTATGAGACGAAGTTTGCTCAACTTTCAAGGTATGCGCCAGAGTTGGTAGTGGACGAAGCAAAGAAGGCCAAAAAGTTTGAGCAGGGCGTGAGGCCAAACTTGAGGTCAAGGATGGTTCCATTGGGCATCAGAAGATTTGACAAGCTGGTCAGGAGAGCAGCTATGACCGAGGAGGATATGGATCAGTCTCGGGTAAAGCAAGAGACTTGGAACAAGAAGAAGAGGCCAGCAGACGATCAGGATGGAAATGAAATTCCAGTGAAGCAGAGCAAGTCCAATGATCCAGTGCAGAAGTCACCGGCAACTCAGGAGGTGACTTGCTTTTTCTGTAAGCAGGCAGGACATAAAAGGAGGGAATGTCCAAAGTTGGCAAAGCAGACTTGCTATCAGTGTGGTCAAGAAGGGCATATTCGACCACGATGTCCACAGCTGAAGAGAGAGAATGCAGGGATGGACAAGGATCCGAAGCAGGGGCGAGTGTTTGCATTGACTGAAGAGGATGTGGGCAACCCAGAAGTATGATCTGTGTGTGCAAGGATTTTTAGAATTTATTCTTTTGTATTAAGTAAAACTTTATTTTGGAATAATTGAAGATAGAGTATTTTCTTCATGTAACAAGTTTATTTGGATTAATGGAATAAAGACAAAGTTTTATTTAATACTGTTTTCTTGCATGCAATTTGTGTCGCCCATTTATTGCTAGTCTTTGAGGTGTTTCCAAGCAAGGTTTTGAGGTGGCTATCCTTAGTCATGTCCTTTCTAAGGAGGGAGTGGCCACTGATTCTTGGAAGGATGAAGCAGGAGGTCAGAGTTGGATGCAGGAGTTCAGTAGTTGTTGCAGTTGGCTTCCGATGGCAGATTATCAGAGTCGCGCAGCGGAAGATTGATTTTCTGAATTCTTTGCATGATTTGTTTCCTATGTATGATGTGTTTGTTTTGTTGGAGTGCATTCTTTGATGTGATTGTATTTCATAAAGTTATATTTCTATCTATGAGTTTTCGAGTTTTGTTGGTGGGTTTGTTTGGACCTCATTAGCCGTAGTTCTGAGGACAGAACTCTTCTAAGGAGGGAGTGATGTAGAACCCCGTATTTTCAAATATTATTTTATTATTTGAAAATGGATTTAAATGAATTTTGAGGATTTAATTGATATTTTCTAAAAGATTTATCTTTGGAACACGTGCGAAACACGTGCAAATAATTTTGGTGTAAATATACAATTTGATATTTTTAATAAGTTTTCATACTTATTATGGAGTGTATTCTAAATATTGGGATTTTTCTGAATAAAGAAACTATTTTAACAAATATCTCGAAAGAGAGGGGCTTTTATGTAAAAAGTCGTTTGGATCTTAAATAAACTATGAAAATTCGTTTTTACTGATATTTTGGTTCTCCATGGTTAGCATTTAAATTTAAATATATTTAGATTTCATTTAAAGTCGATTTGGTGAAGATTTAAACAAAAAGGGTGTTTTTGCAAATATGGAATTTATGTAGAATCTAGTGCAAATGTTTTTCTGGAAGGTAAAAGTCAAATATTTTTATTGGAAACTATAATATGTATTATTAGATATTATTTCGGATTTTTCTAGATTTTTATAAGTATTTTATGATATATTTGCAAATATTACAAAAGGGAGGGCTTTTGTGCAAAATTGCCACCCGTAAATCCGGGATTTTCTTATCTCTGGACCGTGCTGGATTGTTGGAAAACTTTGTGGTAAAAGGATTTTATTAAATTTTGATTTATTTAACCTATTTTGACTAAGGAAGGTTATATATGTGAAGTAATAAATTGGAAAAGGGACTATTTTGCAAAAGTACTTCAAAACCCTAATCTCTTTCAATCCCGGCCTGTATAAAAGAGGGTGTGCAGCCGTCATTCGCTGCACAACTCCAGATTTAATATATTACTATTTTTCTTGGTGATTGGAGAAGAAGTTCTTGGATCTAGCAAAAGAAGGCTTTTTGTGGATTCTTCTTGATTCTAAAAGGTGAGTGATATGGACTTGTTTGTTTATGTGTATGTTTGTATGCTGTTTTGTTTGATATTTTTGTATCCTGTATGAAATCGATGCCATGATTGTTATCCTTAATATGTATGTGAAATCCATAAAAGATTAGTAGATCTCATTGACAATTCTTGATTGCTTGAAACATGATAAGATTTGAGGATAGTTATGAAAATGAGAAATTTGATGGATGGATCTCTGGATCTGATGAATATGAATCGGATTAGATTTGAGTTGAGGGAGAGATTTAGTATTGAGATGGACACCAGAATTTATTATTTGATTTCAGACCTAGTTGGTGAGAATCGTAGGCCGACAGTCGACTGGTCCATGACTCAGTCGACTGGTACGACCCTGTTATTGTATTTTCAATCTTGAGTAATCGATCGGGACAGTCGACTGGCTCTAAAATCAGTCGACTGGTATGCTGAGTAAAGTTTTGTTCAGTCTTTTCGGGACAGTCGACCATGACTCTTATGAGTCGACTGTTAGCACTTGGATTGTTCTTGAGAATTATTGGTAATTGTTTCGGGTGAGTCGACTGATGGTCGATTAAGTCGACTTACTGTACTTGTCAAAATCTTGGATATTGGTTCTCGGGGCAGTCGACTTATTATAGTATAAGTCGACTGGTGCTGAATAGTTTTCATGATCTTGAGTGTTCCTTGTTATCTTTGGTATTTTGTAGATGAATATGTTCGTCGGTGTCTTGGCATACCGGGTTCGTATTCGATCTATACTCTCTTAGTTTGTTTGTAGATGAATATGTTCGTCGGTGTCTTGGCATACCGGGTTCGTATTCGATCTATACTCTCTTAGTTTGTTTGTAGATGAATATGTTCGTCGGTGTCTTGGCATACCGGGTTCGTATTCGATCTATACCCTCTTAGTTTGTTTGTAGATGAATATGTTCGTCGGTGTCATGGCATACCGGGTTCGTATTCGATCTATATTATCTTTAGTTTGTAGATGGACATATTGTTATCCGATCTATGGCATTATTGGTGATCGATTGTTGGACATACATTGTGGTATTGAGATTTATTGATAGTTGGGCATATTCTGAGATGAGAGGATTACTGTTGGCTTGTATCAGTCGACTGGTGCATTATACAGTCGACTGTACCGTACAGTTGAGCTGTACTGTTTTTGAGAAGAGATTGATTGATGGATATTTGATCGTTGGTATTGTTTCTCGACTTGGTTCATGCTTGTACTGGCCTATCGTTCTTGTTTCAGATTACACGTTCAGTTTATGTATTTTTGTTCAGTACTTGTTGTTGAGAATTTATGTTCATTGTTTATTTATGTTTGTTGTTTATATCACTCACACCAGTTATGGCTGACCCCGTAGTTTTGGGGGTTAGGGTTCAACTCTAGCCTCATGTTGCAGGTTGCTTAGAATTGGAGGCTTGGAAGCTAGGGTTAGCTGCAGAGAGTTAGAGTGATTATAATAGAGCCTTGTGTAACATTGTAAAGAATAGTGTTGTAAAAGAATTATTGTAATGTAAGGTGTTTGTATTTCCGCTGCAATTGAAAAGATTATTGTAATTAAAGATTTGGAATGAAATGATTTGAGTTTTTGGTCTATGAATATTGTTACATTGAAGTGGATCGCTGGGAAAGTGCCACGTAATTTTCTAAGTTTCGTATTAGAAATTCGGGGCACTACAGATTGGTATCAGAGCGTGCTTCAATAGTAATAATAGACATAGTACGAAAACCAACCTAGGTGTGGACACTAGAGAGTGAGTACCTAGGTGTGGACATTAGAAGTGTGAGTATCACATAGAGTTAAACATGATGTCTTGGTTTGTGGTATTGTTATGGTTTTGCCATAGGATATTGATGTGAGTTTGAATTGTGTGTGTGATGCTCTAACTTTACCCTCGTTTTGCAGTATTCGAAATGGTTGCACGCAGGGGCAGGAATGGAGGCAACAATGAGGATGGGTCTGGTAGTTCCCAAGGAAATGGGATCGACCTTGAAGCTGAGTTTGCCAAAGTATATCAGACGTTGAATACGCTGATGGCACTCAATGTGGCGCAGCAGCAAGCGCAGCAGCAGAATCCGCCGCCAAATCATGGAGCTGGACATGGATTGGTGAATGCCGACCCCATTAAGCAGATCGAATCCTTTAAGAGGATGAGGCCGCCAGTCTTCGAGGGGCAAGCTGATCCAACAGCAGCAGATGATTGGATTAGGAAGATGCAGACGATCTTCGAGGTGTCAGAGACTCCTGAAGCTAGCAAGGTGAAGTTAGCTTCGATGCAGCTGGAGAAAGATGCAGGAATCTGGTGGGAGTCGCTGAAGAGGAATTTGGGAGATCAGCAGCTGACATGGGAAGCCTTTCTGGAAGAGTTCAGAGATCGCTTCTTTCCTCTTGATGTTCAGGAGAAGAAGGCGACTGAATTCTTGAACCTTCAGCAGGGGAGCATGACTGTTCGGGAGTATGAGACGAAGTTTGCTCAACTTTCAAGGTATGCGCCAGAGTTGGTAGTGGACGAAGCAAAGAAGGCCAAAAAGTTTGAGCAGGGCGTGAGGCCAAACTTGAGGTCAAGGATGGTTCCATTGGGCATCAGAAGATTTGACAAGCTGGTCAGGAGAGCAGCTATGACCGAGGAGGATATGGATCAGTCTCGGGTAAAGCAAGAGACTTGGAACAAGAAGAAGAGGCCAGCAGACGATCAGGATGGAAATGAAATTCCAGTGAAGCAGAGCAAGTCCAATGATCCAGTGCAGAAGTCACCGGCAACTCAGGAGGTGACTTGCTTTTTCTGTAAGCAGGCAGGACATAAAAGGAGGGAATGTCCAAAGTTGGCAAAGCAGACTTGCTATCAGTGTGGTCAAGAAGGGCATATTCGACCACGATGTCCACAGCTGAAGAGAGAGAATGCAGGGATGGACAAGGATCCGAAGCAGGGGCGAGTGTTCGCATTGACTGAAGAGGATGTGGGCAACCCAGAAGTATGATCTGTGTGTGCAAGGATTTTTAGAATTTATTCTTTTGTATTAAGTAAAACTTTATTTTGGAATAATTGAAGATAGAGTATTTTCTTCATGTAACAAGTTTATTTGGATTAATGGAATAAAGACAAAGTTTTATTTAATACTGTTTTCTTGCATGCAATTTGTGTCGCCCATTTATTGCTAGTCTTTGAGGTGTTTCCAAGCAAGGTTTTGAGGTGGCTATCCTTAGTCATGTCCTTTCTAAGGAGGGAGTGGCCACTGATTCTTGGAAGGATGAAGCAGGAGGTCAGAGTTGGATGCAGGAGTTCAGTAGTTGTTGCAGTTGGCTTCCGATGGCAGATTATCAGAGTCGCGCAGCGGAAGATTGATTTTCTGAATTCTTTGCATGATTTGTTTCCTATGTATGATGTGTTTGTTTTGTTGGAGTGCATTCTTTGATGTGATTGTATTTCATAAAGTTATATTTCTATCTATGAGTTTTCGAGTTTTGTTGGTGGGTTTGTTTGGACCTCATTAGCCGTAGTTCTGAGGACAGAACTCTTCTAAGGAGGGAGTGATGTAGAACCCCGTATTTTCAAATATTATTTTATTATTTGAAAATGGATTTAAATGAATTTTGAGGATTTAATTGATATTTTCTAAAAGATTTATCTTTGGAACACGTGCGAAACACGTGCAAATAATTTTGGTGTAAATATACAATTTGATATTTTTAATAAGTTTTCATACTTATTATGGAGTGTATTCTAAATATTGGGATTTTTCTGAATAAAGAAACTATTTTAACAAATATCTCGAAAGAGAGGGGCTTTTATGTAAAAAGTCGTTTGGATCTTAAATAAACTATGAAAATTCGTTTTTACTGATATTTTGGTTCTCCATGGTTAGCATTTAAATTTAAATATATTTAGATTTCATTTAAAGTCGATTTGGTGAAGATTTAAACAAAAAGGGTGTTTTTGCAAATATGGAATTTATGTAGAATCTAGTGCAAATGTTTTTCTGGAAGGTAAAAGTCAAATATTTTTATTGGAAACTATAATATGTATTATTAGATATTATTTCGGATTTTTCTAGATTTTTATAAGTATTTTATGATATATTTGCAAATATTACAAAAGGGAGGGCTTTTGTGCAAAATTGCCACCCTGAGTGTAAATCCGGGATTTTCTTATCTCTGGACCGTGCTGGATTATTGGAAAACTTTGTGGTAAAAGGATTTTATTAAATTTTGATTTATTTAACCTATTTTGACTAAGGAAGGTTATATATGTGAAGTAATAAATTGGAAAAGGGACTATTTTGCAAAAGTACTTCAAAACCCTAATCTCTTTCAATCCCGGCCTGTATAAAAGAGGGTGTGCAGCCGTCATTCGCTGCACAACTCCAGATTTAATATATTACTATTTTTCTTGGTGATTGGAGAAGAAGTTCTTGGATCTAGCAAAAGAAGGCTTTTTGTGGATTCTTCTTGATTCTAAAAGGTGAGTGATATGGACTTGTTTGTTTATGTGTATGTTTGTATGCTGTTTTGTTTGATATTTTTGTATCCTGTATGAAATCGATGCCATGATTGTTATCCTTAATATGTATGTGAAATCCATAAAAGATTAGTAGATCTCATTGACAATTCTTGATTGCTTGAAACATGATAAGATTTGAGGATAGTTATGAAAATGAGAAATTTGATGGATGGATCTCTGGATCTGATGAATATGAATCGGATTAGATTTGAGTTGAGGGAGAGATTTAGTATTGAGATGGACACCAGAATTTATTATTTGATTTCAGACCTAGTTGGTGAGAATCGTAGGCCGACAGTCGACTGGTCCATGACTCAGTCGACTGGTACGACCCTGTTATTGTATTTTCAATCTTGAGTAATCGATCGGGACAGTCGACTGGCTCTAAAATCAGTCGACTGGTATGCTGAGTAAAGTTTTGTTCAGTCTTTTCGGGACAGTCGACCATGACTCTTATGAGTCGACTGTTAGCACTTGGATTGTTCTTGAGAATTATTGGTAATTGTTTCGGGTGAGTCGACTGATGGTCGATTAAGTCGACTTACTGTACTTGTTAAAATCTTGGATATTGGTTCTCGGGGCAGTCGACTTATTATAGTATAAGTCGACTGGTGCTGAATAGTTTTCATGATCTTGAGTGTTCCTTGTTATCTTTGGTATTTTGTAGATGAATATGTTCGTCGGTGTCTTGGCATACCGGGTTCGTATTCGATCTATACTCTCTTAGTTTGTTTGTAGATGAATATGTTCGTCGGTGTCTTGGCATACCGGGTTCGTATTCGATCTATACTCTCTTAGTTTGTTTGTAGATGAATATGTTCGTCGGTGTCTTGGCATACCGGGTTCGTATTCGATCTATACCCTCTTAGTTTGTTTGTAGATGAATATGTTCGTCGGTGTCATGGCATACCGGGTTCGTATTCGATCTATATTATCTTTAGTTTGTAGATGGACATATTGTTATCCGATCTATGGCATTATTGGTGATCGATTGTTGGACATACATTGTGGTATTGAGATTTATTGATAGTTGGGCATATTCTGAGATGAGAGGATTACTGTTGGCTTGTATCAGTCGACTGGTGCATTATACAGTCGACTGTACCGTACAGTTGAGCTGTACTGTTTTTGAGAAGAGATTGATTGATGGATATTTGATCGTTGGTATTGTTTCTCGACTTGGTTCATGCTTGTACTGGCCTATCGTTCTTGTTTCAGATTACACGTTCAGTTTATGTATTTTTGTTCAGTACTTGTTGTTGAGAATTTATGTTCATTGTTTATTTATGTTTGTTGTTTATATCACTCACACCAGTTATGGCTGACCCCGTAGTTTTGGGGGTTAGGGTTCAACTCTAGCCTCATGTTGCAGGTTGCTTAGAATTGGAGGCTTGGAAGCTAGGGTTAGCTGCAGAGAGTTAGAGTGATTATAATAGAGCCTTGTGTAACATTGTAAAGAATAGTGTTGTAAAAGAATTATTGTAATGTAAGGTGTTTGTATTTCCGCTGCAATTGAAAAGATTATTGTAATTAAAGATTTGGAATGAAATGATTTGAGTTTTTGGTCTATGAATATTGTTACATTGAAGTGGATCGCTGGGAAAGTGCCACGTAATTTTCTAAGTTTCGTATTAGAAATTCGGGGCGCTACAGATTGGTATCAGAGCGTGCTTCAATAGTAATAATAGACATAGTACGAAAACCAACCTAGGTGTGGACACTAGAGAGTGAGTACCTAGGTGTGGACATTAGAAGTGTGAGTATCACATAGAGTTAAACATGATGTCTTGGTTTGTGGTATTGTTATGGTTTTGCCATAGGATATTGATGTGAGTTTGAATTGTGTGTGTGATGCTCTAACTTTACCCTCGTTTTGCAGTATTCGAAATGGTTGCACGCAGGGGCAGGAATGGAGGCAACAATGAGGATGGGTCTGGTAGTTCCCAAGGAAATGGGATCGACCTTGAAGTTGAGTTTGCCAAAGTATATCAGACGTTGAATACGCTGATGGCACTCAATGTGGCGCAGCAGCAAGCGCAGCAGCAGAATCCGCCGCCAAATCATGGAGCTGGACATGGATTGGTGAATGCCGACCCCATTAAGCAGATCGAATCCTTTAAGAGGATGAGGCCGCCAGTCTTCGAGGGGCAAGCTGATCCAACAGCAGCAGATGATTGGATTAGGAAGATGCAGACGATCTTCGAGGTGTCAGAGACTCCTGAAGCTAGCAAGGTGAAGTTAGCTTCGATGCAGCTGGAGAAAGATGCAGGAATCTGGTGGGAGTCGCTGAAGAGGAATTTGGGAGATCAGCAGCTGACATGGGAAGCCTTTCTGGAAGAGTTCAGAGATCGCTTCTTTCCTCTTGATGTTCAGGAGAAGAAGGCGACTGAATTCTTGAACCTTCAGCAGGGGAGCATGACTGTTCGGGAGTATGAGACGAAGTTTGCTCAACTTTCAAGGTATGCGCCAGAGTTGGTAGTGGACGAAGCAAAGAAGGCCAAAAAGTTTGAGCAGGGCGTGAGGCCAAACTTGAGGTCAAGGATGGTTCCATTGGGCATCAGAAGATTTGACAAGCTGGTCAGGAGAGCAGCTATGACCGAGGAGGATATGGATCAGTCTCGGGTAAAGCAAGAGACTTGGAACAAGAAGAAGAGGCCAGCAGACGATCAGGATGGAAATGAAATTCCAGTGAAGCAGAGCAAGTCCAATGATCCAGTGCAGAAGTCACCGGCAACTCAGGAGGTGACTTGCTTTTTCTGTAAGCAGGCAGGACATAAAAGGAGGGAATGTCCAAAGTTGGCAAAGCAGACTTGCTATCAGTGTGGTCAAGAAGGGCATATTCGACCACGATGTCCACAGCTGAAGAGAGAGAATGCAGGGATGGACAAGGATCCGAAGCAGGGGCGAGTGTTCGCATTGACTGAAGAGGATGTGGGCAACCCAGAAGTATGATCTGTGTGTGCAAGGATTTTTAGAATTTATTCTTTTGTATTAAGTAAAACTTTATTTTGGAATAATTGAAGATAGAGTATTTTCTTCATGTAACAAGTTTATTTGGATTAATGGAATAAAGACAAAGTTTTATTTAATACTGTTTTCTTGCATGCAATTTGTGTCGCCCATTTATTGCTAGTCTTTGAGGTGTTTCCAAGCAAGGTTTTGAGGTGGCTATCCTTAGTCATGTCCTTTCTAAGGAGGGAGTGGCCACTGATTCTTGGAAGGATGAAGCAGGAGGTCAGAGTTGGATGCAGGAGTTCAGTAGTTGTTGCAGTTGGCTTCCGATGGCAGATTATCAGAGTCGCGCAGCGGAAGATTGATTTTCTGAATTCTTTGCATGATTTGTTTCCTATGTATGATGTGTTTGTTTTGTTGGAGTGCATTCTTTGATGTGATTGTATTTCATAAAGTTATATTTCTATCTATGAGTTTTCGAGTTTTGTTGGTGGGTTTGTTTGGACCTCATTAGCCGTAGTTCTGAGGACAGAACTCTTCTAAGGAGGGAGTGATGTAGAACCCCGTATTTTCAAATATTATTTTATTATTTGAAAATGGATTTAAATGAATTTTGAGGATTTAATTGATATTTTCTAAAAGATTTATCTTTGGAACACGTGCGAAACACGTGCAAATAATTTTGGTGTAAATATACAATTTGATATTTTTAATAAGTTTTCATACTTATTATGGAGTGTATTCTAAATATTGGGATTTTTCTGAATAAAGAAACTATTTTAACAAATATCTCGAAAGAGAGGGGC
Source organism: Hemerocallis citrina (assembly GCA_017893485.1). NCBI lineage: Eukaryota > Viridiplantae > Streptophyta > Magnoliopsida > Asparagales > Asphodelaceae > Hemerocallis > Hemerocallis citrina. The sequence continues at coordinate 18,442,852 of CM030368.1, read as the reverse complement.
TTTTATGTAAAAAGTCGTTTGGATCTTAAATAAACTATGAAAATTCGTTTTTACTGATATTTTGGTTCTCCATGGTTAGCATTTAAATTTAAATATATTTAGATTTCATTTAAAGTCGATTTGGTGAAGATTTAAACAAAAAGGGTGTTTTTGCAAATATGGAATTTATGTAGAATCTAGTGCAAATGTTTTTCTGGAAGGTAAAAGTCAAATATTTTTATTGGAAACTATAATATGTATTATTAGATATTATTTCGGATTTTTCTAGATTTTTATAAGTATTTTATGATATATTTGCAAATATTACAAAAGGGAGGGCTTTTGTGCAAAATTGCCACCCTGAGTGTAAATCCGGGATTTTCTTATCTCTGGACCGTGCTGGATTGTTGGAAAACTTTGTGGTAAAAGGATTTTATTAAATTTTGATTTATTTAACCTATTTTGACTAAGGAAGGTTATATATGTGAAGTAATAAATTGGAAAAGGGACTATTTTGCAAAAGTACTTCAAAACCCTAATCTCTTTCAATCCCGGCCTGTATAAAAGAGGGTGTGCAGCCGTCATTCGCTGCACAACTCCAGATTTAATATATTACTATTTTTCTTGGTGATTGGAGAAGAAGTTCTTGGATCTAGCAAAAGAAGGCTTTTTGTGGATTCTTCTTGATTCTAAAAGGTGAGTGATATGGACTTGTTTGTTTATGTGTATGTTTGTATGCTGTTTTGTTTGATATTTTTGTATCCTGTATGAAATCGATGCCATGATTGTTATCCTTAATATGTATGTGAAATCCATAAAAGATTAGTAGATCTCATTGACAATTCTTGATTGCTTGAAACATGATAAGATTTGAGGATAGTTATGAAAATGAGAAATTTGATGGATGGATCTCTGGATCTGATGAATATGAATCGGATTAGATTTGAGTTGAGGGAGAGATTTAGTATTGAGATGGACACCAGAATTTATTATTTGATTTCAGACCTAGTTGGTGAGAATCGTAGGCCGACAGTCGACTGGTCCATGACTCAGTCGACTGGTACGACCCTGTTATTGTATTTTCAATCTTGAGTAATCGATCGGGACAGTCGACTGGCTCTAAAATCAGTCGACTGGTATGCTGAGTAAAGTTTTGTTCAGTCTTTTCGGGACAGTCGACCATGACTCTTATGAGTCGACTGTTAGCACTTGGATTGTTCTTGAGAATTATTGGTAATTGTTTCGGGTGAGTCGACTGATGGTCGATTAAGTCGACTTACTGTACTTGTTAAAATCTTGGATATTGGTTCTCGGGGCAGTCGACTTATTATAGTATAAGTCGACTGGTGCTGAATAGTTTTCATGATCTTGAGTGTTCCTTGTTATCTTTGGTATTTTGTAGATGAATATGTTCGTCGGTGTCTTGGCATACCGGGTTCGTATTCGATCTATACTCTCTTAGTTTGTTTGTAGATGAATATGTTCGTCGGTGTCTTGGCATACCGGGTTCGTATTCGATCTATACTCTCTTAGTTTGTTTGTAGATGAATATGTTCGTCGGTGTCTTGGCATACCGGGTTCGTATTCGATCTATACCCTCTTAGTTTGTTTGTAGATGAATATGTTCGTCGGTGTCATGGCATACCGGGTTCGTATTCGATCTATATTATCTTTAGTTTGTAGATGGACATATTGTTATCCGATCTATGGCATTATTGGTGATCGATTGTTGGACATACATTGTGGTATTGAGATTTATTGATAGTTGGGCATATTCTGAGATGAGAGGATTACTGTTGGCTTGTATCAGTCGACTGGTGCATTATACAGTCGACTGTACCGTACAGTTGAGCTGTACTGTTTTTGAGAAGAGATTGATTGATGGATATTTGATCGTTGGTATTGTTTCTCGACTTGGTTCATGCTTGTACTGGCCTATCGTTCTTGTTTCAGATTACACGTTCAGTTTATGTATTTTTGTTCAGTACTTGTTGTTGAGAATTTATGTTCATTGTTTATTTATGTTTGTTGTTTATATCACTCACACCAGTTATGGCTGACCCCGTAGTTTTGGGGGTTAGGGTTCAACTCTAGCCTCATGTTGCAGGTTGCTTAGAATTGGAGGCTTGGAAGCTAGGGTTAGCTGCAGAGAGTTAGAGTGATTATAATAGAGCCTTGTGTAACATTGTAAAGAATAGTGTTGTAAAAGAATTATTGTAATGTAAGGTGTTTGTATTTCCGCTGCAATTGAAAAGATTATTGTAATTAAAGATTTGGAATGAAATGATTTGAGTTTTTGGTCTATGAATATTGTTACATTGAAGTGGATCGCTGGGAAAGTGCCACGTAATTTTCTAAGTTTCGTATTAGAAATTCGGGGCGCTACAGATTGGTATCAGAGCGTGCTTCAATAGTAATAATAGACATAGTACGAAAACCAACCTAGGTGTGGACACTAGAGAGTGAGTACCTAGGTGTGGACATTAGAAGTGTGAGTATCACATAGAGTTAAACATGATGTCTTGGTTTGTGGTATTGTTATGGTTTTGCCATAGGATATTGATGTGAGTTTGAATTGTGTGTGTGATGCTCTAACTTTACCCTCGTTTTGCAGTATTCGAAATGGTTGCACGCAGGGGCAGGAATGGAGGCAACAATGAGGATGGGTCTGGTAGTTCCCAAGGAAATGGGATCGACCTTGAAGTTGAGTTTGCCAAAGTATATCAGACGTTGAATACGCTGATGGCACTCAATGTGGCGCAGCAGCAAGCGCAGCAGCAGAATCCGCCGCCAAATCATGGAGCTGGACATGGATTGGTGAATGCCGACCCCATTAAGCAGATCGAATCCTTTAAGAGGATGAGGCCGCCAGTCTTCGAGGGGCAAGCTGATCCAACAGCAGCAGATGATTGGATTAGGAAGATGCAGACGATCTTCGAGGTGTCAGAGACTCCTGAAGCTAGCAAGGTGAAGTTAGCTTCGATGCAGCTGGAGAAAGATGCAGGAATCTGGTGGGAGTCGCTGAAGAGGAATTTGGGAGATCAGCAGCTGACATGGGAAGCCTTTCTGGAAGAGTTCAGAGATCGCTTCTTTCCTCTTGATGTTCAGGAGAAGAAGGCGACTGAATTCTTGAACCTTCAGCAGGGGAGCATGACTGTTCGGGAGTATGAGACGAAGTTTGCTCAACTTTCAAGGTATGCGCCAGAGTTGGTAGTGGACGAAGCAAAGAAGGCCAAAAAGTTTGAGCAGGGCGTGAGGCCAAACTTGAGGTCAAGGATGGTTCCATTGGGCATCAGAAGATTTGACAAGCTGGTCAGGAGAGCAGCTATGACCGAGGAGGATATGGATCAGTCTCGGGTAAAGCAAGAGACTTGGAACAAGAAGAAGAGGCCAGCAGACGATCAGGATGGAAATGAAATTCCAGTGAAGCAGAGCAAGTCCAATGATCCAGTGCAGAAGTCACCGGCAACTCAGGAGGTGACTTGCTTTTTCTGTAAGCAGGCAGGACATAAAAGGAGGGAATGTCCAAAGTTGGCAAAGCAGACTTGCTATCAGTGTGGTCAAGAAGGGCATATTCGACCACGATGTCCACAGCTGAAGAGAGAGAATGCAGGGATGGACAAGGATCCGAAGCAGGGGCGAGTGTTCGCATTGACTGAAGAGGATGTGGGCAACCCAGAAGTATGATCTGTGTGTGCAAGGATTTTTAGAATTTATTCTTTTGTATTAAGTAAAACTTTATTTTGGAATAATTGAAGATAGAGTATTTTCTTCATGTAACAAGTTTATTTGGATTAATGGAATAAAGACAAAGTTTTATTTAATACTGTTTTCTTGCATGCAATTTGTGTCGCCCATTTATTGCTAGTCTTTGAGGTGTTTCCAAGCAAGGTTTTGAGGTGGCTATCCTTAGTCATGTCCTTTCTAAGGAGGGAGTGGCCACTGATTCTTGGAAGGATGAAGCAGGAGGTCAGAGTTGGATGCAGGAGTTCAGTAGTTGTTGCAGTTGGCTTCCGATGGCAGATTATCAGAGTCGCGCAGCGGAAGATTGATTTTCTGAATTCTTTGCATGATTTGTTTCCTATGTATGATGTGTTTGTTTTGTTGGAGTGCATTCTTTGATGTGATTGTATTTCATAAAGTTATATTTCTATCTATGAGTTTTCGAGTTTTGTTGGTGGGTTTGTTTGGACCTCATTAGCCGTAGTTCTGAGGACAGAACTCTTCTAAGGAGGGAGTGATGTAGAACCCCGTATTTTCAAATATTATTTTATTATTTGAAAATGGATTTAAATGAATTTTGAGGATTTAATTGATATTTTCTAAAAGATTTATCTTTGGAACACGTGCGAAACACGTGCAAATAATTTTGGTGTAAATATACAATTTGATATTTTTAATAAGTTTTCATACTTATTATGGAGTGTATTCTAAATATTGGGATTTTTCTGAATAAAGAAACTATTTTAACAAATATCTCGAAAGAGAGGGGCTTTTATGTAAAAAGTCGTTTGGATCTTAAATAAACTATGAAAATTCGTTTTTACTGATATTTTGGTTCTCCATGGTTAGCATTTAAATTTAAATATATTTAGATTTCATTTAAAGTCGATTTGGTGAAGATTTAAACAAAAAGGGTGTTTTTGCAAATATGGAATTTATGTAGAATCTAGTGCAAATGTTTTTCTGGAAGGTAAAAGTCAAATATTTTTATTGGAAACTATAATATGTATTATTAGATATTATTTCGGATTTTTCTAGATTTTTATAAGTATTTTATGATATATTTGCAAATATTACAAAAGGGAGGGCTTTTGTGCAAAATTGCCACCCTGAGTGTAAATCCGGGATTTTCTTATCTCTGGACCGTGCTGGATTGTTGGAAAACTTTGTGGTAAAAGGATTTTATTAAATTTTGATTTATTTAACCTATTTTGACTAAGGAAGGTTATATATGTGAAGTAATAAATTGGAAAAGGGACTATTTTGCAAAAGTACTTCAAAACCCTAATCTCTTTCAATCCCGGCCTGTATAAAAGAGGGTGTGCAGCCGTCATTCGCTGCACAACTCCAGATTTAATATATTACTATTTTTCTTGGTGATTGGAGAAGAAGTTCTTGGATCTAGCAAAAGAAGGCTTTTTGTGGATTCTTCTTGATTCTAAAAGGTGAGTGATATGGACTTGTTTGTTTATGTGTATGTTTGTATGCTGTTTTGTTTGATATTTTTGTATCCTGTATGAAATCGATGCCATGATTGTTATCCTTAATATGTATGTGAAATCCATAAAAGATTAGTAGATCTCATTGACAATTCTTGATTGCTTGAAACATGATAAGATTTGAGGATAGTTATGAAAATGAGAAATTTGATGGATGGATCTCTGGATCTGATGAATATGAATCGGATTAGATTTGAGTTGAGGGAGAGATTTAGTATTGAGATGGACACCAGAATTTATTATTTGATTTCAGACCTAGTTGGTGAGAATCGTAGGCCGACAGTCGACTGGTCCATGACTCAGTCGACTGGTACGACCCTGTTATTGTATTTTCAATCTTGAGTAATCGATCGGGACAGTCGACTGGCTCTAAAATCAGTCGACTGGTATGCTGAGTAAAGTTTTGTTCAGTCTTTTCGGGACAGTCGACCATGACTCTTATGAGTCGACTGTTAGCACTTGGATTGTTCTTGAGAATTATTGGTAATTGTTTCGGGTGAGTCGACTGATGGTCGATTAAGTCGACTTACTGTACTTGTTAAAATCTTGGATATTGGTTCTCGGGGCAGTCGACTTATTATAGTATAAGTCGACTGGTGCTGAATAGTTTTCATGATCTTGAGTGTTCCTTGTTATCTTTGGTATTTTGTAGATGAATATGTTCGTCGGTGTCTTGGCATACCGGGTTCGTATTCGATCTATACTCTCTTAGTTTGTTTGTAGATGAATATGTTCGTCGGTGTCTTGGCATACCGGGTTCGTATTCGATCTATACTCTCTTAGTTTGTTTGTAGATGAATATGTTCGTCGGTGTCTTGGCATACCGGGTTCGTATTCGATCTATACCCTCTTAGTTTGTTTGTAGATGAATATGTTCGTCGGTGTCATGGCATACCGGGTTCGTATTCGATCTATATTATCTTTAGTTTGTAGATGGACATATTGTTATCCGATCTATGGCATTATTGGTGATCGATTGTTGGACATACATTGTGGTATTGAGATTTATTGATAGTTGGGCATATTCTGAGATGAGAGGATTACTGTTGGCTTGTATCAGTCGACTGGTGCATTATACAGTCGACTGTACCGTACAGTTGAGCTGTACTGTTTTTGAGAAGAGATTGATTGATGGATATTTGATCGTTGGTATTGTTTCTCGACTTGGTTCATGCTTGTACTGGCCTATCGTTCTTGTTTCAGATTACACGTTCAGTTTATGTATTTTTGTTCAGTACTTGTTGTTGAGAATTTATGTTCATTGTTTATTTATGTTTGTTGTTTATATCACTCACACCAGTTATGGCTGACCCCGTAGTTTTGGGGGTTAGGGTTCAACTCTAGCCTCATGTTGCAGGTTGCTTAGAATTGGAGGCTTGGAAGCTAGGGTTAGCTGCAGAGAGTTAGAGTGATTATAATAGAGCCTTGTGTAACATTGTAAAGAATAGTGTTGTAAAAGAATTATTGTAATGTAAGGTGTTTGTATTTCCGCTGCAATTGAAAAGATTATTGTAATTAAAGATTTGGAATGAAATGATTTGAGTTTTTGGTCTATGAATATTGTTACATTGAAGTGGATCGCTGGGAAAGTGCCACGTAATTTTCTAAGTTTCGTATTAGAAATTCGGGGCGCTACAGATTGGTATCAGAGCGTGCTTCAATAGTAATAATAGACATAGTACGAAAACCAACCTAGGTGTGGACACTAGAGAGTGAGTACCTAGGTGTGGACATTAGAAGTGTGAGTATCACATAGAGTTAAACATGATGTCTTGGTTTGTGGTATTGTTATGGTTTTGCCATAGGATATTGATGTGAGTTTGAATTGTGTGTGTGATGCTCTAACTTTACCCTCGTTTTGCAGTATTCGAAATGGTTGCACGCAGGGGCAGGAATGGAGGCAACAATGAGGATGGGTCTGGTAGTTCCCAAGGAAATGGGATCGACCTTGAAGTTGAGTTTGCCAAAGTATATCAGACGTTGAATACGCTGATGGCACTCAATGTGGCGCAGCAGCAAGCGCAGCAGCAGAATCCGCCGCCAAATCATGGAGCTGGACATGGATTGGTGAATGCCGACCCCATTAAGCAGATCGAATCCTTTAAGAGGATGAGGCCGCCAGTCTTCGAGGGGCAAGCTGATCCAACAGCAGCAGATGATTGGATTAGGAAGATGCAGACGATCTTCGAGGTGTCAGAGACTCCTGAAGCTAGCAAGGTGAAGTTAGCTTCGATGCAGCTGGAGAAAGATGCAGGAATCTGGTGGGAGTCGCTGAAGAGGAATTTGGGAGATCAGCAGCTGACATGGGAAGCCTTTCTGGAAGAGTTCAGAGATCGCTTCTTTCCTCTTGATGTTCAGGAGAAGAAGGCGACTGAATTCTTGAACCTTCAGCAGGGGAGCATGACTGTTCGGGAGTATGAGACGAAGTTTGCTCAACTTTCAAGGTATGCGCCAGAGTTGGTAGTGGACGAAGCAAAGAAGGCCAAAAAGTTTGAGCAGGGCGTGAGGCCAAACTTGAGGTCAAGGATGGTTCCATTGGGCATCAGAAGATTTGACAAGCTGGTCAGGAGAGCAGCTATGACCGAGGAGGATATGGATCAGTCTCGGGTAAAGCAAGAGACTTGGAACAAGAAGAAGAGGCCAGCAGACGATCAGGATGGAAATGAAATTCCAGTGAAGCAGAGCAAGTCCAATGATCCAGTGCAGAAGTCACCGGCAACTCAGGAGGTGACTTGCTTTTTCTGTAAGCAGGCAGGACATAAAAGGAGGGAATGTCCAAAGTTGGCAAAGCAGACTTGCTATCAGTGTGGTCAAGAAGGGCATATTCGACCACGATGTCCACAGCTGAAGAGAGAGAATGCAGGGATGGACAAGGATCCGAAGCAGGGGCGAGTGTTCGCATTGACTGAAGAGGATGTGGGCAACCCAGAAGTATGATCTGTGTGTGCAAGGATTTTTAGAATTTATTCTTTTGTATTAAGTAAAACTTTATTTTGGAATAATTGAAGATAGAGTATTTTCTTCATGTAACAAGTTTATTTGGATTAATGGAATAAAGACAAAGTTTTATTTAATACTGTTTTCTTGCATGCAATTTGTGTCGCCCATTTATTGCTAGTCTTTGAGGTGTTTCCAAGCAAGGTTTTGAGGTGGCTATCCTTAGTCATGTCCTTTCTAAGGAGGGAGTGGCCACTGATTCTTGGAAGGATGAAGCAGGAGGTCAGAGTTGGATGCAGGAGTTCAGTAGTTGTTGCAGTTGGCTTCCGATGGCAGATTATCAGAGTCGCGCAGCGGAAGATTGATTTTCTGAATTCTTTGCATGATTTGTTTCCTATGTATGATGTGTTTGTTTTGTTGGAGTGCATTCTTTGATGTGATTGTATTTCATAAAGTTATATTTCTATCTATGAGTTTTCGAGTTTTGTTGGTGGGTTTGTTTGGACCTCATTAGCCGTAGTTCTGAGGACAGAACTCTTCTAAGGAGGGAGTGATGTAGAACCCCGTATTTTCAAATATTATTTTATTATTTGAAAATGGATTTAAATGAATTTTGAGGATTTAATTGATATTTTCTAAAAGATTTATCTTTGGAACACGTGCGAAACACGTGCAAATAATTTTGGTGTAAATATACAATTTGATATTTTTAATAAGTTTTCATACTTATTATGGAGTGTATTCTAAATATTGGGATTTTTCTGAATAAAGAAACTATTTTAACAAATATCTCGAAAGAGAGGGGCTTTTATGTAAAAAGTCGTTTGGATCTTAAATAAACTATGAAAATTCGTTTTTACTGATATTTTGGTTCTCCATGGTTAGCATTTAAATTTAAATATATTTAGATTTCATTTAAAGTCGATTTGGTGAAGATTTAAACAAAAAGGGTGTTTTTGCAAATATGGAATTTATGTAGAATCTAGTGCAAATGTTTTTCTGGAAGGTAAAAGTCAAATATTTTTATTGGAAACTATAATATGTATTATTAGATATTATTTCGGATTTTTCTAGATTTTTATAAGTATTTTATGATATATTTGCAAATATTACAAAAGGGAGGGCTTTTGTGCAAAATTGCCACCCTGAGTGTAAATCCGGGATTTTCTTATCTCTGGACCGTGCTGGATTGTTGGAAAACTTTGTGGTAAAAGGATTTTATTAAATTTTGATTTATTTAACCTATTTTGACTAAGGAAGGTTATATATGTGAAGTAATAAATTGGAAAAGGGACTATTTTGCAAAAGTACTTCAAAACCCTAATCTCTTTCAATCCCGGCCTGTATAAAAGAGGGTGTGCAGCCGTCATTCGCTGCACAACTCCAGATTTAATATATTACTATTTTTCTTGGTGATTGGAGAAGAAGTTCTTGGATCTAGCAAAAGAAGGCTTTTTGTGGATTCTTCTTGATTCTAAAAGGTGAGTGATATGGACTTGTTTGTTTATGTGTATGTTTGTATGCTGTTTTGTTTGATATTTTTGTATCCTGTATGAAATCGATGCCATGATTGTTATCCTTAATATGTATGTGAAATCCATAAAAGATTAGTAGATCTCATTGACAATTCTTGATTGCTTGAAACATGATAAGATTTGAGGATAGTTATGAAAATGAGAAATTTGATGGATGGATCTCTGGATCTGATGAATATGAATCGGATTAGATTTGAGTTGAGGGAGAGATTTAGTATTGAGATGGACACCAGAATTTATTATTTGATTTCAGACCTAGTTGGTGAGAATCGTAGGCCGACAGTCGACTGGTCCATGACTCAGTCGACTGGTACGACCCTGTTATTGTATTTTCAATCTTGAGTAATCGATCGGGACAGTCGACTGGCTCTAAAATCAGTCGACTGGTATGCTGAGTAAAGTTTTGTTCAGTCTTTTCGGGACAGTCGACCATGACTCTTATGAGTCGACTGTTAGCACTTGGATTGTTCTTGAGAATTATTGGTAATTGTTTCGGGTGAGTCGACTGATGGTCGATTAAGTCGACTTACTGTACTTGTCAAAATCTTGGATATTGGTTCTCGGGGCAGTCGACTTATTATAGTATAAGTCGACTGGTGCTGAATAGTTTTCATGATCTTGAGTGTTCCTTGTTATCTTTGGTATTTTGTAGATGAATATGTTCGTCGGTGTCTTGGCATACCGGGTTCGTATTCGATCTATACTCTCTTAGTTTGTTTGTAGATGAATATGTTCGTCGGTGTCTTGGCATACCGGGTTCGTATTCGATCTATACTCTCTTAGTTTGTTTGTAGATGAATATGTTCGTCGGTGTCTTGGCATACCGGGTTCGTATTCGATCTATACCCTCTTAGTTTGTTTGTAGATGAATATGTTCGTCGGTGTCATGGCATACCGGGTTCGTATTCGATCTATATTATCTTTAGTTTGTAGATGGACATATTGTTATCCGATCTATGGCATTATTGGTGATCGATTGTTGGACATACATTGTGGTATTGAGATTTATTGATAGTTGGGCATATTCTGAGATGAGAGGATTACTGTTGGCTTGTATCAGTCGACTGGTGCATTATACAGTCGACTGTACCGTACAGTTGAGCTGTACTGTTTTTGAGAAGAGATTGATTGATGGATATTTGATCGTTGGTATTGTTTCTCGACTTGGTTCATGCTTGTACTGGCCTATCGTTCTTGTTTCAGATTACACGTTCAGTTTATGTATTTTTGTTCAGTACTTGTTGTTGAGAATTTATGTTCATTGTTTATTTATGTTTGTTGTTTATATCACTCACACCAGTTATGGCTGACCCCGTAGTTTTGGGGGTTAGGGTTCAACTCTAGCCTCATGTTGCAGGTTGCTTAGAATTGGAGGCTTGGAAGCTAGGGTTAGCTGCAGAGAGTTAGAGTGATTATAATAGAGCCTTGTGTAACAGTGTAAAGAATAGTGTTGTAAAAGAATTATTGTAATGTAAGGTGTTTGTATTTCCGCTGCAATTGAAAAGATTATTGTAATTAAAGATTTGGAATGAAATGATTTGAGTTTTTGGTCTATGAATATTGTTACATTGAAGTGGATCGCTGGCAAAGTGCCACATAATTTTCTAAGTTTCGTATTAGAAATTCGGGGCGCTACAGCTCAAATGCAAGATTTTTATTTGGATGCTGAGTTGGGAGATACTCAACTCCAAAGAGAGACTTTACTCCAAGGGATGGGATGGTGATCTGACATGCACAACTTGTGCATACCCGATGGAAACCACCTTCCACATCTTCTTCCAATGCCCCGTGGCTGTTCAAACCTGGCAATACTTCACACACCGCTTCAACATCCCTCATCTACCCTCATCCATTGCTGATTGTTTCACACACTGGTGTTTTGACTTCCACAAGCACAAGTTCACACTCTTGGCATTTGGTTACACTTGCTGCATGTTGGAGCATATAGCATGCTTGAAATGATAATACTTTTAACAACAAGTTTATTACTGTGGACAAACTTATCACTAATACCAAATTTTGGTTCTCTCATTGGTTAGATGCCAGCGGCGAGACAAAGAAGAAGGCAAGGATTCTCCAAGAGCTTTTGGCTATCGGGGAGGTACCTACTCACAGCGCAGTGCAGGGAACTCCCAGGGATGATCCATGGCGTAGCAACTCAGCTTGATGATCTGTTAGTTCTTTTTTTGGGACATTGTCTGTCCTAGATCTTGTAATTTTTAACCTCTCCTATGCTCTGTTACCCTTTGGAGGATTGCCTTTTTGTATTAGGGCTAGCTGTGATGTGTGTCCGGGGGATGAGATCATACCCTTGAGGCTAGTTTAGAAGTACGACAGATGTCCAATGCCCTCTCTACGATTCAATGATATGCTATCTCAAGCTCAGACGCGCACATAGCTCGATTGTCACCAATTTCCTCCATCTGTTTTTTGTAACTCTTGTTAAAACTTTACTTATATATATATATATATATATATATATATATATATATATATATATATATATATATTTTCTGTGAGGTAGGATAATTCTACCTTTTACCAGTCAAAAAAAAAACATGGGCCGTCTCCAGGACCATCAACTCAGCCAGATCCACAATTATGGCTTACTTACTATCTAAGAAAGAGAGATTTTCAGCTGGTAGTCAAAACCCCCAAATCAGAAATTGAATAACTAATTCTATTCCTTAACTAGGGGAATCTCTAACCAAATCTTGATAGATACCTTATCAGGTCTTTTTTTATTGAGTGAGACTCCTAGGCTTTAAGTACTCTCCCCCCTCAAACAGTAAGAGGCAATGAATCTTTTGCCACTAAAATTTTAATCTTCTTTATAAGTTACTGACTTGAGCGTCATAGAATCTTTCATCGGAGCCAACCTCGGTGTTCAGACTTTGTGCAGGTTCGTCGGTGACTTTTAGCCTTCTAATCTAGATCCAAACGCTTTCAACAATTCAGATTCAGATGAAGGTGCTTTCAACCGTCAAATTCATATCCATTCAACAGCCCAATTTGTAAATTTTCTCCTGTAAAAGAACCCATCATCTGATTGCTCCAACACAAGAAAAAAAACAGCAACAATACTAAAATTCTGAATTTCTCAATATCAATTGATAATGGTCGACTATTGCTATTGCTAAAAAAATATGGCAAAAATAGTGAAATTCTATGTTTTTCAAAATCGATTAAAAAAGGATTATAAACCACAAAATCTGGCCAGCATAACGATTTAAAAAAAAAAAATCAAGCCGATAATGGTGGACCAAAAAATATGGTGAGGGATCAGGGTAGTGAATTCTTTCTCTAAAATTCGATCACGAAATTGTGGAAGCCCGCAAAATTTGTAGAAAATAGTGAAACTCAATATTTCTCAAAATTGGATGAAAACGATGGGCTACACAAAATCTGGATAAAACGGTTAAATTCTAAATTTCTCAAAATCACTACACAAAATTTGGATAAAACCGTGAAATTCTGAAATTTTCAAAATTGGCAGAAAACAATGGGTATAACCCACAAAATTTGTCTAAAAAATGTGAAGTCCAGAAGTTGACTATAACCCTTAAAAGTTACTTTAGGAAGTGAACTTTATAATTGGAACTCCCTGATCTGTCTGTACTTATTTTCTTACGTATAATTTTATTTGGGTTATCTGGATCGTATTTTTCTCTCTCTTAAACTCATTTGCATGCACTAGACTATATAAGTATCTTATTAATTTATGTTAAATCCCAAATTCTAAGTCAAACCCAAGCCCATTCACAATTGCAACTCAAACCATAACCCAATCCTTAAGGGGGCGTTTGGTAAAAAGATTTTTTTTTTGGCTCCTGGTATTTATGATTCCTAGGATTTATGATTCCTAGGAATCATAAAACAAGTTTGGTAGGTCTTAAACATCTCTGGAAATGTTAGTTGGAAACTTAATTTCCTATGTTTGGTTGAGCTACATATTTTCTGGGAATAATAATCTTATTATCCAAAATACCCCTCTCATCCTCAAATAACAAAACACACCCAATACTAATTACAAACAAAAACTAACTAATTCAATACAAGCCAAACCGAGTATGATCTATCAATGAAAGATGCCGATGCATTACTGGACTAACAGTTCATATTATGAACCTACAAATCAATCCAAATTTAAAATTTATAGTGAAAACAGGCATTGAAGAACATTCAAAATAGAGAGAGAAAGAACAAGATAAAGATGAAGATGAAGACCCCAGAAGAGATTGCAATCGTGAACTGCGATCGACGGTGAGTTTACTAGTGACGGTGACTGGGTTTCGGCCGACGGTGGAGGTTGACGGCGCTCGGGATCGACGGTGGGTGCGATGGTGTAGGTCTACGGGTGAGTTTTTGTGGGTGCGACGATGAAGGTCGACGGTGGGTGCGAGGGGAGAGGGCGGAAGCGAGGGGAAGTCTAACGAAGGGAGGGGAGGGCCTGGGAGGGAAGAGGAGGAGAGGGGAGGAGGAAGGGCGGGGAGGAAGAGGAGGAGGATGGGTTTTTTGGGGATACTTGTATTTTCAACGAAGTAACATTTTTCCAAGCACTTGAGAATCTAAGAATCCCACCCCCCTTGGAAAAATTTTTGTGGGAATTGTGGCAATTTTTTTTTCTAGGAATCTTAGTTTCCTGAAAATCTGAATTTAAAAATTAACATACCAAACATGAGAAACTAGATTCCCAAGTTAAGATTCTCAGGAAACAAAAAAAAATCCTTGTACCAAACGCCCCCTAACTCTAACTCCCCACTACCCCACTAACCTAAACAGCATGCCCCATGCCCCCTCTCCTCATCTCCATTAATTATCCCTAATAACAATTCATTAATCCCTAATCACCATCATCTTCTTCAACCATCCCGACCTCCAAGCCATCACCTCCACTTCATTAATCCCCTCGTAATCATCTCCTAACCCTAATCTCCATGTTTAATACCCAACACCTCCTTTCCACCATCACAAACATCCAACTCCCCCACAACCATTTAAGCTCCATTCATCTCCATCTTCTCCATCAAACCCAACAGCCACTTCAACTCTAAACCCATCTACTCCACCCTCCTTCATCCCGCAACCTCCACTGCCATTGCTGCACCAACCGACAACCCCTCAAATCCATTCAACTGCACAGCCAACATCTTGCCCCGAACCCAACCTTCATCACCATATGAAAACCCAACACCTCGTTTACACCCGACCTCCACCATCGAACCCGAACTCTCCACTACACCATCCAAACCCGAACACACTGCCTCATCTCATCTCCATCTCTAGCTAGGACCCGCACAACTCCAAACTCCAATCCCGAACATCCAGCACTCCATCAACTTAACACTCGACGTTGCCACCCTCACCCGACCTCCACAAACAGCCACCGACCACCATCTTGCTGTCCCACATCTCTCTATCAAACCCCGATCTCGTTGCTGCCTCTCCATTAACTTGACCAACCCCACTGCCTTGCTGCCTCCACCTACACCATATCCGACCTCAAACAACCCAGCATCCATCAGCCCCTTCCACCCTAATAGCAGCCTCACCATCTCCTCGCTGCCATCGACCTGAACACCCTCACAAACAACAACTCCACCTTCGTCATTTCCGATACGCGAACTTCACAACCATCTTCTCTCCATCTCGACCTCTACTCAACCTTATTGTCATTGCTATCGTCGCTCGCTGCCATTGTCGCTGTCGCGTTGCTGAATTGTTGCTGATTTGTTTCTCTTCTTCCCGTTGTCTTTACACATCGTAATCGTCGTCAAGGCAAGCGTTGTATTGAACTCCTAGAAAGTAGTACATTTTTTTTGTTGTTGTTTGTCTCTATCGAATTATCATGTCGAAACTCAATTCGAATTCTCCTTCATGTCATATGAATTTAATAAATTTTTGAACCGTATATCATTGATTCGTTTCGCTGTCCAATACCTCTTAAGTTGATCCTTGTAAATCCTTCCTTCCATGTTCCCTCATTGCATGCGCAATTATAATCACCAAGTTATATGAATACTATGTTGTAGAATTATTTTAGAAAATATTAATGTTGATTGATACTTTTCTCGTATGTTAAAATTTTAACTTAACGTTGTGAATCATGATTCTCTTACACATGTACTTGATATAATCATGAGACGTTTCGAATAAAACCACTTGTTAATTCATTCAAATTGATTTTTGATTTCATCATTGAATAGAAGATGAATGCACTTATGACTATAAATTCTATTTTTGTAAATTGAGGTTTTAAAACAAAGTAATAGGTTTTCTACCATGTCGTTTATCTGATTTTGTGTAGAGGTGTGGACCTAGTCCCTGTAACCAAAATTAGAGTTTTATAAGTGTATTTTGTATCCCTCTGAGTGTAGAATCTAGAATATCTTCTGGTTTCACAAACAGGACTTATAGGTTGTGAGATATTAAAGTTTAAGTGTTGTAACGTCTAATTTTTCAGATTTTCTGTTGAGATGTATCGTCCCCATAAACTGCTTGAAATAATGATTTATTGATGGAATTCTGATCTGAGATAAACATAAATATTAATAAACATTATTAGGACTTATATTCGAAAATTTGGAAGATTTATTAATGATTTTACAGTAGAGTTATAAGCATGAGAATTTATAGTCGTATATTGCTGACTGAACTGTATATCTATAAAGAATTGACTGATAGGCATAGCTACTAACCTTAGAATGTGTCGTGTAAATAGGCGTTGGATTCGGCAGAAAGTCTATTTTCTAGAACCCCTGACGGAATCGATTTTGTTTTTCTATAGTAGCAGGAAAGTGAGTTTTAATGCCATCATATATTGTTGTCCAGAATTACATTTTGTGTTCTTGAACTATATGTATATTGTTATTCATGCTTAATGAATTGTTCTAATATAGTAGATTGATAGAACAGTTCCATATCATGCATTTGCACATATCATTCAAAATCTTCTTGATTATATCTTTTGTCTTTATATACTATATCGCATCAATTCTTGATACTTGTTCTGATTACCATTATGTATCTATCGTAATTGCATCGTTATCATAGTTATTATTGCTGTTTTGGATGTCAGAACTAAGTGCTACATCGAAGGTATCGGCTGGGGCCACCTCTATAATCTGCGGGGGGGGGCCACCTCTATAATCTGTGATAGCCACCTCTGGAGTCCAATATCCAAAGTAGTGACATGATAAAACATTGACAAGTTGAGGTAATAAACGATACAACTTATTAGTGGACAGTATAGGAGAGTGTACTTGAAAGAGGCCCGTGTTTCCTGCATTATTGTTATCGATCATTGCTCATCGTTTATTGTTTATCGATTATCGTTTATTGTTGTTGGAAGGCCATTATTGTTATTGTTATTAAATGACCCGAGTACATAATTCTGTAGACTTAAGTACTTAAGTCCAAATGTTCACTTGATTGTTATGCACCAAAACTTATGGTATGAAACACATGATTACGTGCATTGGATAGGTTAATAAAAGACTGATAAACCTAAGATTGACACTAGACATCCACACTTACATTATTGATTATCGATTATAGTATATCCACCATTGCATCATTGATTATCGATTATTAATCATGTCACCGACTATTGTTTATTGACCACTGCATATCGATTGATTATACCTCACAATTTTGATTGCTTTATCTTATCTTCATTATTTGTATTGTAAATGATCATATCATCCCAATATTTGTATTGCTTTTTCTTGCTTTTTTTTATTTATTAATATTGTATTTTATTGCTTGTTACAATTTGCTGTCTGAAGCTTGCTCTAACGGACACCCCCTCTCCAGGCCACCTCAGATGATGTTTATACATGTATCGATGGTGAAATACCAGAGGAACTTGATGAGCAGACCTTCTAGCTGACCGCAATGAGATTGTTATATTATCTTATTTCATTCAAGTTGCTATTTTATCTAGTTAGTCATAGCAAATTGGTTATTGAATAGTTGTTATTTCCGTACATTGTATTCCCAGACGTTTTGACCCGAAGTTTATGTTTTCTAGATGATGGTTATGTTTGAGGATTAGTTATCATATTTCCTGTTGATGTGATTATTTCTATATAATTATATTGTTCAGTTATAACTGTACATCTTATAGATAATGTGTATCATTTGTTGGGCCTTTTGTGAGTGAGCATGAGAAAGAGGGAAAGAAGATTGTGGGGTAGTGTTGGGGAAAATTTGCTAACTTATAAATAGGATACCCTAGCGTTTAAAAATGCCGGGTATCCCTACCTACCCCGGCTTTTAAAAAAAACGCTGGAAAAACTATAGCTCTTTTTTAAAAAAAACACTGAGGCATCCCGTCGGAACTGCACAAATGCCGGGTAGTTATGCCGGAAAAAGCCCCACCCGTTTGTAGTGAGGGGAGTTACGTTCAGACACCAACAAACAATTCTGTAGTAGCTTGCCAAGAATCTGTGAGCTTATTTAGGACCTTATTGTCAGACAGAATTGTAAATTTAAAGATACTTGAGAGCAGCAAACCAATGGATCTGATATTGCTTAATCATGTAAATTTTATCACCTTCAATTTTAGTGCACTTCGAAAGTAGAATATATAATGCACTTTCAACACTTTTAGACAAAAAGATGACAATACAGAGGAAATCTTTCCCCTGGCAGTATATTAACACCACCCTTTGAAGCAATATCCAAAGGCAGATTACGTTCATCTTCTCATAAGAGTTTAATATGATGATTCATATTAACATATAATCCTATATCCAGTACAACACCACAAATACAATTCTCTGTCAACCACAACAACAACTCTGAAGAAAACTGTTTCCCCCCCAGCTATCAATATTCACTTGGCCCTCACCTGAATGCCCTCAACAATAAGGCCACTCTTCCAATTACCTTTCAGCTGTTTGAAGCCCATACGTACCATCCCATCACTCCCATCTTCATTGAAGAACTCCCCCATCTCAATCTCCATCCAACCAGCATTCCTCACTGTTAGAACCTGAATATAAAATACTAAAAATCCCAACAGAAATTGTGAAGAAATCAAATACAGGAAGGAAAAACAGTAAACAATAAACTTGTACAGAGTCGAGATTTTGAAGAATCTCTGTCCTTAAAGCTGAATTTGCCCCGTAGTGTGACGGTTACCGGCAAATCGCTTCCCAGGATACAACTGTACCTTCTCTGAAGATGCAGCACCCTTGCTTCAGAGACAACGAACTGCTGTCTGTGTGTACTCTCAGTTGACAGACCCTGGACTCAGAGCAGAGGAAGAAGAAGAGGAAGACTCAAGTGGAAAAATTTTTTCTATATCTGTTTGGGAGCTGATGTCTGGGTATAAGAGTTGGACTGGAGACTGTTCAGCAGCCATTACTCTGTAACAGCAGAGTAATGGGGACTCTTCAGTTTAGTAACTGGTGAGCCATTACTCTGCTGTTACAGAGTAATGGCCTCAGTTACTGAATCTGAAAAGTCTTTTCAGTTCAGTAGGGGAAGAGGCTGTCTGGGCAAAAATGTAAAATAAAATTTTAAGCCAGACCAAACCAAACCAAACCAAACCAAACCGGGCCGGGCCGGGGGCCAGGGCCGGAGCCGGAGCCGGAGCCGGGCCGGGCCGGGCGCGCGCGCGCGCGTGCGCGCGTGTGTGTTTGTCATTTTGGCTAAGTCCTCTCTCCACTACACGTTAGTGGTAACCCCCGGGCCACGCCCTCTAGTCCAGTTTTCTAGTATATATACTAGTAACAATCTTTCCCAATTTCCGATATGGGACTATCCATTTGTTAAGTTGGTACCTTTCAAGTACCCAACTTTGGATCAACATTTCTCATTCATACGGAATTCGTTTTTGGCAAGTGAGTATACTACGGAATAGTACTCGACGAGAGGATCGCAATCCACTCATTTTCCGGTGCCGCCGGTGGCCGGAGCTTGCCGGAATCCGGCCCGGAAAACTGCAAAAATTAATTCCAACAATCCCCCACATGAATGGAAATTACCAGACCATGTAATCCAGACACGACAGAAAAAACAAAAAACATGACAGAAAGACTCTGAGAGTACAATCGGAAAATCACTGCATCAGGAATGGTAGTAATTTTTCAACTTTGAACCACCCTTAGTAATTAGCTATCGGATTCACTTGACCAGGTAGTGATCATGATGTCTTGAACTACCCGGACGTTCATGTGAACCTAGACAATAACTATCACACAGTTTCATCTCCTCACAGAACCAAGTTCTCTTGTTGTGTTCATTTTGGCCTTGAACATCCCTGGTTAATCATGAGTGAACTTGGAGAATGTAGCCTCTCTTCATTCTCCTAGAAACGGCCCCATTTCACACTCACAAGGTGATTTCCCATAAAGAGTATCCTGCTATACCCCACTTTTATTTCAAAGCTATGGGAATCATTAAAAGCCAAGCTTATCCTAACTATTTGCAGGCAGCACTTGTTTTGTCATTCTAAGAATGGGTATGAGATGTTAATCTCTAAGTGCTTTCGTTGATTCAACAAGATTTAGTTGTCCCTTTGAACCTAGATCTTGGGATCTCCAATTTCTAAGTAGGGTTTCCATCAAGTATCCTCTTTCGTCATAGGCTTTAAACCCATTCCTCTTGATGATCTCACAACCTGCTCTCGCGACAGACCTTTAGTAAATGGATCCGCTAGGTTGTCGGTCGATTTTATATATTCTATAGAGATTACTCCATTTGAGAGCAGGTGTCTAATGGTTTTGTGTCGCCTTCTGATATGACGAGACTTACCATTATACATGCAATTCAGTGCCCGTGCTATAGCCGATTGGCTGTCACAGTGTACACATAAGGCAGGCACTGGTTTTTCCCACATAGGAATATCCTCTAAAAAGTTGCGAAGCCATTCTGCTTCTTCTGCCGCTTTGTCTAAAGCAATGAACTCAGATTCCATGGTGGATCTGGCTAATAGCGTTTGTTTAGAGGATTTTCATGACACAGCTGCACCACCAAGTGTGAAAACATATCCACTTGTGGATTTTGAGTTCTTTGAGTCCGATATCCAGTTGGCATCACTGTAGCCTTCCAGTACTGCTGGATATCTGGTGTAATGCAGCGCATAACTCTGAGTATGTCGCAAGTAGTTCAATACTCTTGTTATTCCTTTCCAGTGACTTCGTCCTGGATTACTCGTGTATCGGCTCAGTACGTTTACCGAATGTGCTAGGTCCGGTCTTGTACAATTTGTTAGGTACATCAGACTACCAATTACACGTGCATATTCCAGTTGTGATATGCTTTCGCCTGTATTTTTGAACAGGTGAAGACTTGGATCGACGGGACTTTTTGCTGTCCCATTGGAATAATTCTTGAATCTTTCAAGTACTTTCTCAGCATAATGAGCTTGAGACAAAGTAATCCCCTCAGATGTCCTGGAGACTTTGATTCCTAGTATGACATCTGCAACTCCCAAGTCTTTCATGTCAAACTTGCCACTAAGCATGCTCTTAGTTTGTTTGATAATGTCGTTATTGCTTCCAATAATGAGCATGTCGTCTACGTATAGACAGACCAGAATGTATCCATTTGGAGTATCTTTGATGTAGATACATTTATCACATTCATTTATTTTGAAACCATTTGACATCATAACATTGTCAAATTTTGCATGCCATTGCTTTGGAGCTTGTTTCAGGCCGTACAATGATTTTACAAGCCTGCACACTTTATTTTCCTGTCCAGGAACTACGTAACCCTCAGGTTGTTTCATGTATATTTCTTCTTCTAAGTCCCCATTTAGAAATGCAGTTTTAACATCCATTTGATGTATTTCCAGGTTACGTAGAGCTGCAATAGCTATCAACATTCTTATGGATGTTATTCTTGTAACTGGGGAATATGTATCGAAGAAATCTAGGCCCTCTTTTTGCCTAAATCCTTGTACCACAAGTCTAGCCTTATGCTTCTCTATTGAACCATCTGGTTTCAATTTTTGTTTGAAAATCCATTTGCATCCTAGAGCTTTACATCCAGAAGGCAAATCGACTAACTCCCATGTATGATTTTGCATAATGGAGTCTATTTCACTTTTGATTGCTTCCTTCCACATAGGAGCATCAGGCATAGACATGGCTTCCTTGAACGTTCTGGGCTCATTCTCTAACAGAAAGGCCGTCACAAAGTCAGGACCAAATGATTTTGATGTTCTAGCCCGTTTACTTCGTCTAGGCTCATCGGTATCCTGTTCTGGTTCATCAACTGAAGTACTTGCAGTCCCTTGTTCACGTGTACGTTTAGGGTACGTAGTATCCTTGCACGGAAACACGTGTTCAAAGAATGAAGCATTTCTTGATTCCATTATTGTATTTACATGGATATCCGGTATATCCGATTTGTATACCAAGAACCGATATGCACTACTGTTGTGTGCGTAGCCTATGAATATGCAATCAATCGTCTTAGGTCCGATGGTGACCTGTTTCGGGTTAGGTACTGCCACCTTTGCTAGACACCCCCACACTTTGAGGTATTTATACGAAGGTAAGTTACCTTTCCACAATTCGTATGGTGTCTTGCCGGTTTTCTTGTGAGGTATTTTGTTGAGAATGTAGTTGGCAGTCAGCAACGCTTCCCCCCACATGTTTTGGGGTAAGCCAGAATTCAACAACAAGGCATTCATCATCTCCTTTAGAGTTCGGTTTTTGCGCTCGGCTGTACCGTTTGATTCGGGTGAGTAGGGAGCAGTTGTCTGATGAACTATTCCATGTTCCGAGCAGAACATGTTAAATGGTGCATCATATTCTCCTCCTCTATCACTTCTAACGATTTTAATCGTTTTGCCAAGTTGATTCTCAACCTCAAGTTTATATTCTTTGAATTTATCCAAAGCCTCATTTTTGCTATGTAACAAATATACATAACAGAATTTTGTGCAATCGTCTATGAAAGTCACAAAGTACTTTTTGCCACCTCTGGTCTGCACATATTTTAAGTCACACAGATCTGTGTGAATGAGACCTAGAGTTTCTGTGTTTCTTTCTACAGAACGTGATGGAGTTTTAGTGAGTTTGGCCTCCGTGCAAACTTCACATTTTTCTGAGTTATCTACCTTAAACTTTGGTAGCAAATTCATGTTAACTAATCTACGAATAGAATTTACATTAACATGGCCTAGTCTTTCATGCCAAACAGAAGAAGACTCAACAACATAGGCAATAGGAGTTATTTCATTAATTTTGGGAACAGCAGGAACAATAGTTTTAGGGATGACTGTCATTACATTAAACTTGAACAGTCCATCCTTTACATATCCTTTACCCAAATATACCCCATTCTTGGACAGTACAAAATTATCAGAAACAAGTACAACTTTGAACCCATTCTTACTTAGCAAAGAACCTGATATCAAGTTCTTTCTAATGTCTGGGACATGCAACACATTTGTGAGTGTGAGCTCTTTGCCTGAAGTCATTTTCAGTACTATCTTCCCTGTTCCTTCAATTTTGGAGGTGGAAGAGTTTCCCATGAACAGCTGTTCATCTTTGTTGCACTTCTGGTAGGAGGTGAACATTTCCTTGTCCGAGCAGATATGCTTGGTGGCCCCTGTATCGTACCACCATTCACGAGGATTGCTCCCCACAAGATTTACCTCTGAAACAACAGCACAGAGGTCCAGGTCAGAGAGACCAGTGGACAAGTTCTCAGCTATGTGTACATGGGATTTTTCATTTCCTTTTACATGTCCAGATTTTGAATAATTACTGTCCTTACTACGGCACTCAGAAATTTTGTGCCCCAACTTACCACACTTGTGGCATTTCCCAGCAAACCTCTTTGCAAGAGGTTTTTTGTTGGAGGCCTGTGGCAGAAACTTCCTCTTTTTGCCCTTCTGTTCATGCTCCACCACATTAGCCTTTTCGATGGACTGATTTCCATAGGACCTCTCAGCCTTGCGATTCTCTTCTTCAATCCGCAACCTGATAATTAGATCTTCAAGAGACATCTCCTTTCGTTTGTGTTTGAGATAGTTCTTGAAGTCTTTCCACCCAGGTGGAAGTTTTTCTATGAACGCTGCAACCTGGAAAGGTTCGCACAGCGTCATATTCTCTGCAGCAATGTCGTGCATTATAACCTGCAGTTCTTGGACTTGACTCACCACTGTTTTGGAGTCAATCATCTTATAGTCCAGAAATTTGCCGACAACAAATTTCTTGGACCCGGCGTCTTCAGTTTTGTACTTCTTTTCCAGGGACCCCCACAGGAGTTTGGATGTCTTGAAGACGCAGTAGACGTTGTACAGAGAGTCTACCAGGCCATTCAGGATGTAGTTCCTGCACAGGTAGTCGCCCTGTGTCCACGCGTCAACTGCTGCAACAGAGTGTGCTTCCATTGGCGCCAGCATCGGGGCAGATTCATTGAGGAATCTGTCCAGCTTCAATGTGGTCAGGTAGAACTGCATCTTCCCCTGCCACTTTTTGAACCCAGTTCCATTGAACTTCTCTGGTTTTTCTCCCACGCTTATGTGTGTGGGCAGAACGACCGAATGTGCCGCAACCGATTGTGCAGTCACATTCTGGGTCACCGGAGTTTGGGTACTGATAAGCCCAGCAGCAACTTCAGTTTGTGTGTTTTCCATGTTTTGATTGTGTTCTCTTCTCTGAAATTGGTTGAAATAGAGATAGTTAGTCCTTTTTTTTTTTTTTTTTTCGAACAGAACCTGTAAACAAACTTCACAAAAATTGTTAGAATCAGTGAGGAAAAATTCAGCTTTAAGATTGTTAGAACCTGAATATAAAATACTAAAAATCCCAACAGAAATTGTGAAGAAATCAAATACAGGAAGGAAAAACAGTAAACAATAAACTTGTACAGAGTCGAGATTTTGAAGAATCTCTGTCCTTAAAGCTGAATTTGCCCCGTAGTGTGACGGTTACCGGCAAATCGCTTCCCAGGATACAACTGTACCTTCTCTGAAGATGCAGCACCCTTGCTTCAGAGACAACGAACTGCTGTCTGTGTGTACTCTCAGTTGACAGACCCTGGACTCAGAGCAGAGGAAGAAGAAGAGGAAGACTCAAGTGGAAAAATTTTTTCTATATCTGTTTGGGAGCTGATGTCTGGGTATAAGAGTTGGACTGGATACTGTTCAGCAGCCATTACTCTGTAACAGCAGAGTAATGGGGACTCTTCAGTTTAGTAACTGGTGAGCCATTACTCTGCTGTTACAGAGTAATGGCCTCAGTTACTGAATCTGAAAAGTCTTTTCAGTTCAGTAGGGGAAGAGGCTGTCTGGGCAAAAATGTAAAATAAAATTTTAAGCCAGACCAAACCAAACCGAGCCGGGGCCGGAGCCGGGCCGGGCGCGCGCGCGCGCGTGTGTGTTTGTCATTTTGGCTAAGTCCTCTCTCCACTACACGTTAGTGGTAACCCCCGGGCCACGCCCTCTAGTCCAGTTTTCTAGTATATATACTAGTAACAATCTTTCCCAATTTCCGATATGGGACTATCCATTTGTTAAGTTGGTACCTTTCAAGTACCCAACTTTGGATCAACATTTCTCATTCATACGGAATTCGTTTTTGGCAAGTGAGTATACTACGGAATAGTACTCGACGAGAGGATCGCAATCCACTCATTTTCCGGTGCCGCCGGTGGCCGGAGCTTGCCGGAATCCGGCCCGGAAAACTGCAAAAATTAATTCCAACACTCACTTGGGGCACCCGCACACCAGGTGGGACCCTGCGATCACGCCTCCGATACCTCGGGTTTGGCAATCCCTGATTGTCCTCATCTTCGTCTTCTTCGTAGGGATGTAGACATACCTCTTGCTCTGAAGCATAACCTCCAAGGCTTACTGATACTTGTTGGGTAGGGAATTCCAGGCCATATGAGTTAGGGGCTAGTTTGAAGATGAGATATGCTCTGTAGATTGTTTTTGGAGAAAGGTCTCTACTCTCAATTGTGCCACTGACGTCGAGCCGGCAGACACGAGAGAGTTTGGCTACTTCAGCAAACCTGATTATAGAAAGAAAAGGGAAATGTAATGTCCACTTCTCGGGACAGTAATTAGCTATGTAAAAGATGGTTTCGGCTCATCTGAAACTTAGCGAACTAAGCTTGAACAAAAGATAAGTCTAAATAAAAATAAATGCACGAGCCTGATTCAGCTTGGCTTGAACTCAAGCTTTGATTCTTTAGTGCTCTTGAAAGTGCATATAATATTTTATTGTTTTCCATCAGAATCACAATTACAGCACCCATAACTGAGTGAACATTAAAAACTCTACATTCAAATCTTACATTTTCTATTATGAACTTAAACATTAAAGTCATAAAAAGTTCATTCTTTATTAGTATGAAATGTATATGCTACTTGAGGCTTCCCTAATGTTCAACTTGAAGATTGAAATTTTCTTTAAGTTAGGACTCGTTTAGCTCAATTACAACCCTGCTCTAATGGCTGATTTCAGGCTTTAAGGTACATACACAATACCGTTCAAATAACAATTACTCAACTTCGGGGTGAGCACAACTTGGTTAAAACCGAATACCAAACCAAACCATATACAAAACTAGTTTGGTTCGGTTAAAACCAATCCGGTTCGGATTCAGTTATGGTTGTTTTTGAGTAGATAAATTCAGTTCAGCTATGGTTAACCAAAAGATAACTACATCTACTATTTTAATGGGAGAGTTGGGGTTTCTAACCAAACAAACCCTAACTTGGTAACTAAACAAACCCGTGTAATACATGGCTAAACTAAATCCAACAAATACACACGTGTGCAGCACGTTTAATCCAAATCAAAATATTCAACTGCGTCTCTTCCTCTCCCATCGTGTCTATTCCTCTTTCCCGCGCTTTCTCTGCTTCTCTCTTGCACCGACCGCTACTTCTTCACCCTCCCCGCGCCGCCCCACCGCACGCCCCCCTCCCGCCTAACCATCCCCGCGCCTCCCCACCGTGCGCCCCCGCCCTGCCTCCCTATCATTTTTAAAGGTTTTTGCCACTTCCACCTCCCCAAACCTCTCCCTCCTCCCACGCACGCCTCCGATGCTGCCGCATCCATCGCCGACGCACCCCACCACCCCTCCCACCCCGCCTCACCTTGTCTTTTTTAAATAAAGA
Source organism: Hemerocallis citrina (assembly GCA_017893485.1). Taxonomy (NCBI): domain Eukaryota; kingdom Viridiplantae; phylum Streptophyta; class Magnoliopsida; order Asparagales; family Asphodelaceae; genus Hemerocallis; species Hemerocallis citrina. The sequence goes on along the minus strand of CM030368.1, from coordinate 18,416,078 downwards.
GTTCTTCTAAGATGCAAACCTCTATCTAACTTAACAGTATTTAGACAACCCCTTAAAAAGTGCGCTGATATTTTTATCTTCTTCTTCTTTATCAAGGTTATTTTTGTCATTTAATCTTATAAGTTTACCAAAATTAAGCACCCACTAACTAGAAAGTATTAGTTTTTTGGGAGAAAACATCTTATAATCAAAATAGTATATGATATGATATTAGGAAGCAAAAGGAACCATTGGATTTATCATAAAAGTTGTTCAATCTAATGATATCATTTACTTTGGGTATGGATTTAGTTTGGTTATTTTATGAATAATAATATCCGCGGAATTAACCATTGCACACCTGCGTCTAAACTTTTCAAGCCTATTGGTTTTAATTTAGAAAAAGTTCACTAACATATAAAACTTAACGACTCATCAAATGATTCAAATCATCAACAGATAGTCAAACAATCAAGAACCGAGAAATGTAAAAAAATAGTCACATGATAAAATCACCTAGAGTCAGGATGGGAGACCCATCTCCAATACCGCTCGTCATTTCCCCCATTTAATCGACAAATCTCTAGCGCGCATTGTATAGCACTTCGCTCCACTCCCTTTCTCCAGTGCAAAAATCTGAGTCCAAATTAATTCATGTTCAGAGCAATTTACACTTTGCTTTCCTTGCGGACTTTTCTTGATTTTTCTGCTTTTCTCACTAATAAAACACATCTATTCTTCACATTTGAATCTTTTAAAAAATACAAAATTCAAACATCCAATTTATTATTGGTGTACTAATTAGTTTTACTAGTAATACACACGTCCGATGCACGTATTAATTTTAAAAAAATTAAAGTAAGAACTCTGATTTACATGTGCGATGCATATCTTAATAAATAGGATTATATATTTTTAAAAGTAAATGTGAAGGTTATAATGGGTGCACGTGTGTTGCACGTAAGTAGGTACACTTCCATTATAATAGTTAGGACTAGTAATATTATATTAGTAATTATACTAATATAATATTAGTTACAACTTCGTTACAACTTCAATTCTTTCATTATACTAGTAATTTACACGTGCGATGCACGTCTTAATAATAATAATAAAAACATTGACATAGTGAGAAATCGAACCTGAAACCTCCTTCATATTAGTTATGTATGTGCATCACACGTGTTGGTAGATTTACAATTGGAATATTTACAAATGACACTAAGGTCTTCTCTCATTATAATACTAGAGATTATATATTATATTATAGATAGATAAATAGATAGTAATTTACATGTGTAATGTACATTTAATATATTAAAAAAAAATTAAAATAAAAAATCTAACGTAGTGGGGACTCGATCCTAAGACTTTCTTCATATTAGTTATGCACGTGCAATTTACGTTGGTAAATTTACAAATGACAATAAAGACTTCTGCCAATATTATATTAGAGATTAGAGATTTGCACAAATCCTGATTTATTTTCATCAAAATTTATTAAAAATCTGAAAGGTCTGAATCTCCTCCAAAATTTTAGTGGATCTACAAATGGATCTTGTAGAACCCTACCCGAATGCGATCGTTTCAACAAAATTTTTGACTCGAAAATTACCTTTCTGCCACCGTCGATGAGGATGGATTCGCATAGTCGGAAGTAGAGCTCTTTCAGCGATGAGAAGCTCACCGGTTCGACGGCTCGCGATAAGATCTCGCGGTAATCAGACGGCAGGAGTCGGCTCCAAACAGTGTCGGAGCCCGCGGCGCTGCAGAACGTTACCGACACCAGCGCCGATCTGCACGCATCGCGAGGCGTCGTGAAGGAAAGCACGTGCGATATGCACGCTTCCGGCAGCTGTGTGATCTCAGTCGAACCTTCCATTTCTCCCTTTTTCTTCTTGGTTTTTTGGGAATGTGTTTTTTGTATGAGAAATGGATTAGTTGGCAGTTTTTGTTTATCATAGATGATTTGTGGACTTCATCTCTATAGTATAAAAGCGCCTGTAGTCGTCTAAGTCATATTTTGGGTAAATAGAAATGGAAAAAATGAATTTGCGCGACAAACTTTCGTCTCAGAAAAAAAAAAAATATATATATATATATATATATATATATATATATATATAAATGCATTGAAGTGAGGGATAAAGGACAAAAAAAAATTAAAAAAATAAAATAAAAACAATCAAAGAATGCACAAAAAGACAAAAAAAAATGAATTTGACAAAGTAATAGTATCAAATTACTTTTAAAATAGTACAATTAACTTTGCCTTTTTTATAATGTAGGGACTTGGAGCATCTCAAATCGGTTACTAAAATGCCAAAAAAAAAAGCAAACGAGCACTGCAATTGTTTGCTATTTTGTCAAATTTTAGCAAACGATGAACAATGTCCTGCCATATTTGAGAAATGAATTTGACAATTGCTAAATATAACAGATGAAACAACATGTACTGTCCCTATTTTTTAATAATTTTTTCTAAAGATCAGACGGATCTTCATGTTCTGACTGATTAGTTTTCAGGATTTTTTTTAGTGCGATCGGACGGTACATTAAGAATTTTTTTTATTTATGAAAAAACGTCGGACAGTCCATGTACCGTCCAAGAATGAAAAACCAAAAAAAGGAATGGACAAAACATGATCCGTACTTTCATTTCTCAATTTTGGAAAATTGAATCCAACTCAAATTTCCACCATTCTTTTCCTAACAAGTCAAAGTCAAAGTCAAAGTCAAAGTCATGTTAAAAACAAATTGTTTCGAAGTCCATTTTGCCAAATAATTCTTTTAAAGTTATTTTAATTGGTTGGACGAAACAACACGTTTCGTCTGTCCATTTGTTTTTCTCATTTGCTATATTATAGCAAACGACGACTGCAGCAAAACACTCATTTTACCATTTGCTATTTTGCCAAATTGTCAAAATAGCAAAAATGATTGGAGATGCCCTTAAAGGTCAAGAAATTGACAATGGACTGATAGGTCTTTTTATATGGATTTTTTAAGGAAAATTTATAGAAAATCCCCTACTTTTACAAATAAAAATTAGTACTACCGCCGAACTTCACCTCTCTTGTTAGTGGTGGCATTCGGGTTCGATGGTCCGGGCTGGGCCAAAACCCACCAGGCCAAGCATAGAGGTGGGCGGTCCCAGGCCGGGCCGATCCCGAAAGTGGCAACCACCAGCCCAAACTGGGCCAGCCAGCCTGGGTCCCGGTTTCTAGGTTGGCCCGATGATTTTTTAACTTTTAATTGTTTTTTCCCTCGAGTTCAAAATTAAAATAGAAAATTAGATTAAAAAATTGATTAAAAAATGGTGTACATGATCTAATCATGTAAAACAAATTACGTATTATTTTTCTCAGTTGTTGAGGTCTCGAATGAAATACAAAGGCAAAAAATCAAAATAAATAAATATTGTAATAATACATATATGGTTACAAAATTTAAAATTACAAGTTAAGGAAATGATTCTTCGTGCGAGTGATGCCTATATTATTGAAGGCTTGGGTGACTTCTAGGTGTTCGCAGGTGTTCTTAACCTTCAATACCCTGATGATACAATTCTTTTTGCTAAACCGCATGGAACCTCCTTACGGAACCTTAAGCTTATTCTATACCTTTTTGAAGGGGTGTCTGGACTTTCCATTAACTTTCAGAAAATTTCTGTCATCTGGCTTGGTGGGTATACCAGTAGACAAACAGAGATTACTAACCTTTTTAATTGTTCTTCAGACTCGTCCCCGGTCAATTATCTTGACATCCCTCTTTATGGGAGCAATCCGTGCAAAAAATATTGGTACCCCATGATTGACAAGATTGAATCTAGACTCAATCCATGGGCATGCCGCCAGATGTTGCTTGGTGGTAGACTTATTTTGGTTAATTCTGTCATTTCCTGCATTGCTTTTTATATGATGTCATATTTCTATATTCCTTCTTGGGTGATCCAAAGTATCGATTCTATTAGACGAAATTTCTTTCGGTCTGGTTCTGCCATTTATTTCGTGGGTAAGAACCTTTGTAGCTGTAGTAGAGTGTGTCATTCTAAGGATGATGGTGGTCAAGGTATCCTTAACTTTAGACATCCGAACCTTGCCCTTCTTGGAAATTGGCTTTGGAAGGTGCTTCGTTGAGACGATCTTGCCTGGATTCGTCTGGTTAAACACAATTATCATAGTAGAAAGAAAGTTTGGGATTTACAGCCAAGGTTGGTTATCGATGCTTCTCCGTTTTGGAAAGGAATTTAGAAAGCGGTGGAACCTTTTCGGTGTGGTTTACAGAAAATTTGCGGGAATTGTTCCACCGTGAGATTTTGGTTGAAATTCTGGATTTCCAACAATAAATTATTTGTTCTATTTCCCTCTCTCTTCCATCTTGCATCTAATTAGCACGCTACCGGGGCTTCTTATCTTTCCTTTCACATTGATCTTCGGGAATGGACTATCCATTTCCGTAGGTCTCTCAATTCGCAACAACACTTGGATTTCACTCGCCTCGTTATATTGCTCGACTCTTACCAATGGCAAGCTCAAGATGATGTTATCTAGAGATGGTCAGGGTCTAGAACATATTCGGTTAAATATTTTTACTCTTTCCCTTAACTATGGTGGGATAAGTTCTCCGTTCTCTAAGCCCATCTGGCAAAACATTGCTCATCTTAAGGTTATGATTCTTGTATGGCTGACTATACATAATAAACTTCTCACAGTGGAAATTCTTGATAAAAAGAACCTGGCCATAGGACAAAACTGTGTTCTCCGTAATCTCTAACCCGAAATGAACAATCATCTCTTTATTCATTGCTCATTCATTTGTCCAATTTGGTTATGTTGCAAAAAAGTTTGGAACATTCGGGGAATTCCGGGCTCCTTGACCTCAGCTTGGAGCTCCTGGAGAAAAGAGAAGATTCCTATGACGGTTAACTATCTTGGGATATGGCTATGATGTCTTTGATTTGGGTCATTTGGAAAGAAAGGAATGCTAGGATCTTCACCAAGAAAAACTGTCCTATGAACTCATTATCGAAGATTTTATTCATTTTGCTAACTTCTGGCCGCATCTTCTTTCTCCCAATAACAGAGACACTCTCAACATTCACCCTCTTAATGATGTGGTTGCTACTTTGCTGCACATAGGTTTGAATAACATTCCTTAGTTTTCTATACTTCTTTGTCTTTGACGTCTTGTTTTTATTTTCTCTATGCAGTGCTGATGCTAGCTCCGGGTGTTGCTCATTGTTTCGAGTTCGCCATCCATACTTTTGGCTTGCCTCAGTGTTCTCTTATATTTATCTGTTTATGTTTTATGCTTGTGTCTTTTTTGGGGTCCTGTGTTTGTTGTCTGTCAGCTACATGTCTTGACTTACGTTTCGATTTCCAGCTGTGGTTGATGCTTTTGGTTCTTCACTTACTTTTCTTTACCGGTTGTTTTGCAGATCTCAGTTGCTGGCTTAGTTTTATTGGTGTTACTTGCCATTGACTTTTCTAGATGGCCCGATTCATGATGGTTGTATGCTGTGTTGCTGCTACCTGCTGAGCGTTTGCTCGACTGTGACCATTTGCAGGGCCACCTTCTGTTACGAGGATTGTAAATTTTCTACCTTTCCCCCCTATTTTTGTTCTATTCTAATGTTGCTGCTGTTGCTTTTCGGTGCTGAGGATGTATTCTAGGATGTTATGCACCCGACTCTATTGTCGTAAATATCTGATTGTACTGTTTCTTATATATATATATATATATATATATATATATATATATATATATATATGGTGTCGGCTAGGATTGGGACTCCACTTGAGTCCTATCCTATTGATAAAAAAAATAGTTAAGGGAATGATTATGATCTAAGGTTCGAGATATCCTAAGGTTAGATTGAAGAGAGGGCATTGGACTACCGTCGTGCACCTCTACTTGACATAAACCTAGGCTCTCATCGCCCTAAATTCCCTAGTGATCGTCCGCTACACTGCAATAATCTTCAATCTTCATTGTTAACTTGTGGTGGCAATTAGGTCTTCAATATTCAATCTTCATTCGTCACTACTTGTTGAATCTTCTTGTTATCCTTGAGTCATGTCCTCCACTTTCATCTAAACTCCACTGCACACGAGCATCTCCAAAGACTTCGACGTCAAGCAATTCCTTTTGTTGCTCAATATCTTACCACCAGGAGAAAAAAAACATACTTTCTGATGCGACAATGGACACCATGTGAGTTAGTATATCATTTTCCATATGAGAAAGAATAAGATAAGATGTTTCATTTTGTGTTTTCACCATGATAACGCATCAATATTATGTTCAACCGAAGGTTGTGCATTATACCAATGTTATTCATTGGGTACAATAGTCCTAGGTTTTTTTCGATCTAATTAGATTCAATACATCACTTGTTGCATTGGAAAATGCAAGACCCTTAGCTCTGACGCGGGAAGAAGACGGTGACCTTGTATCTTGTGTACCAGTAGTAGATGCAAAAGTTCTTTCATAACTATCATATAAACTATTTATTACTGACTCAAATTTATCTATAAATACATGCTGGTCAAAGTTATCAATGCCATCTCTAACGTATGTATAAAGTATTTTAATCAAATTCTTCGTACCCTCAAGTTTTATCACATGATCTATTACACTAACAACATAATACAACATACGAATATGATTAAAACAATTCCAAAAGTTAATGTAAGCGGAATGAGAAATTGCTCAAATCAAAATGTCACCCATCATTTCTTAAAAAGTATTCATCATGGGAATTATTATAAGTAAAATACTGGAAGAAGTGGAAGAATAAGATTTTGAAAATTGCAAGGTTCGGTTTGAAAATGTTACAAAAATTTGCACAAATTGTTGGCAAAATTCTAATATTTTTCATTTATTCAAAAGTTTTCCATATGCATTGAAATACAAATTCATTTATAAGCTTTATGTATTCAAGAGCAACAAAAAGCAGTTCGTAAGTAGAATTTCAATGGAGAACATCTTTAGTGAATTTTACATAATTTATTCCCTTAAGATCACACCATTGTTTGAATGCTTGAAGAGTAGGTTCACTCTAAGTTATGAATTGCACACAATACCTTAATACACTCGTATATTCGTAGGCTAACTTCAATGCATCTTGAACACAATGGTTTAGAATATGATATGCACATCTAACAAGAAATATTTCACTCTGTAAACTAAAACAAATCCCTTAATGTAGAAATTGCCCTTGTATTATTGGAGGCAAAATTTTATCACGAATACAAAAGTAGTGCATGCTTCTATTATATATGATGCAATAGCCGCACCATTATGGGGATACCTAAAAATTGGAATTGGATGATCTGCTTTTGAAGGATCAAATCGATATCAATCTAATGATATGTTACTCACATTATTGGAACATCGTTACAACCTTTCCACCAATCGGAGGTTAACGATATCCTACAAGTTAACAAATAGAACATACCAATTAACATGTCTTTAGTCTCTTTATAGACTTAAAATAATTAGCTTTAACAGTATTGCTAGGAATCTGTTTGTAATGGGGTTTAGGGTGGTTTGGTTAAAAGTATCTATGTTTTTACTATCGGAATAAGAAAATGGTAACTCATCCTTAATAATGAGTTTAGCAATTTTCATACTTACTACATGGTTGTTGGATTTATATGTCTTGCATACTCAATCCGAAGTGAAGAGAAGACGGTCTTACAAGAGAGGAATTGAAGGGATGAGTAGGTCGAAGAAGAGTAGCAACAAAAGCAGTGGAACAGAGAAGAGGTCAGTCAACCGCACATCGGGGCAGTCGACCGCAGCGACCAATGTTAGTGTTTGGGTTAAGGGTCTTGTGGGATTTGTTTAGAACCAACTTCTTCTCCAAGTTAGATCACATGACTCTCCTTGTCTGGTTATCTTTCCAGGAAATATTGAATGATTAATGCATCAAGTATATCAAACTAGGGTTTCTCTATATCTCTATATAATCAATGTAACGGCTCAAAGAGCGATATGATTCTATTGAGTGCCGAATAGAAGAAAATAGTACTTAATCTGAGAGGTGAGAGATTCTCCATTGTAAACATTAAGTAATTCTGGTTAAACTTGAGAGAGGGTTGTTGTGAGAATTGTAATATTCTTGTATCTCTCTAGTTGAATAATATCTCGGTTCTTGTTCTCCGTGATTAAGGTGAAATCCCCAACAAGGATAATTCTTGTGTGCTTTATGTGATTGGTTTGATCTGGTATTTACGCTTTTAATAAAGGCTAAAATTGAAAAAAAAAAACCCCTAAACTATCCCATTTATGCAGAAAACCTCACTCACCTTTTTTTTATGCAGAAAACCACACTCAACTATTGTGCGAAAAACCACATCATGACTCAGTTAGGGTTCCGTTATACGGGTGGTTTTTCGCACCCATAGTTGAGTGCGGTTTTCTGCATAAAAAAATGGTGAGTGAGGTTTTCTGCATTAAAAGAAAAGGTGAGTGAGGTTTTCTGCATATATGAGATAGTTTAAGGGGTTTTGTCAATTTTAGCCTAACGGAACCCTAATGGAGTCATGATGTGGTTTTTCGCACCATAGTTGAGTGTGGTTTTCTGCATAAAAAAAGGTGAGTGAGGTTTTCTGCATATATGGTATAGTTTAAGGGGGTTTTTTCAATTTTAGCCTTTAATAAAAGTAAACTTCTAAAGGTCCCCAAAATAGCTCCCCAAAAAAGCTCTCCTGCTCTCCAGCTAGATCCTACTTCCCTTCTCCATCTCTCCCAGCCCCTGCCCTTTCCAGCTCCCTTCCTCGTGCTTGGTCGAGCTGTTTTCTCCTGCCTCCATCTCCTGGTCCTCCTGTGGCCCATCTCCTCCTCTCCCTCAACTTCTGTCCACTTCCGGGGCTTAATCTGGAGGTGATTTTGGATGTATTTGGATCAGATCTCGTTGTGGTAGTGCTCTACTCCTCTCCATCGGCCTATTCTCCCTCATCTTTTTCCAAGTCTAGGTCCAGATTTGGAGGTGATTTTGGGTGTTTGCCCAGTTATTGGTTCAGATCTGGATGTGTTGGTGCCCTATTTGTCATAGATCTTTAGTTCTGAATCGTGCAGGGTTGAGATTAGCTTTTTACAGTCGTTGGCTCTAGTTTGTTGTCCTTGGCTTTGTCCTCAGCTCTGATTGGTTTGGTTCTGAGTGTGGTGGTGCACGAGTCGTATCAGGTTCTTCGTATGCTCTTTCTTAGCACTATTTTCCTTCTGGTTGGATGTCGGTGAGTGTTTTTTTATTTTCGACTTTGCCGAGTTATTCTTGACTGCTAGTTTGGGTGATTTGAACTTTTACTTCTGATTTTTTATTGTTGTTTAGACGATTGTGTGTTCTATACTTCTCTTTCTATAGTGTTCTTGTTCTCGTTCTCGGGGTATTTTTGGGTATTTTTATTGGCTGTGCTATTGTTTATGTGATCTCTACAGTAGTGATTTGTTGTTTGGGCTGACCTCAGGCCCATTAGACTTCCTCAATTTTCTTAATTTGGGTTGTATTATTTCTTGCTTGGTTGGACTATGGCACTTTCTTGGGCTCAAGTGATTAAAAAAAACACCCATTTGGGGACTTCCCATTACGGATTCCAGTAACATCCATATCCTTCGAGAGTCTTCTACTTCTTCTCCACAACCCCCTCGTTCGCCTTCCCTCTCTCATTCCCGCCCTTCAGACTCTTCTCCTCCTCACCGTTTTCTCAACTTGGTTATCTCAAATTTTTTTGCCAAAACAAAATTCAATGCTTGTTATGTGACAAGTTGGGCCACTCCCGTAACCGCTTCTTCTCACTTCAGCAGCTTTTGGGTTTATATCTTGGTAACCCTGTTACTGACCAAGTTCTTGTTGTTCTTGATTTTCCTGCTCTGAAGCTACAACTCAAGGAATTCAACTCGAAGAGGGTTAAAAGGGAACCCACCTATTCATCCTCATTGGCCCCTGCCATCCTCCCCATACTGCCTCCTTCGCATGTTCATCCTCTTCCACGTGCTCCATCTGCCGATCTCCTTCCTTTTCCTGCTATCTAGCCAACTCCACTCCCAATTCATGCTCCTCTTATGGTTGTGCTTTATTGTGAGCGTCCGTCTAAGATTGAGTAGAAAATAGCCAATCTTGCTTGCTTCAGTGTGGTTTCGTTTTATGGTGGTTCGATTAGTAACGCGGCTTGATGCCTTCTTGAGCAACTTTGCTGATGTGGGTGTTACCTACTTCGCTAATGGTGGCATTTGTTATAAAATGCCCCTATTCAAAAATGCCTGAGGAGTTGGTCTCCAATGATTCGCTTTCCAACGGCTCTGTTAAGCTCGCTATTAGATTTTGGTCATCTTCAGGTGTTGCTTTTCCGTGCTCCTTAACTATTTCGATGAAGTTTACTATCTCTGGTCTCCCTCCATTTTGTGATTCGCCACATCTTGTGGCCACCATGACTAGCTGCATTTGTGACCTTATTGGCACCTCTTCCACGATGTTGTTGTCATTTGGTTGTCTACATGTGTGTGCTGAGATTCCACGATGTTGTTGCTGGTACACGACCGTGTCTCGCAAACCGTGAGTCGAAACTCGCTTCTACAAGTTCGGGTGGCTTGCCCTACGTGAATCCGACCTAGTCAAAAAGTTTTATAATTTTCGGGTGCCGTTTGCGCGTTTTTCTCAACTTTCCTGCATGTGAATTTTATGACTTAGAATTTTGTAAGTGCGGTTAGAGTTTAAAACACTTCAAACAACCTCCAAAAAATACGAAACTTTGCGAGTTGGTTCGTGTCCCCTATGAGAAGCCAAACCAACTTGTAGAAGCGAGTTTCGACTCACGGTTCGAGAGATACGGCCGCGTATCGCTTTCGGTTGAAAAAAACTCAAATTAAGTGATACACGGCCGTATTTCTGGAACCATTAGTAGAAACTGACTTTTACAAGTTGTGGTGGCTTGCGCACTTATAAAAACACCAAATACAACGGTTTAGTACCCCTAATTATTCTCCTTTTTACGGTTTCTTAGGTATGGACAGTTTCGAAGGAAGTTCTGTTGCCGGAGATAAATTTGTTCGTGCACAACAAATTGGCGAGTATCTTCCTCATGTTGACGAGCACCTAAAACCGTAGATTGGTATGACATTTCCCACTCTTGAGGATGCGGAAAAATTTTATTCATCATATTGCAAATGTGCGGGATTCTCTATGCGTAAGGGTGGAAATAAATATAAGGGAAACGATGTAGTGGATAAATCATACGTTTGTAATAAAGCTGGGGAGTCACCGAATAGCCATAATGAAACTAGACGAGGTACAACTTCTAGAACGGGCTGCAAAGCTTTCGTCCGTGTCAAACTAAACCCACATAGTAATTCACAAAGTAATTCGTGGATTCTTTATTCATTAAATGAAGCACACAATCACGAATTTACTTCACCCGGTAGACGTCACTTGCTACCTCGAAACCGTGAATTGACTAAGACAGATAAAAATGTAATTGGTCAACTTACCGAAGCTAATGTCCCTGTATGCAAACAAATGCTATTCTTTGAAGGTGCAAGTGGAGGTAATGAGAAAATTGGATTCACCGAAACCGATGTAAGAAATCCCAGGAGAGACGAGATGGAGGGTTTAAAAGGACACGACGGACAAATGCTACTTGAGTTTTTTGAATCCAAAAAGGAGACCGATCCCTTATTCTATTTTGATTACCATTGTGATCCCGAAGGGCGATTGTCACATTGTATCTGGGTGGACGGTATCGCTAGAAAGAATTACAAAGTATTTGGGGATGTTCTCTGTTTTGACGCTACCTACAACACAAACCGATACGGGATGTTGTTCGTACCATTTGTTGGATTCAACCATCATTGGCAATCAATATTCCTAGGTTGTGGGTTCATCCCCAATGAGAAGACATCCTCATTTGAGTGGTTCTTTGAAAAGTGGCGTGCTGCAATGCCATGTGATCCGATCAACATCGTGACAGATGAGGATCGTGGGATAATTTCTGCAATTTCCAAAGTTTTCCCAATCACGTCACATAGATATTGCATTTGGCATATTTTGGATAAGCTACCGCATGAAGTTCGAATGCCGAATAACGTTGATGAGTTCAGGGATGCTTTGAAGACTATCATTTATACGGCGGAATTTAAAACAGAATTCGAACAGAAGTGGAAAATTTTGATCTCTCAGTACAAACTGGAAAATAACAAATGGTTGAAGGAAAAATTTGAGATCCGCGAAAAATGGGCCTCTGTGTACGCAAGAGACTCATTTTGGGGAGGCATGTTGAGTACCCAACGTAGCGAATCGCTACATTCATCCTTGAAGCACCATACTCATAAAAAGTACTCACTACATGAATTTGCCGTCAACTTTGACCGACTCTTAGTAAAACAAAGACACGATGAACTTAAAGAAACACATCGTAATCGCGAGGAGCGGCCAAAATTGAAGACCGAGTGGGCATTGGAGTCACAAATGGCAGGGACATACACTTTGAAGATTTTCTACAAATTTCAACAAGAAGTTGTCAAAAGCTTATTACTTAATGTGAGTTTAATTGCGAGTATGGATATACCGGATAGTGCAGCTTATTCTGTAACAGTTTGTGGAAATTCAGAACCGGGGAGGGTGGTTTCTTATTGTAAAATTACTAAAATTTCTAAATGCCCTTGTTCCATGTACTACTTCGTAGGCATTCCCTGCAAATATCTACTTGCAGTTATTCGGTTCACAGATCACACCGCACTACCCGAGCAATATATTTGTAGGCGATGGACCAGGGATCAACTGAGGAGAAGCAGTATACCGGTTCCCAATAATATGGGTGACAATTTTGCTTCGCGTTATTGTGAACTGAGTATGCACTCAAGACATTTGGTCAATCTTGGTTGTTCTTCAGAGCGAGGATACAAGTACATGCTCGACCACATGCTGAAGGGAATTGAAGGCTTTGCTAAGATTGAGTCAGTGAACAGCACACCACACGAAGGTAGCGCACAACCTGAGAGCAGTGGACCTGCACATGCACATGCACATGTAGGTGACCCTGTACAGTGCACCACAAAGGGGAGGCCTAAAGGGAAACGGTTGAAGTCTGTAAGAGAAGGTCAAAAAACGAAGAGGTCAAGACTTTGCAGGACATGCCTTCGTGTTGTCGGTCACGATTCACGGAATTGCCCAAAAATATAGCAAGGTATTATATCAGAGATTTTGTATTTGTTAATTGGACTCAATGAATGTTAATTTGGTCGGTACTAACTCATTCTTCTTCCTTATTTAGTGGATCAGTGGGGAATGAAGAAGCTCCAAACGCTGTAAAGAGTGATGATGACGAAGGCGAAGGTTCGTGCTAGGGGGTTTTAAGTACTTAAATATGTATGTCAAATCAAACTTTCAAAATAATCACCGAATAATTGCTGAATTTTATATTTATTCGTGCAGATATTTATTAATTTCGACTGGATTGTTAACTTTGTTTTTTTTATATTTTCTGGTATAGGTCCGGAGTGAAACAAAAAAAAACGCGCCCAATGGAAAGAAGCAATGCGTTGAAAAATTCGTTGCTTTTGAATTGTATATATATGTGGATAATTGACGTAGGCTTGTTTGGTACAAGTAAATTAATGATGTATTTAATCAGAATGTAATCTCTGTATGTCAATTTTTTTTGTGTATTTGTGAACAAAAATATGTTACTATGGATTTTGACCAGGTATTTGGGTAGCGAATGCTTATTTATGTCGAAAAATGTGGAATTGGTAGATGTGTGCAATTTGGGAAACTCGTTCTGTTTGTGAATTTTGTGTTAATGAAAATTGTCTGCATGCCGATGTGAACACATTTGTTATTTGTGTTGGAGATTGTGTATTTTGTGAATGATATATCTATGTTGTGGAAAATTGTAAAAATGTATGCAGTATTCACAAGAAGAGATGCTGCCAGATACTGTATAACTTAACCCGTTATTGGGGATAACGGGTAAAGATAACATAACACGTCATCCTCAATAACGGGTTAAGGAGATAGATATTGACAGTCCTTAACCAATACTTCACATATAGGGGTTTTAGTTCGGCCAATATCTTTCCACTTAACCCGTTATTGGCATCAACGGTTTAGTATCCCTTAACCCGTAATTACCAATGACTACACGATTTAACATGATTTTTCCGGGTTAACCCGTTATTGGCGTTATTGGAGAGATACCTTTCCACTACTACATGATTTTTCATACAAATGCACGTTATAAAAAAAATATGATGCACATTATCAATGATATAACTATATTTAAAAAATTTCTCCTATTGGAATAATTGGTCGAATGTAGAATATACAAACACCTAGAACAATTCTATTAAAACGACAAGAATATAAACATCAGCATTCAACAATATGGAACATACTCATACAAGATGCCAATTGAAGTCAAGTTTCCAACAATATATTTAGTCTCACCATTGAATCTCAAGTCTTCGAAGGTAGATTATACTTCTCTTAACATCAACTCATACGAATAAATATACCCCTATTAAGTACCACAATACCGGATAATAAATTCAGCTAGCCATGTCTTTCACTTGGGCCTCACCTGAATGCCCTCAACAATGAGCCCATTTTTTTCATACAGACGCTCCACCTCTCTGAAACCCATACTCACCATCCCATCGCTCCTGTCCTCGTTGAAGAACTCCCCCATCTCTATCTCCATCCAACCATCATACCTCGCATGGGGGACCAAGATACCATCTATGTTGATGTTGGGGTGCAAACAAACCTTGTGTTCTGAAACATAACCTCCAATGCTTACTGACGTGGAGCCAGCCAGGCCATTCGAATACGGGGTTAATTTGAAGATGAGGTATGCTTTATAGATTGTATTTGGAGAGAGGTCTTTACTATCAATTGTGCCACTGACGTCGAGCCAGCAGACACGAGAGAGCTTGGCTACTTCAGCAAACCTGATAATAGAAAGAGAACATAAATGTCATGTCGATTATCTAAGGCTTATATTGTGAGTTAACAAACTAAGCTAGACAAAAAGTCAAGTAATAAATGAACAAACATGAGAATAGTCTGTTCGAGATTGGGATGTTAAGATGGGCAACCTAATTACAGAAAACTTAATTCATTTAGGGCTAATGAAAATTGCTCTTATCAATAGTTTCCATGTAATTTTAGGTTTCCATGACCAAATTCAAGCTTAAGATCCATTTCTTCTTACAATGGATAACTGTCCATCATTTCTCAAAACAAATACTTCACTAATATCAAAAGTCAAAACTCTTAACTCGACATGAACATGTTACTCACATGAATGCAACATAAGCACAGTAGAATGCGGTCTCCATGCGATTGACACATATAAATGGACCACAAATCCTTGCCAAAACAACGAAATACATGATTTTGAAAAATTACCAAATTTTGTGGACTATGGACAAGTGCAACAAAATATGGCAAAACCAGTTTTCTACATAATTTCACTTAAACGTCGAAACTTGTGTTATAGCTCATAAAACTGGGTCAAAATAGTGAATTACGGATTAACATGAAAGGGGCGAAAAATAGTGGAATATAGCAATAAAACTTGGTCAAATAAGTGAAATACAAAATTTTGTGAAAATAGCCAAAAGTTGTGGACAAATCCACAAAATTTAGCCAAAAATAGTGAAATACGAAATTTTGCGAAAACGCCCGCACATAAAACTTGGCAAAAAAGGTGAAATACAGAATTTTGCAAACAACGGCCAAAAACTGTGAACTATATATACCCAACAAAATCAGTGTAAAACAGTGAAATATTGAATTTTGTAATACGGCCTAAAACTGTGAACTACCAACAAAATCTGACCAAAAAAGTGAATTACGAAATTCCGCTTAAACCCCCGATAACTGTAGGTCACAAAATTTGACCAAAACAATGAAAAACGGACTTTCACGAAAACAGGCAAAAACTGTAGATTATAACGTATAAAACTTGGCCAAAATAGTGAAATACGAAATTTCGCGAAAATGACCGAAAATTGTGGACGACTCCAAAATGTGGTCAAAACAATAAAATACGAAATTTCGTGAGAATGATTGAAAATTTGTGGAGCCACAAAATCTATACAAAACCGTGAAATACGGAATTTTACAAAAAATGTACACTACACCCAACCAAATCTGACAAAATAGTGACATACAGAATTTTGCAGAAATAGCCGAAACTGTAGACTATAACCTACATAATCTGGCCAAAACAATGAATGACAAAATTTTGCAAAACAACCGAAAACTGTGGACTATAGCCCATAAAATCTAGCCAAAGCAGTGAAACACAGAATTTCGCAAAACGACATAAAACTGTGGACTAACTAACAAAATCTGGCCCAAACAGTTAATTATGGGATTTCACTTAAACGACTGAATGTGGGCTAACACAACTTAGCAAAAACAATGAAATACCGATTTTCATAAAAACAAACGAAAAACCGTAGACTATATATAGCGCACAAAGTTTAGCAAAAACAGTTAAATACAAAACTTCGAAAAAAGGACTAAGAATTGTGAGCTATAGCCCACAAAATCTTGTAATACAGTGAAATACAGAAATTCGCGAATACGACAGAAAACTGTGAACAATATAGCCCAAAAAATATGACCAAAACAGTGAAATAGTGAAACAGCTGAAAACTATGAAATATAGTCCAATAAACTTGACCAAAAAATGAAATAAAGTATTTGGCGAAATGGTCGAAACCAGTGGACTAGTGGCCCACACAATCTTGCAAAAATAGTGAAATACAGAGTTTTGCAAAAACGACCGAAAACTGTGAACTGTAAACTATATCCCATACAATCTAGCCAAAATAGTGAAATATGAAATTTTAAAAAAAGGTAGAAAACTATGGACAATAGCTACCAAAACTTGGCCAAAATAGTGAAATAAGAAATTTCATGAAAATAACTGAAAACTGTGGAGTATAGGCTGTATAGCCCACACGATCTAGCCAAAAAAGTAAACTACAAAATTTCACAAAAACAGCCAAAAACAGTGGACTAGCAAACAAAATTTGGACAAAATAATGAAATACGAAATTCTGCAAAAGAACGTCGGGCAAAAACAATGTAATATGGAATTTTACGAAAACGAAAAAAAACTGTGGTCGATGTAGCACATAAAATATGACCAAAACAGTAAAGTACGGAATTTCACGAATATCGTCGAAACATGGGGAATATAAACCACGGAATCTGCCAAATCGGTGAAATGTGAAAGTTCGCTAAAACAATAAAAAACTTTAGATTGACCACAAAATCTAACCAAAATAGTGAAATATGAAATTTCGCTAAATTAACCTAAAACTGTGGACTATACACAAAACTTGGTCCAAACAGTAAAATACAGAATTTTGCTCAAACGGGCGAAATATGTGAAATATAACCCATTAGATATGGCCAAAACAATGAAATGCGAAATTTCTTGAAAAACGACTAAAAACTGTGGATTAGATAGCCCACAAAATTGGTAAAAACAGTGAAATACAGAATATCACAAAATGGCCGAAAATTGTGGACTAGGTACCAAAACAGTAAAATATGAAAGACCAAATTTCTGAAAACCACCCCCAGTTTTGGCAAAAATCAATAAACCCACCTTTACTTTGATATGCATAGTAAGACCCATTATTTTAGTTTTTTTTTAAACCCACAAACTTCATTAAGATTCCGTTAGCATTAGGGTGAAATGTCTATACTAGCCTTTCCTAATCCATCTGCTTACTGCTGAATATTCTATTAGTTGTGGGACCCACAACTAAAATAAAATGCAAAAAAAAAAAATATAAAGAAAAGACAAACTATATAAGAGAGATTATAACTAACTTAACCTTAATCTATTACATAATCAGATATTACACTTGATAAGGGGTATTTTGTCCTAAAATTGGCCTAATACAACACGTGTATGTACGTGATTGACTTAAGTATCAGAGGGGTGACCCGATTGGTTAATATTTCTGAACGGATGGGGTCTTACTGATGCAAATTAAAATATAGGTGGGTGTGTCAACTTTGCCCCAAAACTAGGGGCGGTTTGATGAAATTCAACCAATACGAAATTTCGCGAAACGACTGAACTACTGGCCAAGAAATCTAGCCAGAACAGTAAAACACGAAATTTTGCGAAAATGTCTAAAACCTACGGACTATAGCCAACAAAATCTGACCAGAACAGTAAATTACGTAATATCTAAAAAACGGCTGCAAACAATGTTATAGCTCAAAAGTTTGCCAGATGAATATGGCTTTCATGAAAACGGGTGAACTGTGAACTATAGTGCACAAAATTTGGCAAAAACAACTGATGCGGTTCGTTTTTGGGAGGCGTGTGGATGCACCAGGTGTGAGTTTTTACTCGATTTGTATTGATGGAGGAAACTCCTATGCAGACGACCCTCGGCCAGGCGAACGGTGCGGAAGTAGGCTTTAGTGAGGTGGAGATTGGATGCTCGGCTCGGATCGGGGGGGCTCGGATCCGAGGTCTCGTGTACCTGCAGACGGTCTCGGAACACCGTTGTTGGTCCCGGTGGCAGACCCTCCGACGATCTAGTCAGTCACTGAGAGAGAGTAATAGTAACTAGGGTTTTGTGTGGGAAAAGATCGATTACCTGGATCAAGGGGTAGGGGTCTGGTATTTATAGGAGAACCCAACCGGGTCTGGACCCGTTGGGGGCCGGGTCTGGACCCGGTTGCCCGTGGGGTTGAAGCGGTGGAAACCCGGACGGTATAGGGCTGACGTGGCAAGGGCCCCGGGGGTTTCCGGACTGACGTGGCAGAGGCCCGGGCGGTTTTCCAGTGCTGACGTGGCAGATCTGGATGATCTGGAGGCGCGCGCATTTTGAGGGAATCCTGTGGCCCAGGAGGGGCCACATCATCCAACCCATATCACAAGCCCCACACTCCTGGAGGACTGGGTGAACCAGCCGTGTAGGAGTGGTTCTTCGCCTCTGTAGGAAGAGCAGGGTGGAGGATGCGGTGAGAAAGTAGGATCTGCTACTTCCAGAAGAGGCCAGTGGTTAGGAGGAAGGGATCCCTCGTCGGAGTTTGCGCAGGATGCTGTGTAGAGGGGTCGGAGTGACGCTTGCCGAGCCTTAGGGTCGGCAGACAAGCCCTTGGTCGGCAGACGAGCCTCGGGGGTCGGCGGACGATCCTCTCGCTAGTTGGAAGAGCGAGGGGACGTCGAGGACCGTTCGATTGAGGCTTGGTTTGCCGTGCGTCTAGGGTTGGCAGACGAGCTTCGAGGGTCGGCAGATGACCTCGCTAGTTGGAAGAGCAAGGGGATGCCAACGCCTGTTGGGCTAGAGATCGGCTCGCCGAGCATAGAGGGTCGATAGGCGAGCGTTGAGGGTCGGTGGGCGATCTTCGAGGGTCGGCAGGCGACCCCCTCACTAGTTGGAAGAGCAAGGGGATGCCCACGCCTGTTGGGTTGGAGTTCAGCTCGCCGAGCATAGAGGGTTGGTAGGCGAGCTTCGAGGGTCGGTAGGCTAGCGACCCCCTCGCTAGTTGGAAGAGCAAGGGGATGCCAACGCCTGTTGGGTTGGGGATCGGCTCGCCGAGCATAGAAGGTCGGTCGGCGAGCCCCTCGTTTGAGGAGAATTTTTGGGGCTCGCGATTTCATCCGAGCTCCGAGCCTCCTGGGAATAGAGGAGGGCTGTAGGGGCTCGCGGTGTCATCCGAGCTCCGAGCCCCTTGTGAATAGGGGAGTGCTTCTGGGGCTCGCGGTGACATCCGAGGTCCGAGCCCCTACACTCGGTAGTAGCGACTGGATGATTTCATTTGTATTTAATGCTTTAGGAGTCCTGACGGCTGGCATTGGTCGGCATTGTCGAGCGCCTGGGGTCGGCAGAGGAGCTCAGAGCGTCGGCAGACGGTCCTCTCGCTAGTTGGAAGAGTGAGATGACGTCGAGGTTAGGTAAGATGGGGCTCGGTTTGTCGAGCTCTGGGGGTCGGCAGTCGAGCCCCATGCCTGTGGGATAGAGGGAGACTCTGGGGCTCGCGGTGTCATCCGAGCTCCAAGCCCCCTGTAAATAGGGGAGGACTCTGGGGCCCGCGGTGTCATCCGAGATCCGAGCTCCGAGCCCCTGTGAATAGGGGATGATGTTTTGTGGCTCGCGACGCCATCCGAGCTTCGAACTTCCTGTGAATAGGGGATGAGGTTTTGTGGCTCGGGATGCCATCCGAGCTTCGAGCTTCCTGAATAATACAGAGGGGAGTTGCGGCTCGCAATTCCATCCGAGCTCCGAGCTTTATGATCAAAAATTGAGGTGGGGCACGCAGTGCCATCCGAGCGTCGACCCTTCTGTATGAATAGAAGAGGAATTGTGGCTCGCGGTGCCATCCGAGCGTCGACCCTTCTGTAAAAATAGAGGAGGAATTGTGGCTCGCGATTCCATCCGAGCATCGACTCTTCTGTAAAAATAGAGGATGATTCTAGGGCTCGCGGTGCCATCCGAGCGTCGACCCTTCTGTAAAAATAGAAGAGGAATTGTGGCTCGTGATGTCATCCGAGTGTCGGCCCTTCTGTAAGAATAGAAGTGGAATTGTGGCTCGCGATGCCATCCGAGCGTCGACCCTTCTGTAAAAATAGAAGAGGTGTTGGGGCTCGCAGTGCCATCCGAGCGTCGATCCTTCGGTGGAATAGAAGAGGAATTGTGGCTCGCGGTGCCATCCAAGCGTCGACCCTTCTGTAAAAATAGAGGAATTGTGGCTCGCGAAGCCATCCGAGCATCGACCCTTCTGTAGAAATAGAAGAGGAATTGTGGCTCGCGGTGCCATCCGAGTATCGACCCTTCTGTGAAAATAGAAGAGGAGTTGTGGCTCGCGGTGCCATCCGAGCGTCGACTCTTCTGTAAAAATAGAAAAGGAGTTGTGGCTCGTGGTGCCCTCCGAGCCCCGAGCTTCATTGACTTGTCGAGAAAGTTTGCTGTGTGGGGAAGAAAGGCCTGGGGGTAGTTTGGGTAATTTCACGCCCACTGCTGACATCAGGAGCTCAAGGATCGAAGCGTCTTCAGATCTTTAGCGGCCGTTAGATCTTGATGGTTAAGATCCAACGGCCAGATCTTAATTGCGGAAATCGAGGAGTCGCTTTCTTCTTATAAATCCCCTCCCCCCTCTTCACTTTTTCTTCTTCATTTCTTTGCTCTCATTCTCCACTATTTCAAGAACAGGGTTTTACCTGCCGTCGGCGACTTTTTTCGGTGATTGTTCGATAAACTCTTCAGGTTAGTATTCTCTGTTTTGTAATGTCGCGCGTTCAGTCCGGATCCGAAGTCAGCTCGTCAGGCCGCTCCGCAAAGGAGTCCGAGTCCGAGACGTCCTCGTCTTTTAGCAAATATAAGGTGAAGCAGGAGGTCCTGACAGACCCTGGGTCGGTGAGTAGTGATGACGTAGTCTTCATAGTGTCGCCACTGAGATCCCGAAGGCCGGGGAAGGAACCTGTAGGCGAGGGCGAAGAGGAGGAAGGGGATGAGGAGGACCAGGGTGCTGAGGGCTAAGAGGAGGAGGAAAAGGACGAGAAGGACCAGGGCGCCGAGGGTGAAGAGGAGGACCAGGGCGCCGAGGGCGAAGAGGAGGAGGATGAGGATCAGGAGGATCCGGATACCGACGATGAGGATGAGGAGGATGAGGGCGCTGTTGGTGATGAGGATGAGGGCGCTCAAGAGGGTGCTGGCGAAGGCACAGCAGGAAGTTTGGTCGGGGATGACCTTCCACCTCTCCCACCCTTGTCGACGCCGTCTACGCCGTCTCCTAAGAGGAAGGCTCGTCCTCGACGGAAGAAGCGGAAGCTCACTATCCCAGACAGTCCTCCTCCGCAGGATGTATATGCACCAAGGCCGGGGCTTGAGTTCCTCCGAGTCTCCAAAAATCCGGAGCCGATCCGGATGTATCCTGACGATATCAAGGACATCGACCCCATTCCTCCCGTGCCAAGTGAAGAGAGCCGGGTGAAGATTCGGATGGACAGCATCCCGTGCATCTTGAGGGCGGGCTATCTCCACATCTTGAGGGCCTCTTATTTCATCCCGAGGGAGTTCGAAGTCTTCATTCCGAGCCCCGGCATTCGGTCCACCACGGTCATGGCGCCGAGCTATTGTATGTTTCCTGAGGCTGCCTCTGCATCCCTTTGTTAAGAGGGTCTTGAATTGGGCAAAGCTATGCCCCATGCAGTACGGCCCGAACTCCTGGAAGCACTTGATCTGTTTTATTTTGAGGTGCCAAGAAAGGGGGTGAAGCCGAGATTGACGTACTTCCGAGCCATCCTCGGGATCAGTTTGCTCGGAGATCAGGAAGGGATTTTCTACTTCCCACCCAGGCCGCACAAGAAGATCATGCACGGCCATCCGGATTCTATCAAAGGGTGGAAAGAGAAGTATTTTGTGGTGCGGAGCGAGAAGGCTTGGGGAATACCAACCCAGTGGAGTTTCTTCAAGCCGTACCATAAACCTCCGAAGCGAAGTGACTTGACAGCAAAGGAGTGGAAGCGAGTGGAGAAGATAGTTAGAGGGCACAGTATTGTGTGGCCTCGAGTGACCGAGCTACACCTCGCCCGGGCCGGACTGAGCCCTGCCGACCCTAGTATGTTTCGTTCTGAATTTTTCATCTTTCTGCCTTCGTATTAACTTTAGCCTTTTTTTCTTTCTTGCAGAGATGACTTCCGAACAGGTGGACGATAGGCGAGCCTTGCTGGCCGTCGCCGCGAAGGCGAGGGCGGATATGCAGAAGAAGAAGAAAGCGAAGCAGGAGAAGCTGGCCGCTCAGACCGGGGGGTCCGCCAAGGTCCCGGCCCCGGTAGCCGAGGAACCTTCTCAAGCAAAGAAGGCCAAGAAGCACCACCACCCCCTACGCCGAGGGCACCCCGGGATGCCGGGGGCAGCTCGGGAAAAACTGTTGATGCCCCGGGAAAGAAGCTTCCCCCGATGCGCCCCACCGCCGAGCAGATGGTGGGCCAACAGGGACTGCAGCCCTTCGCCCCCGATTAGTCGATCGTGCAGGGGGATAGTTTGCTCGACGGACCTGTGGCGGTCGAGTTCGTCACGAAGGCCGGCAACGAGCGCGACTACATGGCAGTGGCATCGCAGACGGCCGAGCAGGCCTTCATGCGCTGGTCCCAGGCGCATATTTCGGTCAGTTAGTTCGGCACCCTTCTTTTTTCTGGTTTTGAACTTGGTGGAATTTTTCTGATCTTTTCTCCCTCCGACAGGCGATGCTCCACGGTCAGCACTTTCAAAAGTGCTTGGAGAAGGAGATCTACATGGAGAGGAGGAACGCGGAGAAGTACCTCCGCGAGCTGAACAAGGCGACCGACAATCTGAAGGAGGCTCAGAGCATTATTGCCGTCCACGAGACCCAGATGGCCTCGCTTTGCGACATCCATAAGGCGAACGTGGATCGTCTCAAGGAGAGGATCGAGGAGGAGGCGGAGAAGGGGCAGAAGGCCCTGAAGAGGATGGAGACGGCCTCGGTGGAAGCCCTGATTATAGCCCAGGACGAGGCGTATGAGCAGGCCAAGGCGCACTTCAGGCAGATCTACCCCGAGCAGAGCGTTGACCACCTCTACTATGGTTGGGAGGCGAACCTTCCGCCGACTCCGGGGGGCGCCCAGGCCAAAGATGAGGTGCCACCCCCCCTCAAGAATAGACTAGTTTTTTTTCTTTTTGTTTTTGATGTAAATTTCTCGAGCGGACTGGCCACCGCGGCGTTTGTATCAGTTTTTTGAAAGAAACGAAATATACTTTTTTGGGCCGAGGCTTTGTGACTTGTGCATTTCTCTCGCTTTCCTTGTGATTGTTCGTTTCTTGTCCTTGGATAGAGGCACGAGACCTTGGGAGCCAGCCTGGTTTCTGCCGAGGTATCCCGAGTCCGAGCAAGGAAGGAGGCATGGGAAGTGGCTCTGGCTCGCCAGCGAAAACAAGCTCGTGATCGGGCGGCCGCTGTAAGTTACGTCACGGATAAGTCTAGGGAGCTCAGTCTAGAGATGGCTCGTCTGAAGAAAGCGATAGTCGATCGGGACTGGTGGGTAATCGAGACAGACTGGTCCATCTCGGATGCCTCGAGCGAGCGGTCGGCTTCGGAGTCTCCTTCGCGAGGCTATAATTGAGAAAGAGTTGGAGATCCAAAGGCTGAAGTTGGTGTTGGGTGCGGGACTGATCGAGGAGGCAAGCAACTCCACGCCGGGGCGGTCTCCGACGTTTTTATTTGAATCAGCCCAGCCAGATGACGCAGGTAGCTCGGTGGCAGGAGTCTCTATCCAGGTCGGTCCGGCCGAGCGTGAGAGGAGCCCCGAGCGAAGTGCCGAGTTTGAGTTTTCAAGCCGAGTGTGAGTGAACAGCAAGTTGTTCGTTGTATTTGTACCGACTTTCATTGAGTTGTAAGCAATGAGTAATAATAAGAACATTTGATTTTCTGAACTTTGATTGTCTCGGTCGCCGAAGGTGGATGCCGTGCTTGCTGCGAAGGGTCGCCGCCGAGGTGACTTGGTGCAACGAGCGCATGTGCAGCGGCGTATCGCCTGTTGATAAGTCATTAATGGTGACGTTTCGCCTTCCCATGAACATTTATGGCGACGTTTCGCCTTCCGCCGTTTCGCATTCCCAGATGCAATAATTGCATCCCTCAGGGGGCTATATAATCCCCACTCTCCCCAAGCTAGTTGTCAAGGAGTGAGTGGCTGATCAGTCGCTTGACTTTGGGTGCCTGTCGAGGGCGGGGGCCCCGAACATAATGTTTTTCCGAGGCCTCCGGATTGGAGGCACACCAATCACCCTCGAACAATTCGGGGTTCGGGCCTTGAGGGCCAGAGGACCCCGGGGGGTTCGTTGGTGAGTGGTGGGCCGACCGATCGGTTCAGGGACTCGGAGAGAACCGAGGTCGGTGGCGTTCCTGTCGTCCTCGAACAATTCGGGGTTTTGGGCTCGTAAAGAGCTGTAAACCCCGGGTTGTTCGTGGGCGAGAGGAGGGTCAACGAAGGGTCTCGGAGCGAGGAGAGCCGAGGGTCGGTGGCCTTCTTGCCGTCCTCGAACAATTCGGGATTTGGGCTTGTGAAAGCAGTAAACCCCGGGTTGTTCGCGGACGAGAGGAGGGTCAAACAACCGGCCCAAAGCTCGGGGCGTCTGCTGAGGGCGGACGCTCTAAAACTTAAATAAAAATTTTGTTGAAACAAAAATGGTTGTAGGTCGTAGCCGAGCGCATTGGTCGAGCGGCTTCGAAGAAAGCCGCGGCCTTGCTCTGGTTTTAACGACGAGGCACCATTTGTTGTTGAGGAGACGGCGAGGGCGTGGCAGCGGTCGTCGCCTCGCGCATAGGTTGATGGGCTCGAAGAAGCCCGAAACCATGCGAGGTGTCGTTGCCGAGCCCCCACACTGGGGAGAAAGCTAGTAACGGGTGTAGCTGAAGGTCGTCGCCGAGCGTTAAGGTCGGGGGGCTTTGGGAGAAAGCCTCCGCCTTGCTCCAGGTCGACGCCGAGCTCCCGGACTTGTTCTCAGGAGAGACGGTACGAGTGTAGTTGGCGGTTGCCGCCTCGCGCATAGGTTGATGGGCTTGAAGAAGCCTAAACCATGCGAGGGACAGGTACCGAGCCCCAACACCGGGGAGAAAGCCAGTAACGGGCGTAGCTACGGGTCGTCGCCGAGCGTTAAGGTCGGGGAGCTTTGGGAGAAAGCCTCCGCCTTGCTCGAGGTCAACGCTGAGCTCCCGGACTTGTTCTCATGAGAGACAGTACGGGTGTAGCTGGCAGTTGCCGCCTCGCGCATAGGTTGATGGGCTTGAAGAAGCCCAAGCCATGCGAGGGACAGGTGCCGAGCCCCCACACCGGGGAGAAAGCCAATAACGGACGTAGCCACGGGTCATCGCCGAGCGTTAAGGTCGGGGGGCTTTAGGAGAAAGCCTCCGCCTTACTCGAGGTCGACGCTGAGCTCCCGGACTTGTTCTCAGGAAAAACGGTACGGGTGTAACTGGCGGTTGCCGCCTCGCGCATAGGTTGATGGGCTTGGAGAAGCCCAAACCATGCGAGAGACAGGTGCCGAGCCCCCACACCGGGGAGAAAGCCAGTAACGGGCGTAGCCACGGGTCGCCGTCGAGCGTTAAGGTCGGGAGGCTTTGGGAAAAAGCCTCCGGCTTGCTCGAGATCGACGCCGAGCTCCCGGACTTGTTCGCAGGAGAGACGGTACGGGTGTAGCTGGCGGTTGCCGCCTCGCGCATAGTTTGATGGGCTTGAAGAAGCCCAAACAATGCGAGGGACAGGTGCCGAGCCCCCACACCGGGGAGAAAGCCAGTAACGGGCGTAGCCCCGGGTCGTCGCCAAGCGTTAAGGTCGGGGGGCTTTGGGAGAAAGCCTCCGCCTTGCTCGAGGTCGACGCCGAGCTCCCAGACTTGTTCTCAGGAGAGACGGTACGGGTGTAGCTGGCGGTTGCCGCCTCGCGCATAGGTTGATGGGCTTGAAGAAGCCCAAACCATGCGAGGGACAGGTGCCGAGCCCCCACACCGGGAAGAAAGCCAGTAACGGGCGTAGCCACGGGTCATCTCCGAGTGTTAAGGTCGGGTGCTTTGGGAGAAAGTCTCCGCCTTGCTCGAGGTCGACGCCGAGCTCCCGAACTTGTTCTCAGGAGAGATGTGAAAGAGAAGCTTTTCTGGCTCACGATGCTATCCGAGCGCCGAGCCTCAAGCTTGTAAGGGAAGCTTTGCTGGCTCGAGATGTTATCCGAGCGCCGAGCCTCAAGCTTGTGAGGGATGCTTTTCTGGCTCGACATGTTATCCGAGCACCGAGCCTCAAGCTTGTAAGAGAAGCTTTTCCGGCTCGACATGTTATCCGAGCGCTGAGGCTCAAGCTTGTAAGGGAAGCTTTCTGGCTCGAGATGTTATCCGAGCGATGAGTCCCATTGTCCGTGATGAGCACTTGCGGAATTCCGAACCGACAGACGATGTGTTTCCAGAAAAACTGCTGGGTCTGTCGCTCGGTGATCGTCTCCAATGGCTCAGCCTCGATCCACTTAGTGAAGTAGTCGATCGCCACAATGAGGAACTTTCGTTGGCCGGTTGCTTTTGGAAATGGGCCCACCAAATCCATCCCCCACATTGCAAAGGGGGTCAGACTGGCCATTGACCGGAGGTTCGCCTGAGGAGCCCTTTTCACGGGAGAGAACCGTTGACAGGGGCCGCACTTCTTCACTAGGGCGAGGGCGTCTTGCAGCATAGTGGGCCAGTAGTACCCGTGATTTAACGCCTTCTGCGCTAGCGAACGGCTTCCCATGTGGCATCCGCCGATCCCCTCGTGCAGCTCCTTGAGGGCGTACTTGGCTTCGTCGGGGGTCAGGCAACGGAGGTAGGGTCTGCCATCCGTTGTGGTGTAGGATCTTTTGAAGAGGGTGACATTGATTACCACGAATCTTTCTGATCGGACCCTGACCCGCCTTGCTTCAGCCCGGTCTTCGGGGAGCTCTCCCTTGACTATAAATTTCTTGATGAGAGTGATCCAGTCGTTGGGAGGGGCTCCGTCTTCAACACACAGAACCTCCGGGAAGTCTGTACTTGGTTGCAACAGGACTTCAATCAGGACCGTGCGGTCGAGGCCTTCAAAGGATAAGGAAGCCAACTTTGACAGGGCGTCGGCCTGGGCGTTCAGCTCCCGGGGGATCCTCAAGACAGCCGATTCGTCGAAGGACGTTAATAGGCGTTGGACCATGGCCAGGTACCTGATCATCCGATCATCACGGGCCTCGTACTCCCCGGTGATCTGGTTGACCACCAGCTGAGAGTCGCTAAAGGCCCTGATCTGTCTGGCGCCGGCTTGATGAGCCAGGTTGAGCCCGACGATCATGGCCTCGTATTCAGCCTCGTTGTTAGAGGCCGGGAAGTTGAGGCGGAGACAATATTGAAAGAGAAAACCATCTGGACCCCGAAGAATGATGCCCGCACCACTCCCCGCTTCGCAAGAGGAGCCGTCGACGTAAACTTCCCACATCTGGTTGGCTTCGTTGCTCGCGGGTTGCTCGGAGATGGTGCATTCTGTGATGAATTTGGCGAGGGCCTGCCCTTTGATGGCCGTTCTTGGTTGATAGCCGATGTCGTACTGACTGAGCTCGATCGACCACTTGACTAGTCGCCCCGAGCTCTCGGGTTTATAGAGCACCGCCTTTAGGGGTTGATCCGTGAGTACCTGGACCGAATGTGCCTGAAAATATGGACGGAGCTTTCGCGCGGCCATGACCAAGGCGTATGCTACTTTCTCCATCCGGGAATATCTGGTCTCGGCGTCGAGTAGGACCTTGCTTACATAGTACAGGGGCTTCTGGACCCCTTCCTCTTCTCGAACGGGGACGGCACGAAGCACGTTCTCCGATGCCGAGAGGTAGAGCCAGAGTGGCTCGCCTGGTTCGGTTCGGACTTGCTGAGGAGAGGAGGGTTGGCGAGGTACTCCTTTAACTGGGCGAAGGCCTCTTGCTGCTGAGTACCCCACTCGAACCCTCCGGTGCCGCACAGCGCCTTGAAGAACAGAAGGGACTTCTCTCCAGACTTGGAGAGGAAACGGCCGATGGCCGCCAGTCTCCCCGTTAGCCTCTGGACTTCTTTGACGTTCCTGGGAGGGGCCATGTCTATTATGGCCTGGATCTTTTCGGGGTTCGCCTCGATGCCGCGCTGGCTGACGATGAACCCTAAGAACTTTCCCGAGGAGACGCCGAAGGCACACTTCGCCGGATTAAGCCTCATGTTGTGGGTTTGAAGGACCCCAAAGGCCTCTTCCAGGTCGGCGACGTGGTCCTATCCTTACTGACTTTTGACGAGCATGCGTCGACGTATACCTCCATGTTACGTCCGATTTGATCTTTGATGCCTCGGTTGACGAGCCTCTAGTAGGTGGCACCAGTGTTCTTCAGCCCGAAGGGCATAACCCGGTAGCAGTACAGTCCCCGGTCTGTGACGAAGGACGTCTTGGCGATGTCAGGAGGAAACATCCGGATCTGGTTATAACCCGAGAAGGCATCCATGAAGGATAAGAGCTCGTGGCCCGAGGTGGCATCGATCAAGGCATCAATGCTGGGGAGAGGGAACGGATCCTTGGGGCATGCCTTGTTGAGGTCGGTGAAATCTATGCAAATCTTCTAACTCCCGCTCGCCTTCTTGACCATGACGACGTTCGCCAGCCACTCAGGGTAACTGACCTCTTGTACGAAACGCGCGGACAAGAGCTTGTCCACCTCCGCGTTTACTGCCTGGTGTCGCTCCGAAGCGAACTTGCGCCGCTTTTGGACAACGAGTTTCGACCCGGGAATCACGCTGAGTTTGTGCATGATGAGATCCTCGGAGATCCCGGGCATGTCAGAGGGTTTCCAAGCGAAGAGGTCGACATTGCGGCGAATGCAGCCGATCAGGGCGTTCTTGAGGTCAGGCGCGAGGGAGCAGCTTACTCGGAAGTGCTTCGACGCATCCCCTGTCTCGAACGAGACATCTTCTAGCTTGTCTGCTAGCTCTGGTTCTGGTTGGGTTCTTTCGGGCTCCAGCTCGACGGCATCGAGGGGAAATACGCCGCTCCCGATCGCCGTCATGTAGCACGAACAGGCTGCCTCTTGATTTCCTCGGACAACTCCGACACCAGTGTTGGTGGGGAACATCATTTTCTGGTGGTAGGCCGAGGGAACCGCCTGGAGGGAGCAAAGCCTCATACGGCCGAGTATGGCGTTGTAGGCTGCCTTGACATTCACAACCATGAAGTCCATGGACTCGGTTCTTCTGTTCGGGGTCGTGCCTGCCGTGACGTCTAGGGTGATGATCCCCTCTATTGTCACGGGGACACCGGAGAATCCGTGTAAGGTGTATCCGGCCGGTTTTAGCTTCTCACGGGAGAGCTTCAAGTTCTCGAATGCTCCCAGGAATAAAATGTTGACCGAGCTTCCGTTGTCCACGAGGATTCGTCGGACCTCAAAGTTTGTCATGCTGAGGCTGATGACAAGTGCGTCACAGTGAGGGAGCCGGACTCCCTCCAGGTCCTCCCCCGAGAAAGAAACAGGGAGTTGCTGGATTTGGGGGTAGAGAGGGCCCTGGACGGTGTTGACATCCCGGACGAATGCCTTGCGGGAAGTGTTGGATTCCCCTCCCATGGGCCCTCCGTGGATGCAATGTAAGATTGCCTGACCTTCGGGCTCCTTGGGCTCTTCGGGTTCCGAATTCCGCTCGGGGCGCTGTCGAGGGGCTCGAGGAGGAGGGGAATCCCTCCTATTTCTGGTATCCCTCTGTTCCCGGGCACCTTCCCTTTTGAATTCTCGGAGGTACCCTCGTTGAATGAGGGCCTCAATTTCGTCCTTCAGGGCACGGCAATGATCTGTGTTGTGCCCGTTGTCCCGGTGGAAGCGGCAGTAGAACCGCTGGTCCCTCTTCTTGCTGGTGTTATTGAACGGTCGAGGGGGGAACTACACGAGATCCCTGTCTTCGATTGCCAGAAGAATGGTGGATACATTCTGCATCAGAGGAGTGTACCTCTCGAAGCGAGGGACCGGCGGAACCTTCTTCATGGCACCCGGGTCTCTTGGGGCCTTCTTTGCTGGCTCGGCCTCTTCGGCCTTCCGTTTCCCCTTCCCGGGAACCTCCCCGGGTTCTTCTGGGTTTGGGGCTTCTTCGGCCCGGATGTACTTCTCGACCCGGTTGAGGAGGTCGGGAAAGTCCTCCGGGGGCTTCTTTGCCATGGAGGCCTTCAACTGTCCGTGCCGGACGTTGTGTCGGAAGGCGGCGGAGGCAATGCCGAGGTCGATGGAGGAGACCGACCTTGCCTCAGCGGTGAATCTCCGGACGAACACTCGGAGCGACTCCCCCTCCTTCTGCCGGAGGCCAAGCAGGGACGCACTTGTCCTTTTGGCCTTTCGGCTGGTGACAAAGTGGGCAAGGAAGTTGCCCTCTAACTGATCGAAGGAGTAGATGGAGCCAGGGGTGAGCTTGGAAAACCATTCCCGTGCCGGACCCCGGAGGGTGGCGGGAAAGGCTCGGCACAGGAGGGGATCCGATGCGCTGTGAATCATCATGAGGGTTTTGAAGCCCTCCATGTGATCAGCAGGATCGCCCTCACCGTCATAGGTCTCGAACTGGGGAGGACGAAAATTCCGGGGTATCTCCGCCTGTAGGATGAGGGCGGAGAAAGGAGGTCGGACGGGCCTGTACCCCTGAGCTGTCCTTGGACCGCCGTCGCCGAAGTTGTCGAGTCGGTCTTCCATTTCTTGGAGGCGCTTTAGGAGGTCAATGTCATACTCCGGTTGGATGGACGGGACACGAGTCACACTAGCATCGGCATCCGACCGGATATGGGAATGGTGGATGTTCTCATCGACAGGGGTCCCTCGGATGGCCTCCAGGATTTCCCTCCGGAAGTCTTGGAACTCCTGGTGAGTGACCGGGGCCCGCTCGGCTCGGTTTGGTTGGGCGGACTGTTGCTGACCAATACGGCTGAGCGTCGGCCCCCGCTCGTGGGACAGAGGTTTTGGGCGGTTTGGAGCCGAGTTGGAAGCGGCTCCTCCCCTGCTGCGGCTAGCCTGTCGGTTCAGGATTACCCCCCGCGGGTCGGGCTGGACCGGGCGGGAGGCACTTGGTGGATGCGGGTAACTGACCCCCGGATGGTTGGATCCCTGGGCGTCGGTAGCGATGCCCCGTGGAGGGACGTCCTGTCGACGTGCAGAGGTAACAGCTTTCGTGGCTTTAGGCGCCATGTGAGCTCGGACGGACGGTACACCGTTGGTGGCAGAGCTCGGGTCGGCGTCTGCAATAGAATTTCCCACATACGGCGCCAACCTGATGCGGTTCATTTTTGGGAGGCGTGTGGATGCACCAGGTGTGAGTTCTTACTCGATTTGTATTGATGGAGGAAACACTTATGCAGACGACCCTCGGCCGGGCGAATGGTGCGGAAGTAGGCTTTAGTGAGGTGGAGACTGGATGCTCGGCTCGGATCGGGGGGCTCGGATCCGAGGTCTCGTGTACCTGCAGACGGTCTCGGAACACCAGGGTTGGTCCCAGTGGCAGACCCTCCGACGATCTAGTCAGTCACTGAGAGAGAGTAACAGTAACTAGGGTTTTGAGTGGGAAAAGATCGATTACCTGGATCAAGGGGTAGGGGTTTGGTATGTATAAGAGAACCCAACCGGGTCTGGACCCGTTTGGGGCCGGGTCTGGACCCGGTTGCTCGTGGGGTTGGAGCGGTGGAAACCCGGGCGGTATAGAGCTGACGTGACAAGGGCCCGGGCAGTTTTTGGGCTGACGTGGCATAGGCCCGGGCGGTTTTCCAGTGCTGACGTGGCAGATCTGGATGATCTGGAGGAGCGCGCATTTTGAGGGGATCCTGTGGCCCAGGAGGGGCGACGTCATCCAACCCATATCAACAACGAAATACAAAATTTTGCAAAAACAACCTAAAACTAGACTTTAGAACAGCCGAAAACTGTAGACTACAGACAAAATCTGGATAAAATACAAAATTTTGCGAAAACAACCAAGAATTGTGGACTATAACATAAATTTTTTAGCTAAAACGACCGAAAACTGGAGACTAGCCCACAAAACTTGGCTAAAACAATGAAATCCTGAATTTCGTAAAAACTTAAAAACTATAAACTATAACCCACAAATTATGGTCAAAATAGTGAAATACGAAATTTTACTAAAACAACCGAACACCATGGACTACAGCCCACACAATCTGGCCATAAAAGTGAAATATGGAATTTCGTGAAAACGGCAAAAAATTGTGGACTATATACTACACAATCTAATCCAAAACAGTGAAATACGAAATTCAGCGAAAACGATCGAAAACAATGGAATATAACAAAGCTTGGCCAAAATAGTGATATAGGGAATTTCATGAAAATGACTGAAAACTGTGGACCTATAGCTTACACAATCTAGCCAAAATAGTGAAATACGAAATTTCGCAACAAAAAGGTCAAAAGCTCAGCACTATAACTAGCTAAACTTGGCCAAAATAGTTAAATAGGGAATTTGATGGAAAAAAAAGGCCGAAAATTGTGACTAGCCCACAAAACAATGAAATACAAAATTTTGTGATACAAAATTTGGCCAAAATACTAAAATACAAAATTTCGTGAAAATGGAATAAAACAGTGGATTATATGCCACTAAACTTGACCAAAACAGTAAAATACGGAATTATGGAAAAATAATCCCACAAAATTTGGCAAAAACAATGAAATACAGTATTTCACAAAAAAAATACCGAAATTATGGAATATATAACTCACAAAATGTTCGCAAAACAATGAATTCTAGCTAAATAAGTGGAATACAGAATTTTGCAAAAACGGCCAACTACTATAGCTCATAAAATGTTGTCAAAACAGTGAAATACAAAAATTCACGAAAATGACAAAAATATGTGGACTATTGCACACAAAATCTGTCAAAAACAATGAAATACTTCACTAAAAAGGCCAAAAGTAGTGGACTACAGCTTAGAAAATCTGGTCAAAAAAGTAAAATATGAAATTTCGCTTAAACATGCGAAAGGTGTGGAATATATCCCACAAAATTTGGTCAAAACAGTGAAATACAAAAAATTTCGAAAACGGCCGAAACTGAGAACTATATCCCCAAAATCTGGCAAAACAGTGAAATACAAAATTTCGTAATAACGACCGAATACTGTTGAATACAATGAAATTGAAATATCGTAAGAAACAACCGAAAAATGTGGGTTCACAAAATGTAACAAATAGTGAAATACCGCTAAAATGACCGAAAACTGCGGACCATCACCTGCAAAATACGGCCAAAACAATAAGATACGGAATTTTGCACAAACAATCAGAAAATGTGGGCTATTTGCCAGCAAAACTTGGCCACAATAGTGACATACATAATACCATGAAAACGGCCGAAAACTGTGAACTATCTCAGTTCATAATCCTTCAACTGACTCCATGGCCTCTCAAAGTCCTCCAGGGTAGGATCTCCGTCAAGTAATTGTTAACAGTCAGCAGGGGGTCGACCTTCGAACTTGCTTGAATGAAAGGCGAGCCATTGAGGAAGTCCCTCACCCCGAGTGCCCGGACCCCCGCAGGCCGAGGACCAGAAGATTCCCTCCCCCGAGGAGGAGAAGAGAGTCCCCTCCACTTCATCGGCGGAGAAGTCATACTCCAATAAGCCGACCCACACCTGGGGACCGCCGAGCTGGAGGGACACCAGTCACTCACGCCGAGTTCCAGAACTTTAAAGAAGATATCTTGCGAGCTCTTAATATTGCCACGAGTCAGGATCAGCGTGCGCCTAGCCCTTGCCATACCGCCACTCACGAAGGAGAGTCCCGAGGGTCGACTAGATCCAACCGGAGGAATGACTCGGTCCACCGCCGTCTCCATGAGATGGAGAGGCGCCTCAACAAGATCAATTCCGAAGAAGAACAACGGACCAATAGACTCCACCCAAGCAGACCCCCATTCTCTAGGGCCATCATGGAAGCTCCGATCCCCGAAACCTTCAGGCCGCCCCACTTTGAATCTTACAATGGGGAATCAGACCCGGCGGATCATATCGAGAATTTTAAAACTTTCATGATGATTCATCAAGCCTTGGATGCGCTCCTCTGCAAGGCCTTTCCAGCAACGTTGAGGGAACCAGCGCGAGAGTGGTACTCCCATTTGTCCCCAACCTCCATTTTCTCATTCGAACAGTTTGAAGAGCTCTTCCTCACCCACTTTGTTAGCAGTCGCCGAGCCGAGAAAACAAGTGCATCTTTGCCAGCTCTCAGCTAAAGAAATGGTGAACGCCTAAAAGATTATTCGACGCTTTACCGCCGAAGCCCGGTCTATTGCCTCCCTCAACCAATCGGTAGCCTCTGCTAAGAGATTATGTTCAGGCACAATGTCAATAACGTCGACTTCAAGACGTCCCTTGCCAAGAAGCATTCTCGAGACTTCTCAGAACTCCTGCTTAGGAGCGAGAAGTACATCTGAGCGGAAGAGGCACTCAACCCCCCCCCCCCACTGGAGAGGAGCCGCATCCATCGTCGACGCACCCCACCACCCCTCCCACCCCGCCGCACCTTGTCTCCTTTAAATAAAGAGTTCTTCTAAGATGCAAACCTCTAACTTAACAGTATTTAGACAACCCCTTAAAAAGTGGACTGATATTTTTATCTTCTTCTTTATCAAGGTTATTTTTGTCATTTAATCTTATAAGTTGACCGAAAATTAAGGACCCACTAACTAGAAAGTATTAGTTTTTTTGGGAGAAAACATCTTATAATCAAAATAATATATGATATGATAAAGGAAGCAAAAGGAACCATTGGATTTATCATAAAAGTTGTTCAACTAATGATATCATTTACTTTGGGTATGGATTTAGTTTGGTTATTTTATGAATAATAATATCCGCGGAATTAACCATTGCACACCCGCGTCTAAACTTTTCAAGCCTATTGGTTTTAATAAAGAAAAAGTTCACTAACATATAAAATTTAACTACTCATCAAATGATTCAAATCATCAACAGATAGTCAAACAATCAAGAACCGAGAAATGTAAAAAAAATAGTCACATTATAAAATCACCTAGAGTCAGGATGGGAGACCCATCTCCAATACCGCTCGTCATTTCCCCATGTAATCGACAAATCTCTAGCGCACATTGTATAGCACTTCGCTCCACTCCCTTTCTCCAGTGCAAAAATCTGAGTCCAAATTAATTCATGTTCAGAGCAATTTACACTTTGCTTTCCTTGCGGACTTTTCTTGATTTTTCTGCTTTTCTCATTAATAAAACACATCTATTCTTCACATTTGAATCTTTTAAAAAATACAAAATGCAAACATCCAATTTATTATTGGTGTACTAATTAGTTTTACTAGTAATACACACGTCCGATGCACGTATTAATTTAAAAAAAATTAAAGTAAGAACTCTGATTTACATGTGCGATGCATATCTTAATAAATAGAATTATATATTTTTAAAAGTAAATGTGAAGGTTATAATGGGTGCACGTGTGTTGCACGTAAGTAGGTACACTTCCATTATAATAGTTAGGACTAGTAATATTATATTAGTAATTAGACTAATATAATATTAGTTACAACTTCAATTCTTTCATTATACTAGTAATTTACACGTGCGATGCACGTCTTAATAATAATAATAAAAACATTGACATAGTGAGAAATCGAACCTGAAACCTCCTTCATATTAGTTATGTATGTGCATCACACGTGTTGGTAGATTTACAATTGGAATATTTACAAATGACACTAAGGTCTTCTCTCATTATAATACTAGAGATTATATATTATATTATAGATAGATAAATAGATAGTAATTTACATGTGTAATGTACATTTAATATATTAAAAAAAAATTAAAATAAAAAATCTAACGTAGTGGGGACTCGATCCTAAGACTTTCTTCATATTAGTTATGCACGTGCAATGTACGTTGGTAAATTTACAAATGACAATAAAGACTTCTGCCAATATTATATTAGAGATTAGAGATTTGCACAAATCCTGATTTATTTTCATCAAAATTTATTAAAAATCTGAAAGGTCTGAATCTCCTCCAAAATTTTAGTGGATCTACAAATGGATCTTGTAGAACCCTACCCGAATGCGATCGTTTCAACAAAATTTTTGACTCGAAAATTACCTTTCTGCCACCGTCGATGAGGATGGATTCGCATAGTCGGAAGTAGAGCTCTTTCAGCGATGAGAAGCTCACCGGTTCGACGGCTCGCGATAAGATCTCGCGGTAATCAGACGGCAGGAGTCGGCTCCAAACAGTGTCGGAGCCCGCGGCGCTGCAGAACGTTACCGACACCAGCGCCGATCTGCACGCATCGCGAGGCGTCGTGAAGGAAAGCACGTGCGATATGCACGCTTCCGGCAGCTGTGTGATCTCAGTCGAACCTTCCATTTCTCCCTTTTTCTTCTTGGTTTTTTGGGAATGTGTTTTTTGTATGAGAAATGGATTAGTTGGCAGTTTTTGTTTATCATAGATGATTTGTGGACTTCATCTCTATAGAAAAAGAGCACCTGAAGTCCTCTTGAGTCAATATCTTGGATATTTGGCAAATAGAAATAGAAAAAATGGGCTTGCGCTGTAGTCGTCAAAACGCAAAATATAGGTTAGACGAAAGATTATCTTTCGTCTCAGAAATTTAAATAAAAAAAAATTATATCTATATAATAAAACACAAAGAAAGCTATCAAGTGGTTCTCCTTCAATCCCCTAAAAAATCAAAGGCTCAGATCTAACCCCACAAAATATATTTTTCCCCCAAAAGTTTCCACCCAAAACTCAAATTCAAATTTCCACCCAAAACAACTCCTATATTTATTTAATTATTTCTCTCTCCCTCCCTCACTCCCTCTTCTATTCAAAAAAATTATGAAAATAAAAAAATTAAAAATTTAAAAACTTTTAAAACTTTAAAAATAATTCAAAAAAAAACATATAATATGTTTTTTGCTCTATGTTTGCTACTTCAATTAATTTGCTGGACCTCCAAAATTATTTTATATGATCAAACAAGGTGCACCGTTCCAAAGACGTACTGTAGGTACGTGTCAACGGGCAAACCTAGTATATATATATATAAATGCATTGAAGTGAGGGATAAAGGACAAAAAAATTATTAAAAAAAAAAAAAACAGATCAAAGAATGCACAAAAGGACAAAAAAAATGAATTTGACAAAGTAATAGTATCAAATTACTTTTAAAATAGTACAATTAACTTCGCATTTTTTTTATAATGTAGGGACTTGGAGCATCTCAAATCGGTTACTAAAATGCCAAAAAAAAAAAAAAAGAGCAAACGAGCACTGCAATTGTTTGCTATTTTGTCATATTTTAGCAAACGAGGAACAATGTCCTGCCATATTTGAGAAATGAATTTGACAACTGCTAAATATAACAGATGAAACAATATGTACTGTCCCTATTTTAAAATAATTTTTTCTGAAGATCGGACGGATCTTCATGTTCCGTCTGATTAGTTTTCAGGATTTTTTTTAGTGCAATCGGACGGTACCACACTCCCCTTGCCCCTGTTCCATGGCTGAAACAGCAGGGCCTCGCCTTGCTGCGTCGCCTTATCTGACTGGCATATCTACCTTCCTCGGGCAAAAAACTCATGATGTACCGTCCAGAAGAATTTTTTTTTATTTATGAAAAAATGTCGGACAGTACATGTACCGTCCAAGAAAGAAAAACCAAAAGAAGGAACGGACAAAACATGATCCGTACTTCCATTTCTCAATTTTGGAAAATTGAATCCGAGTCCAATTTCCACCATTCTTTTCATAACAAGTCCAAGTCAAAGTCTAAGTCAAAGTCATGTTAAAAACAAATTGCTTCAAAGTCCATTTTGCCAAATAATTCTTTTAAAATTATTTTAATTGGTTGGACAAAACAACACGTTTCGTATGTCCATTTGTTTTTCTCATTTGCTATATTATAGTAAATGACGACTGCAGCAAAACACTCATTTTACAATTTTCTATTTTGCCAAATTGTCAAAATAGCAAAATTGATTGGAGATGCCCTTAAAGGTCAAGAAATTGACAATGGACTGATAGGTCTTTTTATATGGATTTTTAAAGGAAAATTTATAGAAAATCCCCTACTTTTACATAAAAAATTAATGCTACCCCCGAAATTCACCTCTCTTGTTAGTGGTGGCATTCGGGTTCGGTGGTCCGGGTCGGGCCAAAACCCACCAGGCCAAGCATAGAGGTGGGCGGTCCCAGGCCGGGCCGATCCCGAAAGTGGCAACCACCAGCTCAAACCGGGCCAGCCAGCCTGGGTCCCGGTTTCTAGGTTGGCCCGATGATTTTTTAACTTTTAATTTTTTTTCCCTCAAGTTCAAAATTAAAATAAAAAATTAGATTTAAAAATTGATTAAAAAATGATGTACATGATCTAATCATGTAAAACAAATTACGTATTATTTTTCTCAGTTGTTGAGGTCTCGAATGAAATACAAGGGCCAAAAATCAAAATAAATAATTATTGTAATAATACATGCATAGTTACAAAATTTAAAATTACAAGTTAAGGGAATGATTCTTCGTGCGAGTGATGCCTATATTATTGAAGGCTTGGGTAACTTCTAGGTGTTTGCAGCTGTTCTTAACCTTCAATACCCTGATGATACAATTCTTTTTGCTAAATCGCCTGGAACCTCCTTATGGAACCTTAAGCTTATTCTATACCTTTTTGAAGGGGTGTCTGGACTTTCCATTAACTTTCAGAAAATTTCTATCATCTGGCTTGGTGGGTATACCAATAGACAAACGGAGATTACTAACCTTTTTAATTGTTCTTCAGACTCGTCCCCGGTCAATTATCTTGACATCCCTCTTCATGGGGGCAATCTGTGCAAAGAATATTGGTACCCCATGATTGACAAGATTGAATCTAGACTCAATGCATGGGCATGCCGCCAGATGTCGCTTGGTGGTAGACTTATTCTGGTTAATTCTGTCATTTCCTCCGTTGCTTTTTATATGATGTCATATTTCTATATTCCTTCTTGGGTGATCCAAAGTATCGATTCTATTAGACGAAATTTCTTTCGGTTTGGTTCTGCCATTTATTCCTTGGGTAAGAACCATTGTAGTTGTAGTATAGTGTGTCCTTCTAAGGATGATGGTGGTCAAGGTATCCTTAACCTTAGACATCCGAACCTTGCCCTTCTTGGAAATTGGCTTTGGAAGGTGCTTCATTGAGACGATCTTGCCTGGATTCGTCTAGTTAAACACAATTGTCATAGTAGAAAGAAAGTTTGGGATTTACAGCCGAGTCTGGTTATCGATGCTTCTCCGTTTTGGAAAGGAATTTAGAAAGCGGTGGAACCTTTTCGGTGTGGTTTACAGAAAATTTGCGGGAATTGTTCCACTGGAGATTATGGTTGAAATTATGGATTTCCAACAATAAATTATTTGTTCTATTTCCCTCTCTCTTCCATCTTGCCTCTAATTAGCACGCTATCTTTCCTTTCACATTGATCTTCGGGAATGGACTATCCATTTCCATAGGTCTCTCAATTCGCAACAACACTCGGATTTCACTCGCCTCGTTATATTGCTCGACTCTTACCAATGGAAAGCTCAAGATGATGTTATCTAGAGATGGTCAGGGTCTACAACATATTCGGTTAAATATTTTTACTCTTTCCTTAACTATGGTGTGATAAGTTCTCCGTTCTCTAAGCCCATCTGGCAAAACATTGCTCATCTTAAGGTTATGATTCTTGTATGGCTGGCTATACACAATAAACTTCTCACGGTGGAAATTCTTGATAAAAAGAATCTGGCCATAGGACAAAACTGTGTTCTCCGTAATATCTAACCCGAAATGAACAATCATCTCTTTATTCATTGCTCATTCATTTGTCCAATTTGGTTATGTTGCAAAAAAGCTTGGAACATCCGGGGAATTCCGGGCTCCTTGACCTTAGCTTGGAGCTCCTGGAGAAAAGAGAAGATTCCTAAGACGGTTAACTATCTTGGGATATGGCTATGATGTCTTTGATTTGGGTCATTTGGAAAGAAAGGAATGCTAGGATCTTCACCAAGAAAAACCATCCTATGAACTCATTATCGAAGATTTTATTCATTTTGCTAACTTCTGGCCGCATCTTCTTTCTCCCAATAACAGAGACACTCTCAACATTCACCCTCTTAATGATGTGGTTGCTACTTTGCTGCACATAGGTTTGAATAACATTCCTTAGTTTTCTATACTTCTTTGTCTTTGACGTCTTGTTTTTGTTTTCTCTATGCAGTGCTGATGCTGGCTCTGAGTGTTGCTCATTGTTTCGAGTTCGCCATCCATACTTTTGGCTTGCCTCAGTGTTCTCTTATATTTATCTGTTTATGTTTTATGCATGTGTCTTTTTTGGGGTCCTGTATTTGTTGTCTGTCAGCTACATGTCTTGACTTACGTTTAGATTTCCAGCTGTGGCTGATGCTTTTGGTTCTTCACTTACTTTTTCTTTACAGGTTGTTTTGCACATCTCAGTTGCTCGCTTAGTTTTATCGGTGTTACTTGCAATTGACTTTTCTAGATGGCCCGATTCATGATGGTTGTATGCTGTGTTGCTGCTACCTGCTGAGCGTTTGCTCGACTGTGACCATTTGCAGGGCCTCCCTTCGTTGCGAGGATTGTAAATTTTCTGCCTTTTCCCCCTATTTTTGTTCTATTCTGATGTTGCTGCTGTTGCTTTTCGGTGTTGAGGATGTTTTCTAGGATGTTATGCACCCGACTCTATTGCCGTAAATATCTGATTGTACTGCTTCTTATATATATATATATATATATATATATATATATATATATGGTGTTGACTAGGACTGGGACTCCACTCGAGTCATATCCTATTGATAAAAAAAATAGTTAAGGGAATGATTATGATCTAGGGTTCGAGATAGCCTAAGGTTAGATTGAAGAGAGGGGATTGGACTACCGTTGTGCACCTCTACTTAACATAAACCTAGGATCTCATCGCCCTAAATTCCCTAGTGATCGTCTGCTACACTGCAATAATCTTCAATCTTCATTGTTAACTTGTGGTGGCAATTAGGTCTTCAATATTCAATCTTCATTTGTCACTACTTGTTGAATCTTCTTGTAATCCTTGAGTCATGTCCTCCACTTTCATCTAATCTCCACTGCACACGAGCATCTCTAAAGACTTCGGCATCAAGCGATTCCTTTTGTTGCTCAATATCTTGCCACCAGGAGAAAACAACATACTTTCTGATGCGACAATGGACACCAGGTGAGTTAGTATATCATTTTCCATATGAGAAAGAATAAGATAAGATGTTTCATTTTGTGTTTTCACCATGATAACACATCAATATTATGTTCAATCGAAGGTTGTGCATTATACAAATGTTATTCATTGGGTACAATAGTCCTAGGTTTTTTTCGATCTAATTAGATTCAATACATCACTTGTTGCATTGAAAAATGCAAGACCCTTAGCTCTGATGCGGGAAGAAGACGATGACCTTGTATCTTGTGTACCAGTAGTAGATGCAAAAGTTCTATCATAACTATCATATAAACTATTTATTACTGACTCAAATTTATCGATAAATACATGCTGGTCAAAGTTATCAATGCCATCTCTAACGTTTGTATAAAGTATTTTAATCAAATTCTTCGTACCCTCAAATTTTATCACATGATCTATTACACTAACAACATAATACAACATACGAATATGATTAAAACATTTCCAAAAGTTAATGTAAGCGGAATGAAAAATTGCTCAAATCAAAGTGTCACCCATCATTTCTTAAAAAGTATTCATCATGGGAATTATTATACGTAAAATACTGGAAGAAGTGGAAGAATAAGATATTGAAAATTGCAAGGTTCGGTTTGAAAATGTTACAAAAATTTGCACAAATTGTTGGCAAAATTCTGATATTTTTCATTTATTCAAAAGTTTTCCATATGCATTGAAATACAAATTCATTTATAAGCTTTATGTATTCAAGAGCAACAAAAAGCAGTTCGTAAGTAGAATTTCAACGAAGAACATCTTTAGA
This sequence comes from Hemerocallis citrina, assembly GCA_017893485.1. Lineage (NCBI taxonomy): Eukaryota > Viridiplantae > Streptophyta > Magnoliopsida > Asparagales > Asphodelaceae > Hemerocallis > Hemerocallis citrina. Next base: position 18,373,517 of record CM030368.1, on the reverse strand, counting down.
GAATTTTACATAATTTATTCCCTTAAGATCACACCATTGTTTGAATGTTTGAAGAGTAGGTTCACTCTAAGTTATGAATTGCACACAATATCTTAATACACTCGTATATTCGTCGGCTAACTTCAATGCATCTTGAACACAAAGGTTTAGAATATGATATGCACATCTAACAAGAAATATTTCACTCTATAGGCTGAAACACATCCCTTAATGTAGAAATTGCCCTTGTACTATTGGAGGCAAAATTTTATCACGAATACAAAAGGAGTGCATGCTTCTATTATATATGATGCGATAGCCGCACCATTATGGGGATACCTAAAAATTGGAATTGGATGATCTGCTTTTGAAGGATCAAATCGATATCATTCCAATGATATGTTACTCACATTATTGGAACATCGTTACAACCTTTCCACCAATCGGAGGTTAACGATATTCT